>ML675616.1:87845966-87917585 GCA_007922155.1 Mesoclemmys tuberculata | reverse complement strand
GAGGGTGGAATTCCATGCCTGGGGGAGGATATCGGTAGTGGGGGGAGAGGGGCAGTGCCCGGGGAGGATGGGGGGTATCGGGGCGGGTATCAGGGCAGTGCCCAGGGTGGAGGGGGTCTCTGGGGTGGGTATCAGGGCAGTGCCCGGGGAGGAGGGGGGCATTGGGGGCGGGTATCAGGGCAGTGCCCGGGGAGGAGGGGGTCTCGGGGGTGGGTATCAGGGCAGTGCCCGGGGAGGAGGGGGGCATTGGGGGCGGGTATCAGGGCAGTGCCCGGGGAGGAGGGGGGCATTGGGGGCGGGTATCAGGGCAGTGCCCAGGGAGGAGGGGGTCTCGGGGGTGGGTATCAGGGCAGTGCCGGGGGGAGAGGGGTATCGGGGGGAGGGGCGATCGGGGAGGGCGCGCTGAGGACATCGGGGCCCTTCCGTAAACATCTCCAGCCCTTCCCCCTCCCGCCGGGACGGTTCCATTCTGCCTGGAGAGGGGGGACCCCCGAACAGAACTAAACCCGGAACCGCGGACAGGCGGAGCGGGAGGGGGCTCCTGCCCCTCCCGAGTTATTGGGCCCCCCGGCTGAACCCCCGCCCTTCCCGCTGCCATCTGCGTGGCCGAGCTGAGCGCCCTAGAAAGGATTGCCCTCCCCCCACCCCCCGAAGGAGATGGACGCGCCCAGGCAGCTCCTAGTAGTCCCCGAGAGCGCTCCGGCGAAGGGAGGGGGGATTTAAAGCCCCGGCGGCGGCGCGGACCGGACGCAGCTGAGCGGCGGCCCGGGCCGCAGGGTGAGCGACCCCCCCCCACCCCGGGACTGCCGGGGAGCCGCCCGCCTGGGACTGGGGGAGCGCGTCCACGGGCGCGGTGGGGCGCTGTGGCGGGACCCCCCGGCTTTTCCCCGCGCCCCCTCCAAGCGGCGGGCGGTGGGGCCGGGTCTGGTGGGTGTCCCGTCCCGTCCCGTCCCGTCCCGGGCAGGCATTGGCCCGCTGAGCCCCGCCGCCGGGGGGAGGGTCGCTGATGCCCCCCCGTGTTGTAAACAAACCCCGCTTGGTCCCTGGGACTGTCCCCCCCGTTCCCTTGGAAGCGCTGTTTGTTTTGCTGGGCCGGTGCCAGAGCGGCCGCCGGCGGTAACGGCCACCAGCGCGGCGGGGGGAGGAGCCCGGCCGGGCGGGGCCAGGGGGCTGCGAAGCGGGGTCCCAGCAGGCAGCGGCGGCGCGGAGCGGCGGGCCCCTGGCTGGTCCCTGCGGGGCGGGCAGTGGCTCCCGCGCGGGGCCTGAGGGGCTCCGTGTCCAGGCTCCGACCCCGGGCACGGCTCCATCCCCGCGTTCAAAAGGGTCGGGCGTTTCCCTGACCGCCCAGCGGGCCCCTGCCTGGCCGAGATCGTGTCACAGACCAGCCCCTCTTCAGCGGGGGAAAGGGGGGTTCCCCGCCGACAGGCCCCTGCTCACCTAGGCAAGGGAGCGGCGGCCATCCCGTCGGAGGGAAACGAGCCCACGTCAGAAAACTGGGCCCGCGCCTTTCAACCCGTGGGTCACGGACCCCTGGCGGTCCGCAGGCTATGCCTAACATTTCCAGCGGGGTCTGCATCTCCGTTTGACCCTTTCTAGGGACCCACAAATGGAAAAGAAAGGTTGAAAACCACTGGTCTCCAGTGCAGAGCTCTACTGCGGTTGACCTAGTTTTCACTGCTTGTGTGGATGATTCGGTGAGAGCAAAGTCCGGTGTCTTGCTTTAAAAATAAAAAGCTGGTCTGCATATTCTTGATAGAGGAGCAAGAGGCCCATCCAGGCAGTTTTCTGAATACACTTTAGTGTCATAAATATGCTTGTACTTCAATTATCATACTTCACAGACCTTGGCTAAGCGGCCCTCTGTAAATTCATCAACTAACAATAAACACACGGCCGAACTGAAGAAAAAATATATGTGGGGTAAAGGTTTGAAAGAAAACTAAGGAAGCCCTGACAACGCCAGTCAAGAAAACTAAAGTTTCTAAGCAAATGCTGTAGACAAAAGATACTGCTGTCATAAAAAACTTGTGTAAATCCCTCAGCAAAGCAGTTCCTAACAACCAAAAAAAAAGTGTTGGTGGTAGGCTCAAAAACAAACAAAACTAATAACTTGTTATAAACTGCCATAAATTAAGAGGGCAAGTGAGGGAATTCTCTCACTTTTAAAACAAAGCTTCCACTAGCCCTGACATACTGTGCAAGTACATATCTGTGGTATAGCAGCAATCAGAGCACCTGGAGGGGAAAACTAGCCCAAACGGAAGATGCAGTAGATACTAGCTTGTTCTAGGAAAAAGTGGTAAGAATTTAAACCAAATTAAAAGAAACAAGACTCATCAATCCAGAATAGTAAAACTTGAGCAGAACACTTCCCAGGACTACATAAAGGGATCCAACTTGGAAATCTTACTTGAACAAAACAGCATCTTTTTTTTTTTTTTTTAATTGTGCTTGAAGACTCTATTAAGGAAAACTATCTGTCTTTCCTTCAGATACCTCAAACAGTATATCACAAAAACTAAAGGGAAAACTTCAGGAAACTTAAACTAAGGGGAAATCACATGGCCCAGGTAACATCAAACAAGGTACCCAAGATGCCCAGGCAGCCATTCTAAAACTATTTTACCTAATCCTGCAATCTAGATAGACACTTCCCTGATATGTGGTCAGGTGGACTAATTAGTCCAATATAAAAAAGCAAGATTCTCTCAACCCAAACAACTACAGAGGTATCTATGCCAGCAGCAAAATGTTTCATTCATGTATTCATTTATATATCCATTCCATTCTATTCATTTAAAAGAACACAAAATCAGACTAACAAAGTAATCTGTGAAAGTCAAATTGTATTCCTCTCTGAGAAACTGGCCACATTTTAACCTTATGGATCCTATTCTATTTTATAGAATCTCAACCCGTGGGCAGTTTACGGCCCGGTCAGCACGCAGCTGCGGCCCATGTGACATCCTCCGAGCCATACAGGTAGTATATATATTGTGTGATGCAGCCCATAACACACAGGGCATGTTTACAGTGCCATGGCAGCATTCATTGATGTAGGGGTATCGACTGAGGGGTGTCGACCCTCTCAGTCGATGGGAGAGCGCTCTCCCATTGACTGAATTAATCCACCTCCTCAAAAGGTGAAAGGGTAGTATCATGAAGATGCCAGGCTGTGTAGATGTAAGATATGCCAGTTATTATCATATCTCATGTTGACTTTGGCCTTGTCTACACCTACCTCCGAGATTCGGCGGCAGTCGAAGGGAGTTACACAAGCTACGGAAAAAACTTGTGTCGACTTCCCTGATTCTGTTCTGCGTGCCGTCTTCGCTGTGCTGCATCGATGGGAAACATGTTCATATCAATGCAGCACTACACTACTTGAGAAGGTGGTTTTAATATGTCAATTTCTGGATCGACTGAGTGGGTCTTTACTGACCACTTAGTCGATCCAGAGAAATTGATCTGACGGCGGCGAATTTGCCGCCATCAGTGTAGCCATAGCCCTAGTGTGGCAGTGTGGATCAGAACATAGAGAGCTGCATATGCAGACTACAATGATAAATAGGTTGCGAACCACTGCTGTATAAGTATTTATACTGCATTTATCACTGTAGTATCTGAGCACCTTCCAATAATATGGTAAGCAATGTGGCTACACATCTGTCATGTGTAGTGGGATAAATGTGTGGAATGTCTTGTTTTGGTAGGATTTTTTTGTTTAAATATAACTTGCTATCTGTGTATATTAGAAAAGGCAAGGTCAAAGAAATGTGCTGCCTTGAACATGGAGTAGAAAGTTTGTGATAGTGCTTAGTTCCTGGTGGAGTTCACTCTATGGTCTCAGACCACCCCCGGAGAAGGTTGTCTCCCACACATATAGGCTTCACTTTTATGCTGCAAGTTGCACTGGGCAAAAAGAATGAAGTTGTCCACAATATTCTTTGTTCAAGAGCTTTTAACAGTCATCTCTTGTCCTCATAACAAACATTAAAAAGCCAGGGGAGAATATTTGCATGCTTTGTAGATTTAAAAATAGTTGTTGACTCAGTCTAGTATCCAGGAATGAATCTTCAATTGCTACACAATAGAAACTGGTGGAAAACCACATGATCTAATTAAAACCATTTGCAATCCACCCAGCATAGGATAAAAATAAAGGCTTTCATGCAAAAAGGGGAGTAAAACAGGATGTAACCTCAGATTGTACCTTTTCAGTATGTTAGTGATTTACCAACCTTATTGGAACAATCATCAAATTTAGGTTCCCCCCCCCAGTTATATAGTGGGAATCCCATCTATGTTGTTATGCTATCACCTAGACAAGATGGCAGCAAATGGGACCCAATAAGTGAAATTGGAAAATAAATATGTTTTAAAAGTCTGAAAACAAACTAAAATGCTGTTTCAGAGAGATAGAAACTGAACAAGTTCTAAATGATACATGTACTTGGCCCTCAAAATAAATTTCAGGAAGCTTAGGCTAGCTATAAAAGCATTGCAAGAAAAGCTCTTCCAATTTACACAGTAAACTACTAGATTAATTAAACCTTCCAGTATAACTATTGTTGAAATATAATACTATAATTCAACCCAGTCCATTAAGTAGAAGTGCAGTCTGGTGCCCAATTTTAGTATTTAATTACACTTTTTGGGACAAACTCTGCAAAACGTATCTGCAAACCATTAATACATGTACATTTCCCCCCTCACCCCACCACCGCACCTCCAACAATGGCTACACAGCTATTGCTTTCTTCCTTCTAGTGCTATCTCAGTCAACACAGCCAATTTGCTTTCCATCTCAAGCTTCTGGAGAGTAAAAACCAACCACCATAAATCCAAGTGAAAACAAGATCCACTCCCATGTATTGTTGCTCAACAGCTGTAATATCCTGACAAGTAACATGATCAATACCACCCCATATAAAAAAAATATTCAAGACATTGGACCAACACATAAAAATCACTAGGAAGAACAAATAAAAAACAAGCTAGATTACTGAAGATCTCTAGATGGAACTATCATGTGGGTAGACTCTCTCACTACACTACAGGTACAAAGCTAAGGTTGGCTCTTGCCAGCTACGGAATTGGTGTCCACAAACAGAGGGAAGATAAAACACTCTAAATCAAGAAGAGAAACTTTAGACAGATGGCTTTCTCTCTCCAATCTCCAAAATATGAGGGAATACAAGAGATTCCTTAGATTTATCAGTGATGATAAACATTTTATCGTATATCTAAAATCAGTGAGGGAAAAAACTTGAGTACACAACTTGGAAGAAAGGAGAGAGTAAATTGCAGGTAAATGATCATATGACATAGCAACCTACCTCTGAATCAGGAATGCCCACTAATGTTAATGGATGCAGGGTGTATATGTATCATATACATTTAAAGAATGCGAAGCCCTCACTTGGGCAGTTTGTAGTTACCTCTGATGAATACCTAAGGGGTCTGTTTCTCCTTCACAAGGGTGAGCTATTTAAAAAAAAAAGGTTTGTATTTCCGGTTTCTGCTTGTCATGCCACAGAAAATGGGGGGGGGGAGAGCAGGATGCTTATTGTCTGGAGTAACTGTTACAGCGACAATGTACCAGTAATGTCTGGCTCTACAGCATTAAGATCTATGCAGAATGCATTGCCCCAGCCCTTCCGCCAGCCCCCTGAGAACGTCACTAAGACATAAGTCCTTGATGGCAAAGATCATGATACTCTTTCCCTGTGTCCTCTCGTGTTGAGTGGCTGGAGTTTATAATTAAAAGCTTGTGAACAACTCCATCAGCAAAATGAATAGTCTTCCCTGTTGCATGCATACGCATGCCTCTGCTACAGGGACTGGTCTTAAGATTTGAGTCACTTACTGATACACAGGCTTGTGCATCACTAAAACAAAATATTCCATACCCTTGGCTGTTAATATCAGCAAAGTCAAAGGATTGAATGGGCATAGAAAGTGGGTTCACCACTTGCCCCATGAATTTGGACCTTCCAGCTCACCGCTCAGACGTGGTGGCATTGCAAGCTTCCCCCACGATCTGTTCAGTCTCTTTTTTTCTGGGGATAGATATCCTCAATCAGCCAGTCTGCCAGGCACCTACTCATGACAATTAAATACACTCACAGTTGAGAGTGAACACTTGTAGTGAATAATTATAAATTGTGAGGAAGAACTTTTAAAAAGCATGCAATATAATGCTGTGTCACAGGTCTAGTCAAGCACCTCCTCTTGGTCACTCACCAGATTGCTGTGAGAGAACCGAGCTGCTAGATCATGTATGTTTTAAGCTTTCAGTCTGAACAGAATCCAGTTGCTGTCTCTAGTTTGGGGTGCATATCTATCTGGCACCCTTTGCTGAGAGTTCAGAGCAGGTGGCCCACTGCCAAGTCCCTGAGACCAGTACTGGCCCCTCAGACTTCCTTCTTCCCTCCCAACCTCAATAGCTTAAATACCTCCATTTCCAGAACTCCACCTGAAGGAGTTATATGACCCTGCAAGAGGTAATGTCTACACAGGAATAAAAATCCTATGTCTGGCCCAGCTCAGCTGGCTCAGGCTCTGGGCCTGAAAAATCACTGGGTAGATGTTCTGGCTCAAGCTGGAGCCCAAACTCTGGAATCCTGCAAGGATGGAGGGTCCCAGAGCTCAGATTCCAGTCTGAGCCTGAATGTGTACAGAGGCTCTTGGGGATAAAAATCACTGAGTTGACTGACCTGGTCCACTTATAGCCATGCTGCATGTCATACGTTCCTGTGGGTATGTCTACACAGAGATAAAAGAAGGGCCATGCTGGGTCAGATTAGTGGTCCATCTAGTCCAGTATCCTGTCTTCCAACAGTGGCCAAGGCCAAGTGCTTCAGAGGGAATAAACAGAACAAGGCAATTACTAAGTGATCCATCCCCTGTTGTTCAGTCTCAGTTTCTGGCAAGTTTTGAGGTGTAACAGATACAGCATTCTAACACGTTCACTTTCTAGTAAAGAAAGAGCTAATGCACATTTATACAAAAATAAGAAATCCTACATGATTTCCATGCTTCAGTTTCCTCACCACTCTGGAACACGTTCTGCTTGGTCAGTCCTTTGGGGACATCCAATATCCTTCTGTAGCAGTGCATAGTTTGTGTTAAAAAATATGGAGCTTTTTTCCCCAGCTTGCCTACTGTGACCTTGGCTGGTCCATCCTCTTACCCAATCCTGCTCAAACTTCCCATGAATCCTTTTGCTTTGGTAACTATCCACTGTTCCTGCCCACCTGCAGAACCAATTTGGCCAAACTGATTTCCCAGTTTGTGGATTTTCAACAGCATAATTATTGTGTGGTCAAAGCACAGTCATTAAAACTACATATTCCGTGTTGTCCTCAGTCTGGCATGTACCTGCTTCAAGTTCTGTCTGCAATGGTGCATGCAGCAATATCCATCACAAAACTTCATAATATCAACCAGAATTCATTAGCTGTAAGGACAGAGCCTCTACATTATCAGTCTGTTGAGCCCTAGATAGCAACAATAAATCTTGTGTGTTAACTGTATACTTCTTGTCTCTATAGATGTATTGCCTTTTTTAAAATGTATGATTCTGGGAAGAATCACTTATACTGTCATGCTCAAATATTCAATATTTTGGAAGCTAGCTGTGTGCATGACTCTCTACATGTGCGTTAGGCCCTGAAATATGATATGTTGCTGCTCCCAACAATGACATATATTCCGGCTGCCATCAGATGAAAAATATGTACCACGTAGATCCTTTAAATATTAACCTTATTGGGAGTGTTATGCACTCCCTTTTGAGGGAGGGATCTGGGTAATGCTGATGAAGGAATCTGGAGCTCCCCTTTTCTACTGTAAGTTACTTGTTTCAATTAATTCCTAATCAGTAATTTTAGTAGGCCACTATTATAGATTTCAAGTCCAGAAGAGTCTATTCTGATCATCTAGTCTGGCCTCCTGTATAACATAGGGCAGTGATTCATGTATCATATTCAACTAAAATGTCCACAAGAGACTTTTCAGGCCTTGAACCATGAGCTGTCTAACCCAAAGAAAGAATTCTACCACGGCTCCACAAAGCTACTGTGCAATGCTGACAGCTGTTCTTTCTGATGTGTGAATGAGCTGGTGCCCAAAAAACAAGTTAAGCAGTGGAGAGGCACCTACACAAAAAAACTCCAGCAAACTGATTCTTGTGTTGGGTATTCTCCATGGTGAGACAGTGGATTGAATAGACATAGAAAACAAATTGCCTTTCACCCCCTAGACATGACCTCTTCAGGCAAAGAGTTAAAATAACAAGGAAGCTTGCAGTACCATTGCTGTAACTGTTCAGGTATAAACTGAGTCCATTACCTTTTTTAATCACTAAGTAACTAACTTAACAGTTTGCAAAGAAGAACTGGTGAAGCTGGTATTACTGATTCAGTAGATCTCACTTTTTCTTCTGAGACAAAATGGAGCTATATAGCCTCTCATATTAGAAGTGTCTACCTGTGGGCATCAAGTATCCCATGGTACTTTATGCAAGAATAGCAGTGTCAACCTTGGTGTCTTGCCCAAACTCCCTTTTGGGTAACTACACTGTCTATTTAATTAAATTGGAGGTGGAATTTAAACAAAGCATTTACTTCCTGTCCTAAGTCTGTTAAACATTTCTTAGAAAAGCTACAAAACTGTGGGAAGCAATTCCAATAAATACAGCTTTGTGAAGTGTGGGGGACCTGTTAGTTGCTATCTACCATAAATGTAATGTTAGCTTTTTATTAATAGTAACTTTTTGGTTTTGTGTTGTGGTTTTTGTTTGTTTGTTTTTCTCCTCACCTCACCCCTGGGGGAAACCTTTCCAGCTCAACACAGTTATTAGTCTGATTCTATGGCATGCTCCTTTTAAGTGAGTCCTTTCACATTTCAAGCTCTGTGAAGAAATTGAATGTTTTTGACATAATGATTAGTTTCCTCACTCCCCTTAAACATAGCTCCTGCTTCTGAAACTGTAGTCTCTTTGTGAGAGAAATGGGTTGCTATGGTATTATCTTCTGACCAAGTTCAGAAACTATGGTGCCTTCAGAGTGCTGCTGCGCACCTGAATTCGTCAATAGGGATAGTGCTTTAAGGAGTACCTTTGAAGAGTTTGAGAGCTCTGCTGCTGACAGCACAATACCTTTTGTGTAAAGAGTAGATTAGAGGTTGGTGCTGCTGACATTTGTCTTTAATTTTCATTTAACTTCCTTATTGTATACATCTCACCAGGCATCTAAGTGCTATAGTACAAAACCCAAAACAGCATATTGTTGCAGAATTGAAAGTTTAATTCTTAGGACTTGCACTATCCTATACACCTTACAAATTAAGCAGTTAACTTCACAAATCCACTACATTTCATAATACCCTTATAAAGTAGCAAACATTTACCCCTGTTTTGCAATGTAATATTCAGTGTTCATAACAGTAATTATTGAAGTATTGCTGGTTTTGTAAAGAAGTCTTGGAAAACATAAAGTTCTGGAAAATGTTGATCATGGAAAATTATTTTTTTCCAGGTTCTGTGTAGTGAAGTGACTCAAAATGCCCCTCAATGATGACCAGAACAGTGATTTTGATTCTTCAAGACTATCTGAAAGCACAGGTTCTTCCAGTGATTCTGAATATTCCAGGCAAAGTTTTACTAGTGACTCTTCAAGCAAACCCAGCTCCCCAGCTTGTAAGCAGATTTTACCTGTATAATAGATATATAGGCTATATTTGTGTATTTTATTGGGTGTCCTGCGTGTGGAGTGGGACTTGAAATTTATAATTGGTATGTCAGAGAGTGTTAGGAGGAAGGCACAGCTTCTTGTCTGGACCACCAGAGCTGCAAGGAGGTATGGTTTGCCAGCATGAAGCATAAGCAGATCCTCCGTATGCATGCAGTAGTAGTTACTACTTCCTTCTAAAAGAATAACCAAAGTTTGCCTGGCAGGGCGTTCTTGTGTTGGGTTATTCTGGCCTTGGCTTATAGGTCACACAATAGTACTATTCTCCCTACCCACCAAATGTTGCTTCATGTACAAAGGACAGTATTGCCTCCATTCGATCTTTAAAATTCAGAATTATGAAATCAAATCTACAGTGTATGACTCTTTTTTTTCACTGAGCAGTAAAAGGTCAAAACACAAAATAAACGTGAAGAAGCGAGCTATTTTGAATGACTTATGAGAATAAATACTACTATCCATAGAATAGACTTAATTGTAGAGCACTTTCCTGACACTAACTAATCTTTTTCATATGTATACATTTTTCTTGTATTAAGTGTGAATTTATTAATGGAACTGCAACTTTGTATTTGGTATGTTCCCTGTCCTATATCACTCCCCATAAAGCACAGTTCCCAAATATGAAAAGTAAACTACAGAAGTTTATTTTAGAAACTTTGTATACTTTGTGAGCAATCACTCCTAATTTCAAGTAAGAGTGTATACATAATTGGGTATTCTGTATTATGTCCTTCATAACATAAACTCTTCAGTAAGAGACATGATTAGTGAGGCAAAGACACTGTAGCATGTGCTGTGGAACAGAAGCAGTATATCTCAAAGTAATGAGTTTACACTATGGTTACAATGATTATGGAGAGAACTGCATCCATTGTTTGCTCAGTAATAAATAATGTGCAGCCTATATGCATTCTTTTTTTATTTTGACTCTGATGTAAAACTGGCCAGTCCAAAACTCTGGGCAATCTATTATATGTTGGGTCCTGTGTTTAAAGTGAATGGGGTGTGTTGGCCAAGATATCAGAGTCAACTGCTGCTTTTCAAAATATGCCATGAGAGCCTTCTAATTTCCAAAGATGAGCTGGGAGGGCATTTATTTACCAAATCATTTGAAGGCGGTGCAAAGAACTCCCAGTCTAACTAGCTTCTCATAAACTAGTGTCCTTTTAACATGAAATAAAATATCATGTCTAACTACTTGCATGTTTGGTTTTTGCAGTCCAATCCCTCTTTTAAAATTTGAACATACCTACAGCCGACTTGTGGCTCTCATTTCCTTTCCTTCATTACAGCAACAAGTCCTCCAAAAACTGTTACATTTGATGAACTGATGGCTGCTGCAAGAAACTTGTCAAATTTGACGTTAGCTCATGAAATTGCTGTAAATGAAAACTTTCACATGGAACATGTAAACCTCCCACAGAACAGGTAAGTTAGAGAGTCTTTAAAAGAGCCTACATTTTGCAGAAACTGCTGTGGGGTACATGTAAAGGAGGGAAGTGGGTCTGAAGGTGCACAACCTGCCAAGGTGTTCCACACCTTAAGGGGAACTGCTAAGGCTACATCATGTGGCTTAAGTGCTTCAGTTTAGTAGGATTAACACACTTTCTTCTCCTGGAGCATATGATGCTCTGTTTTAGCTATAAGGGGAAATATGTAAGCGATGTGGTATGCACTCCACCTTTGCAGTCCACCTTTAATGTTTCTTGCTAATCTAAGCCCTCTGGGAAGAAGGGACTTGGGGATACAGTTGTAGAATTGCCATATGTATGGTATATATGGCTTTTATTTATACAGCTTATTCAATAGCTCAAATGCTATGTATAAACTATACTCATTTCAGTAATGAACACAGCATTTACACTGCTCTGCATGCTAAAAATCTTCTGGGACGTTGAAGAGGAATAATTTACAAACCCAGTTTAAACTCAGTGGGAACATCAAGAGATTATAATTTAAAATGGAATGTGGCCATGCTACTGAGCCAATTTTTATAAAAATACAATGGGATTTTTACTGCTAAGTTCTTGTTTTATATATATGACAAAAAAGCTTCTCCAAAAGCATATTATCCAGTAACACCAACCTATTGGAATTGATTGAATACAGAGATGGGGTCTTTTATACCCAAATGCTGAATTGCCAGCACCACTTTCTGCAATATCAGGATTTTCCTGGGAACCCTCTCATTTTATTTCTTAAACCTGCTTAGTTTCTGTGTGGTGATAATCCATGGTCCAATAGTGATATGGTTTCAGATATAGATCTTCCAGTTAGCAACTGTGATGATGGTTTTCCACCAAGTCATTGGACTGTCTTAACATTGTTTGTGGTGTTTCTTTTTGTTTGTTTTTGTTTTTAACTCTGTTCACTTCTTCAAATCTTTTTGTGCAAATTGATTTTCCAGCAGTTTGGAGGGTAGAGTGAAACAAATTGTACATAAGGCATTCTGGGATCATTTGGAGTCAGAACTGAATGAAGATCCTCCAGAATATGATCATGCTATCAAGCTATTTGAAGAAATTAAGGAGGCAAGTTAGTCTTTTCCCCCCTCCATATCACCAGTATTGTGTTGACATCTTAGGCCTCAGTCCTGCAAAGACTCCATGTAGGTGGACCCCAATTGTAGTCAATGGGATACTTGTGCATGTCAGTTGCAGGATGGGGCCATGATACAGTACTATAGTATGCCTGTAATACAAAGTCAGAAACCACCTTTCCAAGTAGGATCTAGATCTTCCCTTATTACTGGAAATCCTGGTACCAATTCATTAACTTTAAAAAAAAAAGACTTAAGGTTATGCCACCTGTTTTTGAAAAGTTTCAAAGGTTTCAACCAGTAAGTCAGTCAGCTTGTCTTCACCAGCTTCATGGATCTGCATTCTGTTCCCTTTGGCTGCTTTCTCCCATCCTCCAAATAAAACAGCCTTTCCAATCTACTGATTTGCAGTCAGGCTCTACAGTACACCCTTGACTTCTTCAAAAAGCTTCTTTCATTGCATCACATTTACTAAGGGATTCCTGGTTTCATGTTGCTGCACTTATTGATATGTGTTTTGTGGATGTTTTTCCCCCCCACTTCAGACTCTTCTTTCCTTTTTGACTCCTGGAGCAAACAGGATTCGAAACCAAATCTGTGAAGTTCTGGATGCAGATCTTCTAAGACAGCAGGTTGAGCATGATGCTGTTGACGTTCTCGGGCTAGCTAACTATGTCATCAACACTATGGGGAAATTATGTGCTCCAATAAGAGATGATGATATAAAACAGTTGAAAGCAACTGGCAATATCGTAGAGTTGTTGAGGTTGGTATTTGGCTACTTTTCATATCTTTTTTTCTGTTTTGTTTAGAAATTACCAATTTTTGAAAGACAAGGTGTATGGATGGAGAAGGAAGGAACTCAAAACTAATACTAAACTGGAATAGTGGGCTAAGATAAGAAACTGCCTAAATACTTTAATTTGAAAGAGGTTGGTTTAGATCAGCAGTAGAGCTGGATAACATGGTACTTCATCTAAGAGTTCTAATTGTTTTTTATTTTTGCAAGCCTTTCTTTTCAATGGTGTATTTTAAAGTGTTGCCATATCCTGAAAAGTGCCACTATTTTTAAAACAAACACAAAAATCTCCTGCAGTTCCATGTGTTTTACATGTATTTCCATGTCAAGCTTGCTTATTCTTACAAGTGAAAAGATGAGTGTTCTTGTTTAGAATGGCAGGAGGAAAGATGCACTCTCCATCTGGAATATGAAAGTAAAGCTCAGTTCTTTCTGGCTGTGCCATTCCCTTTATTGAAGCCTTTACTATTAAAGCTTAGTTAACAAATCTGCATGAGCCTCAGATGTATTAGCTGTGTAATATTAAAAATAGTTTCTTAATTTATGATGTTTTTACTGTCACGTTGGCATACCGACAGGCAGCAAAGCAGTTGAGTAGAAGGGAATGAGGGTTTTTTGCATAGTGTTGCTAGGATATTTTAAATTTCAGTTTATTTTGGCTGTGACTCCATATCACTTCAAAACTCTTTCTGTTATGCTTGTGGCCCTAATGTCTTGATCATGCAACATCTCTGTCCTACTTTTTGTAACTTATGCCAAATACTGCAATGTATTTAACTCTCCAAAATGCTTTGGGATACAAACTACCAAGAAAGTCACTAATATAATTGTACTGCAGTGCCAGTGCTTTCTCTTCAGTACTTTGGGCCTTTTCTCTGAGTTGGAACGACTACAAAACAAGTATGTAGGTGTACACATCAAACTATTCTCAAGAGCATATGAGTTCATCTTGAAACTTCAACTTTAATTTCTTCTGTGATGTTGCTCTGTAATTTTGTCTTTTGCTTTCAGACAAATATTCCATGTTCTAGACCTCATGAAAATGGATATGGTTAATTATACAATTCAAAACCTTAGACCACAGCTTCAGCGTAACTTGGTGGACTATGAAAGAACAAAATTCCAAGAAATTCTTGAAGAAACACCAAGTATGTATTATGATGTTTTCAGTTAATCAGGTACAGTGGAAACCATTAAAGCCAGCCTTTCTTTCTGTTACTGTAGATATCTGTTGAGCAAGGCACATGGGGGCAAATGTGACCACATCGTACCTTTTTAAGATAACTAATTTCGAAATGCTGACTTGATTGGTCGTAGCTGTTGTAAATGCATAAGACAACACCAAAACAATACAGTTTGTGAAGAACTTGTTCCTGCAATCAAAACATTTGATATATGATTAAATAGGTCTGCATACAGAAGGCTTGGTTTTGTCTTCCAGTATATGGAACCACTCACTTGTGTATCTGAAAATCTGCTACTGTTCATATACATAAGCACAATAATTGGCTTTTCCAAAATACATGTCATTGCATGCTATGTAATGGATAGTAGGCAGAGGCAGGATCAAGTCCATAATGAAGCATTGTACAGAAACTATTCTCTAGTGAAAATAAATGTTTAGTTTAGATTTTGTGAATGCACAAGTGAGTTCTTGTTGCAGAGTAAAGGTGATATAGTTAAACCATTGTTAAGAAACTTTGAAGAAGGAAAGCTAGTGACATTAATGGCCAATGCACTAGACTTGCTGAAGGTTCCAGTAATTGTATTTAAATCTTGCTTGTCCCTCCAGAGCAGCTAGTCTGCCATGGGGTTTTTATAACCTGCCCAGAAGCTTCAGCTGGTCACCAGTGATGGCTAGATGGAAAAAACTGATTTGAGCAGACATAACAGTTTACTGCAGTCTATTTAGAGACCAGAAATGCAGTTGTCTTGTTCATCTACTTTACTTGTCAATATTCTGTACACTTGCATAAGAAGTATACAATAAATCTGTGCTAAACTTTTATTGTTTAGGTGCTCTGGATCTAACAACAGAGTGGATAAAGGAATCAATAAACGATGCATTGTCTGTTTCTTGTGAAACCTCTTCATCCCCTGGTGCTGATGGTAGCTCTAAACCAAATCTCAGTCCTACTCTGGTGCTAAACAATGGCTACTTGAAACTGTTACAATGGGACTATCAGAAAAAAGCAATTCCAGAGGTAAGAAGTGAATTCTCTTGACTCTTCTTAAATTATCCCATTGTCTCAAAATTTACTCTTAATTCTAACTGCATGGGAGTACTGGTTCAGCAATTATATGGTTAATGACACTAGGTGTTGTGGAACTACCCTGTAAGACTTCTCTTGTGGAATTATTTGACAAGTTGACTAGTTTCATAGTAGCATGCTCCATAATCAAGAATTACATTCCTGGAAAGTATCAGTTTCTTGTTGTTCCCTATATTACAATATCATAGTGCTGGGGGGCTGGGAGGTGCGCGTGCGCGCTCACTCTCTTCCATAGCAGCAGCCTTACTGTGATAAGAGCAAGCTAATGTTAATGGCTAGAGAATTTTCTCAAGGTTGAAATAATAGGACAGTAGCTCATCAATTTACAATATGAATGATCTCCTTACCATGAACAAAGGCTGTGCATGCATACTGATATTGCTGGACTTCTCTGTAACAATTAGGGCACTTGACTGTGGAATCCTGTTGTCCTGCCAGAAATAGCAAGTATTAGCAGGTTCCTACTAATAAGAGTTGATCAATCCCCTCGGGCCATATATAGAATCATTATGGGCATCTGCTCTGCCATCTGGAGAGTCCCCAGGAATCAATCCTGTTCATCTATATGAACCTACTAGAGGAAAATGGTAAAGCAGCATGACTTAAAAGTTGGCAATAAGCAAATGATGCTTAACTTGGTTACCTGTACAATTAGATAAAAACACGACTATCTCCTAGCTATCTAAATACTTGGCTGAGGACAAGCATGAATGAAGACCAGCTGGCAGCAGTTAAACCTAGAAAGACTGAAGTGATGCTGGTGGGAGAGAGGAGCACTTGCCAATTCATAACTTCACTCTGAAGGGCATCTACTAGATTGTGAAGGATATGCAGCATCAGTATTCACTTGGACTGTTTATACTTCTGAGTATTCTTATGGTGATAGCAGTAAAAATGCCCTCTTCCATCTGAGAGACAAGGTGGATGAGGGAATATCTTTTATTGGACCAACTTCTGTTGGTGAAACAGACAAGCTTTCAAGCTGTCTACAACTCTTCCATCGAAGACTGGGAAGAAGACTGCTCCTCTTCCTGTCAATTTGTACGTAACCATTGAGTTCCATGCATATGTGTGGGCTCATGCATATGTGGGCTTCATTATCTTAATTTCATTCTTATGAATGAAAATAAAACTTAGTTTGGAACACTGCAACCCATTGTTCATCAGAGAAGGCTACAAAGAGCCCATGAACCCAGTGTTCTGCTCTATGACTGGCTCCCTGTTCTATACTGGATCCCAGTCCAGTCCCTATCTTCTACCTCTCTATGGCATTGGCCCATATTTCCTAACTGATCACCTCAGCCTGTTTGATCACCATCTCTTGTGGCAGCTACATTCCACTGCAACAATGGCCCTGTCATCCTCGGTGGTGAAATCTCTATGCAACAGACAAAGGGTTAGATATAACTGGCTCGCTGACCTGGAATTCTCAGCAAGAGACCAGGCTGCTGCTGACTAAGAACCTCAGAACTTTCTGTTAAAATGGCCAACCCACTTCTTTGAGTTAGCCATCCCATAATAATGCACTATAACTATCTTTTAAAAAAAGGGGTTGGAGTAAGGGAGAAATTCAGCCTTTGCTGACTGGAGGGAAGAGAAATATATCTGAATACATGGGTCCCAGTCCAGCGAAGTATTTAAATACTGTGAGTAGTCCCAGTGAAGTAAATCAGTCTACAAAAATGCCTAAGGATAACCATGCTTAGGTATTTTGCAGGATTGGGGTCTTAATTTTTGGAGAGGCACTTTGATGCCACAGTGATAGGGCTCCATATAAGAACCTAAATGAACATTCTCATTCATTGTGATATTCTAGGAGCTATTTTTCCATTACACACTGCTGAAAGAACAGATACATCTTAAAATCTGCAGAAGTGTCCTGTTACTAACATTACATTGTCCATCTGTAACAGATGTTTCACCACAAGTTACTACTACGTGTAGCTGATCAAAATACTTTGAATTTTTGATGACTGAAATTGTTCAGTCTTCCTTTTAAAATCCAGCTCTATATATATTAGCTATCCTTTCTGCTCAGTATGAGTGAATTTATTTACTTTGAGAATGATTAGCATCTTCTTGACCCTGCGCTGCTGCAGAGGCGTAAGTGGCCACCTCCTAGCATTGTCCTGTGGGCTGCAAGCTGTACCCTCACCCCCCAACATACTGATGCTCGCAAGGGAGTCTTCTGCAGTTCACGCACTGAAGGAAGCCTCCTTCAACTGTGTTCAAGACTACTAGTGCCCCCTATGCCACTCTGGCACTCTTTACCTACTCTAAGGGGACAAAAGTGGAGGTGAGACTCATCCATACATTTTTCTATTTCTTGATTTAAAAAAAAATGAATATATTAAAATGTAACTTTTATATTTATTTTTAAAAGGAACTGTATAATACTACATAGGTATAAGGGGTTGCCTATAATTAGTATGATTTTCATGATTTAGGCGTTCTTAAATTTTCAGTTGCAATGTTGCATGAAAGTAGCTTCCTCTCTGTCCCCCTTGAATTACTTGTTAGGGCATTAGCTTAAGTTTCAACTTGATATCACTTAAACAGTAATCAATGCTATTCCAATTCTAGACGTTAATAACAGATGAAGTTCGTCTTCAGAAGTTGAAAGAGAAGCTGAATGAGTTACAGATTATAGCCTGTGTATCTCTTATAACTAGCAATATGGTGGGTGCAGCCATTGTAGGCTTACCTGATTTTGCTGATAAATTAAAAAGGATTTCAGCTGTTCTGCTGGAAGGGATGAACAAGGAGTAAGTTCTTTCTCATTTTTTTTCCCCCTCAAAGGAAAAAGCCAGGTGGCTTTTAACAAACTTTACTGATATTTGTTCAAAGGAATAGTTAAAGTGTTATATAGTGTATGCACCTTGTTACTGATATGACCAACTGACAGTAATAATCCATGTATTATGTATCACTCTTAGGCCTACATGTGTAGTATTAATAACAGTTGCCTAATTCATGTATATAGTTAATCCTTTTTTACAATTAAAACTTTTGTACTAAAATCTGACACCAAATTCAGCATATAGAACTGAAATTCCTCCATTTATGCACCATTCAGGTCAGCACAGACGGTGGTAGTACAAGCTTCATCATGTTGCTATGCCAGTTACTTCAACCTTTCACATTATTCATTCAGTCCCTGACACCTCTGCTGCGAAAGCTACTAGTGCTAAAACTTGTGGTGATGGTGATTTTTATGTGTGTGTTTGTTGTGGATACTGCCCTATGTGGACTGCATTAAAAATAGAAACTTGGTTCATATGTGCCACCAAACAGCTGTTTGGTTGTAACAACTCTGTCAGTTGTTGCTTGGGCAATTTCAACTGTGGATCCAGGTTCAGCTAACTATACTTCAGTACTTATTTTCCTGTACTGGGACCACAGGATTAAGTACACAAGCATGTATTAGTTTCATTGAAGTCAACAGAAATTAATCACATGAGCAGTCCTTCCTCCTCCTCCACATCCCTGCCAATGAGATCTACTCTTATCCTTGGGTGGAAGATTTGTGTCTCGTATCTGGAAAAGCTGACAAAAAAGTTTGCAAAAATCCTTCTAGCTGTCTTATTTTATTGGAGATGACTAAAATAATGAAGAGAGTCAAAATAGCTATGCAACAGATTTTACAAGAACTGTTAGAATTAAATGCCCAACTTCTTTCTTTTCAGAACATTTGATTTGAAGGGGGCTCTGAATACTATAGGTATTCAGATTTGCAGTGAAGTGAACAGGTCCCTGTCTGAGAGAGGATTGCCCACTCTAAATATGGAAATTCAAAACAGCCTAGTGGGTCAGATCTGTAGCATTGTTGAAGAAGATAATCCCATCAGCTCCCTGATTGGTTAGTATAACTAAGGCAATTCTTTGGTTGTATGCATGTGTGTATAATTTTTTAAAATAAATGTAGGCTAATTGCCCATCCATACTGTAAAAATTAAATGAATTCACTCAATTAAATATTGCCTTTTTAAACATGAAAAAGTTAAAATGAATGTTCAGTTTTATTTACTCTTTCTTACAGTAAATATTGAGTCATAAAATGTGTGCAAACCTGTGCTGCTTCTATTGTTTATATTAAGACAGTCTATGAAAGATTGGTTCAGGGTGGATAACAAAGCTGGAAAGTGTCCAGAAATAAAAGCAGATTGCTCTCAGTGATCCTGGGATCTTTTCTCTGAACCTAGAAATGCCAGGAGTTCAGAGGGGGATTTAATTAATATTCAGTTGCAGGTTGTGTGTACCAGCAAAGGATCTGCATCCTACAACTCCAGGTTTAACTCAGACTTCCTTATAGTTGTGCGTATATTTCACAACATAAATCCTATTGCCGTCTTTCTACAATGGGAAAAAATTGACTTTGTTCCAAATTAAAACTGAAGAGAGGAAAATGAAGAAAGGTAGCATTCAACCTGTCTCTGCTCATTCTGATTCTTTCTTGTGCCAATGTGTGAAGTATTTCTAAGGCAACTGTGACTTGACGCTTAGATGTTACATTTATATGGTCTTTTCTATCATGAACTCATCTTCTCTGTTTCAGATAAACGAATCCAGCTGTATCTGAAAAGCCTGCTTACTCTTCCAAGCATTCAGAAATGTATGCCTATGATTCCAGGAGGCCTTGCTGTGATTCAGGCCGAGATAGAGTCTGTTGGATCCCAATACGCAAGCATTGTCAATTTTAATAAACAAGTGTATGGACCATTCTATGCAAATATTCTTCGAAAACTGCTTTTTAGTGAGGCACCAATGGGGAAAACTGAAACTGATGCTTCTACTAATTGAAGGAAAAGAATGATCTGGTTGTGCATCCAGCCCTTTTCCATTCATAATATTCATTATAAAGATAGTGTGAACTCTGTTCCCTCAGTGTGCATAATTTACTCCAATGACTATTAATGAGACAGGGACAGACAGAGGTTTATCCAAAGGAGACTAGACCCTATCAAGAGTGTACAGGTAAAGCTTCCAAAATTAATTGGAAGGCAGCTAATTAATATATAGTTTCATGGACTGAATCTGTTTAATGGACTTTAACACTCATTGTACTTGATCACTGTGTCTTCTTCCTAAGCAAGCATTTTTGACTTACGGTATAGATTTGGAGATGTACCTCATGGTTTACCACCATTACAGTATAATCAATGGAACTCTTAGCACTCTTATTAAAACAAACTTACTAACTATGTTACATATACTGGTGCAATGACTAAGATGACAATTTTAGTTCAAATGTACTTTACTTACAGTACTTTATTGGTGGCATGCAACATAACTGAATATGGATCACTTCTTGAAAGAGACTTAGAAAGAAGAAAATATAGTGAAATTGAACTTGTAATGAAGTACAGAATCAAATTAGGCCAGATCCTGGTAATATTGTTATTGGGATCAGGATTTGGCCTATCTTTCACTAATGCATGCCAACATTACTATAAACGGTATTGTGTATCAGTTATACAGTGAATACGTCTTGCAAAATAGAAACATTTCAGAATTTGTCCAGTATAATCTAGCAATTAAAAAGAAAAGTCTAAAAATTCTTCTGTTCATGGAAAACTAACTTGTGTGCTGACTTCAATTTCTTAACTTTTAGAACATTTGTTTGTGTAATCTAGTAGAGGTCATGTTGTCTTTTGATTAAACATTTGGAGGCCTAATCTGCTTTTTGTACATGTAGCAGTTGCTCCTTTAATCTTCAAGAGGGAGGCACTTCTGAACTGGGGCTTTAAGCCTTTGATCTTGAAAGCATTTAAGCATGAGAGTAGCCTTATTGATGTCAATGGAACAATTTGTGTTTAAAGTTAAGCACATGTTTAAATATTTTACTGGATTGGGGCCTAAATTGTGAAAGTGAGTAGTGATTTTGGACACTGACTCTAGATAAGTCAATTTTTGAGTCTCAGGTTCAGCATCCAAAATCACTAATCCCTTTTGAAAATATGATATGGGAATAAATTTCTAAAAATCTACACAATATAGGGAAATTATTTTGCACATCACACATTATTGGATATGAGTGCTGAAATATTCAGCGTAAAATGTTCCTATTTTGATCAGAGTTAATCAAAAGTACTTGAAAATATATAATTATAGTATTTGTGACTGTTAAATAGTAAATGAGTCCTATTTTTAAATGTCAAAAAATGTAAACTTTGGCTGGTACAAGTTTCCAGATATCTTCATAGTGTTTTTATATACAGAATATTTTAATTTAAAAAATAAACTTTGCCCATATGGGATTAATGTGCCACATACAATATATAAATATACAGTACAACTAGTGTATCTGTCATGAAGATATAAAATGGTTGGGCATTAGTAACACTAGGATTTTATAGTCCAACCTCCTTTTTTACGAAATCAGATACCTTTTTTTTTTAAGCAGGTGACATACATTTTTTAGACAAACTGAGGCTGGCCACCCATGAAAAACAAAGCAGGATTTTTTTAAACTTTCTTTTTGGATGGTTTCCATGTGGGAATAAGCAACAGCAGACCTATCTATTCAGTGCACACTCTTCACTACTAGCTTTTGACATGAATCCAGAAGTTCTATCTATGTGGATGTGGAGGGAGGCTAAAAAGTCTCAAATTGCAATACTTCTCAGTGACTCCTCACCCCATTTCCTCTATATGCCTTGTTAAAAATGTTGCACCGAATAGATGAGGACACTTTTTAGTTTGAGAAACTCAAAATTAAAAGGAGCTGTTACAGTGTAACAAGGGTGCCAGTGAAGTGGTACATTCTTGTGTGCATGAATATGGGACTGAAGCACATAAGTCACATGCATCAAGAGAAGAATACATCCCAAAAATGAAAAGGGGAGTTTTGTTAGTAATTCCCTAAACTTGGGAAATCTAATTATTCTAAGTTTGTGCTTTGGGTCTAAAGAAGTGATTTTATTTTTAACATGTACAAAAGATTGTATTGTAACTTTCTTATAGCAATTTATCTTTCTAAAATTTCTAGTGTAAATCAGAAAAATTTATTATGGTAAAATGAATTGGTTTTTGACCAGAGGTTTCTAAACTATCTGGGAAATTGTCATAGTAACTTCCCAGTAGAAAATGAGGCTACAATAATTTGTTTGCATTTAAGTGATTTTTTTTTAAAGGGCATTTTATAGCAGGGTATATGTTGGACATCACTTAAACATTACAATTAGGCTACATTTTAATAGTGCTTTGGATGTAGACATTTCATCTAACTTCTGTCTGTTGCTTGCTCATGGTTCAAATGTTTACTCCCACTCTGAATTTTGCTTCTTGAAAATAAGACAATTATGTAGCAGCAGTTTTATTAGATGAAGTACAAATGAATTTTTGTGGTGTGCATTTGTGTTTTTGTTGCAGTTTTTTGGTATGCATTAAAGTCTATTTGTAGTAAAACTTTTTGGTGACTAGTCATTCATGCAAGCCACTTCTCAAGTAAATGTAATGCAATGGGCTCATTATTTGATACTTTATTGCAAACTGACTCCTCTTTTCAATGAGCACTTCAGGAATGTGTCCTATTTACATCAGATTCTTTCATGCTGAACTGGGGCATAGAAGAGCAGTTTTAATTGCAGTTGCGGAAGTGGCTTAAAATAGCACCTTCTGACTCAAATGTTTGTCGAATTATGTATTGTGATATACCAGCATACATTCCAGACTAATGAGCCGCTGTATCACCCCTGCCCTGTCAAGTTGGGTTCCTTACAATGCTTTGCTGAAGTAGCCACTACCTGGGTCACTCACAAATAGCCTTTCAGCATGCAAGGAACACCCTGCATGTCTGTGTGTAACTGGAGCTTGCCAGCAACACTTGGATTGCACACTGGCTCTCACCACCCTTGGTTATACTGCAAGGTGACCCCAACACACCCACAGGCCCAGGTTTCCTCCCTTAAATATCTCCTGTACTGCCCAGCCCTCTCCTGGATACTACAAAATATCTTAAATATGTTATTCTTTAAAGGGAATAATATGCTATTTTATTATCTGAAATAGTTATTCAGACACTTAAATTTAAACACACTTGATTAGACAAAACAGTAAAAAGTTTATTCACTACAAGGAGATTTTAAGCGAGTACAGGTAATGAGGCATAAAAGTCAGAAATGGTTACAAGAAAAATAAACAGGTTTTAATAAACATCTTAACAAACTATAGCAGATTCAAGCAAAGTTTCTCATTACATGCTTTCAGCAGTCTTACTGAGCAAACCTTCTAGGTCAGGACCCCTCCCCCAGAGTCCAACAAATGCTTCCTTTTTTGCTTCCAGCGCACTGGATGCAACCGGGCAGGGAATGATAGAAGGGTGCCATGGAGTGTCCCTCTCTTGAAAAACACTTCCAGCTGGTCACTAGGATACAAAGGGTCTACTTGGAAAGATGTTCCCTGCTGGCTTTTTCTCACCTGTTTGAGCTTTCTTTGCTTCCCTTCCTCCAGGATGACTCTGTTTACTGCTTAAATGCATATTAATCAGAGCCCACATTCCTTTGTTTAGGACAGACTGGTCTGTCAACCTCAGTGTGGGTAGGGCTGTGGGACTTGGAACGTGTTGATAAAATCATACAGGGAAATCTTACAATGTTATCAATGTTGCCATATGCATTTTATCAAGATGATACTGACCAGCAAATGGTGAGTTTTCAAATGATACCTTACAAGATATGCTTTGTAATAATTTTTATGCAATAGTGTGTAGGGTGTGAACACAGGTATATTCTGTTGCACGTACAGAGTTAGTTTTAGCCATCCATTACTATAGTATCTGGGGCCCAGATCCACAGAAGCCTTTGGGCTCCTAACTACCATGAAAATCAATAGAAGTTAGGATCTGAAAGACCTGTTGACCTGGGTGCCTTATAAGACCCTGGGTGCCTTATAAGGAATGGATTTTATTTTCTCTTACGCACCCCTTTGCCTATTAGTGACATACTTTTTTTACAGCTGCCATGTTGGCTTTGTAATGCTATAGCAAGTGAGCTGAATTCTAGTCCTCCCTTGCACATTGTCCAAAATATTGTTATCCACATTCCAATTGCAGGACAGTATTTTGCCTTTACCCTTTTCATATGTCTGTGTAACCCTTCTGCCAGGTGGAGCTGGCAGCAATCTGGGCTGGGTTCAGTAACTAGTGGTTCCGTTTTCAACAATACAACATAACCAGCTTGAGCTCCCACCCAGTCCCCTGGGAAATCACATGCCACCCCATGGGCACTTCCAAAAGGTGATACTTCTGCTTTTGCAAGCATAGAGTCTGAGTGCAGATAGACCTTTGAATAAAAGGAAGGAAGTAACTCAGCATTGGTTTGGGAAACAGCACAAGCAGGATTCATAAACACAAAAACCATGAGCAAACCCCTGATCCCTGAGTATGCTGGGCAGTGTCCTTTGCCTGTCCTTTCTTGTTTCCCCACATCCCACTCATAGTTGTTGTCCTTGGTCAGTGATGACTTAGAGATTGGAAATGCACCTGAGTGAATTCAACTCCCACTGTGCGGGGGGAGGAGGAGGGGAAAGAAGGCACCATGCTTGACCCACCAGCCATCATTGCTGAACCGTTCGCCGCTCTGCCGGCTGCACCCCCAGCCATTCTGCTGGCTGCCCTTCTGGCTACTTCACCAGCCACCGTGCAGCACACCATGACCTTCCACTATCAACTGTTTCTACTATGGCCTCTGCAGGTCGGTCTCTTGAGGTTCCATCAAGCTCTCAGTGATTTTCCAGCTTTTAGTGATTGTCAGTTCTTAGTGGGGAAACCTTGCTGCTGAAGCAGGCAGGAACGTTGTTCCATGGTAAATGATATCAGCATCTAGCAAGCACTTAACACAAAGGGAAAAAAATGACAGAATTTGCTGATTTGTCAAAATAGGAAACATCTCTGAAAGTTGCAACAGAGCCCAGGTACATTTCAAAATCTGCCCAGGTGGCATTGTTTCTGTTAGAAGTTTTCATGCAGCCTGCCCATCTGGCTCCTCTGCTGAGCTGCAGGTGGTTTGCCTCAGAAAGGGCTTTCAAGGTCAGTGGTTCCAGTGCAGCTAGCCCTGTGGTTGGGGCTCCATTCCCTTTTGTGGAGAACTGTTGTAATTTTTCTTTTCAATACTAATCTCAATAAAATCAAATTTTGAAATAACAAAATCCTCCATGAAACAGAATTCTTCACGCAGCTCTCATAAATCCCTTATGCTTCAGGGCATAAATTGGCCTCTAACTGAGTGATAGTATGGGAAAACTTACTTTGTGAATAAATTACTCTTTAGCTACTCTGTTGGCAATGTTTTTTTTCAGGGGCGGGGAGGAGCAGCATCTTCTCTTGAAGCATCTAGTGTTGGTCAATGTCAGAGACAGGCTACAGGGCTAGATGGACCTCAGCTCTGATCCATTCTAGAAACAAGTATGTTCATAACCTTTTCTTTTTTTAAAATAAAGTAAGTGGATGGATAGAAAGAAAATTGATAACCCCAACTCAATTAAAAAGCTAACATTAAGCAAACAACTGCTCTTTTTATAAAGCACCTTAGCTGGAGGTGGGGCGTGTTGTCAGCTGAATAGATGTTCAACAGGCTGATCATGTAGATGTTCTCATTATTTGTTCATTTTGGCTTGCTACAGTCAGTGGTTTCCAACCAACCTATGAACAGTTTATACAAGTCCCACCACAAAATTACTGTGTGTGTGTGGGGGGAGTGGAAAGTATCTAACAAAGCAGTGTCTAGATAGACACTAGCAAAGTCAGATAGACTAACAAACTCACAAAACCAAAAAATGCTCAGTTTGCTTGAGTCAGTTTTGGTCATACAATAGGAATTAACATTGCTGGTGTTGGGGTAAAATTTCAGGACATCCATCCTCATTCTTTAGAGTATAAGTCAACCACTAAGGTTAAGAAGAAATTCTTCCCCCTTAGCAGGTTATTACATAATTTTCCATTGTGGTATTCTTTGTGCTTTGCTCTGAACATATGGTTCTGGCCATTTATGGGCACCAGATATGATACTAGAGTAATGGAACAATACTCTGGAATGGTATGGCAATTCCTATGTTCCTTACTTAATTGTTTGCACACTACATAGGTGTCCTTGGATGCTATAGAAGTGAAAGTATTACTGAAGTATGACTTTCTTCTTGTTACAGAGAGTACAGTGATTTGTTTAAAAGAAGTCTCCAGTGTGACCTTTACTTTTAAAATGGCCCCAAAGTCATTATATACTAACTTTAACACAAAATTGGCACAAGAGTTTTTACAATTATATTGACGCTTCTAGTGAGTTGTCATTTTAATCAATTGGAAAGTCCCCCTCCTATGGAAAGATACGAAGGTAATTATTTTCCTGGAGTTCCCTGCTGACAATCCCAAGACTCCACATGGATGGTTGCTTAGATTCCTTTTCCCTCACCCCAATTTCAGATGTGGAATCAATAGGAGGGTTTGCAAATCCAAAGCTAAGGAGTCCAATGGAGTTTCAATTCCTGACAATAACTGCCACTTGAGGAAAGCTGTATGGATGGTTTTGTTGTAAGGCATCAGACTAGGATTCAGGAGGTATGACCTTGAGCAAATCACTTTTCTTTACTTGTTCCTCATTTGCAAAATGGCGATTATCATAATTTGCCACCTCACCATAGTATTGTGAACAAAAGTTTGTTAATATCTGTGAGGTGCTGATGAAGGAAAACTCATAGAAATAAAATGTCATTATATTTGAGGACGGTGCATCTGAGGCAAACAGTATTAAGCCTGGGAAAATATCATAATGACTGTTACGTATTAACATTCTGTGTGGCTTTGCATAGTGTAAACTGACCACCTAGAAGGTAATGGGATGGCAGCACACTTTCAATCCTCTGCCCTGAAAGTCAAAATTAAAGAGTTTGTTGCTGATCTGCAGCAGGGTTGTTTCTGAGTCTATTTTAGTTCTCAATGCATGGAACCCTAACCAGCTGATAAAAGGAAACAGCATTAGTGCCGATTCCATTTCTGGCTCACTTGCTTTTCGCCACCTCACAGACAGCAATGAAGTAACATGGACTTTCCCATGTAATATTGTGCCCTTCAGATCATAAGGAAGGGACTTGCCATATGCAATTTGCCATGTACTTATGCACCAGCTATGGACTGGCTACAGAGCACGCCTGTACACACCAGACCTGTTCATCATAAGAGCCTTTAACCTCTCTCGCTGTCTGGGCTGAGCGGCCTATAGATAAGGTATTTTACCCAACCCACCAGCTGGTGGCTGAACTGTGTGATACAGCTGAACCCTCCAGGGCCCAAGGAGTGACACTGAAATACCACCCAAGGGTGGCTGAGTCAGTGAGTGTGTCTGTGTGTGGGGGGGGGCTGTTCTGAGAGGGGCACCTGCTGCCCCCCACGGTGTCACATCAGCTTTTGGGCAGCTTCCCAAACCTCTCACCAGAACACCCCTTATGTCTGGGGGGAGTGCGCTCCGCCGCTGGGGACAGGGGCAGAGCCGGTCTCTG
Organism: Mesoclemmys tuberculata; assembly: GCA_007922155.1. Classification (NCBI taxonomy): domain Eukaryota; kingdom Metazoa; phylum Chordata; order Testudines; family Chelidae; genus Mesoclemmys; species Mesoclemmys tuberculata. The sequence goes on along the minus strand of ML675616.1, from coordinate 87,889,727 downwards.
GGGAGCCAGGTTTGGACGGAGCGTTTCAACGGGGCATTTGCCCTCACCCAGCTTCTGACCCAGGCCCAGGAACAGCAGCGGGCTGCAAGTGGCGCCCCCCCCCCGGGTCTTTAAAGGTGGCGGAACGGCCCCGCGGCGCGCTCTGTTGCGGTGGGGGCCGGTTTAATCAGCGCACCGCGCGTCCCTCGCGCGCAGCGTCCGCCTCCCTCCCGACTCCTTCGCTGGCCCCGGCTCGCGCGTGTGTCTCCGCCGCGCTCCCCCCATGGACGCGTTAGCGGCGGAGCTCGGGAGCCTGACCCCGGAGCAGGCGGCGGCTCCCGTCAACACGGTGGAGGTGAGTGAGGCGCGGGGATGAGGCAGTTGGCGACGGGACGCGCCCCACCATGGCAACGCGCAGCAGAGCCCCCGCGAGCCAGCTGCCGCGCGCAGCCGCCCCCTCCCCCCAGTGCCTAAGTAACTAGCTCCGCCCAGGTCTTCTCGCAACCCCCCTCACCGCGCATGCGCAGAGCTCCTAGTCGCCCCTTCCCACGGGTCTCTTCTGGCTCCAGCACCTGAGTGCCGAGTTACCTGTGGAGCTGCGCATGCGCGGGGCCCATCTACTCTTTCCAGCGCTGCCCTGCCAGCCCCCTCCCCAAGGGAATAGGAGGGCCATGGTGATGCTAGCAGGGGCATGGCCAGGGGCTATGAGGGCTTCCCTGGCCTTTGAGCTGGGTGGCTAGTGGAGGGCGCCCAGCCTTTCCCCAGGGGGGCGTGCCCACCCCAGGACGTCGTGAGACCAGCGAGCGCCTTTGCCTCTTGCTGGGTGGTGGGGACGTCCTGCGCCTGGGCGAGGGCAGGCGGGTGCACGGTGGCGTCAGCCAGCGGCGATGAAGCCGCCCGACACCACGTGCCAGCTTTGTCTACACGGCCCATTTAGCAGCCTTTCTAACAAGGTGCAATTTCAGTGTAGATAACACCTTCGAGGGTGAGACGCAAAGGGCCTGGCTGTCATCTAGCCCCAGGGAAATTTGTTTTTCGTCTGTCTACTACTGTCCGTCACTGTAGTGTCTGTGCCCCATGCCCATAAAATCGATAGGGATGGCAATGTTCCTATTGGACTTTGTGGAGTCTCTGGCACTTCTCCTTTTTCAAGGTATAAGCAGTGCCTGGGCTGAGAGGGGTTTGGTTTTTGACATTTTTAAATTTTAATTTTTTAATGGAGGATGTCAGAAATGTAGCCTTTAAACCAATGACTCATCACTGTCACCACCTCTGAAACATATCATTGTCATAGTGTCTGCATCAGTAGCTGCTACTCACACCATTTGTATTCCATTGCAAAGTTAAGTCATTATGTGCTCCCTTAGGGCCTCATCTTGCCAGGTGTTGAGCCACTCTAGCTTCCACTGAGCTTAATTGTGAGTGCTTGGTGCTCCATGGAATTAAGCCCACATACAGAAGGCACAAGAGGCTTGAGGCTGCAACTTGCACTGTATCTCCTAGGCCCATCATGATTTTTACTAAGTTGGTGCTGTATCTGTTCTGAAAAATAACTGAGCTTGTTTTCCATTCAATTCTTCCTCCCTAGATTTGATATGTAAACATTAAGCTGTTCCCTTTATTTCCTGTTTTTTTACCTTTCTTCTGTTGAAATATGAAAACAAAGTTAGACTGTAAATAAAAATCAGCTGAATTTTATATCTTTGAAAGCGAGTGATACAAACTGTCTGAGACTGTAATATTTGATATGTCAATAACAATTTTTTGGCTTATTTTAAATTCATTTTAGAATTGCACAGCCCAGTTGAATATATTATTTAATGTTCAGATCTTAGTTGCCTTTGAATCTTTAGAAACCTATAGAATTAGATACACTGCCTACCTTCAAGTCATATCTGTCTGAATGTTTTTAACTGACTTTTTAACTACAGTAACACCTGAGATTACTCTATAGCTGAAAGAAGTTAACAGGAAAAAAGTCTTTATTTTTTGTTTGTTTATACATTTGACAATACTTGTGATTGGCTGTGTACATTAACGTTTGTAGGAGCAGACCATGGTTTTCTCTCTTGTTGAAAAGACCCTTATAAACATCAATAGGAAAACAGAAAACACGTAACTTTTTAAAGGGGAGGCTTTTTTCCCTGTTACAAAATAAATCATGACATAGTACTTAAATGGTATTTTCTTAGAAACTTGTATTTTATTAAATTAGTAATTTAAAAACAAGTTGACTATCCCTTTGACTGTCTGTGCCTTGAATTTAGTTTGTTTTGCACACATGGATTACTATATGGTTCAAATTAATGTTTCCTTGTTCATATTACTAATTTTGACTGACTTGTTAAAGTCCCTCTTCTCTACACTGACTTCACTTGAAACAATCTTAATGGTAGAAAAATAGTGATTCTGGGATTTTTTTTTTTTTTTTTTGGTCAGGCTACACTTCTGAAAGCTATTTCAAATTGCATTTTTTTGTTTTTAGGAAAAATGGAGACTTCTTCCAGCTTTTTTAAAGGTCAGTGTTGCTATATATGTTTCACTTGTACATGAACGTTAAGCTTCTAAACTGAAAATCATTTAACTAGTGCAAAATTCACTTCCTACAGCCAGTGTTTTGACAAGATGAAAGATAGTCAGGATAGTGTTTTAATCTTAAAACCGAATAAATTAATTTTAAAATCCTCTGTCAGCATTGCACATTTTTCACAGATTCTCTAAACTTTTTATTTTCAGCCCTTCTTCAGCACAGCCAAAACCCCTGAGTTGTTACATTTGGTTTCCTTTCTTGTAAAAGTAGAGGCTCCCCAGTGGCAGTGGCGTACTGAGGGAATGGGGAGGCATGTTCCCGGGTGCTGGCCTGGGCGGAGGGGTGCCGGCTGGGCACTCCTTGGAGGAGCCGCTCCCTGCTATTGCAGGCAGCCAGGACTCTGGGGCCGTGCCAGTCCCAGCTCAGGCCTGCCTGCGGCTGAGTGTCCTCCTGGCCCCACCACCCCCATGCTGGGTGCAACAAGGGAACCACTGGGACCAAAGCATGTTATGTCCCCACTGCCGGGCAGCCCAGGAGTATCTGCCCCTGTCACTCCTGCTCCCAGCCGCACCCATAGTGGGGGAGGAAAGGAGTGGGAAATGGGCCTACACACACCCCCTCCTGTGGGGTGCTACCGCCAATGGGGGGAGCAGGAAAAGGGCCTGCAGACCCCTTACCTTGGGGCACTGCCACCAATGGGGGGAGAACGAGGGAGAGTGGAAAATGGCCTGTAGATCAGCCCCCGGGGGGTGCTGGTGCTGGTGCTGCTGCTGCCAACAGCTGTGGGGGGAGGCGTAAATGTAAGTAATTGGCCCCCAGGTGTCAGAGACCTGCAGTACATCACTGCCAAGTGGTCTATCTTTCTCCTCTCCCAACTCTAATTCATGGCTGCCCAATCTCTCACAATCCATTTATGCCTCTGTGCAGCCAGACTTCCTCAAATCCTGTACGCTCCTCAGTCCATTCTCCAAAAGATCAGAAAATTTCCCTTTCTCTGATTAACCTTGAAGTTCTCTATTTTGTTTCTGGCTTTCTCTGTGCTTTTTATTTTATTTTATTCCCTTCATTTTCCCTTTTATCAGTTTCATTTTTCCTTCTTTCTGTCTTTCCTCATTTTTAACCTTCTGTCTTCTTCTGTGTCTTTTCCTTAGTTATTTCCCAGGCCACCTGTCCCCTTTCCATCTGGACGTTGCATTCTGTCTACAGTCTATCTAGTTCCCACCCCCATGACATCAGGGACAATCCTATTACATAAAGTTTCTTAATTAACCTCAAAGGGAATAGTTTGAGGCAGTATCTTGTTAGAGGTAACCAATTTTTGTTAGCCAGTTTGAAACAAAAGTTTATGAAATAGTGGTTTTGGTTTGTTTTTTATTTCAGTGTTATCCAAAGAACCAATCAAGCTCATTGGTCTAGGGATCTGTATAAACACTTACTAGGTAGATATGGCCTCTGTCCCATAGAGCATAAAATCTAAGATTCTGATCCTGTGAAGACTTGCATGCATGCATTATTTCACTTGTGCATGTGAGTAGCCCGCTGAACTTGGACTACTCCCCTTCCCCCAACACCCATCCCTATGCTTGTAATAAATAAAGAGTGATGAATTTCAAAGAAGTAAAATGTTATTGCTCAACCTTAATAGTGGAGGGAAAGGAAAATAATGTAACAATCGGCAAGCATTCTCATGGGGCTGTTGGGGGATATGGAACGAAGGTTGTCTGTGCGAACAGCAAAGACCACACATTCCCAGTTCTTACAGAGGCTGCCACCTCTTCCTGATCCCCTTAACTGGTATCAAGTGGAGCACATACTGCATCCTGCTCAACTGCCTCCTAGGAGTCTTGGGAGTGAGTGCTTGGGAAGAGCGTGCTTGTTGCTGGTAGTTTTGCAGGGGTTGTAGCAGGAGTCTATCCTACCACTGCTCTTCCTGAAACTCAACCAAACACCTCAGCAGGTCTGATTGAGCCCTCATTATATGCAGCATCTCATCCTGCGTTGCATGCATGTGCTCCTGGACTGCTTTCCTGTTCTCCAAGTTCAGTTTTTCTGACAATGAAATCCTCCAGGCTCTTTGCTCTGCATGAGCAGCCACAGAGGTGTTCATTATTTCATTGAACATGTCATCTTGAGTCCTTTTTTTCCACTTTCTAATCTGCGACAGCCGCTTAGCAGATGTGGAGGCTAGGCTGAAGGCCACATAGTGCTTTGCTTGCCTTACAGTGGACAGTGTGGCCATTGTTAGCTTGTCCCATGGACAAAGAGCAACGTTGCAATGTAAAAAGATCTCCCCTTTACACTCCCAAGTAAAAGCTAGCTCTGCATACCAGTCTGTACCTATTGCACAGGTTGGCATGGCGTCTCAGCCATCGTGATTAAGGGGCTGTTGCATCCATTTTTGGGAAATCTCCCTAGCACGGTGTATGCTGCACAAGTCCACGCTTCCCCAAGCAACAGGATTGTTTGGCTCTCATTACTGTCCCAAAAATTGCTTTTGTAAGCAGTCCAAAAGGTATTGGGGCAGGAAATGTCCCTGGAGAAAATATATGGGTATCCGTTCCCGGATCCCTAACACCCAGAACAACAATGTCATGTCTAGCAACTTGCGTTGGAGGGACCCAAGAAACCATCCTTGGCAGGGGAATAACATGCACTGAGTGTTTTGGGCAGGTATTGTAAACTTGTGCCATCTTCCCTAGGTGACTGTGTGATATCAGTCTCCTGAGGGTAACACAGGAGGAAAGGGAAGATTTGCTGCAAGCATCTGGGTACAGGCCTGGTACTTACTCTGCTATGCTGTATTCCGTGATGATGCCTGCACATTTAATATATGAGCGAGTGGTAGGGGAAAGCATGCTATCTCAGTGAAAGAAATGAGGCTGCCCTTCCCAGAAACCTTCTGCAAAGAATTTCAGAGTACCTACATGAAAATTTCCTGGAGATATCCATGGAGGATTCTCAAACCATCCCTGTGCACATAAATAATCTTTTCCAGGGGCAATGCTCTACTTCATTGCACAAACAGCGAGGAAGCCCATCCCCACCACACACACCCCATTTCTTTTGCTTTAACCTGAACCTGGACTGGGGATATAACCCCAGAAAAGTGATTTGCAGTACATACTCACCACCTGTGCCTTCCCGGGCATCTCCAGCTGGACTGCTTTGGGATAACAAACAGCTCTTGGCTTTCAGGGAGAATGGATACCCCGTTTGCCTGCCCCCCCATTCTCCTCATCCTTCTCTTCCTCGTCCTGGGCTCAGATCTCCCTGACGAATCTACGCTGCATGGTGGTATAGTAATGGGGTAATCACCAAGAATTGCATGCAGCTCCTCATAAAAGCAACATGTCTGGTGACAAGCCAGAGCAATTGTTCTCCCTTGTTTTCTGATATGCCTGATTCAGCTCTTTGATGTTAACGTGGCACTGCTGTGTGTCCCTCTTGTGCCCCTTCTCTAACATGCCATACAATATCTTTTCATAGATATCCAGATTTCTTTTGCTGGCTCAGAGCTTAGCCAGAACAGACTCTTCTACCCACAGCCAAGATCTCAGGTTGACTCCAGGCTGCAGTGTGTTTGGGGCGTGCAGTCACCATGATCAGTTCTGCTGGCAAGCTCTCTCCATGCTGACGAAACAGGAAATGGGAAATCAAAATTTCCTGGGGTTTCAGGGGAGGGGCTGTTTCCTTTGTATGTGGCCATGATGCAGCAGAGTGCAAATGTCCAGAGCGGTCACAGGGGAGCATTGTGGGATACCTCCCAGAGGCCAATGATGTCGATTTATGCAATGCTCCACCTACCCTGCCGCCCAGTTGACCCATCCAATTCGACTTCAGCGCTACGCCTCTCATAGAGCTGTTTCTATTAAGTGAAAGTCTCCGGCCAGTAAGGTCAGCAGAACGGACCTGCCTGTGAAGACGCATTCATTATGTTATCGATGGAAGCTGCATTCTGTCAACCTAACTTCACTGTGTAGTCCAGGCCTGAGTCTGCTTCTTGATGGGAAGGGAACCTTTTTCCTTTAATCCCACACAGTTCATCTATCATCAGATCTGACAAATGGTTAATATCCCAGGCATCTGACTAATGGCAAACTGGAAAAAGTGTTAATTCACAATGGCTTTCCCAATCATTCATGCAAACTTTTGAGATGCTGTTATATGCATAGTTTGTACTATAAAACTAATAAATTGCAGTTCAGGCGATGTTGAAATCAATGGAGTTATGGGGGCATAAACCTGGAGGCATGTAGTGGGGAATCAGACTGGTCATCCTGTGTGTTTTCAGAAACTCTTCAGCTAAAAAACCTTAAAGTTGATCCAGAAATTTATTATAAGTAGAAATAAAACCTACATATTCATTTCTGCAGTTTTGTGACTCATTTGACTGAGGCTAATCCTGCTGTATATGTCTTGTTTTGTTTTAGGTGAAAGGGCTTGTGAAGCAGCACATAGACTCATTCAACTATTTCATCAATGTAGAGGTATGCTTCCTTGGTGGAAAGGGAACGGACCTAAATTTACAAAAGTCAATATGACTCAAGTCTTTTTTCTTTCCCCCTCCTCACCCCCACTTTTTTGCAGATAAAGAAAATCATGAAAGCCAATGAAAAGGTCACAAGTGATGCTGATCCAATGTGGTATTTAAAGTAAGCGTAAGGTTTATTTTTGTATTGGTGGTAGCAGTATAAGTATTATCTTGCACAACATTTGTAAATTACTATAAAAATTACACGTCGTTACAATAAGCTGTACTTTAGCGTGGCTTACCTCTTCCTACTCCAAATAAGAAATCACTTTAGAGCTTCGAGTGACCAAATTAAACAATTGTTAACCGTGCAGTAAAAATGCTTTCTAGTGATGGTTTTTCAGTAGTTTGGCGAGTTCTCATAGTAGAGAGGACAATATATCTCTTTATTTGCGAAGGTAATTTTGCTTTTATTTTTGTATGTGACTCCCAAGACCTATTTCAAAGTTCCAGATAGAGCATAGCTCAAGTGCTGTGGGGTATGCTGGAAAGAAGGTTGCTATTTGTTTGTTATTGGATCCAGAGATTATCAAAATGAATTGTGTTGAAAAATGGGACTCTGCTTCCTTCAGTTCTACCAAACAAATACCTTAGTGCTTGATAATGGCAATGTTTGTATTACAGATACCTCAATATCTATGTGGGTATTCCAGATGTTGAAGAAAGCTTTAATGTAACAAGACCTGTGTCTCCTCATGAGGTAATAAGGAACCCAACTGTGGATTTTATTTCATGTTTATTGGTGGGAGTGAGGAGCTTGATGAATGTAATTTTTCCTGTTCAGTATCTCTTTGTGGTCCGTAAAGACTCTTATAATGGTCAGGTATATTGCTAGTTGAGGAAAAGCAGGCAACATTCCTTAAGATTCTAATTGTAAGGAAATCCCTCCACTGGTTGTGAAATAACTAAATACCTGAATAACTAATTGTTCACTTTTAAAAATTCTTTTTCCAGTTTAAAGCAGCAGGCCCTCCTTATAAACCAAATTGAATATTGTATGAAATAATACATATTCATATTACACAGAAAAAAATGCCTTTTAAATCTTTAAAAGATTGATAGATTGAAAAATCAAGCACTCCTAAGTTAGGAAGTGCCACAATTAAAGTTGGCCATGTAGTATTAATTCAATCCCTCATGCATTATGCATTATTATAGTTTTGCCCTGTATCTTGTAGGATGTCTGAGACAAAGCCAGGACTAGAACCCAGAAGCCAGTTCCAATCCAGTGCCTTAACTACGAGAGAACATCCTTAATGTTCTTTAAATGTCATCTTTTGCATGTAATTTCCTAGACGTTTTTTCCAAATTAAAACTAAAAATAAAAATCCTACAGTGGCCGTGAAGTGTGCAGAATTATTAATACCAGTAAGTGAAAGGAAAGAGATAAGAATGCATGCCTACTTCTGGTTCCAGCTACCCATTCTGTAGGTCAAAGGAGTGGCAGTGGCCGTGATGGCTGCTGCTTTGTCCCTTTTGGATCTCAAGTTCTGTGGGCTGGAGAGCATGACCAGTGCAAAAAATAGGGTGAGAGATTTAAATAGCAAGCATCTGTAAAGCTCTGCTGATCATGTGCAAAGGACAATTTTCAGAGACTTTTCATGTGACCATATCTGAGTGGGTTTGCATCAGATTGAACTTCTTGTTCCGTAACATGGTGGTTCTAGAACTCTTCAAGGAAACAGCTGTGTTTTTTCCTATTTTCATGCTGGGAAACAGCTGGTATGTTTTTGCTGAAACTGATAAAAAAAAATTTAAAAATGGTCTGAGGCATGAAGTAACCATGGAAAATTTGAGACTAGATGGTTAGAGTTAAGTAAGGTTATAAGCAAATGCAAAGAAGGGTTCATTATGGACAGTGTTAGGCAACATCAACCAAACGTCTCTTCCAACTCTCCCTATAATCAATATATTTGTTAATATGCTGATCATGTACTTTTTTCAATTAAAAGATGCACGTTTCATTTGAAACTTAGAACCAAATCCTGGGCCCACTGAAGTCAACAAGAATATTGCTGTTGGCTACAGTGAAATTTGTACTTAGTCCTTAATACAGAGGATGAGCTACCTTTTCTGTGTTATGAAAGAGCCATAACTAAAGTCAAAAGATAGGTCTTCTAGGATTCCTTCCAGCTATATAGAGCCATTCAACTCCAGTCTTTCCATTGGTTGCTCAAGAGCAAGCACTTTCTTTCTTTCTTTCTGCTCTTGGTGGATTCTGGACATGGCTTCTGGCGTGTTCCTAGCTTCTTGTCAGCCAAGCAAGAGGTGGTCTGATTTCAGGACTCAAACTCTTATTTGCCAGCTAACTAAACACAATCTGACATCAGCCCATTAATTTAATCAACACTTCATCACACATCATTATTTTTCTTGCTATGTCCCTTCCTTACCTGGCGCTGTGCCATTTTCTTTTTGAAACACAGTACTTGGTTTTGACCTTTACATTGCATAATTACTCTCCACTTTTGAGAGATTCCCCTTTTACTCTTGAAAATGAGCCATGTAATGGACGCATGTGTGTATTGAAATAAAAAAAGAAACCATTTTGTATCATTCTCTGGTCCTCTTCAAGGGTCTAATCCAAATCCTATTAATCTATATGGAAAAACACTAAACAAAGCTAACAGCCAAACCATCGGCAACTAAGAGAGAGACAAAATATTATAGCTCACAATATTGACAAAAATTCTTAACTAATATAAATTAAATCATTAGACATGAGTTTGTGTAGCATGCACTGGAACCTTTTGTCTTCATCAAGGCCATGTCTATGGGCTGTACAGTGGCATAGCTATGGCACCAAAGCTATACCACTGTTACCCTGCAGTGTAAATGCAGACTACCGTGATGGAAGAGGTTTTTCTGTTGCTGTAGGAGCTCCACTTTGCCAAATGATGGTAGCTAGGTCAGTGGAAGCAATTGTCCATCAGCCTACCTGCATCTACACCTGAGATTAGGTCAGCCTAGCTATCACATTCAGTAGTGTGGATTTTTCACACCCATGAGCACTGTAGCTATGTTGACCTAAATTTTTAGTGTAGACTAGGCCTAAGAAACTACATGCAAAAAATCTGTTTAGACAACGTGGTTGAGTATTCACAAGCACAGACATTAGGATATCAAAATTCTTGGTTCTCATATCCATCCTCATTTTATGACAATGCCTATATATATTAAAGAGTGAAAGTTAACACTATACACATGCACACAAGGTATAACAAATGCTCAAGAAGGCTAAGTTAATTTGCACTTTTAATTTCTGAAAATCTAAGGCATAACTTCAGTGCCTCTAATTACTTATCTAGTACTTTGTCTTCAAAGTATCATAGAAATATCAAGGCCAAGATTTTCAAAAGCTCCTATGCCCAGATTTAGAGTGGGATTTTAGAAAACACCTTAGAGATTTAGGAGCACATGTTCCACTTCATTTCAATGGGATTTATGCTGTTAAGGTAATTAGATGCTTTTGAAAATCCTAGGCTAAGGCATGTAAACAAATGGCCAGATCTTCAAAGGGCATTGAGCATCTGACTGCTTCAGTTGTCTTTGAGAACTGCTAGATTCTCAGCCCTCTTGAAAATCAGACCATTTACTTAAGAGCCTACATATGGACTTTAGACCACATACCGTCGTTGTGACAATTACCCTAATTGCTCACACACACAAGCAATATTAGGGAATTATTTAATGTTGTTGTCTTTTGAATGCAATTTAGCAGCTGGAAAAAAGGAGGAGAGCTGGCATCATATGACCAACAAGCTTGGGAATGGCTGGTGTAAATGAATTGTTGTTACTGGAGAAGCCATTTACCTTTAGCAGGGGGAAAAAAAGACATCCGATATGCACATCTTGCGTGTAGACATGTCCTCAACCCATGGGGCACACTGTCTTCTACCATAAACCTGCATTTTACTATGTATACTGTCAGTTATATATTCAGAGCTGTACAAAGCCTTCAACGAGTACATCAGAAGCCTGAGAATTACGTGCCTAAGTTAAGATAACATACTCAAGTGCTGAGGCCATGAATAAGATACAATATGTAGCTTTGAAGTCTTCTGTTAATGCAAATGAATCTTGTATCAACATAGCAGAAGTGTATTTTTGTGCAAGACTAGTTTGGCATTAGATTAGTGGCATGGTGGTCGGGGAGAGAAGGCTGGTAAGACTAAGAACGTTCAGAGTGATAAAGCCTTGGGTTATGCAACACCCTAGATCTGTGTGAGCTGCTCCTGTCAATATCTGAGGAAATTGCATGCGGGGATTTAGGGGATTGAGAGAAAGTGACATTTTAAGATTTCAACCTTTAACAACTCATCTTTAGTAAGAGAAGCACCATGTGAGTGTCCATTATTGTATTAAAAACTAGCTAAATGTCCTTGTTTTAGTCTTACACATTGGCTGCATTTTGGGGCTTTCTATTGCTGCCTGCTGTTTGATGTTAAGATACGGTACAGAGACGTGCCTGAACCAAAACACCATATCTGAACACCATTGGGAGTGGGGATGGTCTTGAAATCCAGATCTCAGTTTTGCAGATTAGGCTTATCTGCATTTGAGGAAGGTGCCATCACTGTTAAAAAAAAAAATTAAACTGTTTCATGTGGCCACAATGTTTCCATCTGAAGAAGCAATTTCCATGGCTGCTATCGAAGCCTTGAAACCCTTTTTTTTTTTTAATCAAGAGACTTTGTCAAACAAAATCCAATGAATTCAAGACACTGAAGAGAGACTCTAGCTAGACTTTTTTTTTTTTTTTTTTGCTTTCATCCTTCCTGGTTGTAGGTGGGAGGCCAGGCAAAAGTGGGATCTTCTGAGGAGGTCTTAAGAACCTCCACTCTGAAGTGAGGGTGAAAAATGTTTCTGTTTCCTTTTAAGTGTCGCTTGAGAGATATGACCTACTGTGCCCCAATTACGGTGGACATTGAATACACGAGAGGTAGTCAGAGGATTATTCGCAATGCATTACCCATTGGCAGGTAAGATACAGATATCAAGAGAGCAGTATCCATTTTTATGTGTGCTCTCAATCCCATTGGTGTGAAGATCACTTTATTAAAAAAAGTAGAGAAAGCTCATTTTCCACCTTAAAATTAAAATAAAAAATAAGCTTGCAAGGAGAGCTTGGTGAAGAGCAAGAGAGGATTCGCTTCTGTTGGTCTCTTTGGAAGTTTCTTTTGTTTTGGCAGAGCTTTGGGCAGTTTTAATTTGAATCTCTTTCCCAAAACTTGACTTGCGCATATCTAGAAGAGGAATTATTATTTAAAAGAGAAAAATGCTAGTGCCTCAAGCAGGGCTATTTCAAAGCAAAAATTAGGCACCCTAGTCTCACACCAAGAACTTTTTCTCTGGCTTCTTTATCTGAATAGGAGAATTTTGGGGGAGTCTGCTACTGAAAATGGATGGCAAAAAAAATAAATGCAAGCATCGCTGGATTCCAACCTTGATAAAATTCTCTTTTAAAATTATACCAATTTAGAGTCTAGATTGGATGTTGCAAAATGACTATTTAGGTTAGATGTGGCTGTGCAGAGGCAAGAAAACCAGTTGAGTAGACCATGGATGTGCTTGCCAGTATGGTTAAGAACACTTAGTTGCTCAAGAAAGAGGATGGAATGCTTGAAGAAGAAAAGGAAGTCCTGAGAATTCTAAAAGTGCCAGAGGATCCAGACCTCATAGTTTTCACTAGTACAGAATTCCAAAACCTCTTAAACTAGATTAAATGGCTCTTCTATAGACAAGTGTCTAACTTGCTAAAAATGGCGGTGGCCTACAGAGAATATTTCATATGTCACCTGAAAAATAACAAAGACTGAATATTGGCTGCAAGCAACAGGAGGAAGAGATTAAGCACCAAACATTCTCTAGTCCCTGACTTTGGGTTCCCAAAGTAAAATAACTTCCTTTGAATTTGTCAAGAGAATCAAAGCAGTTTAAGTATAGAGCCAAGCTTACCATAAGTCCAAAAAACAAATTTATTCTTATTTCTGAGTCTTTTATTGATTGAAAGATTGTTTACAAGAATTTTTGGCTACAAATAGGCCTTCTTAATCACTTCATGCAGTGGCTTAGGCCCGATCTACACTTACCTTCCGGATTCAGTGGCAGTCAATGGGAGATACGCAAGTGACGTAAATCACTTGTGTATCTCCCGTCTGCTTTGCGTGCCATCCACACTGCGCTGCACCAAAGGGAACAGTGCTCCTTTCGACACAGCCTTACTCCACTTACCGGGGTGGTTTTCCTGCGTCAATTGCTGGATCGACTGAGTGGGTCTACACAGACCACTCAGTTGATCCAGAGCAATCGATCTGACGGCAGCAAATTTGCCCCTGTCGGTGTAGACCCAGCCTGAGACATAACAAAAAAAGTGATCAAGTAAAAGGGTATTTTCACTAGAATTCGTATGTTGTGATCACTTTTCAAGATATATTTACACGATTGCATCAGATACAGTGATAAGTTGTGGCTAAAGGAGGGAATAATGGCTGGACATGCACTTAGGCTGGGTCTACACTGACGGCGGCAAATTCGCCGCCATCAGATCGATTGCTCTGGATCGACTGAGTGGTCTGTATAGACGCGCTCAGTCGATCCAGCAAGCGACACAGGAAAACCACCCCGGTAAGTGGCGTAGCGCTGCGTCGAAGGGAGTGCTGTTCCCTTTGACGCAGCGCAGTGTGGACGGCGCGCAGAGGAGATGCTGCAAAGTCGACGGGAGATACACAAGTGATTTACGTCACTTGTGTATCTCCCGTTGACTGCCGCCGAATTGCAAAGGTAAGTGTAGACCGGGCCTGAGATTGTCATAATTCACTTAATAGTTTTCTTGATTATTCTACATTTTTAAACAATGGAAGGAATGAGGATTTGTAAGGCAATCATGGTATAATAAGCCAAAAGAGACCAAGGTATTACACAAAGCTAGTGAATCGCATCTGTACACTAAAGCCAACAGCTGTGTTTACCTTCCTCTCTCCTGTCAAGTGAGAACATAACCACAATGAAAAAGAAAATATTCTTCTAGCACAGCACAGATGTACCAGTCTATTTTGTGATTTGAAATGGCTCTAGTGATCCTATGCATTTACAATTTTAATTCCAATGCAACAGACTAACAGGTTCCATGTTTGGATAAAAGGAGAGTCTTAAACAGCAAACTTTCAGCTTGGTTTACTTAGTAGAAATATTACTTTAAAAAGAGTATCCAAAACTACTCATTAGCAATTAACAATTTATATACAAAGAACAGCCAATGATATACAAAAGAGAGGAAACTTCATTAAACACATCTGTCCTGTGGTACTCCTCCAGATGTATGCATTTAAACCTGTTTAGCTATTCCAAAAACTGTGTTTAAAATTTTGAACATGTTAAAACTAGAAATAACTGACTTGGAATATGTTTCCACCTCTTTTTGGAACAACATGTTAATCTTTCCATAAGACTGACTTTAAATTAATTTGCTTTTCCCAAGTGAACATATGTCATACTCTCCTGTTGGACTTGCAGTTCAGTTGGCAACAGGAAGGCCACATCAAAGCTTTTTTTCTTGTGCTCACTGTAGAGGGGGCATATAGCACCTATATGTTTTGATGGGGAAAGTAGCTTCTAGTGTCTTGTATGGGAGAAATTTCTCCTTTGCTTATCCAGGGGGGAAAAACAGCTATAATGTGGTGATACTCAAACCTCAGTGGTTCAGGAGCCAAATTAGTGATCAACATTATACAAAAGAGCCACAGTAGTATGAATTCGTTGTTTCATTTACTATTGTACTGTTCATATTTCAACAGTAGGACAGGAGAAATATTTAGTTTTTATATATATTATTCTTACAGCAAATAAGTTAATAACTTAGTGCAAGTTGATAACTTAGCTGATGGTTAACATAGTAAAAGCATCCTGATTGGCTAAGAACTGAGATTGGGTTATTAAATCATCCAGTGTTTTAATATCATGTGCTACAAAGAACCACAGGAGACACATTAAAGACACTCGTGGATCATGAGCCGCAGGCTGGGTATCACTGCTATGACATTTTCTTCCATTCCAAACCAGTTTGCCTGCCTTTTGTATTTCCGTGTGTGCTTTCAGTCTGTATTGGCGTATCCTGCCTTCCCTACTTTTTTTTTTTTTTAAACATTTGCAACTATTTGCTGGGGAGAAAAAAAATGAGTCTGACTCCTTTTCCTCAAATGAGTGCATCTGGCTTCTTATACCATGACATGGAAGATGTAAAGGGACTTGTTTTCCATCATCCAAAAATTGAGGCTTAGTCAAGCTTGTTCCCCTTGGGTTTTCATCATGATATTTGCACATCCCATTTTGGTTCTCTCTACCAGTTGGTTATGATTCCTGAAATTCGAAACCAAGGAATTAGACTGATCATGTGTTTGATCTAGGATAACAACTGGTATATGAAGCTACTTTTCTCTGGTGGGTGGGTGAGTGAACACACTGTCCCAAGGAGACATGACTGGAGCAATTAAGATATCTGTGTAGATGCACTGCTGTGAGAAGATAATTTTTCCTCTTTATTAAACAGAGAAATTTACACACAACTAGATCCATCACTTTTTATTTTTAGATTTAAATATATGAAAATGGCCAAGAAATCCACAACATTGAAAAGCTTCAATGAAATGGAATAAAGTTTAGTTAGGATGAGATGGCCGAATTTAAAGTTTTCAGGAGTCCTATTTGAATGAAGTGGATATTTACTTGCATAGCTGCCTCATAGAGCTTTGAAGTATATTAGGATGAAATTCATCCCAGCACAGAGGGCCAGGATGAAACTTATGCACTGCTAAAATCTCATATAAGCACTATGTGGAGGACTGATGTGGAACATGGGTCTTATGTAGGCTCTCTACAAAAGAGTGAATTTCACTGTGATGATGAATTAGGTACATTCATTCATCTGTCGGGAGAACCACGGTGCATGGCTGTTTGTTTGTTTTTTAAAGCAAATACAGTGTGTGAATAAATTACCTCTTGTGTTCAGAATGCAGTTTCTTTTTTCCTTGAAATAAAGTGCCCTCACTTTCTCATTGCCTTTTCAATTAAAAACGGAAGCTTTGGCAAAGTATCTTTGTGAATCTGACTGACAAAGCATTTTACAATAAGAAGGGTGTACACGTCTGCATCACTCATAGACTTAATCACACAAGCACAGCTGGTGATTTCACTATGAGAACCCCCAAATAGCTTATTAACTAATCAAAATCCCATACCTTAAAATTCAGACATAAATTGGCAAAAGTAAACAGTTGAATGAAAGTTTCCTGGGATCTATGACTCTTTTTGCTTGGATTACATATTACAGCACTTACGGGTTTGTTTTTGGTTTTTTACACATTTTGTCAGAATATTTGATGATGTTACACAAAATGGGATGACGTTAAAGGAAAGGAACTTTAACTCAGTTTCCTTGCTTTTGTTAGTTTGCTTCTGATCTCTCTTGTTGCAAGTTCCCTGGGTCTTAAATGTTTAACACATTTTCTCCAGTTTTGTCATCACAGACTGTTGTAAGGTCTGTGACTTTTCATTATATCATTCTTCTTAATTTGCAGTACAAGAATAACTGTTTTTTCTTACAGAATGCCTATAATGCTGCGCAGCTCCAATTGTGTTCTTACTGGGAAAACTCCAGCAGAGTTTGCCAAACTTAATGAATGCCCTTTGGATCCAGGTACTCTCTTCATCCAATTTGTTTTTTCTTCTGTGGCTTTAGTGGGTATTTCCCCTCTCTAAAAGATTTTTAGAAAAATAATGTATATTAGGAGAAAAATAATCTCATCTGCTTGTATGTACTAGTTATTTTCCTAAGAAGATCAATCTAATCATCATATCAGGTAGCTACTGAATATACACGAATAGGTAAAGAAGCTAAAAGACTTTCATGTATATGTTAAAAGGGATGAGAAACGGTTATGACAATATGGAAAACTGTATGCTTAGACAGACTCCCAACATATTGAGACATATTGAAACGGTTAAGATAAGAATGCTCATTTGTGAGGGGAGACTAAAGATTCAATTTATTAATTCTGGGAATGGTAAGAGGATAAAAGGGCATATTTAAAAAATGAACAGTATGGTTGAAGCAGAGCAGATATTTCAGTTTTCTCTTATTCCTCCTTGGTCTTCTTCTACAAGAAGAACAGAAAGTGGGTGGGGGGGTTTTCTTCTGTTTTTGCACCTAACAAAAAGGAAGGATTACTTACCTGTATCTACTGTTCCTCTAGTATATTGCTTCTGCAGATCTGATCTGTCTTGGTGGGGTATACGTATATCCCATTATTAGTGGGATATACAGAAGCCAAATAGTTCAGTAGTTTCTTAAATTGTTGTAAGCATGAATAACATTTGTAGCTAGAGTACATGAACTATAAACTAATCTAACACTTCAAGACATAAATTGATGGCTTCTTAGAGTAGGACTGTAATTTTCTTCCCCCAGTATAATGTTGCACTATTGGCCAGGTGTTCTTGTGCTTAAAGGAGCAAGCAGCCCAATGCTCTGATCCAGTATAGCATCTCCTAGGTTTCTCTTATATAAGTAGGGATTTAAAATTACTAGATGTCAATAATCCAGGTACCTCTTGGCTTTTCCATGATTTTAAAAAAAATTGTTTATGGTTCATAAGGAATCTTCAAAAGACACAGGAGAGCTGGGGAAATATAAATATTCTCTCTGCCTAAGAATTCCTATGTCTGCTTCTTAAATGTCAAGATCTTCATAATTTCCTAATTGTCCATACTACTTTTATATTTCATTTTTTTATTAAAGACAGATGTTAAAAAAAGTTTACTTGCTTTGGTTTTAGTTTTTCCTCAGTGTGTTGACTTTTCTCTTTTTCTCCCCTTTCCTGTCATTTATAAAACTGATTTCAGGACCTGCATTTATCATTTCCCTGTTCCATTTTACCACTGTGTTCTTTTGTTATGACCACAAAACACCTTGGCGTAAAATGCTATACAAGTTGAAGATTGTTATGAGTCAGATTCTTGATTAGAACACAGTAACATGAGGTATAGAAACTTCATTGTTTCAGTTACTACAGTGGAATTGAAATGAGTGGAAAAAGATTAATATAAAATTCATGTTTCACTGGAGAAAGTAATTATGGAATGCTGAGCTTCCTATTTGGGGTCCTATGCACTAATTCGCTGAGCACCGCACATGGTCAGTCCTTTTAATCATTGAGTTCCAGAGGGGTAGCTGTGTTAGTCTGTTTTTAGCAAAACAACAAGAGTCCTGTGGCACCTTAAAGACTAACGAACGTATTTGGGCATAAGCTTTTGTGGGCAGAAACCCACTTTGTCAGATGCATGAAGTGGAGACTTCAGTTTGGTATGTATATATTGTGGTAAAGTCAGGCCAGAGGGCTAACAAAGGGTATACCAGGGCCGGTATGTAGGCCCTAAATTGTTAAAGGCCCTTTGCCCTGCAGGCAGAAGAGAGAGAACAGCAGACAATTAGAGGCACCTGGCCCCAATGACGGGCGATGCCAGGTGTACTTAAACCCTGCCTTCCCAAGAGGGGGAGGAGGGAACAAACCAGAAGGAAACTTCCAGAAGGCTTGTGGCGGCTGGAGGGGAAGGTTCCCTCCCAGACCAGGAGACAAAGCTCCTCTACAGCCAGGGGAGACAGGGTAGCTGGGGGCACACTGGACCAGGAAGAGAGGTAAAGTATGAGACTCACCAGGGGGATGCCGGCAGTTTGCCACAATATACACTTGCCAAGATACACATCACAGTGAGGAGGGCAAGTGTTAAGGAGGTTAATTCAATCAGGGTGGATGAGGCCATTCACAACAGTTGATGAGAAGGTGTGAATGCCAAAAGAGGGAACATTATTTTTTGTAGTGGACTAGCCACTCTCCGTCTCTATTCAGACCTAGTCTTATGATGTCTTAATCAGGTGCTGTTCTGGTAAACAATATTATTTTTGGTTTAACTTGCAATACCTACAGTTCAACAACACCCTTTTGATCAGTGTCTATCTGCCTTAGGATTCTCTTCAGCACCTATCAGTGTTGCAGATAAGCACTTCCCAACAAGATCTTCAGATCCTAAATAGATCAGCATAACACGGTTTCTACTGGATCTAATAGTTGTTCCTCTCTCTCCTTAGTTATAGGAAGTTCCCCTTGGGTTAGAAATACATATATAATCATTTTTGGGGGATGGTGTTTATTCACTGTCCTTCCCTCTTACATAATTCTCTTCATGTATTTCTTACAGTTTAATTTTCAACTTACTTTTGTATTTATATGTTATAACTATTTTGATGATATATCATAAAAGGTGAATAATAGCCAAGGAAGATGAAGTGCAAACCCATTTTTCTTCTCCATTTGCTAGGTGGCTACTTCATTGTCAAAGGTGTAGAGAAAGTCATTCTTATTCAAGAGCAGTTATCCAAAAACAGGATCATTGTGGAAGCTGATAGAAAAGGGACAGTTGGAGCTTCTGTTACCAGGTACAGGAAATGCACTGCAATCACTTGAGTGTCTTTTTTTATGTCATCAGATGGGAGTTAACTTTCATTTACCTCAGTTTCGTACAAAAAATATTGAAAGCACATTTAGCACCACTCTCTTGCTAAAGTAGTTCCAATAATTTAGATCCCAGTCCTGAAGTCTACTTGCACAAAGTTCCCATCAAAGTCAATTGGAGCCTTGCTCAAAGACTTCAGGATTTGTTCCTAAGTTAGTGAAGCGCGTTCCCATTTTTGTTAGAGCGAATTTTGCTATGACACATTTTGCTGTAAAAATGAAGAACACCTGTGCCATCTATAGATGAGTGCTTTGCCCAATCTTGCTCTAGTTAAGTCAGTGGCAAACTCCAAGTGACTTCGGTGGAAGATTTCTGTCTTTGGTTTCTAGTAAACCCTGGAACCCTGCCACACACAACCTTGATGCGTAGGCATGCTGACCTGTTGCCTGTGTGTGTCTGTGCAGGATGCTTATTCAAACTCTAGACGTATAACTTATTTAATTTTGTGCTTATGAGAGTTGTTGGAATCCAAATGTTCGTGGAGCCTGAATCCGAAGTTCAGTCATATGTGAGGTACAGCATGAATAGTGATGTTTTCAGGCCTTTCCTCACTGCGGCACCAATGTGCTTCCACATGTCATCTTACCACCTCTCAGGTTGGGAGGGTGGTTAGGTTCCCATACCCACTCAGTCATCCTCTCTGCTGTTGCTGCCAGCAGCCAGTTGGGGTAGCAACTTTTGTACTGTGGCTCCCTGCCTGGTTGGTACTGGTCATTTTATTTTGACCACTCAATGGCCATCAGAGTATAGCAGTATTCACACAAATCTGAAATGGATTTGAACCGGCAATCTAGTGATGAAACGGCCTATCCTTTACAAGGCCCTTGATCTGGGGCTACCCACTGGCTGTATCTCCTCTGCAAGGGACATGGATGCTGTGTAAATTAGAAGGCTGAGTTACACAAGCTCCATTCAAAGAAAAAGTTAATCTATTAGGAGTTAGGGGGAGGCAACTTTATCTTTGGCAAAGTCAGCTTAGTATGGGCCCTAAATCCATAGTTGGTTTAGGGGTTTTTTTTGTACTGCGTAAATTGTTGCAGACTGCAGGTATATTCTCATGGCTTGGGCCTCTCATTCTTAGCCAACCAGCTTTATTTTATACTTCAGCTTATATCTTCCTATTAGAGTACTGTTCCACAAGCAACCCATGTGAGACCGAAAAGACTACAACAGGATGTGTGGTTATATCTCTCTGCTGAAACTGTAACAGTACTTGTGCATAAAAAGAGCTAATCAATGTGTCTGTTTATGTATTACCCACAAATTGTTTGAAATGTTCTGTTAATCCTCACCCTGCTCAATTTAAATACTGATGTTGCTCATTGTAGGCCGGCGGGAGCTTCACGCCGGTCGCGGCGGCCCTTCCTGGGGCCCAGCCGCTCTGGAAGGTCCCTGCACCTTCCTGGAATAAACGGGAATTAGTCAAGTAGTCGATCACCCCAGCCCCTTGGCAGGGCGGGCGAGCAAGCAGTCTTTCGCCCCAGCCCCTTGGCAGGGCGGGCGAGCAAGCAAGCAGTCTAGTGCCGGGTTGGAGGAGGGTTCGTGCGGGTTTCCAAGATCAAAGGGACAGGGGGAGGGGGACGCAGGCCCACCCGACTCCACTGCGTCCCAGCCCAGGGCCCTAACAGTGGCAGAGGCGTTGCCACTGTGCCGGCGGGGTCCTCCCGCAACACGCCAGCGGTGGCAGGCCTTTGACCGCAGCCCCAGTTTGGGCTGCCCCCTGGGCTACTTCCTCCCCACCAGTCCCAGGTACCTCCTTCCTTAGGATCCGTGGGATAGACGGCTCGGGGAAGGTTGAGCAGGCCCTCCTCATCGGCTGGCGGGAGGTCGGGGAGTCCTTCAGCGAGGGGCAACTCCTCCAGGTCGCAGGCCTCTGGGGGTACTCCAGCGTCTGGTAGTTCCTCCAAGTCGGGGCCCGCCTCGGGGGGTGCTGCGGCGGGCAACTCGTCCAGGTCAGGACCTGCCTCCGGAGGGGTTTCCCACCCCAGAGGGTCCCGGGGCTCGTCCCACTCCCTGGTATCTGGGGGCCCGACCCAGTCATCCGGCCCGGAGCGGTAGGGCCGCTCCCAGCCCCTGAGTTCCGAGGAGGCCCGATGCTGAGCCTCGGGCCGGCAGGGCTCCAGCAGGGGCTGCAGCCGGCGGGAAGGCACGTCTGTACCCGCTGGCCGTCTGCCTGTTACTGAGCAGCGGGCCCTGCCTTTTAACCCCTTGACCCTGGGGGAAGTCCCGCCCTCCGCGGAGGGGATTGGCCAGTCGGCTGGGCCTATCTCAGTCCGCCTCCGGGGTTGACGGGCAGGCGGGGTTTAAATCCTGTGGCGCTTGTGTTTGGGGCGGTGGCCCTTCCTGGGGCCTAGCCGCTCTGGAAGGTCCCTGCACCTTCCTACACTCATCAAGAGCAACATTCTGTTATTTCTGATCCATCCATCTGTAGCTGTTATATAAAATAAATTAAAAACATTGGAATTTATTGATTTGAGTGAGTGAAATTTTCTTTATAAAGCACTTTAAGATGCTTAGGCAAAGGAATTACCAATGCAAGATATGTATCAAACATAATACATGTTTTTTTAACTTCAGTTCCACTCATGAGAAGAAGAGCAGAACAAATATGATTGTGAAACAAGGAAGATTTTACCTGAGGCATAACACTCTGTCAGAAGATATTCCCATTGCTATTATATTTAAGGTAATATAACTATCAGTTTAAAAAACTTCACTTCAAGAGCAAAGATCTGTGGTAGCACTCATGATTTAATATGTTCTGTAAAAGAATTCTGGATGCTAACATTTTGACAATAACTGGGCTTACAGATTATTGTGAGAGAGAATAGAGGAAAACACAGATATACAAGGGAAAATGTTCAAACCTTTAATTCTTCCTGCAAAGGCCAAAAGCTGCCCTTGCTTATATTCTTTTGGAGTTTGTATAGGTAAACAAAATATAGCTACAAAATGTAGATTGCTCAAAATATTTTGAAATACTTTTAAGGCATCTTCATTCAGAAAGAAAATTGGTGAGCAACTAATGAGTGTTTGATCTAGTAATGATGAAAATAACAATGTATGTTTCCTAGAAACAGAGAAATGTAGGTCTGGAAGGGACCTCGAGAAGTCATTTGATCCATACCTCTGCTCTGAGTCAGGGCCAAGTGTACCTAGATCATCTTTTAGAAGTGTTTGTCTAACCTGTTCATATAAACATCTGATGATGGGGATTCCACAATCTCCTTTGTAAACTAACTTATCCTTATAGTTAGGTTAGATTTCAGGAAAAGCTTTCTAAAACTTCGATGCTGCAGATTAAGCCTATCGCTTCTATCCTACTTTCAGTGGACATGGAGCACAATTGACCACTATCCTTTTATAGCAGCCTTTAACATATTTGAAGATGACCAGGTCCCCGCTCAGTCTTCTTTTCTCAAAAATAAATATGCTTGTTTTGTTAGTCAGGTTTTTTTAAATCTCTTGCCATTTTTGTTGCTCTCCTCTGTACTCTCTCCAGTTTGTCTAAATTTTTCCTGAATTATGGTGCCCCGAATGGCACATCATATTCCAGCTGAGGTTTCAAGAGTGCCGAGAAGGACAGTTACCTCCTGTGTCTTACATATGACTCTCCTGTTAATACACCAACTATACTAGCTTTTTTTGCAACTACATCACACTGACTCATATTCAATTTGTGATCCACTATATCCCCCAGATCATTTTCGGCAGTACCACCTAGTCTCTTATTCTCCATTTTGTATTTGTGCATTTGATTTTTCCTTCCTACGTGAAATATTTTGTACTTGTCTTTATTAATTGAATCTTATTGATTTCAGAGCAGTTCTTCAATTTGTCAAGGTCATTTTGAATTCTCTTGCTGTTCTCCAAAGTGCTTACAACCCTTCCCAGCTTGGTGTGATTTCCAAACTTTATGAGCATCCTCTCCATTCCATCATCCAAGTCATTAATGAAAATGTTGAAGAGCACAGGACAGTTCCCCTGCTGGACCCCCCACTAAATATGTCCTTCCTATTTGACAGAGAACTACTCTTTTTGAGTATGGTTTTGCCAAAGTTATGCACTCACCTTACAGTAATTTCATTTAGCCCACATTTCCCTAGTTTTGGGAGAATATCATGTGGGACTGTGTAAAAGCCTTACTAAGATCAAGATTTATCGTGTCTGCTGCTTCCCCCATCACCATGTGCTTCTTCAGCTATCCAGTGAGCAGTGCTGTCTGCCTAACCTGTTTTTATGGTCTCTGTCACAAACACACAGTCTTTCTTTTCCATCAAGTGCACCTCTAATCCTCTGTTTCCAGACAGGACAGAATATAGCACAAGTGTACAGCAGGAGGAGCCTTCCACACAGCTTTCTCTCCTCAACCCAGCTCACTCTCTGAGCTTCCTCTGCCTTCTGTTTCTGCTGGTTACATATCCTTCTGCTGCTGAGCCAACTCGCTCAGTAGCCCAGCACAGGTTGCTTGGCTTCAATTAAACCTGCAGTTTCTATGTGTTGCAACTATTTCAGTGACCAGAGTGCTACAGCGAACCCTGGGTCATACCTGCCTATCCACTGGGTCAGAGACTTTTTCAAAGAAGGAAATTAGGTTGGTTTGGCGCAATTTGTTCTTAATAAATCCATGTTGACTAGTACTAAAGATACCATGTTGTCATGGGAGGTCATGGATTCTGTGACTTCACTCGGCCTCCATGACTTCTTCAGCTTCAGCTCTCAGCAGCTGGAACTAAGGCTGTTCGCCCCTTGCCCCTCCCAGTGGCTGCAGCCAGGGCTGGAACAGTGCGTCCCGTGTTTGAACATCCCCCAGTCCTGTGGCTTGGGCCGGGGATGTGTGTTTCCCCCTACCCTGTCAGTAGCATTTACTGGGGCAGGAGTGGTGCACCCATTGGCTGGGGCTGTGTGCCATTGGGGCTGGGACTGGAGCCGGGACTGGAGCCAAGACTGCGCCCCCCTGTGGCTGTGGGGGCTGTGCTTCCCTCTTTAATGGTGAGGCTCTGGCTTTCAGTCCCCTCCTCCCTCGCAGTAGGACTCCAGCTGTCATCTCCCTACCCCTCAATTATTTTTAGGAAAAATCACTGACTGGTCACGGGCTCCCATTAATTTTTGTTTATTGCCTGCAACCTATTGGTTATTTTTGGGAAAATCACAATGGCAAAATCTTACCCTCAACTGTTATCTTCTAGGTGCTTATAAATTGATTGTTTAATAATTTGTTCCAGTATCTTTCCAGCTATTGAAGTTAGGCTGATTAGTGTGTAATTCCCTGGGCCTTTTTTGTTCCCCTCTTTAAAGCTAAGTACTATGTTTAGTTTAGTACTGTCCATTTATGCTTTCTATTTAGAGCAGTCTTTCCCACTGTATCTAACCCATTTTTATAATCCTGGCTGCATATTTTGTAATGCGGGATTTTATGTTAATGCATAGGTTGTTTGAAAATATAATGGAGAACCCCTTATCATACATGTGTATAGTAGAGCATGACAGGGTTTGGAAAAACCTGCTTACCCGGGGTGCGTGGGAATTTTCCTCTGGAGAGTGGGCTGAATGAGGCTGCAAAGCTGCTGCTACTTTTTTTGATGGCAGATGAGGGAAGGAGAGGGCAGGACATCTTCTTTGCTGCTAGCTCTTTTTAAAGAAGGAAGCAGCGATCCAAGAGGTTGGAGTCACTACATCTTTCACGGTGCCTTCCTCCCTTCACTCCTGTGGAGAGTGGCTCATGAGCTGGTAATCTTTTCTTTGCATGGGGTGGGGAGTGGACAAGAGGTGCCTAGAGCCCAGATAGAGAGAAGTAGCTGGAGGGCCCAAGTCCTTCTACATGATCAGGACCCAGGAAAGCCTGAGGAGTGGTAGGGGTGGCAAAACAAAGGCACTAGCTATGGAAAGAAGTAATTGGGAATACTGAGGGCACTCTGCATTGATAATTTCCTGACTCTTGTGAAGGTAAGGCCTGATTCTGAGGAGTTAAAATTCTCACAACTCCACTTTTGCTCCAGGGCTTGTAAAAGTTTCCCCAACACCACCATGCCCAAAAATTAAGTCTAATAGCATACTGAAAAAAATCCTGCAATATTATTTCCCCCCAAAAAGCCTTGCATATTTATTTTCTATTTGCATGTCTTCACTCCCTCCATATCCAATCAGTGCCGCTCTGTCAAATTAAAAATCAGTTTAGTGCTGCCTTCCTACTGCTTTGTTGGTCTCTTCTGCACATGCTGCTGCCTTCCTTCCTGAGACTGCAGAAGTTCCTAGGCTTCCCAATTCCTTTCAGTCTGGTCTTCTTAGAACCTTTACCCTAATAATGCATGAAGAGCCTAGTTTTTCAGAAATATAGAGCATCCAACCTCCAGTTAAAGTCAAGGGCGCTGTGGGTGCTCACCACCTTTTATATCAGGCCCCAGTGACTTGATCCTGCAAAGTGCTGGGTATCTTCCACTCCCATTGACCACTAAAGGAGTTGAAAGGAATTAACATATCTCAAGAGGTTCTCTGTACTGGCAAATAGAGGTCCTTAATAATGTTTAGGGTTAACATTTTTAAGGTAGCATATTTTTTCAGGCATCTTATTCCATACGTTCTTCTTTCTCTGTATATCAGGTCTACCTTAATTTTTTTTACTTGCTTACTGTTTCTTCATAGGTTTCCAAATGCTTACCAACACCTTAACGTATGTGATGACATCAATCAATCCCTTTCATAATTTTGAATACACCACCCTGATTAGGAAATTGTAATGTCCACTTTCATGCCAGTGAAATTTTTACTGTAGTCAGTGAAAATGCAAATGATACAGTGACAATAAAATCACTTACACAAATCAAAAATAAATTGCCAGAAGAGGGCAGCACCTGCTCATAACATCAGAACAGTCCTCTCAGAGGCTGCTGTATGACTGTTTTAGCAGGCAACTGTTCAAATTTTGATATGTGGGGGAGCAGTTTGATGGTTTTTTGTGTCTGAAAATGAAGAAGAGCTGAATAATATTTAGATTAAGTTTTGGGAAATTAGTCCAAAGTATCTATTATCTTTGATTATGCAGATCTCGTCAAATAGCTTGAGGATATTGTCTGTTTCAGCACCCAGTATTAATTAAAAGGGATTAAGAACAGATTTGTGGGTAGAAATGTACTGTAAAAGTGTCAGAAGCAATGGGTTCATAATTCCTTTTATTCCAAAAATCAGATTAATGTTAATGTACCTATGCAGGTCTTAATCTGACTGATGAAGTACTAAAAAGTTAGATTCTGTCTTTATTTACAAAGCTGAACTGTCACAGTTCCTAGTCACTCAGTGGTACGTCATCCCAAATATCCATATACACAGAGGTATACACAACTGCACTGTGCTGTTAGTAGTAGAAAATCTTTTTTATGGAGTGGTAATGACTCCTCAATCATGTCCTGGCTATGTTCCTCATAATTATCACTGATTTCCCTCCTCACCTACTCTCCTTGTAAATCTTTTCGTGAACACTTTTTACACCAATGTGTCACAGTAGGTGATCACAGCTGTTCTCTGCAGTGCAGTTTGCAATGTATTTTATAAACTGGTTCAGAGATTTCTATTGATATGCCTAAATAGACAATTATATGTGTATACTTAATAATCCTGAATATTGCACTTCATTCTCCTACTCAGTGATAGAGCTTTCCATACCTTTATGATATCCTTTCAATTAAATATTAAATTATAGTTCTTCTCATCACATCTGGTGATTATTCAGGTTGAACTTAAGGAGATCATGGGACTCTTTATTAAGAAGGAATCTTGGTCAGATGATCAGTTCTCTCTTCTATTGCTGAAAACAATTTTTTATGTCCCAGGATGTGTGAGAGTTATTGTCGAGTGCATAATTGTTGTGTTGTTTTCCTACCAGAATTTTATTTGTTACTTTGTAAAATAATTTGAGAGATCTGGGCTGTGAATGGCACTATATAAGCCAAATTCTGGTTTATAGATGTTTTAAGTATATGGATAGAAAATAAGATACTTAATTTTTGTGCTTCAGAGCGAGAGCTATTTTTTCTTTGCAATACTGACTGCTCTTGGCTAACCAGGATGTCTGTTGATTTAGTCAATTGAGCCGGCAACCTCTGATTATATCAAAACTTTCTAATCCGTTAAATTAATCTATCAAATATATAAAACATTTCATTCTTTTGGAGGAGAGGAGCATCAGTGGTTTTCAGCCTGCAAAGATTCCTTCATTTTCAATGTGCCATTTTATCATTGGTTATAATCTTAGAAAATCTCTTGAGGGGGTAGAGTAAAATATTTAGCATATTAACACGTGTCTCTGTTAACTTTTTTGTTTTCATAGTTGGATTATTTGTTTTAACTTCAGGAAATGTGCCCAAACAGAGTCTTGCTATTATTTATAAGATCTTTTTCAGCCAGGAGCTAAGTGTGCCATGAAAGTGGTAAAGTATGTTTGGGTGTATCATGTTGTTGAGGATGCTATATAATGTGTATTTATTTACAATATCATTCCTCAAAATATAGAGTGATATTTAATGGTTAGAACATTGGACTTGTAGTCAGGAGTCCTGGAATTTATGCTCTGCCACTGACACACTGCACACTTTAGGCAAGTTATTTAACTACTTTGCCTCAGTTTCCCATCTGGAAAACCACTATACTAATGCCTCACAGGAGTTTGATGTTTAATATTTATACAAACAAATCTTTTATTTAAAAAAGAGACCTGGAACTAACATGAAATGTGCCTGCTGAGGCTAGAACTCATGGTATATTCCAGACTTTTAAGCCAAAAATTTTTTTCTGCTGCATTGCTTGCACACCATAAAGATCCATATGGGGAGCTTTGTAGGAGTCAGTGCAATTTGGAGATTTTAGCAGCAGGTTATGCTAAGCATGTATGAATGTTAATTTTCCAAGGTTTATACACTGATCAGAGCTTGGCTGGTTGGATTTTGATGGTGACAGCAAGAGGTATCTTTTTTACTCTGGGACTATTCACCTTTTCCTCTTCTTTCACTATCACCAAATGTCAAGTCTTTGCTCCAAGAGATGGAGGCAGTGAATCACTTAAAATAAATGATTGGAACCTTTTTTAACATAGGGAAAAATAGGTGCTTTTGACTGACTTCATTCTTGGAAATGCCTGCAGCATTTTTGCTGAAACTTTCATAAAGATAATACAGTACATATATTTTCAGCCTGAGGCCACAATCTGGCATGGAAAAACTTAGTCCAAACAGTAAATATTTGGCAAAATAATAAGCAGCTCAAAAGAGCTTTGTAATGGAAAGTGTTGGGCATCACTACCATCTCCACCTAAAAGAGCTAAAAGGTGTGCATGCGTGTGAGAGCGCACGAACTAAAAACTGCCTTCTAAGAAATTTCCTTAATTCACATTTCAAAAAAAAAGCACTTGTTTTAGCTTCACAGATTTCACTTGTGTGCTGATTACACATCAGTGGCAAGGTGAATTTTGTATGTATTCTTGTTTTTTCCTCTAGAGACTATTACTTTCTTACTCTGTAGGCAGATGTCAATCTGGGTGAGTGACTTGGCAGTTGAAGTAATGGAAGATCAAAGATCTTACACTGTACAAAAACTACTAGTTGTTTGTTTTGTAAATTACGTAAAGGAACATTAAAGTCAGATTTTAGGACCCAGCTAATTTAGTGAAACATCTTTGTTCTGAAACCTTTCTAATTGCTTCATACATTGAAACTCATGGATAGCACACTCTGAGATCTGTAAAGAAAGAATTGAACAGTATTTCCAGTTTTCTGATTTAGAAATGGTTTTAATTTCTTAATTTCTTTAATTTGAAGTTTGTAATATGAAATCTTAAAGAAGCAAATTAATCTCTCTCACTGTGAGTCTGCTGGATTTAGGGATTCCCACATCTCTAATTTCATAGCACTCGTCTTTGAGCTATGAAAGCCACACATTTATTCTACCTGTGATGGGGTCAACCTCTAACTTTCTCTGACATCTTTTAATCCAGTCACTTGCCAGTCTCCATTCTCTAATTTAACCCAAAAGATTACAGCACTACATTCTAGGGAACTGCCATGGCAACCGCTAGACATAGTCATTACAATGTGGGCTGGGGGAGGAAGAGCTGGGCTTCCCAGGACTGGGGCCAACCTGCGGAAGCAGAGGTGCACTCTTACACCCATGCGTCTCTGGGCAGTAGCAACTTCCACAGGCCCTAGACACCACCGGGGTCAGCAGACTGCATTCTACAGGATGAACTCTTCACACTGTGTGTTTGCTTGCTTCAGTCCAGCTTTCTACTAAACGCCAAGTCCTATTAGTCCCAACCTCACTCCTGAATAAGCTGTCTTCCTTTCTTTCCTCTTTGTTACTTCTCTGCCCCTATTAAAGTATCCTTCTGGACATTCCCCCACCTCTGTCTCATAACACAAACCCCTGTGGCACTTCACCAAAAAAGAGCTAACAAGACACATGCAAATCTTCTCCCTGAATACTTTGCTTTTATGCTAATTTCTTTCCCCTAGCCTTTCATTTTAGATCATGGACACCATTCCTATATGTCTGTACAATGCCCAGTGCGTTTGGAGTGTTACAATAATCTGAATAATAGTAATGAGATGTCTTGGGGCTTCCAGATCCCAGCTGCATTGCAAGCTAACCACCCTGATTCAGCAGTGCATTGTGCATGGGCAGATGCAGCATTAGGGCCTAAATCACTGAAAAAGAAAGCATTAAGGTAGACATGAATACTTGAGCTGCTAAAACATACCAGATAAAAAAATACAAATGTTTCATTTGCATGTCCTGTTAGTACTGCATGCGAATTGGCTTTTACTCACAGCTAAATCCATTATGCTGTGCAACACCTTGTATAGAATGAAGTAACAAGTCATGACATTTTGATACTGATTTAATGAAACTATTCAGTAGCAGTCAACCTCAGTTTTGTTAGCCCAGTTAGCAGGAAATTCACAGTTCACTTTTTTCATTAAGACATTCTGTCCGCCTTGCTTTACAAGTGTTTGAACAATTTTAATCACATTTTAAATCTCTCTCAATTAAGCAACAAGCTACAATTTAAATTACAAAATGCATAAATATTCATCAAGAACCTGTTCTCCAATCCTTATATAGAAGCCTTTATCTATGATGTACAAAAGTGTGACTAATCGTTAAACAGAAAGAAAATGTAAAATAAAGACTTGGATGAAAATTTTAACTTGGAATCTATAGAGGACTGGTGGATTTACTTGAAGGCTGTTATAACAGTATCTTGGTTCGATTGCAGAAATGTGATGTGTGTTCTACAGGAAATCTGCAGTATAGACTGAAACTGGAGTATTTTTACACCATTTTGAATGTGTTTCTTTGAGACCTCATCAAAACACATAGTTTTGTTGGGAGTTGTTTTTTTGTTTTTTTGTTTTGTCTTTAAGGATTTCCACCACTTGTAATCACAGTGTCAGATATTTGACAAAATAACTGATAAATGTACTGCAGGAGGCAAGGTATTAGTTGGATGTTAAAAACAAAATAACACCCAATAAAGACAATTTGAAGGAAGATATTCATCCATTTTAAGGAAATATAACTCTTTGGTACCATCTCAATATTTATTGAAAATCAGAATATAGGGTATGTCTAGGTCATTTTTTGCAATAGTCTTTGTTGTGCACAGCTTAGGGAAGAATATGAATGCAAAATGTAACTTCACTCCCAACTTCTGAGAAGCATATTATTACTCCGCCAAAAGAGGTTTAGTGAGATTATTCCCTGTTTCTTGATATGGCAGAATTCCAGACAAATGTGTGAAGGGAAAAGCTTTAGCACCATCTGGAATCCACAAAGACCTGCACTGCTGGCTGCCACCTTGAAACACTTATTTATAGAGAGATTTTTCTAAACCTATTAAGTGCTTTCTTAGTTTATTAAGCTTTTTCCACAGTATAAAGTATAACAAGGTGTCTAAGGATCAATGAAATAATAGATAGAATGGCTTTCAAGTGGGATTCTGTAGTGAAGTAATCTTCTAAATGCAAATAGCTGCAAAGATGGTACATTGCAAAAGTTACTCGAATAGAATATGCTGTAACATTAAGCTTGGAGAACTGTTTGGAGTTAGGGGCCTATGTGTGATCTCTTATATAATTTCACCTTCCCTCTTTTATTGTAGTTCTTGAATAGGCTTTCTCTGATTAATTTGTAAGGCTGCTATCAAGCAGTTTTTAGTTTTATTAAGAAATTTATATGAAATGTATACTTCTGCAAATAAGGAACAGCTCGCACGCGAGCAAAAGGCACTCTAGAGTATTTGTTTTCCTGCTACTTATCAAGATTTCTATTCCAGGTTCTTCCATAGCTTGAGTATAGACTGCCAATGCCAGATGGCACAGTTTCTGAGAGAAAAAGTAGCTTATGCTTAGAAGTAATACTGACAAACAATACCAAATTAGCATAAGCAAATGTCAGTGAGTTAACATAAAGCCAGCACTATTTCTGTCTTTTCTTCCTTTCCTAGGCCATGGGTGTTGAGAGTGACCAAGAAATTGTGCAGATGATTGGTACAGAAGAGCATGTGATGGCTGCATTTGCTCCCAGTCTGGAAGAATGCCAAAAAGCTCAGATTTTTACACAGATGCAGGTGTGTTTTTTCATATGGCCATTGGCTGCGAAATCTAAAGATGATGGATATTTATTTTGCCATTGGTACATGGGTTGTTGACACTGCAGTTTCATGGCTTTTTGTTGTGTTTGTTTACTTTTGGTTTTGGGCCAGACACATCAAAAGAAAGTCTCTGGTCTAACTGAGGAGGGAAGAAGAAACAAAGCCAAGACTCACCTATTTGTACTCAGAGATAGCCCACATGTAGTGTATGTGGTGGGTAGCGAAGTCCATTGTTTGAGTGAGTTTGATTTTTATTGACGGCCTGAAATTTTTTAAGTTGATCACACCACATACTGTATACAGGAACTGTCCACGTGGGGGTGTGAATGCTTTAGTTGTGCACAAACTCTACTGAAATGCAAAGCCTTTGCATAAAGCTAATAATAATAATAGCCACCAACTAAGGGCAGGCCATAATTCATTTCAGTCTGAACACCTTAATTAGCTGGAATGTGGGCCACGCTGCCGGTATTGTTTTATCACGTACTTACCCATTTCTTAAATTAAGCTTTTGTAGCTTTGTTTTTTCCTTTAGTATTACAGTTTAAAATGATAAAAAGGTAATCTTTTCATAAGTCATCTTGAGTTTATTAAAGTGGACCTCTTATTCCCTAGTTTTCTCCCTTTTGGATTTGTCACAGTTAGAACTGGCACAGAAGTCCCTTTTAAGCAGGGGCATGAAATAATAGAATGGTACAAGGGAGGCTGCAGGAGCAACAGGGGACATGGAGACATGAGCAAAACAAAAGCCTATAAAGAAAATGTTCCATGAAAGAAATACCAAATGGAATGAGGATAAGTTGAGTAGAGAGGCAATGAAATCGGGGGAAGAAGGTGGCTGGATAGGATGGGAAGGATGGCCTAATGGATAGGGTAACGGCCTTAGATTTGAGATCTGGGTTCAGTTCCTGGCTTTGTCGCAAACTTTTTATGTGACATTGAGTAAATCACTTAATTTATTCTGTGCCCGAGTTCTGTAAAAATGGGGTGATAGTTCCCTGTTTTACGGGGGTGGTGTGAGGATAAAATCCATTAATGGATTATGAGGTGCTCATTTACTTTTGTAATAAGGGCCATATGTACATAAAAAGATGTGGTTACTGTAGGAAAGGAAATAAATCTTACTTGTAATTCTCTCTGGATACATGCAATTACTATGTTAACTTGGATGAAATTGACAGACCAGACAGAACTGGAGATGGAAAGAGAATGTCTTTGGCATATGGAGCCATCCTCCTCACGCCCCATGATCATTTATTTCCCCCTGTATTGTGGCACTTTGACCCTTTCACCATTCCCTACTCATCTACAGATATTACCTATGTATAATATTGAAATGTACAGTATGTTATTTGTCAGTTATATATATTAAGTTGATCACCTATGAAGCTTTCTGTGATGCTCATGAATGAAAGGCATTATTTAAAAACACATGGTATTTTTTGCTTCAGTGACTTGACTTTGTAGCTATGCCACTGACAACTAACTAAACTGCAATGATTGTGAAAAATGTGTGTACATGTATAGATGACACTTTTAGTACTAAACACGTGGTACTCACTTGACAGGCATTGAAGTACATAGGAAACAAGGTACGAAGGCAGAGGATGTGGGGAGGCCCAAAGAAAACGAAGATGGAAGAAGCACGAGAGCTGCTAGCATCAACCATCCTGACTCACGTTCCTGTATGTAGTGTTTCCCTTAACTTGTTCTCTGTGCGTGCATGCATGCGTGCGTGCAAGAGCGAGTGGCAGGCAACGTCTTAATTTCCAGTGTAGCTGAAATAAGTGAATAACCCTCAGATAGAAGGAGAACACTTGTGTTAATTTATTAGTAATTATGTTTACAAAATCCCACAGTATTATTCAGTTTCCTACTAACTGTTTTCTTCATAGCTAGACAATATCAGATATTACAGCAATTCTTTGAATTGATAACATATTTGGCGTACCCACTTATTCCAATCTGTTTCATTTTAAATTCTCTTTCAAAGCTCCTAATATATTGAAGGTTTCTCTTGGTAGCTTTTATAATGTAAACTCAGCCTCATTCTATAGTCCTCATTTAGGTTCAACTCCCTTGTGATTTAAGTGGAGATCTTTGTCAGGGTCAGAATTGCCTGATTGGTCCGATGATATCAACATTTTCCTCTAATCTTCTCGATTACAGGTAAAAGAATTTCATTTCCGTGCCAAGTGCATCTACACAGCAGTCATGGTCCGCAGGGTAATTCTGGCCCAAGGAGAAAATAAAGTAGATGACAGAGACTATTATGGAAACAAGCGATTGGAATTGGCAGGGCAGGTGGGTCCTCACTTTGGGGCTATGTGGTTTTTTTGTTTTTTGTTTTTGTTTTTACTTTGTAAAAGATGTAGCTGTGGGGAAGCTGTCGAGTTCGATTCCCTCCTCCCACTCTAAACGTTAGAAAAGCCAAGAAACATGTGCTTTCCCTGAAACGGGTCTTATAACAATATCAAACATTTGAGGCAATATTCTCACTCTTACTCTGCTCCTTTACAGCTGGGAAAATTGCCAGAGCAGTGCAAGGGAGGGCCCTACCAGCTCCAGTTCTGGTTGGATGAGAACTATCTTGGTACATGTACTGCAGAAGACAGCTGGAAGGGCTGTCTTCTGAAGATCCCCTTGCAAGCTCTGATGTCAGAGTTGGAACTGGAGGTAGAAAGGCACATCAGGGCTGTGTTGCAGCCCTGCAGAGATTTGGGGCAGTACTGCAGCCCATAAAAATGCCCCAGCAGGCTGCCATAACTTAGACATGCCCCTTGGGCTGTGTGAGTTATGCTGAGGGTTTCTCCAGCCTCAGGAGCAGCTTAGATTGGGAAGGTGCAAGGTGATTTAAAGCAACTTCAGCTCCCCTCTTTCTGGGCTTCAAGTTCTGTGCTGCATGTTCTTGCATACTCCTAGTAAAAGACCTTGTTGTCTATATGTCTGTTGGTTGACTGACCACTTTAGTTACCAAGACCCCAGTGTAACTTATAATGTTTTATTATTTAGTTATGAGACGGAAGTAGTTGAGATTAAGGTTGGACTTCCTTGCCCGATTTAGCACAAATTAAAACTGTGAGTTCAATGATATAATTGCATTTAGGGATTCCATGTGTTTTTATGTTGTACCATCTCTGTATTTTATTAGACCATCCCTAAAGACCTAATGAGGCAAACTGGGAAAACTGTGTGTGCAACACAAAACAAAAAAGAGCATTTTCTTATGGATTTATGACTGTAGGCACGCAACAGTGTGCTGTGCTCCTTATGGCCTACCAAGAACATGAAACCTGCACCTTCAAAATTCAAAGCTCCTGTCATCCACCACCCTGCCCTTCCAAGAGCTTTAGAGTAAAAACCACAGCTAGAAATGCGAGATGACTAGGAAATGCAAAATTAAGATGACAGTTCCCACACAGCTTCTCTTAAGTTATCAGAGCTCAAATGGAACAACAGAAAGTTTTAACGAGTGTAAAAATGCTATTTCTTTAAACAGATGAACAAAAATTTACCAAACTTTCCTTCCTAAAATAGCTCCTAAACTTTCTGATTTTTACACAAGCATGGAACAACTTCAGTCTAAAGCCAACCTTTCCCCCTGGGATGTTATAATTGACTGAATATTTTAAGGTTATAATGAAGGCACCTGTGCAGCCTTAAGTGTAACAACATTGCTGTAGTTCTCTAGTATTGTAATCAGTAAAAGCAATTGTTAATTTGCTACTACATCCGTCCTTCCTAAATAGATTGAAGGATGGTTGTTTGTTTGCCTTGGTGTAGTCGAATTACAGAAAACATAAATACAGCCTTTCTGCAAACTGAAACAAAAGGATTCTGGTTGAAAATGTTAAAACTGCCATAGTTGGTTAAAATGTTGTAGCCATGTTGGTCCAAGGATATTAGAGAGACAAGGCGGGAGAGGTAATATCTTGTATTGGACCAAAGAACAGTAAAAGCTATTACCTCTCCCACTTTGTCTTTCTAATAGTTGGTTAAATTAAGTGGGTGGCTTTTTTAATTGCAGAAGTTCATCATGGCACACGTTGCATAGCAGTTTATTTAATTATGGATACTGTGGTTGACTATATTTGTACCCTTTGATTTAGTAGTTCTAGTTCCCTTGGGATTGCGTAAATAATCCTTGGAAACTGAGCATTTGTCTCCCCTTTCCGCCCCTCTTCCCCCACAAGTTATTTGCATAAGCTTGGTTTACCTGTATTTGGGGACTAAAACAATAAAATAAAGCACTGAATGAGATTTTACTTTTTCTTTGTCAGTTTTTAAATGTTTACAATTAGCTGAAGTTTGTGTTCCTAAATGGGCTGAGATTTTTAAAATGCTAGTTGTGTTTCTGGAAGAAAAATCCTGTTACTTAAAGATTTGAATTAAAAAAGAGCATTCCCGTGTGAAGAGGAAAACATAGCAGTCTAAACAGTGTAAAGACATAAAAGGCATTGTGTTTATAAAAATGTGTGAAAACAATAGCTGCTAATTTCACACCCCATGGGACAAGGGAGTATGAAATGTGCTTTAGCTTTAGATAACAGAGTTGTATCCACTAGCCAAGATGGTTTACAGAGCTTTTTCTTAGTCTTTCTGCCACTAGAGGCTTGGTAGGCCAGGTGCCAGCAGAGGTGTTAGCAAAACCTACTGATTTCAGGCTTAATCTTTTCACCTACCTTTTCTCTTTCCTTAGTGTGTTCATTATTTGCTGAGCATTACTCTGTTCTTTGTCCTCAATTTTTTTTGTTTCTAATGCAGCTAGCTTTGTATGGGTGAGATATGGAACAGCACCAAAATCCGGCACCCTGGAAAGCAAGGGATTTCTACCCTGTGACAAAAGAATACCGCCTTGACTTCAGAGATTGCCTAATCCCAGCTGTTCTGATAATATAATTAAGGCTGCCTAATGTCTTTAATTTTGCAACCGGTTTGTGTGAAAAGGAGAATTTGGCACTCTAAAGGCTTAAACACTAAATAGCAATCTCAAGGCGCCTAATTAGAATTCTCTGACATTAAGCTAATTGGTGAAACTGTATTTCAGCAGCTTAACTTCTTTATTAATTTTTTTCCTTAGGATTTTCAATCAATTGATGAGCTGTCAGTATTTTTTTCTTAAATATAATTTGCTCTTTAGTGCTCCTGTCTTAAGCTGGCTGAAAGGCCTTGGACTAACTATGAAATGTATTGAATATTATCACTGGCATTCCATCCCTTTTCTTTTAATCACTTACTCTTAACCTAAATAATGTGGTTATTGCGAGACTTTGTTTTGGAGATATTCACTGCTCTTACAGAGAAGCTGTGAATGTACAGAAATTAGCAAAGTTCATAAGGCTTTTCAGCTGGAAAATTTAAAATTGGTGTACTTAGGATGTAGCCTGTTTATTAGCTCATAGAAAAAGAGATTTGGTTTGTGTCCATATTCTCTACAGTACCTGGCATGGGAAGATTTTAGAGGAACTGTAGTGTTTATTTTTCAATCGGCAGGTTCAGTGCAGAAAATATTTTTCTAGATGGCTCATTAAAACATTTTTTTTACTGGACATTCATTTTAATGTATGATCAAAAATCTATTTACATCATTTGAAATACTCCCATTGACTTCAATAGACTGGCTCAAGCTCCTTCAAAATTGTCAAGGGGAGAAATTGCAAA
The DNA here is from genome assembly GCA_007922155.1 of Mesoclemmys tuberculata. NCBI lineage: Eukaryota > Metazoa > Chordata > Testudines > Chelidae > Mesoclemmys > Mesoclemmys tuberculata. The sequence continues at coordinate 87,851,819 of ML675616.1, read as the reverse complement.
ACTGTTCCATCCCACTCACACGTCATTCTCAGTAAAGTTTAACTTTAGAAGACTCCAATTAAAAATTTTCCTCCCTACAAGTATGATCTGTATGACTTTTAAAACTAAGTAGAATAATTTTGAGGCAGAAAGGAACTGTTGTTTGGAGACACCAGCTGTGACGCCATAGTTAAGGACTGAGTTTTGCCATAAAGCCTGGTTTTCGCTGGGGTTTAGGTCAGCCTACCTACGGTGCTCATGGGTGTGAGAAACTCCTGCCCCTGAGAGCTATAGTTATGCCAACCTAAACCCCTGGTGTAGATGTGGCTAGGTTGATGGAAGAATGTTTCCATTGAACTCGCTACCACAGTTCAGGGAGGCAAAGTTATTACAGTGTTACTACAGAAACACACAACAGTGACAGAAGGAGTTTCTGTGCTATGGTGGCCTTACTGATCCCCCACCAGCTGGGCAGAAGCCTCTAGCCCCACCACCATGGCTGCAGGGCAGAAGCTCTGATCTCCCCATCCCAGTCTGGTAGGTGGAGAATGGGGGAAGGGGAGGGCATAGGGAGCTCCGCATGCTGCACTTTAACTGTAAAAGAGCTGCATGCTGCTCACGAGCCACAGTTTGGCCACCCCTGATCTATGCTATGGGGCTACAACAGCAGAGCTGTGGTGCCATTGCCAAATTGCTATAGCCCCCATAGTATAGACAAGCCCATAAAGCAGAGATTCAAACTTTCTGTAATGTCTAAAGAAATGCAGTGCATCTTTCCCAATATTATAGCACTTACTCTTTGGGTATAGAATGAAGTTCGTGGGAAATTACAATTCAGTTACAATAAATTTTAAATGGACCTTTTAAGAAATTTTGCACCCAGAGTCAAAACTTTTTTTTTGTCCCAGTTATCGTAACAGAATAATGCAGATGCTTCAAACAGCCCTGAAAGCTGTTCTGTAGTGATGCTATGGAGGGAATTTAATGGTTTCAAAAATAAATTTAAACTATTCTGGAACCAGAAACACTAAAATATCCTAATCAAGGTTATTGCATGATTTCACTGTAGAGTTAAGGCTGTTTCGATGGTTTCAGAGGGATTTGAGAGAAGATAATATTAATCCAGCAGACCACTTTGTCAAGAGTTTAGTATGATTTTACTTTTTGTCCTGGGCTGTTGATAGGGTAACATGTAACTGCCTTCTGTAAGTTACTGGGCTATCTGCACCTCTGACCCGTCATGGTCTTTTTGAATGCACCCCGTCTTGGATCATAGGCTTTGAGCTGTCTCTTTTGAGATAGAATCACAGGATTCTCATGCTCTCAGACAGCCTTGGGCTTCAGTCCCCTGGTGCTAACTATGATTGCCTCAGCAGGTCAAACTTAGAGTCAGTACCTACAGTTTTCTTCTTTCTGGGAGCAATAACCAGTGGTATCCAGTGCCCAGATAGCCTTCTTAAAGTGAGGTGTTCTGTGTTTTGAACCCAAGCATTTCAGAGAAAAAAAATCAGAAAACACTAAACATATGTGTCTAGCCTACCAGAAATGTATTCCCCTTCCATATGGGAACCTGGTAGGTCTCAGTTTATTACAGATATCCCAAGGCCTTTAGGGTGTGAATGTCAGTCTGTTCCCTTAACTCTCAGTCCAGTTCAGCCTCTTTGCTTCAGGAAGTGTGTCTTTAAATCCTGATTCAGTTTTTTGATCATCTCCCCCTCGCCCCCAACCCAAAGTAATTTTTCCCTGTTAATAGCCCTTTGATCTATTAATTCCCAGCACTGGTAAAACAAATCTTGCAACTTCATTGGATACAGGATATAAGATACAATAGTTTTCCCGTTGTCTTTCAAGAGTGTGCTAGGATGTTCTAATCTGGGAGCAGTTGTCTTCTTCCTGGTGTCAGCCCTCATTTAATTAAAGCAATATAGGCATATAATAAACATTCCACTAAACCAAGATAGCGCTACACTTTATCGCAATAGCTAGGTCATGTATAGCATTCATAAATTTATTACATAGCTGCTCCACATTGGTCATGCTCTGTCTGCTGGCTTGGTCTTCACAGGTCATATTTGTTTACAGGCCATGTTTGTTTGTTTGACCCATAATGGATGAACTGTGAGTAAAGAGGGCTAAAGCACTCTTGGTAAGAATCTCATGATGACTCTGTTGATTTTATAAAAACTGATGTGGTGGCTGTGCAGAATACCAGAGTTTTGGTTTCTACCATAGCATCCATAAAATCTCAGTTGGTGAATTTGTTTGTCAACTGTTTAGTTAATCCAAGCCGCCTTTGCTCAGGTGACTTAGTGCCACTTCATTTTGAGGACATTTTTATTACTTTTAAGAACAAAGTCAGGAGGATCGGGGCTGAGTAGTCTGCTGCTGTGGATACAGAACAATATCTGGAGTGAACAAAACCAGATTTCTCTGGTTCGAGTTTAGGCCAGAAATGTTTGCTGAGATACTGGAGGTGTTGGGACCTTTTTGTATCCATGTTTAAAGCTTGACAGAAAGTGTTTTTTGTGGAACATTTTGACCTTTTGTTGGAAAACCGAACGTTTTCAGCCAAAAACCAAAAAACATGTCTTTGTGAAAAAGTTTGGTTACGCAAAGACCCAATTTTCTATCAAAACCATTGTGACAAATAACTTTCAGCAACCCTGTCCATATCTCTTTCTGACTGGGGAAGACAGTAGGGAAGAACGGGCTCCTCTGCTAGTAGGCTCAGTGCTTCTGTCAGGGAGTACACGTTGCCAGCATCTCTAAATAAATAAATACTACTCACGATTGCTTGGGGTGACCAGATGTTCTGATTTTATAGGGACAGTCCCAATATTTGGGGCTTTTTCTAATATAGGCACTGTGGTATAGCAAGGGCAGAGGGCAGTAGGAAAGTTCTGGAAGGGCGCTATGTAAGTGCTGGAATGATCTGGGCTTTATTCCCTATAGACTAGCCAGAGAAACTAGAAGGTGTCAGCTGACAACAATTAAGGCCCCACCCAGGTGTGTATAAAAACCCTCTACTTCTGAGAGACAGTGTGGAGTTGAAGGAGTAGGGGTGTGGAGAGCAGAGGAGTGTGTGAAGTTGTGGAGGAGAACAGAATGGAGTTCAGTGGTGTGTGGGAGAGAGGTGGAGTCCTGAAGAAGGTACAGGGCTCAAGAAGCCAGAAAGACGGGGGGGGGGAGAGTAGCCCAGGTGAAAAGCCTGCAGTTGCAAGTAAGGTGCCAGAAGAACATAGCTGCTACTCAGAGGGCCCCTGGGCTTGGACCCGGAGGAGCGGGTGGGCCCGGGTCCCTACCCCCCTCCCTGGGAAGATGGGGTAACCGGCAATGCCCTGGCCCACTATCAGAGGCAAAAGTGCGATACCCACTAGGGAGAAGCCGGCCGTTTGCCACAGCACCTATTGTCCCCTTCCCTATCCTGATTTTTCACACTTGCTGTCTGGTCATCCTAGGGTTGCTTGAACAAGCTGCATGTGGTGACAGCCCTTTTCAGAGTGTCAATAAGAAGGCATGATAGGCCACATGGTAACAAAGGCATGCTGTTGGTGAGAGGGTGTCATAGAGTAAATGAGAGTAGTGTCTACACAAATTGCATTAGTGGGAAAAGTTAACATGCCTTTCCATAGAACGGGCATGGCTGAAAATTCTTATCCAGAGTACTTCTGACCAATAATTCCCTCAGTAAGCAAGCACACAAAAAAGAGATGCAAACCCTATCAAGACTCCTGTTTTGTCAGGACTGAAGAGGAAGTAGTTTGGATGATCTCAGAAAGCAATATCATCTAAGCATCCCTCTATTGCAGAGAACACACTTGTAGGGTCTACAGGGCAAGAAATAGAGAGGTTTCTTTAGCCAATGATGTTCAGAATTTATCTCCCTAAGGGTACAACTACACTGCAATGAAAAACCCATGGCACAGAGTCTCAAAGTTCAGGGCAGCTGACTTGGGCTCACAGAGCTGTAAAATTGCACCGTAGATGCTCCGGCTGGTGACTGGGCTCTCAGACTCCTCTACTTGTGGGGTATCAGAGCCTGGGCTCCCGCCTGAGCCTGATCATGTCTACTGCAATTTTATAGCCTCGCAGCCTGAGCCCAACAAGCCTGAGCCATGTCACAGGTCTTTTATCACAGTGTAGACATAACCTCTCTGAGACATTTTATATATGGTGAACAAGATGAAATACAAAATCAAATAGAGAAACTGGATAGTCAAAAGGAAGGCTTAAGTAAATACTTCACATGTGTATATTGAAACTTAGCAGTCACTCTTTCCCCTTTTACTACTAAGAGATGTACTCACGTGGTGATATAGAAACCTTAACTTTATCTACTACTTCAGGTTATTTAAATTCTCAATCTTAGTGCTGAGTTAAATCTAAGTGATTTTGCATTTAACATACAGAATTATTAATTTAGTAACATTGGCTTGAATAGTGCTTTATAGATCTAAGAAAATGTTCTCTCTGCCCTGAAGAGTTTATAGTCGAGGGTGCCCAATCCTGCTGTCTTCGAAGCATAGTGGGTCTTGCCATGTATTGCAAAGGGAAAAGGCTTAAGGTTTAGGCATTAGGACCTTGCAAGAGCCTAAAGTTTGTAACAAGCTTGTCAGCAGCTGCTTGAGTTATGCTTTGGGAGAACCCAGCTCTTTCCAGGAAAATCACTTTTAATTTGGAAACATTAAAGAAAAAAAATCTTCAGATTGATTCCAAAGAGAGGTTTAATAAAATGAAACATGTTCTGGTACTCCTGGACCACAGCAATGTTCAAGTCATTCAGGCCACTGTTGTGAAAGCTACTAGTCCTTAGACTCCTAGTTGGAACTGATAAGGCACCTATAACTTAGGTCACATCACTGTTGTGAATTAAAATAACTTTTTGAAGTTTTCATGCTTAGTTGTTTTTTTTTGTGATTCATCTGAAATGTCAGTAAAATGGAGGCCTGACAGTGTTGATTTCGGATGTTACAATTTCCAGTCTCTCTTGACTGAGTATGTCATATGCTATGGGCAGTCTAGCTGGTGCATGTTGGTGGAAAGATGGCAGATGAGAGTAGGTGACTGTTCTTTTTGGGGGAGAAGTGAGTGACTGGCTCTGGGCTTGCAATGGGAGGAGGCAATGGCATTAGGTGGAATGTCTTACCAATGCTTGCTGAATATTCAGTTCATTCAAAGCTTCAGTGCTTTCTATGCTGGGAACTACCAATTTTGGCATTCAGTAGCTGGTGCATTTTTAGTCTTTCTGACATTCCGAGTTGCTATAAAGCAGAGTCCCAGAATAGGATTGCCAAGCTTTAGAATTTATACTCCTTGTTTGGAAAAACTAATCATTGTGAACATTACAATGTATCATTTAATGCAAATCTAGGTGTTTTGGGTAACCACTAGTGTTTCCTGGGGGAGGTTGGGAAAGCTGTGAAAATAAGCAAATAGAGCAAAACAAAAATTCAGATAATGGAGGATAACTATAATAGACAAAAAGCAGAAAACATCACTGTATAATATTAAAATATGTGGAGAGCATCTATGGAGAAGAGGAGGGGTTTGGGAAGCAATGAATAGCAGCAACATTAAATAGTTATTTTTTATACCATGATGTTTTATCCCAACCCTTCTGTATGTAACTTGTGTCCCTGCCCTGTAGGCTTCTCATTTTAGGGATTATATCTTTCTGTGGGTGGACAGGATGTGGCATATTGTGGGAGCTACTTGAATATAGATAATAAATATGGAATTAGATGGAGGGAGGATTGCATAAATTGGGGATCAGTTGTCCATGGCTGCAAGGCCAGATAGTATATAGAATATCAGTAGGTTAGATGTACATGAGCTGATTCAATTCAAATTAGATGGAAGGATAAACAAACGTAG
>ML675616.1:87784685-87845566 GCA_007922155.1 Mesoclemmys tuberculata | reverse complement strand
GATCATATTGGTCCCTTCTGACCTATGAGTCTATGAGTCTATCAGAGAGAGTAACATGTCTGGATCATCTCAGATTACACTGTCATAAATGAGGAGAGGAGTTTGCAGCTGCAGCCAGAGGTGAAGAAGGCAGTTCCTGGCAGCTGGCCAGGAGTCATTGAAAGGAAGAGGCCTGTCCCAACTCTGTCTGCTGACCTTGCAAGCCATGCACCACCCCCCAAATTCCATATTGTTGGGGGGGGAGGGGTTCCCAAAAGTGCTCCACGCAACACCAGTCACTCAGAGCATCTTTCTTCCTTGCTCCCAAGGGGTCCTTAGGAGGTGGGGGATGGAGGGGTGGAGGGGAACGGGGCTGTTCTTTGTGTAAGTAGAATCCCTAAGAGGACCTTTTTGTTCCTTCCTTCTCTGAGGATTCCTGTTTAGGCAGTGGTGTCCAGGACTGGATTTTAAGGCAATAAAATGTCTGTACAGTCATTGTTTTAAATCTTGAAAAGCAGTTGTGATCAGGAAAATCATACCTCAGAGATGGTTGCAAGTTGAAAAAGGATTTGGGTCAATAAATGGCCAGCGCAGCCTCACAATTTTGAAAAGAGAGGTCTGTTGAAGGAGAAACTAGACAACCAAAAAAGAACAGGCATGCTGGGCCATTTCTTATTTTGAAATTACTTCTAATCTGGATTTTTGTTTTGTAATGAAGAGAAACAAAGCCATAGCAGCAAAAAGTTAGATACTGAATAAACAATTTTTATCTTTTTTAGTAAGCTGACATCAGTAAGCATTGGTGACATAACGTGTCATTTTTGGTCTGTCAAAACACTAAAAGTCACTCACTATTCATGCTAAATCTAGTTGTTTTGTGTTTGCAGCTTCTTTCCCTTCTCTTTGAAGACTTGTTCAAAAAATTTAACTCTGAAATGAAAAAGATTGCTGATCAGGTAATTCCAAAGCAGAGAGCAGCCCAGTTTGATGTAGTGAAGCATATGCGTCAAGATCAGATCACCAATGGCATGGTAAATGCCATCTCTACTGTAAGTGCTATGTTATATTGCTGCTTGGTGGGGTTTCTCATCAGCCTGAGTAGTGGGGGTGGTTGGGATGAGTGGGTGAGTTATTTGTGTCTTAGTGGTTCCAGTATCCTTGGCCATGAAAACAAAGCTATTAATATTCTTTACAGATTAAAGTGATAACTTTCATGAATAAAGTTATAAGAACTCACTAAGAGGGAGATAATCAACATAATACATTTATATCAAATAATATGTATATCATGCTACTTCGAAGTCCTATTGAAACTAACCGTGGGAACAGTCAAATTTAAATTAACAATTTTTTTGTTTACGGCAGTGATTCATGGTGTGCACTTGGCACCTAGATTTTTCTGATGTCAAACTACAATATTTATAATAGAGCTGGTTAAAAAATTTGAAAAAAAATTCATGAAATGGGTTTAGAACCCTAAGTATCTAAGTCATTTTTAAAAAATGAGACTTAGGTACCTTTGATAAAGTTATTCCTAGTCTGTACTTGGTAAAGGGGTGGTGTTGATTACTTTCCTGGATTGCTCCTTTGCCCAGCAGACCCCCACCTCAACACACTCTAACAGGTTTCTGGGCAGCCACAAGCAGAAACAGAATGAAAGTACGTTTCCTGAGGGAAGTGTTACTCCCCTAGTAGCCTACAGCATGAAAAAAATTCATGAAATTTTTTTCCGATTTTTTTTTTTTTTTAAAAAAACTCAAATTTTCAACCAGCTCTAGTTTGTAAATTGAGTAAATCAAAGTATCTGCTATAGCTCCTGACCTTTTAAAAGGACTACTCTTCCTTTTGTTCACAGGTGATTACCATTAAAAGTAATGATGCAGTCTACTGGTTATATCAGGGGACTAGGACTTCTCTGATCTGTTTCTATCTGACATTGGTTTACCATGTAACACTGGGCAAGTTGCTAAGTGGTTTTTTTAATACTAGTAATCCAACAACTAAAGAGTTAGTTAATTTTCAGTGTCTGCATGTGGGTTACTCTGGAGCCCATGTATCTCTTTTCTGTTGGTAGGACCTGGGTTCACAGGCAAACCTTGTTCAGAACTTCTGAGTTGTACAGCTGAGCAACTTAGAGTTGCTTGGGGAACTAGGTGAAAGTTGGTAACAAGATCACTTCTGGAAGTTTCTTTAGAGTGTTTTGATCTCTAATTCCTTGCAGTTTTCCTTCTTTTAAATAGAAGTTAAACATCTCAACAGAATCAAAGTGGATGCTTTTTATTTTTGCCAAAACCCAGTGATGCAACTCAGGATCTGAACCTCTGTTAATCCAACTGTAAAATGAGGTTGCTACTAGGGACATTGGTGTTTAGCTAATGATAGTAAAGCATTTTGCAATAATGGAATTAATTTAATTTTATTTTTAAAGAATAGATTAACTCAAGTAGTGTAGCAGTTAAGGATTAAAAAATAACTTCAATGCATATGGTACAATTTTTGGAATTCTTGGTCTTTTTTCTGCTTAGCATCAAGTTGTTTTTCTTCAGTTTTTAAAAACAAAATTAGCACTACAAATCACATGCAAAAACATCTTAGTCTGTAACTAGCAGCTCCCAGTTATGAAGCTCATCTTGTATTTAATTTTGAGTGTACCAAATACAGTTAAATCTTAATGCAAATAACTAAAAAAGATTGAGAGATCTGTCTCTAAATCCTAGTGGCTTCTTCTAGCAGATGCCAGTTTTTCCATTTGGGCTGACAGAGATAAATCTGCCAACTATTCAGTATATACTATAAATTCTTCCTTCTACTGTCTTAAGACTTTTTTTTCACTGCCACCCAAGCAATTAAAAGCCATCTGCTCTTAACTACTGAAAATAATTTCCCAGGAATAATGCTCAATGTATACTATTCAGGAGACTAACAGATTTTGTTTCCAAGACTGATTTTATAATCTCACCAGAAAGTTTTAAGGATTGTCCCAGAGAACATGGAATAGCTTAGCAGATTCATAATTACGCCAACAGTGTGCAGAAGAATGTAGCACTCATGCTTCAGCCATCTACATGGTGTTCGATTATACTTACTACAGGCCTTTTATTTTGTTTTCCAAAAGGAAATGGGGGGTGGGGGAGTGGAACATGGCAGTAATTTTACAGGCTTAAAACATTTCTAAGTCTGTATGTTTTCAAGCTCTTGGGACTCTGGAGACTATCAATGAAAAAAAAAGCTTAACCAGGAGTCTCTTTACTCTGAAAGTCCGTGCTTTTCCTGCTTTTTATAGGAATGTTATTGCTGTACTGTTTAATCTACATATATATACTGTCATATGCCACTCATTTTTCTGGACAGTGTTAGACTTGCATAGTCTCTAAAGCTCTGTGCAATCCCTCAAACCGGACTGCTTCTCCTTCAGCTGCATACTTGCCAGAACAATTATTCTTCTCCATCTCAGGTGAGGATGAAGAGCAAAAATACACAAAGTGAGCCAAGATGAGTTCCTGGAGAAGAACAAGTAGTGACTGGATTAGTCAGAGTGACCAGAATCTGAGGTTGAGTCAATGGGACTCTTCTTCTGTCAGGAAAGAAGGAGAATACATGCATTTTGAATAACCAGAGGCTAAGGAAGCCAAAAGGAGGATCATATGCAGTCACTCTTCCTTCAGTAAGGTTTTGCTCCTAGTTCATTTGGTGAGGAGAGGGAATTGTCTGAAAAAGAATGCAAGAGTCTGCTAAAGAAATGCAGGAGTGCTTCTTCCTGTCCGAAATGTTCAAGTCCATGACACACAGTGTAATTGTTGCCCTGGGCATCCAACCTGAGATTGAGGAGTTGAATCCTGTAGCCATAGTGTGGCTCTTATGTATTGCCCAACGTGCTATTAATGCCTCTATGGAAAATCTCCTTCAGAGACTAAGAGCATCTAGATAAGGGTACTCCCTGAATAAGCAATATGGCAAGTTCTGCATACTTCAGAAGGAAAATATCGCTCCTTTATGCTACTCAAAGTAGATGTAGCAGTGGTGGCCCACATCCAAGACTTCATTCCTGATGAAGAAGGATTTCTTCCCCAAGGATCTTGTGGATTGTAGGGTTGTGCCTCACTTCAAGCTTCTTCAGTTTCCACATGCTTCTCCATGGCAGCCATTGTCTCAACTAAGGCTCCAAAGGACAAAATAATCTACCGTCTGATCACAAAAAGCCCTAGTCATGTCCTTCGTCACACCCAAGGCAATAGCTTTGCACTTAAGAGATATCTAGGCAAAGTAGCCACCAGATCTGGCTTAGTCTGCTGCACAGTGAGAAAATGAAAACCACAGTATCCACTCTGTTGTCCTCCTTAAGTTAAATCACCTTCTGAAATGATTTCAGGCAGCTAGGTCCTGAACGAGATCTAGAACTTAGTTTGCTAGCATCTACTGAATGAGTTCCCTAGAAAGGACATAGGATTCAACAGAGGACAATCTGGAGGAAGATACAAGAGAGGAGGATATATATGCCATATTTGCAAAATCTCCAGCTAGTCCTGTTCCAGGCAGCCTGATGACAGCCAAGATCAACAGACCTACATGATTAAGAACATAAAAATGGCCATACTGGGTCAGACCAATGGTCCATCCAGCCCAGTATCCTGTCTTCTGACAGTGGCCAATGCCAGGTACTTCAGAGGGAAAGAATAGAGCAGGTGATCGTCAAGTGATTCATCCTGTCAGCCATTCCCAGCCTCAGACAAACAGCAATCCCTGCCTATCCTGGCTATTAGCCATTGATGAACCTATTCTCCATGAATTTATTTAGTCCTTTTTTGAACCCCGTTATATTCTTGGCCTTCAAAATATCCTCTGGCAAGGAGTTCCATAGGTTTTCTGTGCATTGTGTGAAGAAACATTTCTAGTTAGAGTGCTTGCCAATGTCCATTCCACTATAGATATATGTATGCTTCTGTGCACAGTTACCGAGAACTTTTTTCCTCTTAGCAGATCCTGTAGGGTCAGCTCTGGCACCCCTTGGAATCCCGCGCACATGCTGCAGTATATGAGGCACTGTCAGCCCTCAGTTCCTTCTTTCTGCCCATGACAGTTGCTGGAACCAGTCTTGCTCGCAGCAAGTGCTATTCCCCTTTTTTGGACTTGTTTGTAATCTGTATTTAGTTTTAGTTAGTAAAATAGTTAAGTGTAGTTAGAGGTAAGGCAGTCCCACCTGAGACTTCACGTGGCCAGGGCATACCCTGGTTGTCAGGCTTCAAGCCGTGTGTTTCCTGCGGGAAGGCCTTCCCACTTAGTGACCCCCACGACAGCTCTCTTAAGTGCCTGGGGGAAGCCCACAGAAAGGATAAGTGTAGAATCTGCAAGCCTTTCAAACTGAGAACTCAAAAAGACCGAGAAATCTGGTTGAAAGCCCTGCTTATGGAGGCAGTGCTCCGCCTGGCATCCAAGCTGACCCACTCTGCCTTGGTACCAAGTGTAGCATTGGTACAGAGCACACTGTCGGCACTGTCCACGACTTGGAAGCTTGCAACTTCACTGATACCAGAGAAGAAGAGAAAGCAACAAGTGGCGTGTTGACATTCCCCTGAGCTGTCGGTACGGGTGGGGTCGAGTACTGAAATGCACCGAACTCAGCCCATCAAGACCCTTTCTCCAGTGCGTGCATATCCGGTTAGGGAGCCTCCCCCGACTCTTGAGAGTGGGAGAGTGTCGCCGTCGACGCCGGAGGCTTTTCAGGCGACAAGAGCCTTGTTGGCCTTGCTTGTGCTGCCTACTCCCCATCTCGGCCAAGGGAGACAGGGCCTGTGTCACAGTGGAAACCCGTGTTGGGTCCCCCTGAATGGCAGAGGAGATCCCCGGTATGAAGAGGAAGATCTCCTGCTGAATCGTCACCTAGGGTAGAGCAGAGCTAGTGATGGGTTTGCTAGTCTGCTTCTCAGATTTTCCATTGATTGGGGTCAGACTCGGAAAGTCCTTTTGTAATGACCCATTCAGGCTCAGACAACTAGGAAACATTGATACCCATATCTTAGTCTCTCCAGTCCTTTGCTTCCCCTACACCCCAGCCTGGTCCTTTTTTGGTTAAGTATGCAAAATATAGAGAAACTGAGACACATAGGATTCATAAAAATATTACAGAAAATTCCCACTACGTCAGAGACAATACGTTTTTGAAAAAATACTTTGTAATTTGAAAACAAAATACCATGGAACAAAAAACTTACTGAAACAAAAATTAGAGACTTTGAGGAGTTCCAAAAGAAGTTCCTGAGACACTGGGAACATCATGAAAAACTAGATCGGTTTCATTGAAACCAGGCATATGGTCATGATAGTCATTGCTTTATGATAGCGTATGTTTTAAGCTTCCACTAGGCAGAAGGAAGTCTTCTGCTGTATTCCACTCGGAACTGCCTCCATACACTGCAAGAGAAGGATCCACCCACACAAGAGACTACTGGACAGGCTGACCCCAAAGAAAGGAATTTACATATAAGAAAGAAAATTCTCAGTTTCTAGCCAGATATATGAGTACTTAATAACCATTTAGGTGGACAACATGGATTGCTAATGTGACTGGAAAACAACTTCACTCTAGATATATTCTATGTAAAAGAGCAATTTTGATTTTAACAGTTCCTTTGGAGTGTATTATGCAAGTTAGAACATAACCTAAGGAATATCTTTAGCTGCAAATAAGAAAGTAGACGGTTGTTTATCAAAAGAACAGCATCTGCAATACAGAGATCCTCAATAATTGTTTTGTCAGAAATACTCTAAAGAAACAGGAGTGGTCAGTCTAAGGGGTAAATGATTAGTAGCATTTTGAACGAATACATGGTTTGTTTTGCTCTACAGGGAAACTGGTCACTGAAAAGATTCAAAATGGACCGCCAAGGTGTGACACAGGTATTGTCCCGCTTATCTTATATATCCGCTCTGGGAATGATGACAAGAATCTCTTCCCAGTTTGAAAAGACAAGAAAAGTGAGTGGCCCCCGATCTCTTCAGCCATCTCAGTGGGGTATGCTTTGCCCATCAGACACTCCTGAAGGAGAGGTAAGGAACTTGCATTTTATTTTCCTCAGCTTTTCACTTTCCCCTACCGCCCAAGGGGAGGGAGTCAGGCATACTTTCTTTTGAACCAGACAGTCCTCCATCAGAGGATCAGCATTGCTGACAGTGTGATGGGGAAGAGAAATTGCCCGTTATTACCCCCAAGAGCTGACTCCACAATTCACATGATGCTTCCAGTAGCACCACAAGTTCTCTTAACACTCCTGTGAAATCAGCACTTAATTTATTGTTGTTTTGTTTACTTTACCCTATTCTAGGATCTTATGCGGTCTTTGGCTGGTGCTTGAAGTTCTGCTTCTTGCTGTACTGCTCTACTTCTTCCCCACCCACAAAGTCTTCTCCAGTCTTTCCTTTCTCTAGACTCTCTCTCTCTCCCTGATCCCCAAGGTCTATCCCCTTCCTTTCCCATAGTGGAGGAGAGGCTGGTTCTTTTGCTCCAGAAGTGGGACACAAATAGCTGAGTTTCCCTTTCCCAGTGCTTAGCTGAACCCTCTCTCATCTCCTGCTTCTACAGCTAGGCAGAGCAGGAGCTGGGGGAGGAGTACAGGCTACAAGGGAATACTGAGTGCCCAGCTCACCACGCCTCCAGTTTCTTGCTTATCTAGTAGCCTAGATTTGGCAGACTACAGTTGGGAGATTGGTAACTTTTTCTCCTTAAAATTCACAAACCAGAGCCGCAAGTAAGAACCAATCCTCACCTCTGCCATGGACTTCCTGTGAGACTTGGAGCAAGTCATGGAATCCTTCTGTGCATTGGTTCCCATTCTGGAAAATGGGAATAATATTGCTTGTTCTACCTATTCAGATTTTAAACTCTGTGGAGTATGGAATGTTTCTTACTAAGTGTATACAGCACTTTGCACAGAGGAGCTCTGGATCCTGGTTGGGGCCCCTAGGTACCACTGTCATAATAAAAAAAATGTTGAAGGGAGCAGGTTCAAAGACCTTTAGCTTTTCACTTAAAGTGGAGGGACAGACATGAGGATGTGCCATCCAATTCCCATCCCAGCCCTCTGTAATCGTACTCCCCATTACCTGTTATGGCAGACATCTTTCTGACTGAGGTGAGCTGGATGGGACTCTAATGGTGCTCTTCGTTTGGATTTGCAACAGAATGACATCAGACACTCCCTTCTCTTTGGAAGCTCATCTTGCTCCCTCTACTAGCCAGGGCTGAAGGGTCCAGAGAGTCCTTAAACTCGTATCCCTTTATGCTATAAATGAATGTGTCTCACTATTGCAAAATTGCCATATCTGCCTGAGCTTAGACTTTCGGAGAAGAGATGATTGTAAATAATTTGTAAATATTACAGAAACTGCTGTAGTTTATGAAGAAAAAATTCTTCAAATTCTTAATGCAACAAGATCACAAAACTATCTCACCAAACAATTGATACTGGGAGTGAATAGTTCTGATACGATTCCTGATGGGAGTGCTGGACTTTCCAGCACTAGTAGATAAGTAGGATGAATCATTTGCATTAAATAGTTGAAATGATTTGCTGAAATGACCAACTGTTGTATAATTTAATGTGTTTATTTTCTTAAAGCTTACTTTATGGCATATGGGATGTCTGATACATTCATATGGACAAAACAGCTTGTATTACAGTTCCTTTTAAAGCTGCAGTTTTAGCACCATACTTTTTTTTTATTCATGAAAATAAATAATATTAACCTGTATTTGGCATCCTGTCAAATTACTGTCACACTTGTTAATTCTAATTTTACAGTGAAACCCTAATCTTAAATAATAAAACAGCCTTACTGAAGATAGAATGAATCAGTGTTTAATCTGGAGAATACCATACTAAAGGCATATATTACATATTTGCAAATTCTTTAATGATGCTGAGTCATTCTTCTAGTGTATTTCTTTAAATTATGCATTATTCTATTTCCAGATAACTTTTACATGGAGAGAGAAGTTAGGCCTATTTTATACCTTGCAAGTCTAGCGCCTTTTTAAAAATAAAATTAATCTAATAGACATTAAAATAGTTGCATATGTCTTGTGTTCTATATAATTTTAATACTAGTACACTATATGAGTTTGAGAGAGAGCTGCAGCTCTATTGTGACACTTTTAAAAAATTTAAAATCTTCAATTTTGAATTCTAAAACATGGAATTTCAGTGTGGTGATTAGAATGTATTTCATACCTTTTTTCTTCCCTGATTCTCATATAAGCCATTTTTTTCCTAGAGGGAATTATCTTGTATCCAACTTCACGCACTGTCACTTATGCTATGTTTGTGTTGTACATACTTACGGAATTATATTAAAAAGAGTGCAGTTGTAAAATCTGTATTTGTACATTGGAATAACTCGATCCTATTTGTTTTTAGGCTTGTGGTTTAGTTAAAAACCTAGCTCTGATGACTCACATTACTACTGATATGGAAGATGGTCCGATTATTAAATTAGCCAGTAACCTTGGAGTAGAAGATGTAAACTTACTATGTGGAGAAGAACTTTCATATCCAAATGTGTTCCTTGTCTTCCTTAATGGTAAATAACTTTCCAGCAGTCTTGCTCCATCTTGGCACAGATACTTGCAGACAAACTTTAAAGACTATCCAGCATCTTTTTTCAAAATCACCTGCGGGTGCAATTTTCCATGTACTAATTTCATGTGCAAATGCTTTGACATCTGCTTAATTGCTCCTACAGATAGAGTTGACAGACCAAATGATGGCATTTAGTTGTCTGTATTTATGCTCAAAAATTATGACCACAATTAATTGTGGCTGCAAAATTTCTGGCACAAAATTGGAGGCTGTGCTAAGGTCTCCTTAAATATTGACTCCTAAACAATACCTCACAGTACTGTAGGAAACATGCTTTAAATTCCATAAAAATTGTAATACTGTCTGGAATGTAATGCTATGCAGGGTATGAATTCCTAATTGTTATTTTGTTATAAATTTAGCATTACTATCCTCTTGAAAAATATTTTGTCTTTGTGATGGAGAACTCTCATCCTAGAATCATAGAAATGTAGGGCTCGAAAGAACCTCAAAAGGTCATCTAGTCCGCCACCACTCCCCACACCATTATGGATAGTTGACTTAGGAGAACAGGCCAGTTTTTTTCTTTTTGGTTACTGGATAGACATGCATTTTTTAAAAATGTGTATATTATGCACATACACATGGACTTGAAGTCTATTGTCTAAATCCACATTTAATATATTAGTCACATCATTTGTGATATTAACAAATTAAAAGTTATGAAATAAAATCACTCTTTGTCACCAGTAAGCATTTTTCAGACATCCGTATTTGGCCTCTTTCAGTAACAAAAATGCCTCATTTACATTTTGGACTCAGGATTTAGAAGATGGAAATAAACAATTTTTTTTCTTTTGCTTTTTGTACCCTGTCCTCCATCCAGAAAAGATTCTTCAAGAAGTAAAATGACTTCCTTTTCTCTTCTGTAATGATGATTTTAAAAGAAGAAAAAAAAAAAAGGCTAATGAATCATGCATGTTACATATCACTCAGATTATAAATGGGTTTTTATAACAGAAATGCTGACTCAACCTTTACCTTTCTTAGTTCACAGATTCTGTGGAATATAGTAACAATGTCTTTTTTTTCAGAGATGATTTACATTCCTAAAAATAGGTAATGCATCATTAAGTGAAAGAAGAAAGACTTACTATTAAATCTACAATTTTGCTCTTTTTAGTGTTTAAAAAGATAAGACTTGCAGATCCCTGATATGTTAGATTTGAACCAGTGACCTAAAAAGATAAAAAGTTCCCTATCCCATTACCAATTTCTAGCTATTGAGCGTTTGTTCATTTAAAAACAAAAAACAACTCTGAATTCCAAGTACTTACAGCATTTCTGTTTGTTCTGTGATGATCTCAGTTCAGTTAAGTATTTAAAAGTACATTTTTACTCTGTCTGCCGAGAAAAGAAAAATGCTTAAATCCATCCTTAACGTGCATGTTAAAATGCTTTGCTAAATATGGATGGTTTGCTGAACTGGGTCTTAAAAGAGGCATTCTAGAGCTATTGTGTGCTGTTAACTTAATCTAAATATCAGGGTTTTTTTTTAATTTCTTATAAGTCAACATAATTATTTCTGGGTTAGTGTTTAAAACTCCTTCCTCCATCCCCTTGCAAAAGAGCTCTTGAGTTCCAGTCTTTAGAAGCTTTACCTACCTGTATATGAAATAGTGAATTTTGTAGGTATACTGAATAGGAATTATTTAAACTGGAATGAGCACATTATTTTGCTCAAGAAGATGTGGAAAAATTGATAGAAATGTAGGGTTGGTAGACCATTTTCTAATTCAACTTTTTCAGTAGAAAAATGGATTTTTGACCAAACAATAATCTTTGAGGAACATGTCTGTGTTCCTTGGAAAAAATTGATTTTTTTTTTTGTTGTTGGAGGAAAAACGTAAAATTTTCAGTCAAGACCAAAATATTTTAGGGGTTTTGACTTGAAAATGTTTTGCTTCTTGATGAAAAGCTGAAATTTTTCAGGTATATCCTACAGTGCCGCAGGGAATGAGCCTCCCAGTCTGGGTAGACAGACTCTCACTAGCTCTGCTCAAAGTAGCACTCTAAAGATAGCAATCCGGATGTTGCGACTGGTTGGTGGCTCAGGCTAGTTGCCTGATTCCAAGCTCCCCACCGTCTTAGATCCAAACTTAGGTGGCTAGGCTGAGCTACTGCTCTTGCCCGCAATGCCCACACTGCTCTCATTATGTGCTAGCTCAAATCTTTCTACCGAGCCTGGGAGACTCACTTCCAGCTGCAGTGTAGACTCACCTTGCCGGTATTTCCAGTCATGTTTAACAAGTGAAGGAGCTGAGAATGTTGGAACATGAAGAACATACATCATAAAAAGATTATTTTCTTGAACAGGTAACATCCTTGGTGTCATTCGAGACCATCAGAAACTAGTCAGCACATTTCGGCTCATGCGGCGAGCAGGTTACATCAATGAATTTGTTTCAATCTCCACGAATCTTGCTGACAGATGTGTCTATGTTTCCTCTGATGGAGGAAGATTGTGCAGGTAAACTTCTGTGATGTTTGAGGAACCACCCAGACTGCTAAAGGGTCCCATCACTGCTTGACCTGTGACCTTGCGGGGCCTTGGTGCTGTGTAGATTCCTGAACCAGTAAGGTCTCACCCTTGCTCTTATCAGCCTAGTTCCTCTTTGCAGGTTGACACCAATGCTCCTTCCAGTCCCAAGACTCCCCAAATTTATCTTCCCTAAGTTCTTACTTAACAAACCTGAGAGGAACAGTCAAGTGTCTGGTACCTCCAAAGGTATGAAACGGGCCACCTCCAGATACCAGCTTACTTTGGCACACACACTGCACACTGTTTGCACACCAGTGATCTGTGTGGGATGAAAATAAACAATGTTTATTTAATGGAAAAAACACAGATTCAAAGATGAAATATTAAGGGAGAGCAAACCCATACAAGTTACACAGAAAATAAACATAAAGATCTAACTTTAGCCTTTACACTTCACACCATATTAGACAAAATCCCTTTTCTAATATAAATTAGAACTTAAAACTATTTCTCAGAATACGCCTTTAGCGATAGGAAAGATCCAGTGTTCATGGACAGCTTCCTGCTTCAAGACTGTCCCCCAAATGCTGGATTAAAAACCTCAGTCTTAAACCTATATTAAAAAGACTCTTCTCCCTCCCATCTCTTTCCCCTCTCCTCCCCCCTTATGGTGACTCATGGTTATTCAGTGTGGGGAAATTCCCTCTTGACTTGATAGCCAGGATGTCTTCATGGCTTCTCATTAGCTCTCACAGTCCATTGTTGTCTTTCCTGAGTTGGACAGTGGGTGAAGTGGACAGTGACAGTGGGTGAAGCCGGTTTCATGTAAACACCTGATTTGGGAAGTGCCCCTTCCTGCTTTACTGCTTCCTGTCCTGCTGTATTTGGAATTTTAGTACAGATGATGAGCACAGTTTTCTATATATATAAATACATCGATTCATAACCACGTTCT
The DNA here is from genome assembly GCA_007922155.1 of Mesoclemmys tuberculata. Classification (NCBI taxonomy): domain Eukaryota; kingdom Metazoa; phylum Chordata; order Testudines; family Chelidae; genus Mesoclemmys; species Mesoclemmys tuberculata. Next base: position 87,832,518 of record ML675616.1, on the reverse strand, counting down.
GCGTACGTATCTTCTAATGACTATCAAGTTCAGAACATGACAAGTTTCCATAAGCCCTTACTCAAATAATACTTTTATAGTAGAATTATACAGTATGCAATCAGTTGGTTCAACTGCTCATTTTGGGGGTTTAAACCTTCTGTTCTCCCCTTGGGGTGTGTGGACCCTGGTTGTAACACATTCCTTGTGAGTTAGATGCTAGAGTTTTGGCCATTGGCTATGAAACAAGTTTTACCTCTACCCCCTCTTTTCTGGGTAGGGTGTTGACTACTTTGTACCCTGACCCCTCAGTATGTTTAATCTCCAGATCATATTCCTGCAAAGCTATGCTCCAAGATAGCAATCTGGAATTGGTTCCTTTTGTTCTATGGAGTCAGAGTACTACTCCTTTCTATTACTGAGTAATTCTGTTCAGTTTTTGCTCAGAAATGCAATGGGGTGTTTCTTGTTACCTTCCCCTGTTCGGATCAGTACGGCTCCAAGACCTGTGTTGGCTGCATCACACAATTTAAACATTTTTTTAAAATTTGGACTGGCCAAAATTGGTTTCTCTAATAACATTTGTTTCATTGTATCAAAGCCCTTTTGAGAGGTGTCTGATCAAACCACTTTTTCTGCTTTTGTTTTCTGGCATTATACTTGTGATGGGAGCAACAATATCACTGAACCTCCTCCCTCCCAAACTTTCAATAATAATTAGCCAGACCTATAAAAGATTGAACTTGTTTATCAGTCTTAGGAACAGACCAATTCATAACAGCTTTCACTCTCAGGGCATCGGACGGATTTGGCTTCCATCCACTCATTTATTTAGGTGAGGGACCTTTGCTGCCTCCACTATACACTTTGACATATTGACTCTGGGGCCTACTTTCCTGAGGCTTTTCAATCCCTTCTCCACAGATGTTGTGAAATGTGGCAATATCCTCTGTGTAGCTGAGAGCAAAGTCATGGAACCCATGTAATACCTGATTGACTGGCCTCTGGAACGTGGCTCCCCCATGATTTAATCTGAAGGGTAATACCTTAATCACAAAGAGTCCAAAATCAGTAATGAATTGAGATTTTTTCTGTGCCTCTGTTTCCATGGGAATTTGCCAGTATCCCTTGGTTAAATTGGTTTAATTCTTAGCTCTGCTAAGTATATCTAACATATCCACACAATGTATAGGGTAAGTATCTGGGATTTTAACAGCATTAAGTTTTCTGTAAGCCACACAAGACCTTATATAGTCTTACTCTGGGCTTGTTTACACTTAAAATGTAACGGACACAGCTGCAGTGGTGCAGCTATACCACTGTAGCACTTTAGCGTAGACACTACATATGCCAAGGGGAGGGGTTTTCACATCGGCATTAGGTAATCCACCTTTCAAGAGCTGGTAGCTAGATTGACGGGGGAATTCTTCCCTTGACCTAATGCAGTCTACATTGGGGGTTAGATCGGCATATCTATGTCTCTCAGGGGGGTGGATTTTTCACACATCTGAGAGATGTAGCTATGCTGATGTAAGGGTAAGTCCATGCTTAAAACGCTGCATCAGCACAGCTGCATCTCTAAAGCTTTAATGCAGAGGCTGTATGCCAATGGGAGAGAACACTCCTGTCGGCATAATTAATCTATCTCCCTGGGAGGTAGTAGTTATGTCGATGGGAGAAGTTCTCCCACCGACCTAGCGCTGTCTGCACTGGGAGTGGGGGTTAGGTGAGTATAACTACGTTGCTCAGGGATGTGAAAAATCCACATCCATGAGCGATGGAGTTAGACCATTATAGGTCTATAGTGTAGCCCAGACCTGAGTTTCCAGTGTAACCAGCCTTAAAACTGCTATAATTCCCATCTTTAGCATGTTTTGCACCTTCCACTTGATCTGTTTCCTCATTGTCCCTGTTGTCCTGTAAGTCCTACTAGTTACTGGATGTGTTCGTTGGTATTAATATGGTGTTCTGTCAGGTGAACGAGACCAGGTTTGTTGGCAAACATCATTGTTTGGCTTTGTAATACAGCCATGATGTCGCTCTTTTCTACTGGGGTTAACCCTTCACTTAATTTAATGCTTTCTAAAGGAATCTTCTTCTTACTCTCTGAGAGTAAGTGGAAGATTCCTTTAGAATTTTTTTCCCTCCTTGTAACAACCTTATATATACTTGAAAACTCTTATGATGTCCCCCCCTTAGTCTTCTTGTCTCCAAACTAAACAAACTCAGTTTTTTCAATCTTCCATCACAGGTCATGCTCTCTAGACCTTTAATCATTTTTGTTGCTTTTCTCTGGACTTTCTCCAATTTGTTGACATCTTTCCTCAAATGTGGCACCCAAAATTGGACACAGTACTCTAGTTGAGGCCTAATCAGCATGGAGTAGAGCAGAATTGTTTCTCATGTCTTGCTTACAACACTCCTGCTAATACGTCCCAGAATGATGTTTGCTTTTTTTGCAGGAGTGTTACATTGTTGACTCATATTTAGCTTGTGATCCATTATGACCCCAGATCCCATTCTGCAATACTCCTTCCTAGACAGTCATTTCCCATTTTGTATATGTGCAACTGTTTGTTCCTCCTAAGTGGAGTACTTTGCATTTGTCCTTATTGAATTTCATCCTATTTACTTCAGATCATTTCTCCAGTTTGTCCAGATCATTTTGGATTTTAATCCTCTCCTCCAAAGCACTTGCAGCCCCTCCCAGTTCGGTATTGTCTGCAAACTTTATAAGTGTACTCTCTATGCCATTATCTAAATCATTGATGAAGATATTGAACAGAAACGGACCCAGAACTGATCCCTGTGGGATCCCACTCAATATGTCCTCTGACTCTTAGCTGAGCAGAAGTGAAAGCAAAGTAAAAATGTCCCTCCTACCATCCAAGGAGATAAAAAGTTAGTAACTTGGCATGAGTATATTTGTAATACTGTCACTTTAAAAAAAATAAGAAACACACAGGCCACAGCCCTGCAGCAAGATGAGCACTAATACCCACAAGGCATCCTGTTGACTTCAGCATCACATTGTAGGATCATGGCTTTACTCTATTTGTAACTGCTTCTTTTGAAGTAAGTCAGTCTCCTTTGGGCTAGGTAAAGGTGTCAAAGGGGCGCAGCTGTCTTCTCTCATTAAAGAAAACAAGTCACACAGTTTTGACTTATGTCTGTAGTTCCCATAGGAGGGTATGACATTTCACAAACATAAAAGAAAAACATCCCTGCCCCAAGAAGTTTACAATTTACATTTGAAAAAGAGCACTTGAATAAGACATAACAATATGCTAGGGGAGGGAAGGAGATGGGTTGCCAAAACAAGCTTGTGCAGGAAGACACAGACAAGAATATCTTACACAAATGTACCAATATTTTGAGATTGTAAATAGCTTTATATACGAACTAAAATGACTACTATTTTCAGGTAATATTGGTGCCTAGAGACTCCAATCACATTAGGGCCCCTTTGTGCTAGGCATTTCCATATATAATAAAAGATGTTCCCAGGCCCAAAGAGTTTACAGCCTAAAAGACAAGGTAGAACAGAGGGGTGAGCAAACAGGAAGGGAGGGCAGAGAGAGGATGAGATAATAGTACAAGTATGGTTTAGCATAGAAAGACTAACTGTGTGCATTGTTCATAAGTGTAATAAGTCAATCAGCAGCAGTACTCACACCTCAAAGTGGCATGGCAATAGCCTTGTCTGTTAGTGTTTAACTTTCTTTTTAAAACCAAACATGGTATATGATGAAATTTGAGGCTTTCTGAAGACTCAAAAATTGTTCCATCATCAATATATTTGTGAGCCAGCAATAAGTCATGCCTGGCAGTGATGGCCGAGTAGTATCCAGAGACACAGAGGATCTCAAAGACAGAGAAATTCTCTCTCCAGTTCAAACACTGCTAATATAAACCACACTTTAGATTTGGAGATCCACCACAACATCTGATGTGTGTTCCAACTAAAAAAAGGCAACACTGATGATGTGGATTTCCAAGAAAACTTACCCAGTTCACTTTCCTCTGAGGCTTTTCCCCTTTGCAATTGTTCAGATCCTCCTCTTAACTATTTAAAGTGCTCATTAGCCCTCAACTGGTTATTTGGACTTCAGAGCAGACTACACAAGTGTCTTGTACTTATTTGCTGCACTCTGTAAGAGCAACTTGTCCAAATAGCAACAGCCCTTGACGTTTTGATCTCGCATGCCTTTCTTTGTGTCACTGTTTCCTCGTGGTGGTGAAGCTTCCAGAAATTCATTTGCTGCTAAAAGTTACAGATTAATCTACTGCAACACGTAGTGAAAGCTTTCCTATATTTCATTTAATTTTAGATAATGGGTTAGAAGCAAAATGTGTCCTATTCAAACTTAAATATATATTTGTTGAGTGTTGACTCTGGGCTCAGCACTGACCAAAATACTGATATATATACTGTTTATATATATATATATATATATATATATATATATATATATATATATAAACAGACTCCACCCCAAGGTGTTATTTCCAGTTATTTTTAGTCTTGTATTGTTGAGAAAACGTAAATGTTTCAGAGAAACAAACTTAGTAATTGTGTAGATTACGCTTATCCACAGAAAAATGTTGTTCTAAATTTATTTTAATATGTCACATATATCTTTTTAAAGTAACATTTGTTTATATTTTGGAGGAAATTGTATATGATACATAGATTTCTTGAACTGGTAACATTGATACTCAGGCTTAAAACAATCCAAGTTGATGGCTTGGCTAATTATATTTGTATAAATACATCAACTAATGGCAGATAAATCTAGTTACACTTCTATTTGTTGTAATTGAGTACCCTATTTAAGAAGACATACTTCTACATCTGCACTTGGTTTCCGAAAGTTGATTTACAAACCAGCTACCATAAGCACTGATTTTACCTTACTTTAATTTATATTTGTTAACTCTATGTATATCCACTGTGATATTCCTTTTTCCAATCTAGACCCTACATAATTGTAAAGAAGCAAAAACCTGCAGTTACAGACAAGCATATGGAAGAACTTGCTCATGGATATAGGTAAATAACTTGACAGGACTACATCCCCCTCTCCTCTCCATCTGTAAATGTCCTAACACTATGCACTGACTGAATTAAGTGTTCTGTCATGGTACTGCAATGCTGGTTAGATATTCAGGGAAAAGTCTGCTCTCACATGTAAATGAAGAATCAGGATGGCAGATATTTTCTGTTTTTTAAAATCAAATACTAAAAAGTCACAAAAAAGACTTATTCTGCTATTGCTTTGAGATTGGATATGTGGTTATATAGCAGAGGTGACAGGCTCGTGATCTTCATGCAGCTCTTTTACAGTTAAAATGTGGCTCATGGTGCTCCCTATGCTGCCCCTCCCCCACCACTCTCCACCTACCAGACTGGGGTAGGGAGCTCGGAGCTTCTGCCCTGCAGCAGGGTGGTGGGGCTAGAGAATTCTGCCTAGTGGGACGGGGGTGTTTCCTGGGCGATTGGGGGGGCAGGGGGCGTCAGTAAGTTTGGCCACTCCTGTTACATAAAATAAATGTATAACCTAAATTTTCCAAAGTGATGCAGTACTAGCCTTTTTGCCCAGTTTGAGACATCTTAGAGCCGTGGTTCTCAACGAGGGGTACATAGACTTCTGGGAGTATGCAGAGGTCTTCCTTGGGGTACATCAGCTCATCTCGACATTTGCCCAGTTTTACAACAGGTTCCATAAAAAGCGAGAGGTCACTACAAACTAAAATTTCATACAGACAACGATTTGTTTATACTGCTCTATCTACTATACACTGAAATGTCAGTTCGATATTTATATTCCAATCAATGTATTTTATAATTTCATGTTAAAAATGAGAAAGTAAGCAATTTCTCAGTCATCCTGTGCTGTGACACTTTTTTGGCATTTTTATGTCTGATTTTGTAAGCAAGTAGTTTTTAAGTGAGGTGTAACTTGAGAAATACAAGACAAATCAGACTCCTGAGAGGGGTACAGTATTCTGGAAAGGTTGAGAACCACTGCCTTAGAGAGTCTTTCAGACTATCCTCTAAAAATCAGGTACCTTTAAGAAGTGTCAGCTTGGGCTTTCAAAAATTGAGGCACTGAGAATCACTAGTACTCTTGAAAGTATATGTGCGTACATGTGTGTGAGAGAGAAGATATATAATATTTAGGTGTGTAAATATTCCAGTTCAACTTTTAATCAGTTTTGCAAAATCATCATGAAAATTTTTTTAGTCCATGAACAAAATATGCTTGCCCCATCTTTATGATATGATGAAAATATTAATGCTGTTTTTAAAAAAAAATCATCCTGAAAGAAAGAGATAAGTAAGATTTTTTTTCTGCTTCATATATTTAGAGGTAATTCTTTGATGTGTGAACTCAGTGCAAATAAGAACTGCTTTAGTTTGGGTTCCTTACAAAAGTCAATTCCTTTTAATAACTTTAACTTTATGTTTGCATATGAATAAAATGTTTCTGCTCTCTTAATGTGTATCTTTTTTGGCAACTACAGGAATTTTGAAGATTTTTTGCATGAAGGTCTAGTTGAATATTTGGACGTGAATGAGGAAAACGACTGCAACATTGCACTTTATGAGCATACAATTACTAAGTAAGTATACATTCAGACTAAATAGTGGTCTAGGAAAAATATGCATATTATAACCCACTTCCTTTCTGTTTTCCGACACGTCAGTTGTTTATGTTGTAATGTTGTTGTTTCCACAGCAAGCCCTTGCTTATGTTTAAAACGATGTACAAGTAGGAAATAATAGAAGATTAGGAAGACATCTGTGATTATTCAGATCCTAAATCATCTATGGGATAATCACAAATAAGTGAATTTAGGTTTTTTGGGGGGGAATCAAGGTTATAAACTCGAGCCCACAAAAACAAGGAATATGTGATAATGCAGTTTTTATCAGTGAGAGGTTTTTCACGATCTCTTACGCTCATAATTGGCCAAACCATGAGAGAATTATGCAGGTCATCCAAATAGGTTCTGATAAAACTTTTATACCACACCATCGTATATCCTGTTTTGCTAGTCTACTCTAGGAATTTCTTTAGGAAACTTTTAAGAGGGTTTTGGGTTTTTATATTTTAATCCATCCACATCTAAAGCCAGGTGCCTTGTTTCTGTACTCCAGAGAGTTTCTAGGCTGTGACTACCTATTTATGACCAAAGAGCACTAAAATTAAAATTAAGCTTCTTTCCACATTACTAATGCACACTTTCTCAGGCTTTCATTGAGCTGAGAATATCCTATTGGCCCAAAGGCCATGTCTAATGTATCTCATATTACCTCTCTGAAACATCTTTTTATCATATACTCTGCATGAGTTTTACTTTTCTTCAAGGGTATGTCTGTACTGCACTGTAAATCCAGGGTTAGTGGGACTCGAGTCAGCTGACCCGTGTTAGGGAACCCTAGGCTTGAACACCTACATTGTATTTTAACCCTAGGTTAAGAATTTTCTGACCTGTGCTCAAACCTCAGGTTCTGGCATCCACACTGCAGCGCACAGACCTGAGTCAAGTAACCATATCCCAGAGTCCTTCGCACATTCCCTCTCCACCCAAAATGTGGCCACTCTAACCCTAGCAACATAGTGCACCATGGGAAAACTTTACTGCTTGCCCTGCATGTTACCAGGAAGCAGCTCACTTTGCAAAAGGCTTGATTGGTTCACTCTCCGTTGCAAACCCCGGAGGCTCTCTGATAGCGTGCTGGCAGATCGGTGATCAGAACAGAATGGGCTAATGCTGACCTGAGCATCTGCTGTTTGCTTGGGGGTGGGGCTTCCATCTTCAACAGAGTGGGCTGCAGATTGCTGGGATAGAGAGGACTAAGGAAGTTGTCCCATGGAATGACTCCTGGGACCTGAGTCAAGCAGGACTACATCTACATTGCAAAGCAAAAGGGCTTGGACGCTGGTTCCTGGCTTGACTCGAACTTGGACCCTTCAGCCCTGCAGGATCCTGGGACCCTGAGTTTGAGTAATTGCAGCATAGATGCAAGGGGGGGTAGCCTTGGACTAGGGCTTACATTGCAGTGTAGACATGCCCCAACAGTCCTATAGCCTGATCCAACCTCCACTCAAGTCAGTGGAGAAAGTCACATTGATTTTAGTGGAGCCAGGTCAAATCCCTGATATCTTTCATCTTTGCCACATGAAACATAGCCATTCCCTCGATTAATTGCTTTTGTTGTGGTTTGTGCCCTTTCACTTTAAAAAGTTGCTCGAGTGCTCTTGGCTGGTTTCCTGAGTGCATCAGCAAAGATCAGGACAAAAGGAACACATTGCCATTTATGGCAAACTTAATTACCTCCAAGACACACTGCAACTGAAAAGAATAACTACAAGGCACCTGAATAGACTGCAGCCTGGAACATTCCTGGCAATCTACATGGAATCACAGCTAACTCTTACATAATAACGGGACAAAACCTACTGGGTCGTCTAGTTCAAACTGCCTGTTATAAGCGTGGAAGATTCTTACATTATCCATAAACATATCTAAACTTGATCTAAATATCTCTGGAAATTTTGTTATAACTCCTGGCCATACAGTAGTTGTTTCTGAATATAAATGATGAAGTAATGCTGTTTTTGCAACAGCATCACACTCAGAACTAGTATGCAATTTATGTGGTTATCCCTAAATCTGTGTGTGATGAATAATCAAAGTACTGAGTCCGAGGTATCCCACTTCCATTCCTCCTGTCTGATGTCACACAGTCACCTCTTTCGAGATACAGTGGTCTTTACATTTTCCATTCCAATTGGGGACTTGTTTCTTTGAGTTCCAAGTGTCTGTCAAGGTGTCCCATTGCTTCATAATCCCGTAGTAAGACCTGTGTTCATATTTGCTGTTGCTGACAGTGTTGTGTCCAGTTCTGGCAATGACATTTTGATTTGCAGAAGTTAGATTTGTTTGAAAATTTTGGCTTGCTGTTAGAAACACTATGGACGAGATCCTCAGCTGATGTAATCAATGTAGCTTCATTGGAGTCAATGCTGTGTTGATTTACATCAGCTGGTGATGACCTGGCCCTCAGCATACCCAAGCACATGCACAAGTACCTTTTAAGAAACTGTCAGTCTAGTTTCATCACCCACATCATGTTCTTAAACAAGCGTCTTGCACACATGTGGGTAGCACTGTGCTCATTATAAAATGAAGTTCTGCTGAACTGTAACAAGAAAAATGAAAAAGTTAGGGAGTGAGAAGTGTGTTGAGGTAACCACTGTAATCTGCCTACCTGTTGCTCAGTCCTTCCTCTGTTTACATGTGTTTGGTGCCCTTTGTCATCCTTCAAATCTTTGTTCGTCATAGCAATAACTGATTTTGTGTCTGCAGTCAAAGACTAGCAATCTACCACATCAAGTTTGACTGAATCCCATTATTGTACATGGAATTTAGTGTTTTGGTTCTATGCTTGCTGTGATACTGCTTGTGTCCATACTTTGAATTTATATGTGATGTAATAGCTCTTACAACCAGGCATCTGCCATTCTGGATTTGCCCATCGGCAGTTGACACTTCAATGTTCATGTTTCCTAAGACAGATCTCCATTGAACATAGTCTGTTTTGTCAAATACAGAGAAGTAACATATGTTGACATGCCAATGAGTGTTTTTCCAAGTTACACAAATTAATGTAAGCAGAACTTTTACTGTTTTCAGTCTCTCATCTGGTTGTACTAATGTCTAGAAAACATGACCTATGAGGAAAGATTGAAAAAATTGGGTTTGTTTAGTCTGGAGAAGAGAAGTTTCCAAGTACATAAAAAGTTGTTACAAGAAGGCAGGAGAAAAATTGTTCTTGTTAACCTGTGAGGATAGGACAAGAAGCAATGGGCTTAAACTGCAGCAAGGAAGACTTAGGTTGGACATTAGGAAAAACTTCCTAACTGTCAGGGTAGTTAAGCATTGGAACAAATTGCCTAGAAAGAGTATAGGAATCTCTGTCATTGGAGGTTTTTAAGAACAGGTGAGACAAATACCTGTCAGGAATGGTCTTGTTATTACTTAGTCCTGCCTTGAATGCAGGGGACTGGACCTGTTGAGGTCTCTTCCAGTCTACGCTTCTGTGATTCTCTCTCTGAGGTTAACAGCTAGTTTATCTGAAATTACTTATCTGAATTCTAATTTCCCCAGCAAAGCATACAGTGCTATGATGGAATGTTACAGATAGTCTTCCTCTTCAGACATTCCCTGCTAGTACATATTGGGAATTTTTTTATCAATCTCACAGTTGTGATACTTTGCTATTCCTTTTAATATATTTCAACTAAAAAGATCTTCCCATAATTTTTGTTTTATGCAGGTCTTAAAACATAATTCAAATGATCAATTTTAGCCAACACTTGAGATGTCCCACATTGCAAGGAAAGAGGGCTGAGCATTGGGGCTAGGATTTTCAAATTAGGTGTCCAACTCCCATTGAGAAGCCACCATGTGGTGTATATCTGAAATCCTGTACACTGTGTAATGACTCTGGAATACTGCCACACATGTGCTTTGGATATATTTCGTTTTAAAATGTTTAACCTTATTTCAAAATTCCCTGCATCATAATTGCCCACCTTGATTTAAAGACCAGCCTACCTTACAGACTTTGTATCTAATTTTTGTCTAGGGCTGGACACCTCTATGTCCCTCCACATAAAATGACCTGTTTAGCTACTGTACAAAAGCTTTCTTCTCTGCAGTTTCTTCCATGTAGAACAATTTTTTTCTGACTCATGAACTCTTATCAGATCTTTTAAAAGTGTACCTTTATCCCTTGCCTGTGTTTCTTAATGTCATGCTTCCCTGCGCCGCCTCCCCCTCCCCTCGCCCGTCCCTTCAGCTTTCCAAGGTGTTTTTGGGCACAATGTGCATAGTTTTATAAAAAGTTGTACGACGTTTTATCAGCCATGGCATTGGGTCCTGTTTAGACATAGCTGGGACCCTCCTTCCAGATAATGTCATGGTATCCTCTTGCACTGAGGGATATCCCTCTAGGGGAAAGGACCCTAGTTACTAGGACAAGACAGGTAATAGTAGTGGGAAATTTGATTATCTGAAACATAGATGACCGAGAGATCCGCATGGTGAATTGCCTGTCAGATGTGAAATCTGTGTACCTCTCGAGACACCTGGATAGATTTATGTGCAGTGCTGGGGAGAAGCTGGTGGTTGTGGTACATGTAGATACCAATAACATAAGGAAAGGTAGGAGGGAAGTCCTGGAGGCCAGATTAATCCTGCCAAATAAGAGATTAAAGTCTAGGACCTCCATGGTAGCATTCTCTGAAATTCTTCCAGTTCGACGTGCAGGACCAGTTAGACAGACGGCATTGCAAGGTCTCAATGTGTGTTTGAGATGATGGTGCTGGGAGAAGGGGTTTACGTTTATTAGGAACTGAGAACTTTTGGGAAAGGAGGAGCCTATACTGGAAAGATGGGCTCCATGTAAACTAAAACAGAACCAGATTTCTGGCATGTAAAATTGAAAAGGTTATAGAGGATTGTTTAAACAAAGGGCTGAGAGAAAGCTAACAGGTGCAGAAGAGCATACGATTTGGACAGACATCACTTGGGGGAGGATTTATTAAAGGGATTATGCTATTTTCTAGTAGGTGAAGTACAGGAAGGAGCTGAAAAGAGTCAAGTGAAAGAGGTCCCATTCAATTGCATCACATGTAGGCAGACGTTTTGACAAATTTTATCAGTGCTTGTATACAAATGCTAGAAGTCTGAGTACTAAGATGCATGAGTTTGAGTGCCTGGCTTTAAATAAGGATATTGGTATATCAGGCATTACAGATGGTGGAGCAATGATAATCAATGAGTCACTAACACCAGAGTACAAAATATATAGGAATGACTGTGTAGGTCACACTAATGGGGTAGTGGCATTTTATGTGGGGAAAAAATCAGAGTCAAATATAATCAAAAATTTAAATTAATCAAACTGTAGCACAGACTCTCTATAGATAGAAATTCAATGCTTGAGTAATAAGAGTATAGCAGAAGTACACTCCTGACCAGGATGGTGATGGTGATTGTGAAATGCTCAGGGAGATGAAAGAAACTACAAAAACAGAAAACCTACTAGCCGTGGGGGATTCCAGCTATTGCCTTATTGATTGGGTATATATCACCTCAGGACAAGGTGCGGAGAGAAAATTTCTAGACACCATGAATGACTCCTGCTTGGAACAGCTAATCCTGGAACCCACAAGGGGAGAGGCAATTCTTGATTTTAATCCTAAGTGACACACAGGATCTGGTCCAAGAGATGACTATAGCTGAACCACTTGGTAGTAGTGACTATAAAGTAATTAATTAAATTTAACATCCTTGTAGGAAGGAAAGTACCAAAGAAACCTACCATAGAAGCATTTAACTTTAAAAAGAGGAGGCAGGGTAAATGGAAATTAAAAAAACAGTCATGAGTGAAATGCCTTCAAGCTTCATGGAAACTATTTAAAAACATTATAATAGAGGTTCAAACTAAATGTATACCCCAATAATAAAAAAAACAGTATGAGGGCCCAAAAAAAATGCCACCATGACAAAACAGCAGAGTAAAAACGGTGGCTAGAGGCAAAAAGGAATCCTTGAAAAACTGGAAGTAAAATCCTACTGAGGAAAATAGAAAGAAGAATAAACTCTGGCAAGTCAAGAAAGAATTTGAAGAGCAACTAGTAAAAGACAAAAACTAAGAGCAAAAAAATGTTTAAGTACTTCAGAAGCAGGAAGCCTGCCAAACTGTTAGGGCCACTGGTCGATCAAATTGCTAAAGGAGCACTCAAGGAAGGCAAGGCTGTTGCAGAGAAGCATGAATACTTTGCATCAATCTTCACTGCCGAGGATGTGAGGGAGATTCCCATGCCTAAGCCATTCTTTTTAGGTGACAAATCTGAGGCACAGTTCCAGACCAAGGTACCAGTAGAGGAGGTGACAAATCTGAGGCACAGTTCCAGACAAGGTACCAGTAGAGGAGGTTCTGGAACATATTAATAAATAAAACAGCAATAAGTCACCAGGACCAAGTGGTATTCACCCAAGATTTGTGAAGGAACTCAAATATGAAATTGCAGAACTACTGACTATGTGCTGTGTAACCTATTGCTTAAATCAGTCTCTGTTCCAGATAACTGGAGGATAGCTAATGTAATGCTGATTTTTAAAAAAGGTCTCAGAGGCAATTCTGGCAATTACAGGCTGTTAAGCCTAACTTCAGCACCAGGCAAATTGGTTGAAACTATAGTAAAGAACAGAACTATCAGACACATAAATGAACATAATATGTTGAGGAAAAGTCAGTATGACTGGTACGGTTGCAGATTGATTTCCTTTTACAAATCTGTTAGAATTCTTGGAGGGTATCATCAGGCATATGGACAAGGATGATCCAGTGAATATAGTATACTTGGACTTTCAGAAAGCTTTTGACATGGGTCCCACACAAAACACTCTTAAGCAAGGTAAGCAGTCATGGGATAAAAGGGAAAGTCTTCTCATGGATCAGTAAGTGGTTTAAAAGTTAGAAAACAAAGGGTAGGAATAAATGGTCAGCTTTCACAATGGAGAGAGGTAAATAGTAGGGTCCCCCATGCATCTGTACTGGGTCCTGTGCTGTTCAACATATTCATAAATGATCTGGAAAAAGAGGCAAAAAGTGACATGGCCAAATTTGTAGACAATACAAAATTAATCAAGATAGTTAAGTCCAAATCTGACTGCAAAGAGTTACAAAGGGATCTCACAAAACTGGATGACTGGGCAACTGAATGGCAGAAGAAATTAAATGATAAGTGCAAAGTAATGCATATTGGGAAAACAATCCCAACTATAAATACAAAACGATAGGGTCAAAATTAGCCGTTACCACTCAAAAAAGAGATCTTGGAATCCTTGTGACTAGTTCTCTGAAAATATCTGCTCAGTGTGCAGCAGCAATTCAAAAAGTTAACAGGATGTTAGGATCCATTAGGAAGGGGATAGATAATAAAACAAAAAATATCATAATGCTACTATATAAATCCCTGGTATGCCCATACCTTGAATACTATGTGCTGTTTTGTCCCATCTCAAAAAAGATATATTAGAATTGGAAAAGGTATACCAGAGGGCAACAAAAATTATTAGGGGTATGGCTCAGCTTCCCTATGAGGAGAGATTAAAAAGATTGGGACTGTTCATCTTAGAAAAAAGTCAACAAAGAGGAATATGATAGAAGTCTATAAAATCATGAATGGTGTGGAGAAAGTGAATAGCGAAGTGTTGTTTATCCATTAACATAACACAAGAACCAGAGGTCACCCAATTAAATTAATAGGCAGCAGGTGTAAAAAAACATAAGGAACTACATGGTCACACAACACGTAGTCAACCTGTGGAACTGGTAAAAGCAGAATTAGGTAAGAACACAGAAAATAGGTCCATCAATGGATATTAGCCAAGGTGGTCAAGAGCTGCAACCTTATGCTCTGGACAACCCTAAACCTCTGATTGCCAAAAGCTGAGACTGCACAACAGAGGATGGATCACTCAATAATTGCCTTCTGCTATTAATTCCCTCAGAAGTATCTGGCACTGGTGACTGTCAGAAGGCAGTGTACTGGGCTAGATGAACGATTGGTCTGACCCATTATGTTCTTAGAACATAAATATTGTTTGATTCAGCAGTTCTCAAAGTTTTTAAATGGAGCCCCCCTGTAGACTTTTGTGTAACAGCTGCACCCCGCCTTCCCTCAAGCCCCCCTTCAGAAAAATAACAGGACCTACATAACATAGTTGGAGTTTGACTACTTCATTTGGGGGGGCAAGAGGTGGCAGCAGCTTCCCTGCAGTTATGGATCCCAATATGGCCTGCCAGAGAAAAATGGCAGCAGGGAATTGCACCTTGTTCGGATTATCCTGGGGTAGCAGCGTGGACGCAGCCACCACCTCTGGAGCCTGCATAGTGGCAGCAGCAAGGGAGGCTGATGCTGCTGTGGGAGGCGGGCGGTGGCTGCCAGGAGCAGTGATCTGACTGGAGATGGAAGCAGCTGTGCAAAGTGCAGAACATGGAGCTGGACCAGCTCTGTCTCCCCAGTCTGCCAGCAGGGCCAGGCCCGCCACCTGCAGCAGCCTCCCCTTGCCTCCGCTCCCCTCCTAAAGGTCCCCCACCCTCAACAGTTGCCCATGGCTGCCTGTGTGAGGCACCGGGGTTCCCACCGCCACCCAGCCATGCTCTCAATCTGGCTCCCCTCACCCAGCAGAGGGAGATGGCTCCATCATCATAAGTTGGGGGGGCATTGCCCCACCGAACTCTACGCATGGTGCCCCCCCACGATCCAACTAGTGCCCCCTTAGAGGGGCCTGCCCCCTAGTTTGAGAACTGCTGGTCTAGTTACTATATTGTCACTGACATCAGAAAACTAAAACTGCCTTTTTGCTTTTGTTTTTGTTTTCCAATGATTGAGTCTGACTTTCCATCTTTCATGATAGACTTTTAATTTGTTGGAATGTGTAATTGGAAGTGAGAAAAATATATTTCTCTAGAATTTTTTAAAACACTCTTAGACATTCGTATGTGACCTCCCACTTTATTTTGTAGCTTGTATTAAGCACCACTGGTATAAAATAACATCTAGTGATATCTTGTTGGATAATATGGTCAGTGTGTCTTCTCTTATTTTGTTTTCTTTAGTCCATAGAAGTTTGTATTCCTCCTTTCTTTTATCCCCCTCTGCATTTGGATCCAATGAAAGTCCAAATAAAACTTAAATTAAAAATATATTGGAATTTGTCTTGGAGGCCTTTTTGGTTTTACTCATGTAAATTTTTCTGAAAGGTAATAAATTAAACTGCAATAATTTATCAGACTTTACTAAAATGAATTATGCTGTTTGGCTGTCTAAAGTGTATTATAACCAGAATATTTTTTTTCAGAGATACAACACACTTGGAGATTGAACCGTTCACACTTCTTGGTGTCTGTGCTGGACTTATTCCATATCCTCACCATAACCAGTCCCCAAGAAACACTTATCAGTGTGCTATGGGGAAGCAAGCAATGGGTAAGGTTTTTCTGCTTCAAGATTGGAATGTTATTTTAAACACACACAGCTTAAAATACTAAAAATATTCTTGTCTACTAGTTCATTTTAAAATGTTTCAGAGGAAATTAGAACATTTCTTATGGGCAATGGCTTACATGCCAGGAGAAATTGACTTTGGTGTTCTGGTTTTCATTGGTTTTGTTTTGTTTGTTTGTTATTTAAGAAATAGCTTAGCAAAATGGAGACCACTGTTCTGGGGTCTTCATACTTCAAAAGAAAATTTAAAGAAACTGTAGCACTACTGTTCCTATTTTTGTAACAGTCATTACTTTCAAGTTTTCAGCAAAGCTGGAAGATTGTCAGCGAGTGTTTTTTGTTTCTTTTTATACTGCAGTGTGCTGCGAGTTTCCAAACAAAAAAGAGGAAAAAAGTGTTTGCACAAAGAGAGTGAGAGCATGAAGAGATTTTCTCGGAATAGTTAGAGTACTGTCCTTTTTAAATATATATTAACACTCAATACCAGAGCACTAAGAATTTCTGTCTCTTCTGGTGAGGGAGAGTATTTCCTCAGTGACCTTTCACTTTGCAATATTTTATGTTTTGGCTTTTATTTTGGGAGGGAAAGCTCTCGTAGACAGGCAGGATGTCATCCCAGTGAAACAAGAAATGAAATTAATTTTCTAAGCAAGGGTTATTTAATTAATTTAAAATTTATAATAGTTGGTATGATTTCCCTCAATTGCCATCTTGTGGATTTGCCATGCTAGGCAGTTAACAAACAGTTCTAGTTTTGCCATTTCGTAAGCATCTAAACCATCATTAACATCTTCTTATTACTTGTGCACCTAACTAACGTACTGTGTTGTCAAGGCATGGCAAGTCTCAATGAAAACCTGAACGGCAGCACATCAATTTAGTCTGCCCTGTGCAGACTTCTGCTGCACATGTCAGTTTTACGTCTTGTGTTTGAAACAAGTTGAGATTTACAATAAAAGAGCCCCGTGTGTCATGAAAAAACAATCATTTCTATTAGGTTTACAAAATAATTTGTTTTGTGACATAACTCCTAAATTGAAACAGTACACCTTTTGTGAAGATCTTCCAGCAGAATTAATGAAAGAATAGTGGCCTTGTACCTAATTGTCAACTTTAATGTGTCAAAAATACTTGAAAACTAAAATAGCAAGAGATGCATTATCACCTTTAAGAAAATAAAAAATAAAGTAGATGCAATTTTTTTCCTTTACAGATTCCCCCCTTCTCCCCAAGAGTCTCTATTTTATGACTATTAGTCTCAGAACGTTTGGTTAGTTACCACACACAGTTAAGCAGGATCAGTGTGTACAGAAAGCCAATTCAGTATCTGTGGAGTTCTTTTGTAGTTTTCTGTGTGAAGGTTTTTTTCTCGTTTTGTTTTGAGTGTCATTTGCAATTCATTGTCTGTGTTTTCTGAGGTTGGTGTATTCAGCTGCTTTGACCCTAGGTCTTGCACATTTAGCTCCTTGGATACAATCCTCTGACGTTACTGCTGACGCCAGGAACACAAAAGCCATTGAATATCTTTAGCAATAAAAAAAGCCTTTGTTTCTGTTTGTTATTACAAAACACCTGACTCCAAAGAATAAGCAGTGAGATAAAAGTACATTTTAAAAGTTGGCACATGACCTGGCTATATGTTACTTTGCAGATATTTCAGTGTACATACACCCCGAGTCTTGAAAAAAATACCCACAAAAAACCCCCCCAAAAACAAGTACAGTTTTTATAAAGTGTGGGTGATATCTAGCTGTACAAAAGATTTATATATGCTTGTAGATTAACTTTATAAAATGAAACCTATAGGGTATTCATGTAATTTATTTCATTTGTTTGCATTTATTTTTGTATTTACACAAATGCTGACTAGTACTTCAAACTTGTGTTGCTTGTTTTGCGCTTTAAAAATCATGTCTCTGCCCTACTGGCTTTGCATTGCCATATGGAAGGACCCATACCCATGTCCGCTCTCACTCCCTGTGGTGTATAGTGCTGGGAGTATTGAGAGAGCATGCTACCTCCCTAGAAGAAAGGAGGGACTTCAATTGCTCAACACTGACCCCTCTGGCCATTTGAAGAAGCTGTACTGACAGTCTTTGAAGGAAGTCCTTATTCTCCTCAGTCAGAAACACAATAACATCGTGTATGAAAAGGGATGTAAAGCAGGGATAAATTGACAGGCACCCTCCAATTTAGGAATGAAATTAATAATGCAGTATAACTGGCAATGCATAGATTATTAAAATATCAATGTCAACATTTCTATAGGATAATGCTTAATAAATGTACTGTACTGAATACCTTTCATGGATGAATGCGTGTTCTTGTTTATGTGCTAGTGCAATCAATAGTAGGTAATATGGACTTTAATCAAGTGGTTGGAGCACACACTGTTTTGGTACAGAGAATGTACAGTGTGATGCAAATAGCATAATGCAGGGATGAGAGTGTTATTTGTGCTTAGGTTGTACCTGTAGTTGTAGTTGTCTTCTGATTGCATGTGCACATTTCAGTACAGAAATAATTTCAGATTCAAGACAGTGGAGTGCTATTTAAGATTATAATTCAAGACCCCCATTATTTGTGTTCCATATGTTGCTAGGATAATGCTATAAAGCATCAAAGACTATGAAAATAGAGATAAGATATTATTATTATTAATTTATATTGCAGTAGCACCTAGAAGCTCCAGTCATGGACCAGGATCTTTTTGTGCTAGGTGCTGTACAAATACCACACTTAAGAAAAGTGAAACTTATGTTGTTTCTACTACTAATTCAACTGCGTTTGTGTGTGTGTGTTTGTCTCTCTCAGTGTACATGGATATAGAAAGCAAGATGTGCATATTAATAATTCTGCTGTTACTCACATTGAAGACATGTAATGTTTTATCAGCCCAAATGTCCGAATATAGGTGGTTGTAATGGAAACAATTTTACAGCCCTGATTCTTACCTTCTGCCCTACGAATGCTATAATAAAAAGCTGGATAAAGATTACTTCCAATTAGACTTCTGCAGATCATTCTTCTAATACCTAGAACCATTACCATCTGTATATTGTCAGTTGCTCCTGGAGAACAGTAGAGGTCCCTGATGACTGGTATATTACAAGGCAGATTTAGTACCAATTCTCAAAAATGGGTTGTGGAAGGAGATTGCAACTCTGAGACTAGAGCATTTTTTTAAGTTAATGGCTGTGATGTATTTGTTAATGTATTGAGAAGTAAAGTGTGTCAAAATGTCATATGGACAGTTTATTGGCAGGGGGGAGAAGGGGAGAGATTAAACAAACATAAGCAAAACCAATGTAGGTTATTGCTGGTCTGTACAACCTATACTTTGGTTCTGCCACCAGTCGTCGAGGGACAACATTTGAGCTGCATATTGTGCATTCTCTTTCACCAGCTCTTCACTCTGCAGATGGAGGTACTGAAATACCTAAATTGAGCCAGGCTTTCATACCCTGTCCCAATTTACCCATAATCTCTAACCGATTGTTTTCCCCCCATTAAAGGGATCTTCCTAATAATAATTATCCAGGCCAGAGAACACCTATCATGTAAAATTCTCAATGAGCTCAGTCATTTCCCTTCCTCTCCTCCCACTCCCGAGGATTCAGTGCAGCCTCTAGCTAAAGGTACTTTATCAGTTCTTTCAGCGCCATGCCCCTGCAGAAAGGAAGGAGTGGGAAGTTTACGGTTAAATAAGTGAAAATATGAAAGGACCAACAGTCCCTTTTTCGGTACCCCCACAAATGCTGCCTTTGGTTCATATTTAAACATCAGTTTATTTCCGGCACGCTTGTTAAAGTTCATAGTTCTTTGCTTTGTTTGGCTTTTTGAGGGAAGTAAACAAGAGCTCTGTTCCTTTAGAAAGAAAGTAGAAATTAATGTTAGTGGCTCCCTTTATTCCAACACCCACATGAAGGCCTTGTTGCAACACAACAAACCACAGGGAGGAAAAAGAGCTGCTATCTCTGTGAATTTCAGGTGGGATTTAAATAAACAGAGTAGGCTAGTGGCTTGGCAGTGCAGGGGTGTAGAGGCATTCTGTGACTGTCTGGACTGTGAGCAAGGGGTGTGATTCCCAGCTTGTGTACACATAATTACACTAGCTCAGTGAAAGAGTGCAAGAACAAATAGTAGGGTAGCGCAGACAGACATCAACAGCGAGTACAGAGTCACAGGTTTTGGATGGGTATGTATGAAACACAGCTAAGCTATGCTATCACTCCCCATGATGCTGCAGCAACACTACTGTGTATATTGCTGATATATTGCATGCTTTTGGTTAACATATTTCACTTTATGCTTGAACGAGTCTCCCTCTAATCAATTATATTTCTACTGGGGCATCTCACCGCTAGTTGGTTTTTGCCTGTTTTTGCTTTTATTGTGAGTGCTATTGCATCCATTGCTAGGAAGCTAACAGTATGTACTGGTGCTAAAAAATTCTGCAACTTCATTTGCCATTCATGCCTGTTCAAATGTGATGTAAGCAAAAAAATCTAGTTAGAATTATCTTGTGGTGTGATGAAATACTAACTTTAAGATAAGAACTAGCCAATCTGAAAGAGAACAATAATATGCATGACTAGTAAATTTGCACTAGAATTTCCTAGGTTTTGTAAAGGTGTCACCCACAACTTTAGAAAACAAGAAATTTTCTTCCTGAACATTACAGAGGTTGAAAGGCATGTGTTTGGGCTGCAGTTGATCATCATAAACCTTGGCCTCTTTCTTAGTTTCCCTGATTGGCCACTGGAATATAGCAGATAACAAGAGAGCATAAAACCCTCAGGAAGTGGAGCTGAGGAACGATCAATATGTGTTTTACAAACGTAGTAAAGTATATTTCTCATTCAGGAGCAAATTCCATTGAAGAATCGGAAGCTGCATTTAAGATTACCTGAAAGCTTTATTTATTTGAATAGTAAGCTCTGCAGATTCAGCCCAGCCTAGAACAAAAGGATTATTCAGATACAGATGGAGATGGACATTGACATGAAAAGTTCTGAGTGTATTTCATTGTGGGAAATTATCCCCATGCTCTGCGTTAAGAGACACTTCTGTTTTTCAAAGTGTAGGATAGTATGGGTGGAGTTGTCCCAATTGTCTGAGAAGTAGTCTCAGTAGGTAGGAACTTCGGGGAGTGTACCCAACTTGCAAGAGAGGCTGAAGTACCAAGTTCTTCCCCTCCCCTCCTGTGCAAACTGGGAATAGGAAGAACAGCCTTTGCCAAACTCCCCCAACAAATGGTGAATCACTCCTCTCCCCAGGAAAAGAGTAAGGAAAAGAAATTGGTCACCAGTAAGAAGCTATGGAAGCCATTTATAGCCTGTGCCAAGGCCCCACCCTGCACTCTTGGACTCTCTTCAGTATTGACACCCCAGAGGTTCACAGCCAATTTGCAGACTCCAGGAAAGTGCAAGAAATCAGGAAAGTTTGTGGGACTCGGCAGAAAAGGTTGCCATCTCCTGCTATAATATTCCTCTGTCGCTCCCTTCCCCCTTGGAAAGGGAATTATGATGGAAGTGTTTTGTGACAGCTGATACACATCATCGGGAGGACAGACTTTTGGAGTTGGCTATGACAGTTTCCGTTTTAGGTACTTGTTTTTAGTATTTTCTCAAATACTAAAGTAAGTGCAAGTATTTGTAAATAAAGCATGCATTGTCCTAACCCTAATAGCAGAAGTGTGTTTTGTTCATTGGCTGCACAAACTCTTTGTGTTGAATTTCTTCCTTTAGCAACCAACCCTCTTGAAATAACTACAGGCAATGCAAACATTTTGAAAAACTAGCCCATTAGGCACAACTGCTAAAATGCTTTTAAACGTAATTTGTATTTAGTTCTTTAAGATCATAATTTCTAAATTACGTAGAGACATAGTATAGGGCCTAGTACAGCAAGCAGTAGTAACTTATGAGTTCTTTCCCTTTTGTTCTGCTACACAACAGTTTATGTTTCCCTGCTGGGTATTAATTATTTTTTCTTCACAGATTTCAGGAGACACTTTGGCAGTCTGGTGGGAAATGGCCAGAATCTCAGTATCAAGCTGGGAGGTCTATACAAAGTGTTGAATTCTGACCCGTAAATTTAAAATTAATTTCATGTAAAAAGACAAATAGATTGAGGGTGAACTTCTACAGTAGTCCTACCACTGGTGACTCTTCTGATAATTTCAGAAAGTAAATCTGTCTTGGCTGCTGCTAACTGCATGCTTTATTCGTGCATTCTGACATTCTAACATAGACTGTTGAACTAATTATTACCCAGAAAAGGAAGTAAATATGATGTGGAGGACACAGAGGCTGATCCAAAGCCCCTTCAAAGTCAATGGGAGTCTTTCCATTTACTTTGATGGGCTTTGGAACAAGCCCATAACCTCTCAAAAACTGCAGTTATTAAGAATTAACAGAAAACAGTGCAAATGAACTTGGCTTTTGTTGCTCTTGTGCAGAGTTAGACATTTACCAACATTCTCTAGTTCAAAGTAACGCAGGTCCTTGCCTTGGGATTTTTTGTTTTGTTTTTGTTGTTTTTATTGATCAGAATTTTCTTGTGAGGATATTTTTGTTAGACTCTTACATTTTATAAAGCTATTTTAGATCTTAACTTCAAAAAATGTTAAAATTATTTCAGTTGAATCTCTAATCTGAATTGAGTATAGGTTTATTTCCCCCCCTTTTTCTTTGGACGATCTTGCAATACCAGGTATGTTACTTACATTTGTGAAATGTCACACTGGTTATTTTACATGTTGGTAATTTATATGTAAAATATTTCAAGGAGCAGAATAGGGATTTTCATGATATTACTTTTATTTTAAATACAGGTACCATTGGATACAATCAACGGAACAGAATTGATACCCTCATGTATCTGTTAGCATATCCACAAAGGCCAATGGTTAAAACAAAAACCATTGAACTGATAGAGTTTGAGAAACTGCCAGCTGGACAGAATGCCACAGTTGCTGTGATGAGCTACAGTGGTTATGATATTGAGGATGCTCTTGTCTTAAACAAGGCGTCCTTGGACAGAGGTAAGAAACATCTGGGCCTATTTTTTGACGTGTGTAAAGCAAGCATAATAGCCTATGGTTTTAGTGCATTGCATGTTTATTTAAATAAATTTGCCTAAATTATGAAGATTTAAACTTTTTAAACAGGAAAACAACTCTGTAAAATGCTTTTTTCTATAAATGTAATGGTGTGTATATAGGTATGTATATACTTGAAGGAGGTGTGTTTGTGATGAAATTACACAAGATGTTTGTTAACTTTGAGTATAGATATTATGAAAACAAATGACTGACTTTTGACCTTGAATAACAAAGGATAAACTATCCTTTTTCAAAAATATTTGTCTTGCATAAAGTTTAATGTGTTAGATAATCTGTTGCTGTGGGGCTTGCTTTTTAGATGGTGACCTAGGCCTTTGTTTGAGCTGAACAGAGAAGAAAAATGTCTCATTATTTTCCCCGGTATTGAAAGCGATAGATTAAATTAGACTTTTGAATATATTCAGCAGAAGAAAGAGAGCATGTGTAGTTTTGTGTCATTATGAACTTAATGCTTAGATGAAAATAATGGTATTCTAGCAAACAAAATAGTTAGACAGAGGAAAACAAATATCTACTTCCTCTTTAAAATCTACATAGTTAATTCTATTTTAAGTCAAAGAACATAGTTACCTTTCAATTAATGGGTAAGTAAAATTTATGTTTATATTGCTGCCTGCATTTAAACATCACTCCTACGCCTTGTATTCTTCAGCACTGTTTAGAAACAAGAATAATTTTCACTTTATGACTGAGTTAGTTTTCGTTTCGGGTGGTCAAAACCAGACTCTTCCATTAGTTCATTCTGTCTCCCTTTTACCCCTTCCTTAACACGCCTCCTGCTTGTTGCTAGGCAGCAATAATAGTATTCCTAGACATGTATCTTTGGCATTAATGTCTGCCGAACTTAATTTATGCTTTTCTTTCTGAAACAACAACAGGCATGATTTAAAACTGAATGTTTTCCTTTCTGGTAGACTGGTAACATTTACAGGGAAATCTAAAGACCATGTGATGCTTGTCAGGAGTTACTTGACATAATCTAATGATATAGACATACAGTAAATGGCTACAACTATCGTTCAGATAAAATATAAATTTACTAGAAGTCATTGGTCCTACCTAACTGTATTTCTGAATATGAGAATGGTAGGCAAAAATTTTAAGCCAGCTATTGCTCTAGGGAAAAGTCCAAAGAGTACACAATTTTTCATCTTAAAAAACCATTTTTTGTGGTGACAAAAAATGTATAATGTATAATTCAAGCTTCTTTTAAGTAAAAGCCAAAAAAAGTAACATGAGGAGTACATGAAACAACACTAAATAGGCACTTTCCTGTTCTGCAAACAGCTACGAACCAAAGTTTTCAGTAAAATCTTTAGCTATCAGAGAACCATTACAAGGAAAAGATGTGCCAAACTTCTCCTTTCTAATCCTGTTAAAATGCACCTCTTCTTCCATGGAGACTTTCAGTTATGATCCACTACAGATAAAAGAATTGATGTGAGCTGGGTGGGAAATCTGCACAGCTTTAAAACTGGCCATCATAATCAAATGCCTTTGATATATCTGAAAATATAGCATGTGATCTGATTTTAAATTGTCAGCTTCTTGAAGCCAAAGACGACTTTTGTACAATGTTATACTCACTGACAGTGCTCTAAAAATAATCCAAAATGATCCTTTTTTGGGCTTTAGCTATTATGCATTTGTTTCCTGTATTTTTAGCTAAATTAACCATTTTTAATTTTCTTTTGATAACTGCTTGATTATAAAATAACTTCTCTACACTTTTAATTTGAAAGAGATTCTGTATTTCATTTTAGGATTTGGAAGGTGTCTTGTATATAAGAATGCCAAGTGTACACTGAAGCGCTACACAAATCAGACATTTGACAAAGTGATGGGTCCAATGCTGGATGCTGCTACACGTAAACCAATCTGGCGTCATGAAATTTTAGATGCTGATGGTATTTGTTCTCCAGGTATATAAAACTTTATACCAGTAATGGTATTTGAATTGTCTTTGGTAGGAGAAATTAGCATGCATGTTTCTTATAAGTTGCTTTAAATGTTTGCACCTTTTATTGTTTTGTATATCTTATAGTACTCTATCTTTTTAATGAACATTAGGATGTTGGAAAAAAAAGTAGAAACAGTTATAGTTAACAAAATAATCTGGTACCTGTGACTATAGTTTTTTAATATGCATGAGAAAATGAAGCTCTAAATTTAAATTAAAATGTCTCTATTTTAACTCCTCAGCAAGTGATGAAATTGTATTGTTAAAACAATTATCTCACTACTTTCTTAACTTTCGTAGTCTTCACATCTGTAATATTATTTGAACTTTTACTATTTAAGTCTGTCTTCTGTCATCAGATCTGCATTTTTAAAACACATTCCTTATGATTCTTGTGTATATCCTCTCTACAGCTACCAGTGTTTGCAAACAATTAATAAGGATACTTGGGGAGAGAAAAGAGACACCTTTTAACACTCTAAAAGTATGTTTTTGGCAGGATACAGTGGGAAAAGGTTAAATATATCCTTATAATTAACAACGTAGAGATGCATACCTGTATAAGAATGGTCCTGCCCATATCAGGGTCTTTTAGTTAGAAAATAGTCTAATAGTTGGTCTATTGTGACCCAGTGGTAGAACAATTGTAAAAGCTACTACATTTAATTTCAGTACTGATGCCCTGAAGGAAATTTGCGGCTTTTATTATTAAAATGTACCAGTTATGCTCTTTAAGAGTATTGGAATATTTTTAAGCTCTCAAAATGTTCCTGCTTTCCCCAATAACTTAAAGTATTGGGACAGAAAACAAACAAACAAAAAAACAAACAAACGGGAGTCCTATATCACTTTAAAGACTAACAAATTTAATTTCTGCAGGCATAAGCTTTCATGGGCTGTAACCCACTTCATCAGATGTAAGGAATAGAAATCAAATAGGAGGTATATATATATATATACATCCAAGGGTATAATCCAAGGGGATTGTAGCTGGCTCCAAATTTAAAGCCCTATCTATAATGGCTAACCAGGCCCTGTTTAAACTAATTTAGCCTGAACAGTCAATGAACATAAATTGAGCTTCAGTGCAGTTGAGGGCTAAAACATTTATGCCTGCCAATGGGCATTCTGCAAACTTGGTGGTTCCTTTCTGAATAGAAGATGAAAGACTGGAAGGAACAAGAAGAAGCAGATAAATGCAAAGGGCAGGGGGAGTGCAGGGGAGAAGGGAACAGTGATGTCATATGTAATTTTCTGCAGAGAAATTATGCAAGTTTCCAAAGTTCGGCGGTCAGCTACCAAAACATACCAGTTTTGCTCCTGCTAATATAAAAAAGAAATATAAGTGTAGAATAATTGCAATATTTTAATGGAGGAATTCGCCCTAGATAATCTTAGATATTTTCTTGTGTCCCTAGTACACTGACGTGTTATATGGTTATCACCTTGTGAGTTCCTTTTTATTTTATTTTTGTGGGTCCTAGTTTTATTCCTCTATAATGATATGTATCTTAAGCCAATGCATTACAAATGTAACACACCTCATTTCCCATACACTTTGGTCAGTTAATCCTTTCCCAGTGTCCATGTTATTTTAAATCTGTTAAAATGTATTTCTGAATATATGTAGAAAATAAAAAAATTTTGCATGACCCATGTGGATTTTTTTGTTTTATGTTTTATTTTTTGTGTGTTTTTTTCCTGTTAGGTGAGAAAGTAGAAAACAAACAAGTGCTTGTGAACAAGTCCATGCCAACTGTGACCCAGACTCCTCTGGAAGGAAGTAATGTGCCTCAACACCCACAGTATAAAGATGTGCCAGTAACGTATGTCACGCTATAGTATCATACTTTAAAATCTACAATTGGGGAAAAGGAGTAGAATGCTCAGCACTGGAAAAGTAACAGGCATAAATTTCCCTTAGAAGTTAGATTCAGTACTATGGGCCGGATTTTCAAAGGTGGTTAGGTTCCTAGAGATGTAGATATGCTCCTAGTGGGATTTTCAAAAGCATGTAGACACTTAACTCCCATTGACTTGGCCCCCTGAAGATTGGAGTTGTAGTGGCAGCTAGAAACTCAGTGCAGGCGGAAGCGGGAGAGTCATCAGGACTTCTCCCAGGAGACACTGATATAAGAGCGGGAGCTTAGCCCCCAAGATTTGGTGGTTGAGGAGGTCGGTAGAGACACAGGATGGGGAAAGTGGGGAGGAGGGGCAGAGGAACATGAGGACACTGGGGTGTGGGAGGTTAGAGGTACATGCAGGTTTACGGCACACTATGGGTAGCCACACCTCAGCCAGTCCTAAGAGCAAAGGGCTGAGTGCTTCACAAGTGTTCAACCCTCTGTTTACCCAGAATGAGCTATCTATCATCCTGAGTAGTGACTCTGAATAGTCCTCCTTTGCCAGGTGAATGACAAACAGCCAATTTCCCCAAAGAGCCACAGAATGGTCGGAAAACCTGAGGACTACAGGCAGACAGACACAGCTGGCATAAGAGAAAAGCCTTCTATCCAACAAAAGGTCTTGTTGACCTTTTAATTTAGCTTACATGATTCAGATGGTATTTGGGCTCCCTATTGATAGTAGACTTTCCTAGTAGATTAGTTTGTAATGATACATAGATTGCAGCATTGAACATGCTGCAATTACTCTTGATCTTTCTGTTTGCTAATAATAACCGTATCATTCTTTGGTTGACTCACAAGAATTCCGATCAGGTTAGTGGTGGAGCAGAATGGGAAAATTAGTTTGGCAGCAGTTAGGCCTGATCAGAAGTCAGTGAGAAGCTTCCAGTTGACTTCAATGCCAGGTGAATCAAGCCCTTAATAAAGAGGAGAGGCAACAAAGAAGCCATCAAGAGGGGAAGGAGGAAGTCTTAGGAAGGGAAGACATGGATCAAGGGTGTAGAAGCTGTGTATTATGGCTTCACCATCTCATCTGCCAAAACACCAAATTATCTCCACACTTGATTACTGGAACCTCCCACCGTCCCACATGCCCCCCAGTCCATCCCCAAAGCTTTCACCAAAGCAATTCTCCTTTTCTCTCTGCTCTACCATGTCTAATTACTTTTCTCAAATCTCTTTCTCCTTCCACATAAACTTTGTTGCACTATCAAAGCACTCCATAGTTCACGCCCTGCCTAAATCTTTGATTAATCTTCTTATACATTTCCTACTATTCTCTTGCTAGCCTGGGTTCTTTTTTCCCCCTTGCCCCATATGTCTGGAGCAGCTTCCCCATCACTATACGCAAAAGACCCTCACTCTTGTTTCTTTAAATTTTTTTTTAAAAAACCAAACACAAAACCAGTTTGTTCCTTGACTCATTTCAATTATAGTGCCCTTCCTCTCACATTTTACTAATATATCATGCAGCGTTTGTACCCATGTACGGATATCCACTGCAACTGGCACCTATTGTTTGAGACAACTGTCTTTCTGTAGATTGCTGAGAAAATGGAAATATTCGCTGTTTTCATTATTTATTTAACAAACACTATTTGAAATAGTTGGCGTTTTAGTGAGGGATATTGGTGACTTAATTTTTGGTCTCTTCTCAGTTTATTCCCTGAATTCCTTATGGCAATTATAACCCTGTAATTTGGTTTTCGAGTTGTTGATTCATATGGAAAATCTAGCAATGTACAGTATATAAGGAGACTTTATCAGGAAGAGACGATCAGACTATGCCTGCTATTTTGTATTTGAACTTAATCCCAACTTCTTGCTCTTTTTGCTATGCCTTTTAATCTTTTTGTTCTCCAGAAATACATAAGTCTCTTGAACTCTGTAATACATTTTTGCTTCACTCGCCTTCCCTATACATACCACCCACAACATTTAATTTTACACTCAGAAACCTGCTGATCTACAAATTTTCTTCATAATTTTTGCTTGGTTCTATTTGTATATAAACTTAAGTGTTGCTTTTATGTCTCTTTTATTAGATACAAAGGTGCAACTGATTCATATATTGAAAAAGTAATGATATCTTCAAATGCAGAGGATGCTTTTTTGATCAAAATGTTATTGAGACAAACTAGACGTCCAGAAATTGGAGATAAATTTAGCAGTCGTCATGGACAAAAAGGTAAGATACACATTTTTATTAAAATGTGTATTGGTAATTTGATGTAATGGAAGTTTTTATATCTTCTCAAATTATATGAGTATACAGTAAATTATGGTTTGAATTTTTATGCATCGAGACACTACAAATTTACATCAGTATGACTACGTCACTCAGAGATGTGAAATCCACACCCCTAAATGACACAGTTATACAGACCTAACCACTGGTGTGGACAGTGGTATGTCAGTGAGAGGGCTTCTCCCAGCAACACAGCTACCACCGTTTGATGGATGTGGATTAACTATGGGAGAAGATCTGTCGGCACAGTAACATCTTCACTGAAGTGCTACAGTAGCTTAGCTGCTGTAGCATTTTAAATGTAGGCCTGACCTTAGCCAAAAAAAAGGGCTTGCTTTCAGCCTATAGCATATTTCCTGTTTCCTGTTCTCATTAGGTCAGTTTGCAAGGCCTGTTGTACAAGTGTTACTATTAGAAAAACATATATTATCATATAGTGTGTTGAATTTTCCTAACCTAGTAACTGTGTTTATGGGAGGAAGTGAGGAAGGGGGTAGATGTTAAGTAAGCATACCAACGTTATGAGCTTGACGGATGTTGGCGCCACCATTGATGACCAAGAAAGAGAGTGTGAAGAGAGTTCTCTTTTAAGATAGTTTGGCTTTGGTCACGTTTAATAAGTTTGTCATGAGTTACCCAGAAAGATGTTGGAGAGGAAATCAAAAATGTAATCCTGAATGGACAGACAGAATTGGAGATGGAAAGGTATATCTGAGATTCATCATCATGGAGATAGGTAACCAGATTGGGTCACTCCAAGGCAGGATGTAGAGGGAGAAATGGACCAAGAATGGAGTTCTGAGGTGCACCAATAGACACCAAAAAGGGGGAGAAGTATTCCAAAGGACGTACTAAGGACCTAATTCTGGAAGGGACTGAGCACACACAGAGAGCACTGGGTGTCCTCAACTCCGTTTAAAATGAACGGTGGTTAAGGATAGTCGACACCTTCAAGGGAGCTGCTCAGCCACATGCAGGATTGGACATTCAAGGAGTATTGAGAGCCACCCTGAGAACCAGGGGTTTGATCCTGTGTGCAATGAAAGCAAAGGCAACGTTCCCTTAATGGCTGAGAATCAGGACTCAAGAGAGCAGAGTTTCTGAAGCTCAGGGAGCAGAGAGTTTCAAGAAAAAGGAAATGATCAGCTGTAAACTTTGCTTTTAAAATCTTTCTTTCAACCCACTTGACCCCACAGTGAGACTGCTTAGAATTAATTTTTATATCTATATATATAATCTATTCTGATGCAAATATAGAATGCTATTGATTATTCAGATCGCTATGGTTATGACTGTAGTTAAGGTTGCAAGTGCTACTTTATTGTGAAGGCTATACTAGTCCTGACATACTGTAACTTCGTTTAATTTTTTAAATTTTACTTTGACTTGAGAACATTCCAACTTTATCTTGTGCCAAAGCTGGGTGGGTGGTGTTTGTGTGTGTTTTGTTTATTTGGGTTTTTAGAGTTCGAAGTAAATTGACCAAACCGTTTGACTTCAAACTTTTGAAAGATATTTGACCTTAAATCACATCCTGATCACTTCTCGTGCATTCCCCCTTTCACTTGGTATGTGAATTTCAAGGACCACAAGAGCTAAAAATCAGTGCTGTCTGACACCTGAGAAATTGGAGCCCCAGCATTCAAATGGTGTAAAGTATTAATCTCTTAACTCCAGCAGCACCTGAGTCAGTGTCTGCTAAAATCCCGTCTGCAGCAAAATGGAGTGGGGAGGAATATGGGGATCACTACAGCTGGGTGAATAATGAAGGAAACGTGAATCTGACACTTTCAAATACATTTGTCAAAGTTTCAGTGAGTGTTACATGGCCAGTTCTAATTATGGCATGCACCTAGGGTCAGTGTCTCACAATCTCAGGCCTGTCTATGCCAGGACTTCTCTAAGTCAGGCTTCAGGCTAGGATGTGATGTAGAGAGAACACTTATTGCGCCGATGGATGTCTTCCTGCTGGCCTTAGACAATAGAAGTATGTTCCTGCTCCTCCTGCTCAACCCCTCTGCAGCATTTTATATTATTGATTTCCAAATCAGCCTCTGCCACCTTCAAGTGGCTTCAGGGTTAATCGTAACTCACTATAATGGCTCATATCTTGGCTCTCACTCAGGCTGAACCCAAAGGGCTATTAGGGACAAGAGTTCCTCTCTATCTCTACAGCCCTCACATATGCAGTCCCCCAAGTATGAGTCCTCTCTCACATATTATTCTACGTCTATATAAAATCCTTGGGAGAGCCAGTGAGGTTATGTGGGCTGAAATACCAGCAGTATGTGGACGACATCCAGTTGTATCGCTTTTAAATTTGAACTTAAAGAGCACCATTTCCCAGCTTTTTCAGTGGCTACCTGAATCACATGTGGATGAAGAGCAGCTGGCTAAAGCTAAACCCAGACAAGAGGGACGTGAAACTAGTGGAAAGGAAAGCATTTAAAACAATTTTGTCTTCTCTGTAAATTTCACACTATTGATGAATTCTTTCCTCAGAGTAGGTAGGCAATCCATAGGCATGGGTCCTTTCGTACACATCAGTGCTATTGGATTACCTAACCAGTCTTGACAGCAAAAAATGCACATTTCTATCTATGGCCAAATAGAACACTGCTCCCCATCCTATCAGACATGGCTACAGTCATCCACACACTTATGACCTCCAGGTTTGATTAGTGGAACTACAGCAGCCTGTCTGCTTAGCAATGTGGGCTGCCATGATCACATTATCCTAGCCTTCCACTCTTGCAGTTGCTCCCCATTGAATATAGTCCAGTACAAGCTCTCTTTTCCTAGTCAAAGCCCTTTGTGAAATTAGACATAGCTACCTGAGAGATCACCTCTTCCTATGTGTCTGTGACCCCTCTCGATTGGTGCATTCCATCAGAACCCTGAAACTATAAGCCTGAAACTAAGGCTTATAAACCCAGGAGATGGAGATTTTACAGAAGCTGGATGTAGGCTTTGGAACTCCCTCCCACAAGAGATGAATGACCATGGGCTTCACTGAGTTCAGAACTAAAGGCAGAACTCCAGTCCTTTTGAGTTGTCTTTCCGTCGGTAATGTCTACACTGCATCCTCACATCCCTACCTACCCCCCACCTGCACAGACACACAATTAATCAAGCTTTTTCTCTGACAGGCTGGGAAGGAAGCAAGAGAGCGATTTAAAAATAGAAATAGCAGTAAGTTGGAGGTGCTAGACATTATGGTAGCCAGGATCATATATAAGTACATAAATAAACCAGTACAAATTCCTTAAAGACCAACTAATTTTTCTCAGCTTTAATCCTGGTCCTATAATTTACCATTAAAATTGTTTATCCCTCATCAATAAATGATCAGTAATGTTCCTAAGATGAGAATTCCCTAATGAACGTACATGTAAACCTTAAACTGCAAATTTCTTTTCCACTTGTTTTTTTGTGAAGTGGAGAAACTTAGCAAACCTAGCTGAAACTCAGTGAAGTTTTTGTGTGGATTAGCAATTTTGGCTGTACGTGAATATGTAAGAAGTTTTGAAAGTCTGTTGGTTATTGACTTGCACGTAACTGCTGCATGCTGAGGAAATCCTGTTTTATTTATTTCTATCTTTAAGTCCTGGTCTGCACTATAAAGTTAGGTTGACATAAATCACCATGCATTAACCTAATTATGCATGTGTCTACACTTAAATTTGTCTCCCACCAATGTAAGCACTCTATTACATTGACATAGGGTCAACATAGGTAACACATTAGCCTAACAGTCTTTTGGCAGCTGTCCTACAATGTCCCACACTGACTGCTCTGGTCACAATTGTGAATTCCATTGCTCAGGGATCACACAGAAGGCACACACCCCTTTCCCCCACCTTTAAAGTTCTGCAAACTTTTGAAATGCCTTTTCCTGGTTGTCCAGCTTGGTGAGCACACCTAGCAGCTCTCTGTTGTTTTGTGCAACTGTCCAGCTGACTACGCTGGCTACATACTCCAGATATGCTCAGTCTTGGAATAGATGGGAAGTATTGGATCTCCTGCCTGTGGAGAAAAGAGGTTGTGCAAGCACAGCTATAGATCAGCCATGGAAATATGGACATCTGTGAGCAGATTGCTAGGGGGCGATGCAGGAGAAGGGATATAACAGGCAGTGCTGGCTAAAAGCAAAGGAACTTAGGGAGGCCAACAGTCAATCAAGTGCAGAGCCGCAGACCTGCTTTTACAAAGAGCTACACGCCACATCTGGCGGAGACTCAACTACCACCCCACACACCACCATGGTTACTTCCAAGGAGCCCAAATCACAGGCCCCTGGTGTGAACAGCAAGGAGGAAGATGGAGGACATGTGGCTGAGGGGACCATCCATGCCATGAGCCAGGACCTGTTTTAGACTCCTGCACAGTCCAGTCAACCCCAGCAGTCGAACATGGGCAGCCTGATACTGTGAAAGGAACCTCGGGTAGGTGTGTACATTTATTTCCCATTTCAGTGATGGCACCCCCAACTTAGCAGGGTACAGCTATTAGCTTTTCATTAATTTAATCATACTAGAAGAGATAGCAGTATATCAAGGAGAGGTAAAGTTGTTACCTATTTTTCATTCCCCTGTAGAGTTAGGCAGGGTGAGCCATGCGGCACAGTTTGTGAACGCAAGGATGTTCCTTGAATCCGCCTGTGAGATCTCAATGAAACTTTAATGGAGGTACTCTGCAGTCCTCTCCCAAAGGTTTCTAGAGCTGTTAGCCTTATCTCTTTCTCCATGGTAGGACACTTTCCCATGCCAGTCGGTGATAACTTCAGCAGGCACCACTATGGAAAACAGACTAGTAGCATACAAGCCAGGGAGGCTTTGGGATGCCAGCAGCAGCTGTGCTCTCTGAGCATTCACCTTCAGAAGTGAGATATCAGCTGAAATCACCACTGCCTGTGGAAGATGGTGCCAGTTTTCAGTGGCATTGCCCTATGCTCATAGTTGCATGCAGCCAAGCAATTCCTTCCTCATTTCCCTCCTCCTCCTGGGCCATACTCACCGTGGCTGGTGACTGTTAGTGGTGCTGTGCATAAGCACTCTAAAGCAATTGTGTCAATAAGCGTGTCTTGTTTAAAACTTTATGGGAGCAAGGAAAGGGAGTTCTGAATCTTAACTTTTGCTTTTCATTGTGACTATACTGGCAATGGTACCTCTGTGTGTTTTGTCTGTAGCTGCTGCCATTGCAGCCTTGAGGGACTCCCTCTTCACACCTGCAAAACACCTGAGCCAGATGAGAAGGAGAAAGAAGAAGGTTCAAGATGACATGTTCAGTGAGATCCTGACAGCCACTACTGTATCAGGCTAGGAACAGAGAGCCTGGAAGATGAATATTGCAGACTGCATGGAGGAAGAAAGAGGGGACAGGAGACAGGCCCAGGAGTCGGAGAAGGAGATGTGCCTGGCCAAAAAGAGGCTTCTCTGGCACCAAACAGATACTGCAGGCTCTTGAGGACCTATAGGTTCAACAATACCAGGCTCACCTCCCTTTGTAGTCCATGGAAAACTCCAGTATATCATCTCCCTAACCCTCCACCCCCAACATTCCACATGATATCAGGGGCCACATCCATATCCCTATCACTGCACACCAGGGAACATTAAAGACAACCACAGCATCACATACACTGACCTGTGAGAGCCACAGTTGCGTATGTATAGGTAAAAGGGACATGAATGTTCCCTCCCTTTCTTTAAGCCATGCTCCCTAAATTTAAGGTTTTAATATATTTGCTTTTAAGTTCAACAGAACTTTTTTTGAAGTGTATTTCTCACTCAGAAAAACTATTGTTTGGAAAATAATTCACCGTTGTTAGTTCCCAACATGTGCTGTAGAATGGCTGGCGGTGTTAAAAGCACCCACTTACTTGCGATTGTACACCTTGATACCACTCATATGTACAGCAAGCACCACAAAATTAGTAGGTGCATTGTCAGTGCTGCATTCATAGATGTGCACCAAGCACCACACAATTCCTAACAAGTCCCTAAACAGCAGAGCCAAGTAGAGCACAGGACGCCACAGTGCATTACGGTGCACTACAATGCATTAAAGTGCTATTTCAAAGCCTTGATGAGCCAGATAGGTCCACGTTGGCCTCTTCTCATGGCTGTTCAAACTCAGCAGACAACCGATCTACTTCCACCCTTCACTCCAATGGCAGTTTTTCCACATTTGTTTTACAGATACTGTACAGGACACAACAGGCAGCTATAATCATTGAGATATTTTTCTCAGTGAGATCCAATCTTGCGAGTAAACAACACCAGCACCCCTTCAGTCTACTTCACATTCAACATTCATTCAGTCTACTTCACATTCAACTGTCATTCTGCAGCTGCTGAGCTGGTAGTTGAATCTTTCCCTGGTGCTATCAAGTGGCTGGTGTACAGCTTCATAAGCCGGGGGAGTAAGGGATAGGATGGGTCCCCCAGGATCACTACTTGCATTTCAACATCACCAATGATAATCCACTGGTTGGGAAAGAAGGTCCCTGCTTGTAGCTTTCTAAATGGTCCTGTGTTCTTAAAGATGCGAGCGTCGTGCACCTTCCCTGACCAGCCAACGTTGATGTCGATGATGTGTCCCCAGTGAGCCACAAACACTTGCATAACCCTAGAAAATAGCCATTTCTGTTGATGTACTCTCTGGCAAGGTGGTTTGGTGCCAAAATAGGGATACGCGTGCCGTCTATTGCTCCACTGCAGCTTGGGAACCCCATTGCTGCAAATCCATCCATTATGTCCTGCACTTTGCCAAGAGTCACATCCTACACAGCAGGAGATGATTAATGGCCCTGCACAGTTGCATGACATCAGCCCCCACAGTGGATTTTCCAACTCCAAAATGGTTTTCCACTCACTGGTAGCAATCCGGCATTGCAAGTTTCCATCGTGCAATTGCCACTCACTTCTCCATTGTGAGTGCAGTTCTCATCCTGGTGTCTCTGCACTGGAGGGCTGGGATGAGCTCAGCACACAGATCCAGAACTGTGACCTTGCGCATCCAAAAGTTCTGAAGCCACTGCTTTTCAGCCCAAGCTTGCATTATGACGCAATCTCACCAGTCAATCTTTGTTTCTTGCGCCCAGAAGAGGTGCTCCACTATTTGCAGTTGTTTCATGAATGCCAGCCACAATCTTGAGTTGATTCCTGCGATGTCCCACAGCAATCTGACGTACAGGAAGTTGTCATGTTCCCTTCTTGTGGCTCTGCAGAGATTGGAGGACTGTGCGTCCTGTGCTTGCATTGCTCATGACAGTAGTGTAAAGCCGTGCAAGCTCCATGCTTCCGTCAGACATAGACAATGCCAAGTCCCATGCAGAGTTCTGGGATTTTCAAAATAAGCATGAAAATTATGGAATAGGGATGACACTATGGAGTGGAGAAAGTTGCATGCTGAGAAGTTGGCCCCTTCCTCCCAGTGCCTCCATTGCAACTCATTTCTGCCCCCACCATACATTCCCAAAACTTCCCAAAAGTCAGTGCGCTGGATGGTAGCAGGTTGCACACTGGACTACCTATCCATGATGCATTGACTGTGCATTGAAACAAGCACTTCTGGTGAGTGTATGCAGCACTGACGCAAGAAGCCAAGTATGCACATGGACAAGCGATATACTAACTACTGCAGCTTTATGCCAACGTAACTTGTGGGTGGCAAAAGCTTGTAGTATAGACAGACATGCCCTAAATTGAACAGAATAGAAGAATTCCTATTAGCATCGCTCTAATGGCCTTTTCTTAGTAGTGAGGAGTTTGCTCTGTTAGACTTAATTTTCAAGATGGTTTTTAATCCCAGAGTAGAAAACATCTGAATATTGTGGATTCCGTTGGTAATGTTCTATGACCACTCCATTAGCATTATTGGAAAAACCAGTTGTTAGAAGCTTCGGAAAAGTAAAGTAGGAAGAGCCAGCAAGGAAGATTTATATTGTACTGCCAAGTATAAATCTTGGTTCTCCTTTGGCGAGCTCCAGGTTAGTCTTCAATTTTATTTTTGACTATTGCTATATGAATACAGTTTTAATAATAGAAGGAGGAGGGCATTAGCTTCAAAAGTAAACACCAAGGCACTGAGTGTGTCACCATTTTAGTGTAAAAACAGCTACAGTTCAGTAGTTGAGATGCCTACTATAGAGTCTCCTTCAAGGAAGCTTCCTGTGCAGTCTCACAAATGATGACTAAATGTTTCAATCAAATATAAAAATTTACAGATAATGTAATGTGGAAGGCATTTTTTTAAAACAAAAGGTAGCTTTTCTGGGGAGAGGCCATATCTTCATTTGTTTTTGTTGTTGAGCACCTAGCAAAATTTAAGCCCTGCTCCTGACAGTGGTCTCTGAATGCTGTAGTTGCATAAATATTAAGTAACAATATTGTAAATAATATTTGATGTGAAATAGGCCCCAGTTAAAATAAAAAATAAAATCCGCACGTTTAATTAGTAACTTCAGGTGCCTGACCACTGTAGATGCTCATGGGCACTTACATAAAGAATTAGAACAGTAGGCTTTGGTAGGCTTATAACATTGTCACATGACCCATTGATGTGCATCTTCTGAAATTAAAGGTTACTTGAATCTGATTTAAAAAGAGCTGATTTCAATTCCAATTAGAGGTATTCCACAAAAGCAAAAAGAAGCTGAAGCACTTCTACCTCTGCCTCCTGCAGTCTCCCAGAACCCTATATTCTCAGACTTCAGAGAGCAAGTTGCTTTTCAGGGAAGCTGAATGCTCAGTAAGTTATCCATTAGTTTGTGGAACTGTTTTTTTAAGGTCCTAAGTGCCAACCTCTTATTGGCTCTCTTGCTCTTAGTGCAGCACATACACTGTTTGTGACTTTGACTCATTATTGAAAATCACTAGGGAATGATCCTTAGAGTACACGAATCTGACTGTATGTTCTCAAGTATTATGCAATTTGCTAAAGTGTTTAATACTTGTAATACATTTATCTCTTCTCATAAACAAAATAATTTAAAACCCTTTGGAAAACCCATAGTAGTGGAGAAGCTATCCTAAATTGTATAGGCAGCTTCCAGAATCTTCCACTGGTAGGTGTGGCATCCCACAAAATTGGAATCAGTGATTCACAGAATGTCTGCACTCCAGAGCCTGTAATAAAACAACAGAAGGTGAGCTTAAAACTTAATTATGCTTAAAGCCCTTTTATCCAGATTGTTTGTCATATTAGGATCTTTCAACACTCATTAAAATTGTTAGAGAGAATTCCTCATTAGTCCATTTTGAATATTCTGAGTCTCTTCAGAATGTGTTCACTCTATACGCCTCCTAAATCTCTTATCAATGTTTTGTTGCTGTGTAGTCTTACCACATTTTTTAAGGAATCAAGAGAATGTTTAGGATACATATAGTTACTGGTATTAATTGAACTTGACCTACCTGTAAGAAATTATCATTGGTAAGGGGAGAGAATTTAAAAGGGTGGAAAAGTGAAGAGAGAGAAGACTGAGTGTGAGGGGGTGTATTTTTAGGTACACAAAAGGTAAGAAAAAATTGAAGACATCAGAACAAGCTAGTGTCCTGAAGCAGGCAAAGGCGTAACTGGGCATCAACATTAATGTTTAGTCATAGACAGTGATTGAACCGGTAATTGGACAAAGGTATGCTGAGGAGAGCAAAAGGTTTTTCTTTCATCAGCTGTTTAAAAATGTTACTAGCATCACAATCCCCTAATATCAAAAATAGGAATGAGGCAGTCATAGTGTGGAAGAAACTTGATACAATTTAAATTAAGGTTATCAAAATTCCAGTTAATCTTCACAGTAAAGAATTTAGTAAAGAGACCTCTAGTTGGACAGCTCTGAATTTGTCACTGTATTATAACAATTAACTGAAGTTCTCTGAGTTTCCTTTTTGAATACAGCAACCTCACAAGTTAACATACACTCAACTTACTACAAGACAACAGGTAGGCTTTGCCAAGGTCCTCCAAAAACAGACCATCTTCCAAATAACATGCAATAAGTGAATTAACTTTTTGTTCTGTTTACATTAACAATTTTTCTTGGGTCAGTGAGAAGGACAGTGTTTAAATCTCTGCCTTGTCAATTTCTCTGAAGTCGTCTTACCTTGTAAAGAAGTATAGGTAGAGATGAGTTTCCCTCGACTTCTGTGTAATGATAGCTTTTAAATATTGAAATAAGTAGAATGAAATCAGGAAAGCCACATTTTCAAGTGACTTCACACATTTTCTATATTCTTCTGGAATGAGAGCTATAGTTTAAATGCAAGAATCCGAAGCCTTAAGAAAACTGGACTGCAGCTAGGAAGAGTGGATTAAAATCTCTCAAATCAACTGCAGAAAAGGTATGCTCCAAGAAAAGCCTTCTATTAAACTTCGTGGTAGCCTTTCTAGGCCTTTCTCATAATTTTGATTTATGCTACCAGGTTTTGCCTTGCTGTCTTCTTCATGTCCTCCTCTCGCTCTGTGATACCCTCTGGGCCTGGGACACCACTCCCTGCTCTGTCTGTCATGCCCTGTCCTTTCCTCTTTCAAGTCCTTCCTTTAAGCATGTTTCTTCTAAACTGCCTGTCAATCCCAGCTGTCCAGAAATTTCAACAAAATGGAAAGAGGAATAAAGAGAAATGAAAACAAAACGGGAAACTAACATGGAGAGTTGTAAAGCTCACAAGTCAATCACTAGCTGTATCCTACTTTCCAGCTTTCCATCTGTATGCTGTAATAAGTTCTTTGGGACAGGGACCTCATCTTGGCTTGCCTGCCAAGTATTTAGCACATTTGTAGTGCTAGTAAACAAATATATACCCATCAGAGAGAGTTTACTGTCCAATGTATAGGAGCCATTTGGTTTAACTTAAAGCATTGTGTGCATTTCCAAGAACAGTAAAAAGACTTTCTACCTTGCTCTTTTTATCTTAAATTCTTCAAGTGAAATCATCTCTAGAGGCAAAGAGGGCTGAGAGAGCACTTGACTAAGCAAGCTTCATCTGAGTTCCATAAAAACTAAATTATTATATTTCCAGATTTCCCCTTACTTCTCTCCAAGTCACAATGAGGAAAAAAGTTAGACTCCTTTGATGTGAAAAAGCAATATATCACTTCTCTGAAAGAACATTTCTCAGTCTCTCATGTGAAAAAGGATTAACACCTCCAACAAAGGTCCTGTAGATCACAGAACTAAGCAGCAATGCTGAGCAGTATTTCTGAGGAGTGGAAAAACTGTATTTAAGCAAGAGATTGTTTGACTGGCAAACAGAAGCTTTTTAATAGTTGAAGATCTAAGATAAAGGATTAAGCCTTTCTGAAGTATCTACACTTAAACTACTCTAAAGACAAGGAAGCGAGTTTAAATTCATTAAAGACCATCTTTGTTTTCCTAAATGAACAATGTTCTTTAGTGTCAAAATAGAATCTATTTGGTGCATTGCGAACTATATAAACTTTATTGCAATACCACATATCTTTTAGTGAGGGCTTGTTTACGGGTTGGGTTTTTTTGTTTTGTTTTGTTTTTTTAATTCTGCCTTCATTAGAGCAGCTGCTGTGCACACAATGTTTATTCAGATGTAAAATGATAATTATTAAAATACTTTAACATGGACAAAATAAATATGCTGTGCATCTGTTCTGTTAAAGAATTCCGGTTCTGTAGGTATAGGAGGAGTGTGTGAAATAAAATATTAGAGCTTTATATGGGAATTTGTAGCATTTTTCTCATGTGTTACTCTTTAATTTGATACTTCATTGTCTCATAACATTAGGCATTATGTCTAAGGAAACATATCTATTGGTCTAATTCATATTAATGACGAGCAGTATTAAGCAGAATTTTATTATAAAAACAGTCTTGATAGCTACTGATATATAATGTTAGATGACCACTCCAAAGATTTGAGATGGATATCATTTTCTTGGGATTATGAGTGGATGGATTTTTTTTTTTCTGTATTTTTATCTTCAAAAATGAAGTGTAAGAAAATGAAATGCCATAGAATTTCCATTAGCGCTCCTAATTGTTTAACCAAAACTTTGCTTAACTTGCTGTCTTAAGAACTAAATTACAGCGTTTTTTTAAATCTCAAATAGAAAACAGGTAACCTTCTGACCTTTTCAGTAAATCCTCAACTGAACCTTTGAAATTAGGTTGGTTTCGCATTTTATGGCACAAAATAAAAATCTCTTATTCTGTTTCCAGATAGTGTATCCTGAACACACATTTTATTAAGCTCTTGACTCATTCAGCCATGTGTATTTTGTAAAGTTCCTATGGTTATTGTTTTACAATAGCTGCTTCCAGAAGCATTGTAAGGGTTTCAATTAATCAGCTCTTTGTGTGCTTCAGACTATGCAAATTTATCACATCAAGCCATTCAGCAGCTCATGGGAAAGCCATGTACAAACTGTATTGTCTTCTAGCGCCTCCTCTCATTTAGAGTGATGTTTTTAATAAGCAAGCTAATCAAGTTTACTTATGCATTATTTATCTGTTAATTTTAATTCTGTGCTTCTTTCTGTCCTATGTCAAACAGGATGTAGCAAGTGATATGATAGATCTGTAAATGATTCAACTGTTGAACAAAACTAATATGTTTTAGCACTCTTTCTTTCTCTGGAGTTGTGTAGATAGTTGTATAATAAACATGATGGCTAATTAGAGAGATTTGAAGCAAACATGTGGTACCATATATTGATTTACAGACTTGGCTATAAACATGTTCTCCCAGAAATACTTTGCTGTTTTATAGTTACAGTTGTATTTGAAAATAGCCTTCTTATTGGAAGTTTAGCCCATCCCTTTAATTCCATTGTGTACTCTGACTGGACACATCTTGTACTGAAAAATCCAGAGTGTACCTATTAAGGGATTAAGGTTATTTTTCTAACCATATAATAGTAAAGGTGCTAAACAAGTTCATCCAGTAGTGGGCGTCTTCTCACCTCTCCAGCAGAAATTAGTAATAATGCTGCTGCCACCTCTGTTCACTTAAGTTAGTCCCCTTTGCTCTCCAATATGCCTCCTGTTGATAGTAATTAAGTTCTTACATTTTAGGTTGTTGTGATCTTTTTTAAAATTTCTGTGTGTTTTATTTATGGAAAGTATCCATATAGTGGCCTGTGAAAGAGACTTCCCCCTACTGCTGGATAGTCTTGATTTTTTAAACAGTATGTTTTAGAGTGCTAGCTAGCCAAGCAAGAGTGGAAAAGTAAAATCTCTCAAGAACAAAAGGGAAGAGATCAAGGTATCTTTAAGACCTAGATGTTGCAAAGAGATCCATGTGGTCAGACCATTGTCCATGAACAGAGTGGGACTCCATACTGATTGACGTTTATGTTCACATGGGTCCCTTTGTAGGGCGGGGCCAGTATGTAGTCAAAGAATTGGCACACATCTGAACTCAGTTGAAAAATACACAGTTCCTAGTTATTTTCTGTTTGACAGAAATGTTGCTTGAAAATATTTGATTTATTTGGCAGCTGTATTACAATGCTCTGGAGTACTCATGCACTGGATTTTTTAAAATGCTGTGTATTCAGTTTATAAAATCTACATTGAAATATTTGAAATAAGACCATTTCAGTAGCTAATATCTTTTTTTAAAATCAAATAGTTTTCTAGAATGTTAATTAATTTAATTATACTGTATGTCATCTCAACAATAAGTTTCTTACAAAAGTTTTGTTCTAGAATTAAAAGGGATTTTTGTGTTTTAGTTAGGGTTTTTTTAAGTTGAGAAAATAGGCAGAGACCTATATGAGCCTGACATAAACCAACATGTTTAAAAAAAACAACAAAAAAGTTCACTCCACCTAGAAGAATACTTGTAGAATTATCTCCTGAACTTTTTATAAATGTTCAGCTCTGTCTCCAGTGTGAGAACTGAAAAATATGTAGGTGAGGGCAGAATGTGGCCCATAATAATATGGCATTTTTTAATAGATCAGTCTCAGACTACACCTTTCACAAGGGATGGGACATTTAAAGAAGGGGAGAAGTGACATTATGAGATTCTGAGGTATAAATTAAAATATTTATGTGATGGAGGGGAAAGAGTTTTGAGGTGATGAACAAAACTATTATCTACCTGAGTACAATGAATGGGGAATTCAGGCAAAACTATTTGATTTCCTTTTTAATGCCACAGAGGAAGTTTATATCTTAGTTTGAGAATGTGTCCTTTTTCTGGAGATGGACCTGGTGAAAAAATTGGTAGGTAAACCTGTGAATTTTAGTTCATACTTGGACAGGGAAAGCTCTTTAAATCCTGAGGCTGTTTTATGTCCTATATCTTTGGGGTAATGATCTAATATCCAGTTTCAAAGTAATGTTGCTATTGTGATGGGTGATTTCATTTTCCTTCGTTTGCATTGTCAAAAGGCTGCACTGGGCAGAGGTAATTTGCCTGTTTTGGGGGGTGGGTGTATGGTTGTTGTGTTTTTTTCCTTAGGCATTTTAACCTTGCAGTGTGTGTTTGCTGTTCACCACTAGAAGGTTTGTACTGTAAACAACAGGTCAAGAATTCTGCACAAGTTGAAGCATGAATATGAATATGAACCTGTAAATAGTGTGTTTAATGGCAACGTTTTCTGTATAATGAATTTCGTGTTCTGTGCTTTTTTAAGGTCCTGATAAAATTGGTTTTTAAATTAAATATATCATCAACATTATTAAAGTAATGAAATTCACAACCATAATGATTTTTTAAAAATTTATAATCCCCAGAAACTTTTTATTTCCCAGAGATGGAAAAACTTTGTGTGAGATAGGAAAATTAACTTTCTTAGAATTTTGGGTAGGGAAATATCTTCTGTCATGTTCTGCAAATATAGATGTACACTATACACAATTATGTAATATTTTTAAAAAATAAAATCTGGATTCAGAATTGAGATTTATAACTTTTAAATAGGGACTTCAAAAAATGGTCTAGTGAGTTTCAGATCATCAGATTCTGTCTAAATATTTTGTTTTAACTTCTAAGCTCATTATGCTCTCTTTGTGTTAACTTGTATTAAAATCTGTCAGCTATGACTGGTCTCATAAGCACAGTCAGCGGACCAGAATAAGTTAATTATTTACTTGTGTCACTAGTGCTCTTCATCTAATGAAATGCACAGCTGTGTTAGATCTGCAGTTGGATGTGTAGATTCCATTGTTATACAAGTCAGCAGAGGGTAGAAGCCGCTATGATGGAGAGCCCTCAGTTCTTTCTGCTGTTCTGCCTTTCTGTGTCGATTTCATGGATCTTTTATCATTTACTTTCACACAAAACAAACAACACAGTGGCTGTCTGCTATGGG
Source organism: Mesoclemmys tuberculata (assembly GCA_007922155.1). Classification (NCBI taxonomy): domain Eukaryota; kingdom Metazoa; phylum Chordata; order Testudines; family Chelidae; genus Mesoclemmys; species Mesoclemmys tuberculata. The sequence continues at coordinate 87,787,895 of ML675616.1, read as the reverse complement.
AACTGTCTTGGCATATAAAAGGGTTTTCAGCGCCTAAAGTAATTTTAAGTTAGCTAAAATTGAATTTTTGGCTTACACGTGCTCTTAGTCCACATGCAACCTAATACTTTCATGGTAGTGAAAGCGAATGGGGAAAAACCCACAATTTATATATACACACACATATTTTTGAGGGGTGAAAATGTGCAGTAGTCAAGAGAATTAATAAAAACTCTTGCATTGTGAACTGCTTTCACCAAATGATCACATCTTTCTGGGGAAAGGATTGTTAATGATTTGTTGCAAAAAGACAGTGTAAATTAATCTGTACTAGATTGCAAACTAAACATAAAAATACAAAAGCTCAAGTCCTCTTCCCCTCTCCCCCTCCCCCATACTTACTATTCTCATTCTATTAACTACTGTCCCATGCACCTATCCCTGTCTTGTATAGACAGTGGATGAGGAGCTCCCTCCTGAGCAGACGCCAATATCCCTCTGTGAACTGGCTGGTTGGGGGATGACTTTTTAGGGATGTCTTCGCTCAGCCCCCTCCAGCCTAGGACTTTTCTGAGGATAGAGTGCTCTGGCAGTTGCACAAGGCTGATTTCAAATAGATTGCAGACTCTTTCCACTTTGAGGGCTTCTGGAAAAGATTGACTGAAACACTAGGCTTGGGTCAAAGGAGTAGGGGTTTAGTTCCTGCATTTTAGCACCTGATTTGAGATATAAGATTGATCAATATGCCCTGTATAGTGGTAGCTTTAATCTGTAGAATTAGGAAGGAAACAATGTTCAGGGTTGGGGAGGAAAAGTTTGTGAAGTATTTTAAACCATTTTGAACACGTTTCACACTTCTGGCTATCTTTTTGGAATTTGTAACCTACTTACCCCACCTATTATCTTTAAATTGTCATGACTGACATTTTTGGAAACTTTTTTTTTTTAAAGTGTAGAGGGGTATATATCTGTCTAACAAACTCTAAGGTGTCTGGGTACTGTATCATGTTTTCCTCAGTTTCATAAATCTCCAAGTACACAGTCTTTTGATCAATAAATAAGTACTAATGGAAAACATATTATTTTGGGTCAGTTTTCTCAAAGGTTTGATTTCAAAGGTTTTATTCATTAATATTGACCAAGATTTTAAAAGATGACTAGTTTTTGGGTGCCCAGCAAGACATCTGATTTTCAGATAATGGTGCAGCATCCACTCTGAAAACTTATGTCCCTTTTAAGATGTCACAAGTTAGGTACCCAAAATCTGTAATAGCATTTGAAAAACATAACCAGTATTTTAACCTCCAGTACTTTATCTGAGTGACTGAGCAAATTGTTACCCACTGAAGTTAAAAGTATGTTAATTTTGCTGGTTTTGCTGCATGGGCACTGTTTTGGATGGTGTGGACTGTCCCCTTTGTAATGGAATTTATTCTTGCTAAAAAGTGACTGTGACATTATCTAGGGTACCATCTGGACTGTTGAACAGCTGTGTCACCTCAATTCTCCAACCTGGGGTACCTTTTATACTGCTTTGCTGTGAGAGCCACCATCCCTGGTCCTGCTCACACATAGGCTCCAGCATGAAAAATCATGCCCAGATGAATTACATGAATGCTCTGACCAGCCACTTACGAATTGTATTGCAGAATGACACCAGCAAATTCCCAGTCCCAAACCTTCCCCCAGAAAGGTGCATCTTGTATTGCCCAGCACTCTACTGGACAATGCAAACTCTTAGAAAGTCCATCATTTCATCAATGGAAAACGATATGCACAAAGCTTGTTATCTCTGGTGGAGGTTCCCAGATACTTCAATTCAAACACACACTGGTTTAAATAAAACAATAAAAAAAAAAGTTTATTAACTACAGAAAGATAGATTTTAAGTGATTACAAGTAATGAGGCATAAAAATCAGATTTGGTTACAAAGAACATAAAAAGATAAACTGCAAGGTAATACTTAACAAGCCAAGTGAACTTAAAAGCAAAAAGTTATATTTTACCATAAACTTACATCAGTCTGGTGGGATTGCTTTAGCCAGGACCTGAGTAGAGTTGAGGGAAGAAAGGTGATTTAGAATCCTCTGTTTCTCATCTTTATACCCTTCTGTCCTCTTTGAGGATTATCCCCATCTGAGGTTCAGGCAACAGCGAGTCTGCTTTCATGGAACCTACAGATGTTTCCGTTACCAATATGTAAAGTTCTCGCTCACAGCCCTCTTCCTGCCAAAGAATAGCTGCTTAGTCAATAGTCAACTTGACTTTCTTGACACCTGGCTTAGGTGTCTTTTGTTTCTGATGAACTGGTTTGCAGTCAGTTCATGTTACAGCAATATTATACAGTAGAATCTTATAATTTTACATACAACGTTGATACACATTTTATCAGGACAATAATGTTCAGCAGATTGAGTTTTTAAATGATACCTCACAAGACCTACTTTATACAAAATTTATCATAGGCTTGTAAAAAGGATGGATATGGGGTACAATCTGTCACAGTGGCCCATGAGAGAAAGAGAGAGGGGGAGGGGCTGAACAGTGAGAAAGTTTGTTAGTGTCCGTCCTAATATTGACTTGTTTTTTGTGAATTGAAATATTTTCTGTTCCATAGGGGTGTGTGGGCTGATAGTACCTCAGGAGGACATGCCATTTTGTGATACAGGAATCTGTCCAGATATCATAATGAATCCTCATGGCTTCCCATCGCGTATGACGGTTAGTGATTATGTTATGATTAAAAAGACACTGTCCCAAAAATGGAAAGTGAAGTGGATTAACCACAATAAACAAGGTGTGAAAGTTGGACAACAAAATGCAGCTTTGCATTTAAGATGTTCTTCCAGCCTTCATTATGTCACACGCTGTCTCGCCTGGGGTTCTTTAGTGGGCTGCTTTATATATATCATAAGATATCTAAACATGATACCTAAAATAAATGGGGATATAGTAGTAACTGGACATCACCCACACGGGGTGCCGTGTGTAAGACTTTTAGGAAAACAAAGCACATTAAGCAATGCAATCAGTTGAGAGAGGATACCATTCTTCCCTTCACACCATTTTAACACCCGCTGTTCAATTTATACATCAGCTGTCTTCATTCCAAGAGAAGTTTACCTATCTATTCTGCTGGGCTACATCAGTGTGCTTCAGAAGACCTCGAGAGAGAGAGAGAGCGTGTGTGTGTGTGTGTGTGTGTGTGTGTGTGTGTGTGTGTGTGTGTG
>ML675616.1:87307973-87784675 GCA_007922155.1 Mesoclemmys tuberculata | reverse complement strand
GTGTGTGTGTGTGTGTGTGTGTGTGTGTGTGTGTGTGTGTGTGTGTGAGAGAGAGAGAGAGAGAGAGAGAGAGAGAGAGAACTTGTAAACTTTGTAAAAGGTTAACATTAATAGTTCTGACACTCTCTGATGGGCTGATAAGCTTAGATTTACTCACACCAGTATAGTCCAGTCTAAACACTTACATGCCAGGGACTGTTCACACTGTAAAGTTTAACTGGGTGCCAAACTGTTTGTAGGATTGAGACATAATCAAGTATTTGACTAACTCTGTAAAATAAATGGTTTTCATTGAATTATTTAACAAAAAAGAATGAAATTAAAGTAGCCATTTAAAACTCAGATTTTGTGTTTATTAATGCTTGGGGAGAAATTGGCACACTGGTGAATTTTAGAAAAAGAAACGAAGGAAAACTTCAGATTCATAATGTCTTTTTGGCAAGAAACTGCTAACCCACCATGAAATAATTGATCCTGAATTGGAAGCCAGTTTCCTATAAAATATATTATTTTTTCTCCCTTGTTTTATTCTTTCCCTCTTCCTATCCAGTTCAATCTCCCTTCAAGTCCATGATGTAGCTCTTCTAGCTCATGTCTTTTATTCTCTTGTTAAACTTTCTAAGTCTTTTTTCATCACCTTTAGGTTTTTTTTCCATTAATACACATTCTTTCTTCGGGACGTTCCTCCTTTTCAGCTAGACTGTGACATTACAATTTGCCCAATGAAAGGGGCAACTGAGGGGAGATTGTGCCTCAGGATTGCTGCTCCAGGGAGGATGTAACCTTTAAGCCTATGCCAGGCACAGCATATTCTCCACAATTTGCCAGCATAGCTATATCAGTAAATATGCTGGGGGCAAAGCCAAGGCTCCATCCGCCTGGGTGGGGGAGATATAATCTCTAAAGATCCTACATCCTCACGTATGTTACTGTCTGTGATTAAAGTAACTGGTCATGGACATAAGGGAGCACTTTGCAACCTCCATTACAGCCCTGCACTGCCATGCTAGCCAGGCTATCATCTGGCCTTTTATTTATTCTGTCTCCCTTGTTGGTTTTTACTGTCTGTTTTTTTTTTTCCTCACCACTCTTTCTCCCCTATTCGCCTGCTACTGATCTCCAACACTCCAATTTCCTTGGTTTTCTAGGTGTAGGGGCTAGACCATGGGGCCTGTAGACCTTCCAAATGTGAATGATGAAGCAAGACAGGGGACAGTGAATTTGCAAGAGTTGCCTTCCATATGCCAGTGAATTGACAGTCCTGTATTAAGATGCTAAATTTTAAAACTTGAGCTGTTAGAGAGGCGAAGCATCTATATCAAGGAAGTAGTCCTCCTTTAATAACATTTCATGTTTTCCATTGCACAGGTGGGAAAATTAATTGAGCTCTTGGCAGGGAAGGCTGGTGTCCTAGATGGCAGATTTCACTATGGAACAGCTTTTGGAGGTAGTAAAGTTAAGGATGTGTGTGAAGATCTCATTCGCCATGGTTATAACTACTTAGGGAAGGACTACGTAACATCCGGCATCACTGGGTAAGAATCTGCTGTAAAAATTTAGGCATTTCAGAGTAGGACTAAGGAAAGAGTATTCTATTGGGATATAATTGAAAACTTATGTTGTGAAGTTAAAGGACAAGTTTTTTAAAGAGATATTCCTCTGCCATGTGAGATTAAAAAAATGGCTCAACAATGGTATATTTTTTCATTGTTCTTAAGTTTTACTTTTTGAATCTAAAATACTTGATTACCATCATACGAGTGTGGGCATGACATTAGCATGAATTGCTGTTCACACATGATAAAAACACTCAAACCTCAACTCTGCAAAAGGAATGTTAAGTCGAGTTCTCCCTTCACAGGGTTTTAAGTGATTTTCTTTTCTTTTTTTTTTTTTTAAATTGTCAGCAATTTTTATTTGCTCTTAGAATAAGATTTGCAATGTTACATTAAGTACAATAGTACTGTAAAATATAGGATTGGAGACAGGTGTCTTGTTCCTTAGGCCATTTCTGTGTGTGCTTTTTTGCTGATTATACAGTGATTCAGTCAGGCATAGTTGTCTGATATGTAACTTCCTGCTGTGCTGATCAGACTGTCTTCAGAGACATGGAGTTCAAATAACATGAGATAGTTTAGGAACAGGAAAAAGCCATATGGCCTAACATGCCTGTCCTTTTAAAAAAGTATCTTAATCCCACTTTCCTGCTTTTTCACTATTTGTCCCAGTCTCCCCCACCTCCCTCCACGCCTCCAGAAAAAAATCAGATCTATTCAATGAAAAGGAACATACGGAGTAAGTTAGTTGGCAAGGCAATTCGAATATAAATGAATTCAAGAGACACCTAGATATAAGTGCCCTATTTACTCTTTGATCCCAAAATTAGGTATACATTCTGCATGCGTTCCTGTATCTTGATAATGTAAGCTATATGGATGGTATAAATTAAATGATATGATTAATAATATCTTAAATCACAGTTCCACATCTCTCAAACAGTCAGTCTTAGTTTGCAATTGATAGCATAGGTGTGAACTGCTCCCACAGAGCGCCTCACGGACGTCAGATTGGCTCTGCACAGGACCAGCAGTCTACCCACATGTTATCAGTTGCAGGATCAGGGCCTTTTTCTCCATGTGAGTGTACAGTAATACACTGTGCTGTTTTGAGGAAGCATTACCAAATGTTCTCTAGAAGTTTATTCGTGACTCCATTACAGATTGTCCTAAGTCCAAAGGCTTTTTTTTTTTAAATAATTCATGACTGCTGGGTTATTTCAAATGGCTTTGTCACTGGTCCTATCTAGTAGACTGTTTCATATCTTAGGGTAAAAATGAGCTAACCATGAATATTGTGTTTATTGTTTTTATTCCTTTAGGGAACCGTTGGAAGCATATATCTATTTTGGTCCTGTATATTATCAGAAACTAAAACACATGGTGTTGGATAAGATGCATGCCAGAGCTCGAGGACCTAGAGCTGTCCTTACCAGGTATTGTTGAAGAATATGTGCAGAGTACTTGCTGTATAATCAGAAATGTGCTAAGTTCACTAACCAGATGAAAGGTTAAGGTAGTTTGTCTCCTCAGAGTTTAATATATTTTTTGTTTCTTGTTTAATGTTAATTGTTAAAAAATCAAAGCTCTTGCAAATTCAAAGAGTACTGCATACAATTCAAGCTGAGGCGTCTGCTCTGTTCTTAACTTAGTCCGTTGTGTCTGAGGAAATATAGGTGTTGTGAATCAGTGGGTGATGTTCTTAACATAAACAAATAGACCTATGGGTTGTTTAAGAACATGGCTCTTCCTTTTTTGTTTCAGTCATCACTGGCATTTTAAGAACTCTCTCCCTCCACCCCCCATTTTTGATATAACTTTAGTTTTCTCACAATACAGAGGAAGAAACTTCCTTTGATATTGCTGCAGTCATTCAGCTTTTACATTGTAAGGTTAACGTTGTGACAAAAACTTTTGCCCTTTAATATGAAATGAATGGATTGGATACAGTTTAATGTAAACACCCGTTGAAATGGCCTGTACCAGTCCCCAAAACACAGCTCCTCCAATGCTGTCTCTTCCCCTTCCCACCCAATCTCAGTCCCAGTGGCAAGGCCAAGAAGGATCCACACCTCAAGGTGGCATTTACCTTTCTGTTCTTATTCAACATGGTGCTTGTTGGAAAGTTCAGCACACCCTGCAATTCATCCATGTCAAAATATTCAAAGAAGCCTCTGGTAAATCTCCATTTTCAGCTGTCTCATTAAAGATCAGATAAAACTTCCTTAATTCTTGGGGGGTGGCTATCATTGCACTACACATGAATTCTGTTGTCTGCAGCAAAAGGGTCAACATTGGTGTCTTGTCTTTAGTTTCAAGGTTACGAGTCGGAGGATGTGCTTGAAAAGGTGTGTATGTAATATGGTATGCTTCTAGTGATTTACTACCTCCATCTTACACATTCAAGGACTCTCAAATCTTCTGCTTTCATTGGGTTTATCTGGCTTCTTGCTCTTGAGGCCAAACAAAGACTCCCCCTTTGGCTGTAGCCCATATGGCTGCTCATGCGGCTTTCAAGTTGTTGAACCTCCTGGCCTATTGAACCTTATTTCACTGAATCATTTTGCTTTGAAGTGATCTCTAGTGGATTACCTACTCCATCCCTCTGCATCATAGTAGGATTGCTGGCATGATCCCTAAATCCAGTGAAATAGTTGGTTGTCCAATCTAATCTTGAATATAACTAGCAAAGATGATTCCATAATCTCTTCTGGAATCCTAGTTGCCTAATTAATCTTACCATATTACTTATGCACCATCTTAAACTTAGAACCATTACCTTTTGATCTGTTCTTGTTATCAAATGACAGCAATTGCTCATGGTCTCCTTTATAACCTACTCTCACATACCTGCATAATAGTCGTATGTGCTTTCATCCGGCTTTCCCCTCGAATAAACATGATCCATACTCTTAATCTTTCCATACATCTTACTTTCCCAAGCCTCTTAGCATTGGATGTAGGACTGCTCCATGCACTCCTTTCATTGTCCCTGGCACAGCTGAAAAGTCAGTCTTTTCAGTAACTCCAGCTTCCAAGAGTTCTTTTGACTTAATGATTCTATGAGTGGATGAGTGGATCTCCTGTTTACCTGATGCAGAAGTATCTACTCTGTTTCCTGTTCTTCATTGCATATGTTTCCTGTGCATTCATTTTCCAGTGGCATCTGTCTTGGATAAGGCATGCAGTTGTTGCAAGGAAGTCAAGGTACCACTGCTTGAAGTGGGGAGGGAAATGTGAAGAAGTGTTATGACGCTTTCTCAACTCCTTCCTTATTTCTTTCCAACCAGCAGCAGTGAGAAGTGGAAGTCTTAACAACCACTGATCTCCTACTTTTGTCAATGTGAACAATAGGTGGTGCTTTCACTGATGATCTGTCTGCCTCATTCTTTTTCTAGTGCAGTGCCATGCACGCTGGCAGCCCGTATTAATAATGGAAGCTTATACACTGTTAGCTAGGAAAACATAGCTTTATTAATGGAATCATTTGCTTATCCAAGTCTTGCGATCTGGTTTCACTTTGCTTCCCCCAATTCTTTCATTACCTGCTAGAGCTATTACATTGTGAGTTAAGATTTACGGTTCGTCTCTGAGTAATATCAGTGTCTAAAGTGATAGCATAATGATACAGTTTTTCTTACCTTCTTCTGATTTCTTTGTTCAACCTGCGTCAGCTGTTTTTCAGCAGCCTATTGCTTTGTACACTGAGCTCTTTACTTGCCTTTGAAGAAACTTGTGGATTGTTCTATTTAAGCTGCCTCATGACCAGTTTTTCTCCACTAATTCATCTTTTCTTATTACCACTACACTCAGAAAATGAGTTCCATCATCCATTGCATTTTACAAGGAGAGAGCAGACTAATTGTATCTTAAAATGTGGCTCTGTGCTTTGAATAGTAACCCTATAAAATGACATTTCATAATGGAGTTCACTGGCTATTGTCTTTATCATTTCTATATCAAATGTGCCTAGTTTTACTTTATAAAACTCTCTCTTTATAACTGTGGAAAATTCTGCCCGGGACCTGAGTCAAAGCTGTGTTCTTTTCTCCTTTGAACATCACTAGTACTAAAGATTCTGAATATTAAGTGATGCCCACAGACATCTGTCCAGCCTCATTGTCTTAAACATCAGTTTGCTTTTTTACTATTGCTATGCATTGAGCAGCTGTTTTCATTTATCTTCTTGATGCCTAGATTTTTTTTTCCATGAGCAGTTAGTTAAGATAGAACCTGTCAATACATATGGGTTGTCTAATATCTGTTTCTTCCAATGTGTATTATCTTGTGTCTTAATTTAATCTGTTCTTTTGCTTTATATAGGTTTTTATACCATGTTCCTCACTGTAGTATCTGAGGGCCTTCCAGTGGTGCCTGAAGCAACGTGACTAACATCTGTCATATGTTTGTCCTCTTATCCTCTCACAGGGGGAGAAGTGTGTGCAGTGGAGTGTCTTGTTTTAGATTTTTTTTAATGAAACAGAGACAGAGAGAGCTATATGTTTTCTATTGTGATAGAGAAGGCAAAATCAAAGTGCACTTTGTACTTGGAGTGGATGGTGGGGGTTGGTGTCGGCCCCTCTGCTGGTTATGTTCTCTCCTTACACACTCAATTGTCAGAATGGATAACTTGGTCCTAGCTTGTTACCTGCATGCATTTTGAAATAATCACTTGTGCCAGTTTCATAGTGCATTGTAAGGAAAATAATTTGGTAATATTGGTCAGTGCTCCCCTCCACTCCCAAAGGCCATGGAGTACAGTGTCCTCTCTCTTCCTGTCAGAGATATGAAGATTCTTTGGATAACATCCCCATCCTTGAAGCCCAAGATTCAGCCACTTAGCACTGTTGTTTAACAGGCATAATGGGGATCACTATTGAGCAGTGTAAGAACATCCCAGGGGCTGAGTACATTTCCCTCTGCTGGTCTAGAAAGCTAGAAACAAGGCAAGAAATGGAACCCAGTCTTCTGGAAAACGCAAAACAGTGCTGTTAAATTGCTGATGTGGATTGAAGCTTTTAAGTAAATAAGCATTGGAATTAACTGTTTGATTATTCCAGTTTTAACTGTAATAGTTAAATTAACAATATCAAGATCTACTACTGGTCCCAATTTTTCATTTAAGGATGTGGTTCTATTGCTTTTAATGCTTTTGATGCTTTCTGCTTTTGTGTGGGGTTTTGGGGGGGGGGGTTGGTTTTTATTGGTTTTTTGGGTTGGTTATTTTGTTTGTTTTGTTTTTGTTTTTTTGAAACACGAAATGTTTTCTGTTTTTAAAGCTTCCATGCTTGGGTCTCTCTAGCCTCTGTTTAGAATGCAGAAAGGAAGTAGCTGCTACAGACAACAGCTGGGGTTGCTGGTGGGTGAAAGAAAGAACATGCAAACCCTTTCTAAATACTGTATTTTATTATACTAAACACTTATGGGTGGGGGATTTTCAAAAGCACCAAAGCGAGTGAGGAGAACAAATCCCATTGACCTCCTGTAGGCTTTGTGCTACTAACTCACTTAGGAGCTTTTGCAAACCCTGCCCTTAGTTGCTTTAGAAAGTTTAACCCAAAGTTCCATTGACTTTCCTTGAGACTTAGGCATCTGTGCAGCTTTTGAAAATGGGGTACTTAAATTCTTTCCCCTGTATCATTAAAGACCGTAGCTTTTTACGGCCTGGAAAGTAAAGAGTGCACATAGTTTTTCCAGAATCTCATCCTTCCATTAACTGGAAAGGGACTTGCAGGTACTCAGAGGCAGATTTTCAAAGGTATTTAGGCAGATAAGTGCCTGGTGGGATTTTCAAAAATGCTTAGGTGCGTATGTACGTCAGGTGTATCTTTATTCAAATATCTTTCCAAATCTGGCCCTCACAGCCTTGCCGGATAAGCTCCATACACCACAGGATCAGTCATAAAAACAGCATATGTGCAATGACAGTGCCATCATCCATGTGGGTGAGAACTAGGAAGTTAAACTGTGAACATATTCTTTCCATTGTCACAACAAGGAAGAAAATAAAACCAGTTACATGAATGGAAGGACACATTTGAATTGCAAACAGATTAACTTGAAGTTCCCAAGGTGGTGAGAGAAAAAAGTAAAGACTTCTTTGAAAAGTAAACACAAATTAAACCTTGAAGAGATCCATTTAATCTAGTAACTAAACTAACTTTTTGTAGTTATATAGCAGGATAATTAGATATTGAGGCAATTTTTGGAACCATTTTTGCACTCTAAAATTACAATTTTATGGAAATAAAATAGTTTGAATTATTTGTATACACAACATATGTATATTACAAAAGTTACAGACCAGATTCGCCAGTACACACTGGCTGCTTTATGTCACTCCAGTGATGCAAACATCCAGGTATCCAGCTCCACCAGCCCGGTAAGCCTGTGCCTTAGAACCACCATAAACAATTTATTCTTATCCCTTAGTGTTTAAGGGCCTGATCCATGGCTCATAGAAGTAGAGACTTCCATTGATTTCAGTGGTTGTTTTGTATCCAGCCCTAAACCTTTTTTAAAATCCTTTTATCTTCTTTTAAATGTTCATGTGGCATTTTCTGGCAACCACTTTCTGGTTAGCATATTACCCAGAACAAAACGGGCAATATTAAAGCTACATGCAAGAGAGTTATTTTCATGGAGGCTAATACCCATTCTACAGTTAAGATAAAAGATTCTGACATGAGTATTTTAAGGTAAAATGTAGCTGATCTTTAATTACTTAAAGGCAGTGATGATATCCCAAATTTCCAATAAGCAGTTCTATAAAGGCAGGTGATATTTAAGAACCTATTCTGAATAGGTTCTTAAACATCATGCACGCAACACCTGACACTCTGCACCCCACCAACCCAGCACCCAGAACTTCAGGGCACCCTCCGCCGTGAAATTGACCCTCCCTGGTCAATTTCGGCGGCGGAGCTGGGGCATACTCTCCGCCGTGAAATTGACAAGGCAAAGTCAATTTCGGCGGCGGAGAGGGAGACTTGGCATCGCAGCCGAGAATCTCCACTGTGAGACTCGCTCTGCGCTGCCAAATTCAAAACCCCTCCAGCGCCCCGCAGAGCGCAACGGGAGGACGCTAACAACCGGTTCGCTGCCTTTTTTTTTATTTTAAGAACCGGTTCGCGCGAAACCCGCCAGCGCCCTGCAGAGCGCGACAGGGGAGGACGCTAACAACCGGTTCGCTAAATTTTTTTAATTTTAAGAACCGGTTGGATATCATCACTGCTTAAAGGGATGCTATAATGATTCAGGCACTGCATGTAGACTGTTTTGTTTAATATGTTGTGATATTTTTAAATTAATCTGATTCCATTACATTTTTTATAAAAGTTGGTCATTTTTTATCACTCAACCTGCTGTGTTTGCAACCCAAATATTGTTGTACTGTGCTAGTACACGAGAAGCAAAAGTAATGTTGACTATACAGCAAAGTCAGTATTGCCAACCAAAAATGTTCCAAAATCATGGGATGAACTAAAAAAAATTTTTTTGTTTAATGAATTTTGCATTTTGATTTGTCTTCTGGTTTCTGAGCCTTTTGGAGTGCACTTGAATCACATTTTCAAGCATTTCTCCACAACCATAACGGGTAGAAACTTACTATTTTTGTAAATAAAAGCTGAAATTTTCCCATAATCACTTTTTTCTTCAGGAGCTGGGTCTAAGTTAAACACCAAATATTTGTGATAAAATTACGAGTTGGCAACACTAAAAAAGTCTTTTAAAATTATTTCCCGTTTAATAATCTGCTACTAACACACACAAAAGAGAAGGAGCAGCAGGATAGGCATTCTTCATGAGGGCCCTCAGCCTTGGAACTAGATGCTCTGAGTCCAAAATAGTCCTGGTTTATTGATTTTTATTTATTTGTTTTTTTTGTTCAGGGCAAGTTGCAAACTTCATATGTTTTACCTAGCTGAGAGGGACTGAGAGGACATTAGTGGGAGACCATAATGTTTCTAGCTGTTGTGCTATGACTTATATTAAAGATTGGGCAAAAGGGGATTCCTTGAGTAACTGTAAAACTGGACCTTAAAATATGTCAAAGGTATAGGTGCTCCCTTTTATGTAATGTATGTTTTAAAATGAAAGGAAATTTAAAAAAACTTTAAAAGGAAATTTACTTGAAAAAAAAAGTCAAATTAAAACTAATATCTAATTTTTCTAGTAGTTTTTTCATTACTACATATATCAAAAGACTCATTTAAAATGTGATCAGAGGTGGGAGATATTTTTTTTAGATCCTATTAACTAGAATATGTGTCTAATTGGTAACACAATATTTTGAGGGTTCACTAACTGTTTTGGCTATTTTATTGAGCTGGATAATAAAACTTCAGTACCTTAAATGCTCCCTAAATATCATGTTTACTAATTGTATGTAGAACATACATCTATGTATATAGTCATAGTTGTATTCTTGGCTAATGAAAACTCAGGTCTTTTGCATTTATTCAGCTAAATCTATGGCATACGTTCCTAAAATTCCTAAAATTTGAGGACATATGTTCCAGAAATATTTACTGTATTCTTTATATTACTTATTTCAAAGGCAACCCACTGAAGGTCGATCGCGTGATGGTGGTCTACGTCTCGGAGAAATGGAACGAGATTGTTTAATAGGTTATGGAGCCAGCATGCTTTTGCTAGAGAGACTGATGATTTCAAGTGATGCCTTTGAAGTGGATGTCTGCGGACAGTGTGGCTTGCTGGGATATTCTGGCTGGTAAATTGACTAATTTTAATGTTTTCCTGTTGGTAGCTTTACCTTCTGGTCGCTTTCCCTCTTATTTTGCTCATGCAATGTTATGTTCTGTGTGTCTACTTTAAAGAAAGCCATTGAGTCTTTAAGTTATGTGAAGCAAATTGATTAACACAGTAAATATGTCTACAGAATAATAGTTAACACCTTTTCATGTTCAAAGTGCTTTGCAAATATTAGTTAATATTTCCATATATTTTAATTCATCTACACTGGGTAAGTCTAAAGCAGATACACTCTGCATAGCTCAGAGAATTGGTAACTGGATATAGAGCTCTTCACTATTAGGGCACTGGTTCCTTCTGACGCAGGTCGTGCAGCTTTCACCCAAAGTGAGAAATGAGTTTGTAGTCTGTGGGCCAAATTATGTCCTAACTGAAGTTGAGGTTTCAGCGGGTTAAAGGCCAGAATTTGTTTTGGTTTGGTGGTCCGTCTCCCAGAATGGGAATAAATATCCTTGTTCTCAAAGTCAATCACTATTGATACATTTGGCAGTCTCAAAGAGACAGGACAAGATTGGAATTAACATGGAAGCTGTACTACCCTATCACTCATTTTCTAGGGGCTTGTCTACATAGAGTTTGTGTGCCAATTTAACTAAACTGACTTAATTCAGTTGTTGCAATTCTCCTAGTGTGGACATGCTCTTAAATTGGTTTGTGTGTCTTAAATCACTTTATTTTAGATCATTTATAAAACAGCTTCAGATAGATTGATTTAAGACACCTAAAACTAATTAAAGTATCCACATATACAGTTGCATGGATTTAACTATATTGATTTAAAATCACACCTTTAGTTAAACTGGTGCAATTTTGAATGTAGACTAGGGCTTAGTTAATTGTTTCTGGGGGCTTGTCTGCCTGGCATGGCAAATTGCAGTGAAAGGCATAATCTGTAGAGCACGCTAGTGTGTTATGCTCTAACCAACCTGTGTAGAGCTTGCTAGCATGGTTTAAATGGTACCTAGATCATGTTAATATTCTATTTGAAATGGGACTACATCAGTGTGAACTATATTCCTTTTTAGAGCATGCAGTTGGGTCTAACAACATGTTAGCGTTCTAGAGATCACACTTTGTCTGGTGCACTTCACTGACACTGTGTAGACAAGATCTAAGTCACTGGCAATGTACTGTCAGGAAGCTTGTACTGCCACTCACTGTAGCTAGTTTTGAAGACTAATGTCCTCCATCAGTCTTCAAAGTTATCAATCTAGCACATTTCATTATACTTAATTTAATTAATTTTTTTCTTTATTAAGGGATGGTGATGAGATTTTTACAAGAGACACATAGACCTTATATTTCTAATGTGGTCATAAGTATTTTTGAAGGACTGCCATTCTTTCTTAGTAAGATTTTCAGAAGTTTATAGTGTCCTTTCATAATTTTTTCTATTCTGTTGTAAAATTATTTTTTATACCATACTGTTTTTTCTGCAAGTTACAAAATACACAATGGGCACCTTAGTGTTCTTAGATGCTGAGGCTGTGTGGTTTTTTTGTGTACTGTAATTCTACCCACCTTCTCTGAGCTACACCAGTATTCTTTAGCCCTTAGGGCCTGCTGTATGTTCTCATGAACAATAGACTTTCTGATTTCCTTTTACAGGAACAAAGTTTGCTGGAGTTTCCAAAGCCATTTCTCCACCTAACACACCAACCAGTGGGGTGGGGAGGGTGTGCATATTTGTTTTGTTCTAGGTATACAATGTTTTCTTTCAGGATGGAAAATCAGGAAGAGCCTCGGCTCATCTCTTATCTATGCTGTACCAGTTTAGTACAGCATAAATCTTTTGGAAATTTTATATTGCTTTAGTCTCCCATTGCTTGTCTGTGCTAGAGAACAAAGTTTTACCACTCTCCCAGTGTCTCTGGGCCAAATTTTGTTTCAGAACCAGAGTAAACTCCAGGGGCACAGATATATTAATGACTGCCCCTATGGCCATTCTAGGGGCAGAGGTGGACAGGAAATAACAAACGAGAGCACACAGGAATGCCTTAGCGGTAAAATTCAAGGGATTCTATTCTCCTGCCGTAGGATAAAAATGACTCTCATTTAAAACAATGGGAGTTACTTGCATCCTGCACTGGAAAAAATCAAGCTCTATGTCTGTTACTGTTCTAATACTACAGAGATTTATCTTGATACCATAGAGAGATCTGTATGTGTGGTTTGTTTGTTTGTGTTTTTGTTTTTGTTTGTTTTAAAGCAAATGCTCTCAGACTGTCTGAGTCCTGCTGGCGCAGGTTTTTCCTTGAGTCTTTGTGATGCCCATAAAGCTGATGGATTACATCTTTGCAGGACAGAAATCATTTAAAGGGGAATTGGATTCTCCCCTACGATTGGCACAGAGAAATTACTTCTCTGGAGAACTTCCAGCCTCTACTAGAAAATCCTCCAAGTCTAAACTTTAGACAGACAAAAAAAGCTCTTAAACTGGATACAGAAATAGAAACAAAAACCCGACTGTGCATATTGTCTGTATTATAAATGAATGGTTTGCCACAACTATTTTAGAAAAGGGAGAACCAGCTTCATCAATGGTCCTTGAACCCTTCCCCTCCCCCTCCGTTCCTCCTCCTTCCCCAATACCAGCGATAGATTACTGAATGGTTGAGATCAGGTTCCTTCATAACTTCATGTGAGCCTTGCAGAACAAAGGAGAGGGATGGGGATATGAGTGAGATGGACAGCATCACCTCTGGCTGTGGAATCTCCCCCAGAATAGTGAATTTCCCACATTGCCACCATTTGTGCTCTGCCTTCCCCTGCTGGCCCCTGTTCAGAGTGCTCTAATAGGTACTTCCTTTCACTATGGTAATACAAGACAAGGCACATCTGTTGGAGATGTTAGAAAGATGCACTGATTTCCATGGAAAGGCAGAGCACAGCTAGGCCAGCAAGGATGGAGCTTACCTGTATACTTAGCTGTCAGACTTCCTCTAAGCAAATGCCTTGTTCTTACCAAAACAGATTCTCTGTGGGTAAGATCGATGTCACTTTGGTCCTGGATTTTAGCCTACTATAAAGTTTATCATATGCAGGCTAACTGCATTTTCCTTAAGTACTGTAAACACGGAATTAGAGGCCAAAACTTTTTGGAATGCAACGCCTCTAATGGTGTGGATATGGATCCCAGTTGCCTTTCTGTTACAATATTGGTATATTATGTTACCTATACTGTAGGTTGCCAGAAATACATCTTTGCTATTAGAAGCTGCCTATTTTTCATAGTACGTTATGGGTGAAGAAATGGACTGAAAGTACGTCTTGCTCTTTTGTATGTGAAAGAGAGGGAACACTTTTTTTGGTCTCTGTGTCAGAATTTCTTTTTATCGTTTCATGTGCATGTGTTCTGTCCAAAAAGGGAGAACCTCTTTACTTTACTTTTCCTCTACTCATGCTCATGAAACAGAAGTCTAGGTGGATAGTCTGAGGGTTGAGGTTGTTCCCTGAAGGAACATGTTCCCTGAAGGGAGCATAAAGCCTGCTCTGACCATCCCTCAATGATCAGTGACTTTTTTAGAGAGAGTGCGCCCGAGTGCACTCACTAGCTCATGTGTAAAAAATGTGTAGGATATGATAGGGCGTGGATTCCTGGTTCAGGCCTCTCAGTGCTGCTGCAATACAAATAAAAAACAGCAGAACTACCTAGCAGCAGGATGCCACCTGTTGCTTTTCATACCATGAATGTTCACTAAACTGTTTGGATTCCTAGTTGTACTTTTTGTCATATGACTCAACCCACGGCTATTGAAGATGCCAGGCTTTAGGAGAAGACCATATTTGGATTGTTTTAATACTTTTTAATTGTTAAATTCTAGTTTTGTGTACAGTCCTTTGAGAGAAGACTGTCATTTTTTGTGCCTTGAATCTCTTCTGCAATATACAGTTAAGCAGCTGTGTAGATAGGTGTTACTCTGCACATGAGTTCCAAGTGTGCTCTTTGAACTTCTGTCACGATATCAAAATAATTATATTTGGGCCAGACTAATGAATACGCAATAAATGCTGAGCCCTCTGGAGCATGAAACCTGGGTTCATTTTCCAATTCCAGGCTTTTGCTCCACAGGCAAGGTTGGGCCGAGAAGTGTAAACTGCTTCTGAGTGGAAAGGGAATGCCTTATGTTTCTCAACTGCAATGCCTTCCAGCTGTGGACGGCACTGCCTTGGAAAGCTTCAGATGCATACGTGGCCAGTCTTTCTCAACAAAGATACTGGCTGTAACATGGGTCCTGGAAGGAATCTGAGATTTCAGAAGTTGGAGGAGCTGGGGAGAATCAGAAAGGTTCTATAAAGTAATCCAGGATCTTTCTACCTGTGAGAATGAAAAATGACTATTTAACCCTTTAAAATACGGGTTTGTTAAACAATCAAACCCTTATTATTTAACTTTGTTACAAAGTTTAAAATTTGTAAATTGTAGGTGAAGTTTCTCACACAGAGAGGGACAGGCATTCTGAAATCTAATTCTTGAAAAAGCTCTCTAATGCCGGAGAATAATCAGTAATGGGTAGTTTCAGTTATTAAATGATAAGCTGTATCTATCAGTAGCTGTAGCAAGTGACCTGTAATGAGCAACACAATAGAAACTAGGTAATTAGAGCAACTCAGAATCTCTCAGATGGCCTTTGTCAGAGATTCAAGCATTGCTATGAGAGAGCTTGTAGCAACACGTTGTTCTATGGATGATCGTAAGGGCACTAGACACCAAGAAAAAATGATTAAATATAAAAAGTCCCTCCAACACATATATCCAGTCTAGGATGGTTCATCTGGATAATACTCTCCTGAGGGAAGGAACAATATATTGACCTCAGTGGCAGGATTGGTTCCTCTGTGGGTGAAGGGGACCACTGCAACTGAGAGTCTCCCAGTGAAGGTTTTTAAAAAGTTCACTATGGATTATCAATTTAGTAGTAGGTCCTACTCACCTAACTTGTGCACAGTCCCAATGAGTTCAATGACAGTTCTCTAATAAATCATACAACTGTGAGACTGGACGGGACCTTGAGAGGTCAACTAGTCCAGTCCCTTGCTCTCAAGGCATGACTAAGTATTATCTAGATTATCCCTGACAAGTGTTTGTACAACCTACTCCTAAAAATCTCCTATTACAGAGATTCTACAACCTCCCTAGCTAATTTATTCCACTGCTTAACTACCCTGACAGTTAGGAAGTTTTTCCTAATGTCCAACTTAAACTGCCCTTGCTGCAATTTAAGCCCATTGCTTTTTGTCCCATCCTCAGAGTTTAACGAGAACAATTTTTCTTCCTCCTCCTTGCAACAATCTTTTATGAACTTCAAGACTATTATCATGTCCCCCCTCAGCCTTCTCTTCTCCAGACTCCACAAACACAATTTTTTCAATCTTCCCTCATACGTCATGCTTTCTAGATCTTTAATCATTTTTGTTGCTCTTCTCTGGATTTATCCAAATTGTCCACATCTTTCCTGAAAGGTGGCACTCAGAACTGGACACAATGCTCGAGTGGAGACCTAATTAGCGCTGAGTAAAGTGGAAAAATTATTTCTCCTTACTCCTGCTAATACATCCCAGAATGATGTTTGCTTCGTTTGAAACAGTGTTACACTGTTGACTCATGTTTGGCCACTATAACCCCCCAAATCTCTTTCCATAGTTCTCCTTCCTAGGGAGTCATTTCCCATTTTGTATGTGTGCAACTGATTTGCTCCTTTCTAAGTGGAGTGCTTTACATTTGTCCTTATTGAATTTCATCCTATTAACTGCAGACCATTTCTTCCGTTTGTCTGGATAATTTTGAATTTTAATCCTCCAAAGCACTTGCAACCGCTGCCAGCTTGGTATCATCCTTAAACTTTATGAGTTTATGCCATTATCTAAATCA
Organism: Mesoclemmys tuberculata; assembly: GCA_007922155.1. Classification (NCBI taxonomy): domain Eukaryota; kingdom Metazoa; phylum Chordata; order Testudines; family Chelidae; genus Mesoclemmys; species Mesoclemmys tuberculata. The sequence continues at coordinate 87,768,472 of ML675616.1, read as the reverse complement.
TTGATGAAGATATTGAACAGAACCGGACCCAGGACCAATTTTTGCAGGACCCCACTTGATATGCTCTTCCAGCTTGACTCTGAACTGCTGATAACTACTCTCTGGGAACAGTTTTCCAATAGTTATGCACCCTGCTTTTAGTAGCTCCATCTCAGTTGTATTTCCCTACTTTGTTTATGAGAAGGTTATATGAGCCCGTATCAAAAGCTTTACAAAAGTCAAGATATACCACATCTACTGCTTCCCCTATCCACAAGGGTTATTACCCTGTCAAAGAAAGTGATTAGCTTGGTTTGACACAATTTGTCCCATCTTGACAAATCTCTCCCATCTTCCACGGCTTTTCAAGATAATTGCTCAGATACCTCCTCAGTCAGCTCCTTGAGTATTCTAGGATATATTTCATCAGGCTCTGGTGACTTGAAGACATCTAACTTGTCTAAGTAATTTTTAACTTGTTCTTTTCCTATTTTAGCCTCTGATCTTACCTCATTTTGACTGGCATTCACTATGTTAGATGGTCAATTGCTACTAAACTTTTTGGTGAAAACTGAAACAAAGTCATTTAGCAGTTCTGCTATTTCCACATTTTCTATTATTGTTTTTCTCCCCTCATTGAGTAATTGGCCTACCCTGTCCTTGGTCTTCCTCTTGCATCTACTGTATTTGTAAAATTTTTTCTTGTTACTCTTCATCGCTAGCTAATTTAATTTTGTTTAATCACACAGAATTTGATTCTTATGCTGAAGATGTGCATGACACATAGGAGACTATAAATATTTTGGGAGATTGTTCAGGTGCCATATTTTGGGTATTTGAAAATTTATGGACAGAGAAAATGTTTGCCTATGGTTACATTCAGCCTTTGTATGAGTGTAATTTACAATGCATTGAATAGCTGTCTATTTACACAGGGCTGAACTTGGCCCTGTAAGTGCACATACCTTGAGTTATGCTCTGCTCATCTCTAAATATGCACACTTTCCATCTAGACTTTGTAGGTAGACCTCTGACAGTACGGAATTGTACTGTACTAGTGCTGGGGTAGATAAGGATACGTGAACAGCCAGAACATACTCCACAGTTCTCCCCACAATATCATGTGTGCTTGGCAGGTTCAACGTGTCCTGCCCACCACTGAGCTATGATGTTCATCTTCCATGTAGTTCCAAGAAAGATCCTGTTTAATCACTGTACCATCTCTGGCCCTCATCCCACACTAGGCAAGGGTATGACCAGGAGCAGAAATGTCATGCTCTATAGAGAGCTTCCTGGCTACACATTTGATTGCCTCCATTTTCTGTTGTTGCTATGTCAATACCAGAAAATGGTCCCCATTCTGATAACTTTCTGTCTCATAAAAATATAAACAGACTCTGAGGAAAATGTTTGATATTTTTTTATTGCAAAAAAAAAAATGGAGCTGTTTTCTTTAAAATTGTTAGTTAGCCTCAACGGTCCCATTGTATAATAGTGCCTATTGGTTCAGACACCAATAGTGCCCCTTGGAACACGTTTTCTCTGGAAACACTTGGTTCTCTTTTAAGCTTATTATTGTCTTCAGTCAGCGCCAGAAAGTATCAGTGCTGCTTTTTGTTCAGCTCACAAATCAAGTTGGGTGGAAACCATTCTTCGCCCTGAATTGGACTACTGTAATTAATGTTGCTGTACCACTAGCTGAGAGATTAATTGGTAATGAAGGACTCCAAAATATGGAGCCTGTAGAGGCCAGGGCAGTCTTCAGTTTCTTTGAAAAATCAATAGCTCCTGAACAGCATCAATATTCATTATAGATAAATCAGGACAGGAAGTGGCCTGGTCTGATAGAATAACTACAATAGTGTTTGCTTTGGCATTGACTCTCAGAGCCAAGAGTCTTGTAGCCAATTAATTCATTTTATCATCCATTTATTTTTCTTTTATTTCGTGTTCTGGTCAACTCATCTGCGGTTTCATATATAATCAATGTATGATAAATAAATTTAAATTGTAGGATTATAGATTTTCACTCAGAGCTTGAAACTGTAGCAAGAGGGGTGGAACCCAGGGTAGTTTAATACAAAATCACTACATTTAATTTAAATTTAAAAGAAAAAAGTCTACAGCCTAATCTATCTCCCATTGAGGTTGCTGTTAAAACTTCAGTTGATTTCACTGGACCTGATGCTATTGACTTCAGTGGGTTTTGGATTAGGCCCATGAACAGCAGAATCAAGTGATGGTAAGTATTGATTCTTACCATTCCATAGACTTTGGAATGAGTCTACAAGCAAACAGCCATCAAATAGGAAGTGTAGGTCCTAATGATCTGAGGCAGGTTTTGAACCTGCATCTAGAGGTTGAAAAGCTTGATAACCCATTCCAGATTTCTGAATCATCAAATTTCCGTAATCAGTGTCTTGCTTTCTAAACTTTATAAAGTTTTATGGAGAACAAATGAATCAAAGAATGAGAAATGGGAAAGTAGGAATGTGATTTTTAAGGAAAAATTTCCAATTCTCCATATGATGTGTAAGTTTAGAGCGAAAGGGAGTAATTACTAAACTTTATGTTGCTGGTTCTTATCTCCATGTGCGATAATCTGTAGAATACTTGATAGTCTGATATTAAGCTATTGCGCAAAGGGCATTTTCATTGTAATATATTTGATGTGTCCAGTTGCACAAATGTACTAAAAATAATGATACAGCAAACCAAAGAAACAACTCCCTAAATTATCCTAAGATTCTATTACCCTGAGTGACAAGTGGAGGGAACATCAAGGCTGCTTCAGTAATTTCCCATTTTAATTGCATCCTGTGCTACTTTGGCTGCTTATTTGTTTGTGGCGGGCCACAGAAAAGAGAAATATTCAGCATAGTGCTACATTGGTATGAATGGACTTGGGACACTTTAGTAATGGGAGAAATCTCATGAGAGGAAAACTAAGGGTGAAGGCTCATTCTCCCTGCTCCATTGGTTTTGAAAATGAGAAGAATGGAAATTGAACAACTAGCCAATCTTTTAGAATTGTTTAGATTTTGAATCCACTTTGCCTCTTGACCTCTGTTTATGTAATGCTGTATCTTGAGTGGTGCTGCTCCCAGAGTATGAGGGGGATATAGCCTTCAGTCTTGCAAGATGCTGAACACCCAGGTTCCAGTCCAGCAAAGCACAGGTTTAACTTTACTCACGTGCTTAATCTTGTTGGCGTCAATGAGATTACTCAGGGATTTACAGATATGCACGTCTTCAAGTACTAAGACAGAGCCAGAGCACATTCTAAGATTAAGGCCATAGAACATGTATTGTTTAAATGCAGTAGGATACAAGAACCACTTGATAATTGTAGCAGAGCTTCATTGATAAACCAGCTATGACTCTGTTTATTTGTTGTTTCCCTAGGTGCCATTACTGCAAGTCGTCATGCCATGTGTCATCTCTGCGCATTCCATATGCCTGTAAGCTATTATTCCAAGAACTTCAGTCTATGAACATTATACCCAGGCTAAAGTTGGCTAAGTACAATGAATAAGCAAGCAAAACCAGTATTTAAGAAGATATAAAAAAGAGTGCAGAACTGGAAGGGATTTCTATGAAAAGGAGTGACTGTTAAAACTGAGTGGAGGGTGGGGGAAGACCGCTGATTAGTTCTTATTATTTCCCCTTGCTATTTTAAGTTGATCAGGAGACTGTGCTATAGAGAACACCAAGAGCAGCTGGTGGAGACTCAAGCAGCCTGGATGAATGAGGTGTGTAGCAACTGTGTAATAAGGTCCGGATCCAGCAAAGCACTGCACCCGTATAACTTTTAAGTGTGTGATAGTCATGCAGTCAGGATGCAACTGCTTTGCTGGATCAGAGCCCAAGTTTGACTCACTGCAGTGGTTTATGCATATTGCTTAAATATTAGTTTAATTTTTCAGACTGACAAGGTATGAAAGGCTAATAAAATTTTTTTTCAAGTATTTTGCCTGTGTTTTGCTTTCTAAAAGATCCTATGGTGAATACCTTAAGGGTCAGAATTCCTAAATTATTGTGCTGATGTGGAAACATTTAGTTAAAATCTTTAGACGGTTTGTAGAGAATAAACACACTTTCTGGAAAACTTAAATTCAGCCTTTTGAGCAATATTTTCCTAAGCAACTAAAGAAAAGATGCATGTGTGTGAGGTTAAATACAAATATAAGGTCAAATGCTGCCTTTAACTAGGCATACACAACTTCCAAGGAAGTTTGAGGGTTGATTGCAGGCATACATCTGAAAGCAGAATTTGGTTTGTAGAAACTGACTAATATTTTGATTCTTATGGCATACAATATTTTAGTACATAATACCTTGCCTTCCAAAGGCTGAAGGCCTGAAAAGACAGGATATAAGTGCTACAGCTAATAGTGGAGAGTCTCCCAGGACTTGTTTAAAAGAAAAATTGGGATTTTAAAATTTAGACTAAACAAAGCTTTAGAAAATGTACTGTAAAGGACAGTCATGCACTGGCAGGGAGACAGATTGGAGTGACCTAAGAAGATTTAGGGAAGGAGAAGAGCTATTCTTCTAGGCCCTGTATTCCATTAGTAGAACTAAAACAGTGGGTGGGAATTAACACACTGAAGTCACTTGGGCCCTGATTCAGTGAAGGATGTAAGCACATGAATAGTCCCACTGAAGTCAAAATTAAGCACGTGCATTGTTGGTTCAGGGTTATAAAGGGCCTCTGAGAGAAGTAGTCGAGCAGTCTGAATCACAAGCAGGAAAGTAAAATATTACCTGCATACAGGAGACCTTGAGACATCTCAGCCTCCTAAATAACTCCGACGTTTCAGTAAACTTGTCGTCCTTATTTTCTTGCAGAAATGGCTCTGCCTCTGGGAGGAAAGTGCACAGTGACAAGTGCCAGGCCTGCACATTTTCTGATAAGGGGCTCCTGAACTGGCTCACAATTTTTAGCTGCTTCCCAAACGTTTGTATCAGTAGCTTTGTGCCTGTGTTAATGAATGGAGTCTGAGCAGTTACACTCAAATGAGGGGGTGGATCTCTCCTTTTCTTTGCAATCAGGGTAATAACAATCCAGATAATTCAGAGAAGCACATCTGGATCTGGAAAGGTTGTTTTTTTAAATCACCTACGCTGTGGCCTGAACAACAAGGTGCTATTAACGAAAGTTAAGGCATGTACAGAATTGTACATGCCCCCCGAAAAGGGTAACTTAGGAGCCACTGCTCTACCAATTACTGTTCTGCTGCCAGGCTGCGAGAAGGTGGTGGGAAATTAACGAAAAGCCCTGGCCAAATAAGTGCAGCTACCTTGTTCCAACAGACGGCCAAACTGAGGCTCTGGTGGACCACCAGAGGGAGTGAGCTTCAAACACTGGGGCCTTCCCCTGAAAGAGCTCTGACCTGGGTCCTGGAAAACATAGTGTAAGACTGAGGTGTTCATGCTGTCAAGTCCTGCCTTTGCTGCCGTGATTGGATGGGATGTATTACAGGCTATTCAGGGCTCTGAAGATTGTAAGCAGCATCTGAACTTGTACCTGCAAATCAACTGGTAGCCAGAGCAGACGTCAGAGGGAGAAAAGGAATGTGTTCTTAACAGCTTACTCCATTCAGAAGACAGGTTTCTGCGTGACCTTGAAGGGGAGCCCTAACTATGTTGCAGCATTGAGCTTAGAGATGGCAAAGGCACGGGATGAGGACTGTGAGGGCTGTGCCAGAGAGGAAAGATCCTGTATTTTTGGGTAACCAAAGATGAGGGAGGCCAGGCAGTACAGATCACAGCAGTTATCAGAGAATCAATAGCATAGACGCATCAAATACAAATCAGAGACTACAAACAATTGTGGCCATAGGCAGGTGTATCTCAATACAGTGTGTAGATGCCACCTTCACCAATTCCACTGAAAGTGTTCCCCAACAATAAGCAACTCTGCCACTGTCTTACCTAAGTAAAGTCAAATCCAGGTTTTTCATCCAGATCTGCCTCTCAGACAATGGGAGACTAATAAGATTGTAAAAGTCATCTGAATTCAATATTTGACTACCTATGCTTATTCTATGTGTTTTTAAGAACGATCACCTATATTTACTGACCTAGTACTGCACTTTGGAATGATACAGGATGTTCTATAGGATATCAGCACTGCAGAGCAAGTATAGGAAACAGTGTGAGAATTGTTTATAGTCTCGCTCCTAAGGTATGCTTCTCAGACTAGAGAGGTGCAGGCATAGAGGATCCCAGTCCACTGCCCTCAGAAACACGGTGCTTTGAAATATGTCCCTCAAGTTGTTACACTACTTTCATCTGAGAATCTCATTCTTGCAGTTCTGTGGAAGTAGCACACAGTATTGAAAAAGGAATTTGAAATGCTGAATCTGTCCACATTCTGCAAGTTGATCTTTCCTTTGTAACGTGAAATGCCTTTGTAGAGTTCTAATGTCAGCTGATGACTCCTGTGCTATGACTGGACTTCCTCAAAACAGCCATGTAATGACTTTTTGTCTAATCACTGAAGGAGATGTAATGATCTAAACAAATCCTTGAGGATCTTAGGGCTTTCATACAGAGTACTGTGGTTAGGAAATTGTGCCATAAAGTTTTCATTCTAATCCAGCTTCTTTATTTCTTCCTCCTTGGTGCCCGGGAGAAGGTTTTTACCAGAAGTACCATTCAACAAGAAGGTCACTAGCATTACTCCCAGCTGAAATGTTGAACACAATACACTTTCCAGCACAGCCAAGGGCATATTTTGCTGCTAGATGGGGTATCTACCCTATATGTTATTTTAAAGCATCCGGTTTATTTTGAGGATACAAGGATTCGACAGCATTAAAAATGTAGACTTGTTAAATTTAGTTTCCAGCTCAGATTTCTGTGATCAAGTCTATTATTCCACTGCAAAATGAAGTCTGGGTCTACAGGAATGAATTGAAAGCCATCCCTCAAAATACCATAAATGTCTAGCCATGCTGTGTAATTATGAGGAATAGAATTAAATAAGGAGGGTACTGAAAGGTGTTTTGAGGTGAAGTTTATTCATAGAATCTTGAACCTGTAGCCATAATTGAAGCTCAGTTTAGCTAGTCACCTGTTCAGAGTTAAGAAAAGCAGCCTCGTTATAGGGCCATTCAGATCACTTAAAGCACCTTTTTAAAAAATTCCCAGACCTGAAGAAGAACACAATGCAGCTCGAAAGCTTGTCTCTCACCAACAGAAGAGATGCCTTCATGCACTTTGTCTCTGTGTACCATATGAGGCTCCCAGAGATACAGTCTGCGAGATTCCCCCATGGGGAGAGATCTGGAATGCTCCCTGGTCTCAGGTTCACAATTCTTCAAGCCCAAAAATAAACGCCATAGCTCCCTCAGCCACTTCCCCCTTAGACAGGCCTCCTCCCACCCATCCCCTATCCTGGAGTGACTCCTCCCTCCAGTTGCACCCTTGAGGCAGGGCCCATGACCCAAACACCATTCCCACTGAAGCAAGCCCTAGGGCCCACTCCCATCCTCTGGGGCACTGCTGGATATCTGCCACCAACCCTGGGAGCAGTTCTTTCTCTTCACCCACCCCAGCTGGCTACAGCAGGCTCTGATTAGAGCCAAGTTTTGCCTAGGAGGCAGGGGAGCCTGCCACAGTGTGCTCCTCTGCTGCAGTGATTCCTCTCCATCATGGAGCAGCAGTCAGCTCTGAGTATGAGCAGCCCCAGCCAGGTGAGAGAAAGAGGGGGATTGTGAGAGAGAACAAGGGCAGTAAATGCCTGATCTGTGGCACTTTTAAGTGGCTGACCGGTCGCTGCGCAGGAAAAGGTTGGCTGTCCTAGAACATGGCCCATCTCCACCCATTGGGATACTGCCCACTTCCTCAATCAGCCTGGGGCAGAGAGTAGGGCACAGGCACTGTTCCTTGGAGATGAGATGAGAAGATCCTGCTCCAGGGCAACAGTGGGGGTCCAGGAGTGGAGTGGTGAGTGGCTCTTGCTCTAAGGGGAACTGGGATGAAGGGGAGAACAAACGAGAGCAGTCACTGCTCCAGTAGGACTTCATACCTGGGTCTGAGGGTAGACCAACTTTTGTGCACCTTGGGAGTAAGGACACAGCTGTTACCACTTTTCTCACCTACAAGGGTTTTGTAGGGTGGGAACACTGACTTCTCTTGTTCTGGGAAGATGAAGTTGAAGAGAGATTAGGGAGCATCAGCTCCCCCTTCTCTCCTTTGAACCTCATGCTTAAGGCTAGACAAATGGCTTCTCCACCACTGGCTCCTCTGGGCCCCTTGACCTTTTCCCTACAGGCAATTATTTCTAGCTCCTCCCCAATCCAACACTGCTAGTGTATTAGAACAGTAGTGCACTGATTCTGAGAAGCATCTTGGAAATTAGAAAGGAGACTGGAGTCAAAACATGCTCTGCAAAAGTTTGCAAATTAAACGAACCCATGCAGATCGACAATGTCTTAAGCTCATCCCTCTCTGAACTGCTTCTTCGACTGCTTGCCCCTACTTTGCTACAACACAAGCATACTTGCCTAGACTCTGGAAATATGCAACTGGGCTGTGCTGTTGCCTTGGGTTTATTTATAAATGTTCTATTTCTTTTCTTATTTATTATAGTGATTGAGACAGAGGGAAAAACCAAGAAAATCCCACAAGAGAATTCTTCAAGTATGATGGTTGTTTTTCCCCTCACACTATTTTTCAAGTTGGGGAACCAGACTGTCATTCGATCATGGCAGGAAACCATGCCGCTAACCTGGAACAGTACATTCAGTGACACCACTCTGAGGAGTATGCTGCAGCACTTTAGAAAAAACAAAACAGAATTACAGAATAAAAATAATAAATGACCACAACATGCACATAATCCTGATGAACCCGCATTCAAGAGGTGTGCTACAATATAAGCTACTCTGGACTCCATGTTCACAACTACGGCAATTACAATAACAATTGATGAAGCTACTTTACTGGAGGCTTGCCTAGAATTGGGAACTAGACATGTTAGATGACTTAAGATAATGGAGGATTCAGGATTTTGCAAAATTGCTCACCCCATTCTGGAAGGCCTGGGGATGAAACTTACACTGAATGCTGAAAATGTATGAGATAAAGTTGCCACTGTAGAAGCCACCATTCAGGATGGGATCAAAACAGAAATCAAGGGAAGACTAATTTCATTGAAAGTGGATTGTGCCACACAATTTGCCCAATCCTTGTTAGGGATTAACATTCAGTGTATAGTTGCACATTGCTCTTCAGACTCTATCATTGAAGGAGATCAAGAAAGACACACCTCTGAATATTTCAAATCAATTATTCTTGAAGTTGTTGGCATGTGTGGCAATCATTCCAAGGCTTTATAGCATTACAACAGATAAAGGAGCAAACGTGGTGAAAGTAGTGAAATAAGTGACTGATGACTAGGAAATTGAAAAAGCAGGACAACACATTCAGAATTAAGGGGAAAGAGAGAAATTATTTTTTTTCTGGGAGGATGCTCAAGAAGGAGATATGGTCCAAGATCAGAATGATTTGATTAATAGAGTTGAAGAAGCTAGACTTGGTATATCTACTGAGGCCCTAGGTGTAACACGGAAGTGAGTTTGCTGTTCTGCCTATTTACTGCAGCTTGCAGTTGAAGACTCGTTGAAGAGGGACTATACACTCTCTGACAACATTCATAAAGCTTGCTGTCTGTAAAAAACTGCGAAAGCAAACAATAGTGGCAGTCATTGGAAAATTAAAATTAAAAAATCCAATCTTAGATGGTCCTCCCAGATGACACTCAATTTATGACATGTTTGAGTGACTCTTGGAGCTCAAGGATTTCTGCCAGAACATGGCCACCGCAAAGCATGAGCTTCACTTGACAGAAGCAGAATGGAGTGCCATTGAAGGTATCACAATTGCACTGAAGCCTACTAACGTGACAACAAAGATTCTTCAGTATGAAAAACTGACCATGGGTGACTTTTATGGTGCTCGCTTTAAAGGCTAACTGGAAACATCAAAAGTCCCTTCTCCTTTTACAAAATCCTTTCTGGCTACAATGAAAAAATCAGAGAAAAAACTGTTTTGAAAATGATATATTTCTCTCATGTATATACCTTGATCCTAGAAATCAACTTCTACTGTCAGAAGGGGACAAAGTCCAGGCAAAATTTCATTTAACCAAAACGTGGATGAAAATGGAAATGCTTCAGTCAGAAGTCTAAAATAATGATATCACAGAATCAATGTCTGAAACTGGAGGATCAGCTGATGAATTGGAACTTCTGAAAACTCATGAAATCTCCAAAAAGAAAGAGAGATCTGGATGAAGGAAAGCCCCAAAAGGATTGAGCCAGTTCTTGATTAACTTGAATATGAGCCACATCTGAGTAAGAAAGATAATCTATGAAAGTACTGGAAAGATCATACAAAATGTCACGCACAGGCTATATCAACTGGCAAAAATTGTACTGGCAGTTGCAGCAACACGAATGTTTGAAAGAACAGTTTCAGGCTTCAAATTTAGCCTTCCATCACAGAGGTCCAATATGACAGATTTAAATACTATGTTATTTTAGTTCAATCTAACAAATTGCTCATAAAAAACATGTTTGACAACACTAAAACATGTGTTTTGGTGGAAAATTCATGTAAAGTTAATAAATAAATGGTCAAAAATCAAAATAGTTTCATTTTTAAGTTCCAACTCTTTTTTTGAATTTACTTCCACTGAGACTGAAATTTGATTTGAGCCAGTTTGAACTGGTGATGGAACTGCTTTTGAAGCTGAATGCAGCTGAACACAAACTTTAACTGAACCAAAACAAATACCTGTTCAATTCCCTTTCTGCAACCACCTTCCTCTTTGAGCTGGAAGTTCTGCCCGCAGGAGGAAACATACAATCTCACCTGCTCACATGGAACATCACATGCTGGGACTGATCATCACTGCAGAGGCAAATCTCTGGTTTACATTCAAGGGGAGGGCGGCCATGGGCTTAATTTGGCTCAGTAGGATTGTGACTCAGCCACCCCATCTTGCACATAATCACATGTGAACTGCATCCATCTTACCAGCACAGAAGGGACACGTTCATCGTAGTTGCTGTATTGCTGTCTTACAAATTATTTAACTCTGGGACATCAGAGATGGTTCTTTGGAGCTTTAGGACACTAGTGTATGCACAGGTAGGTGCCATTGACTTCAGCAGGCATTTTGGGTGCTCAGCACTTCTGAAAATCAGGCTTGGACAGTGCATTGCTCTCCTACCTCTGATCTGATATCAGCAGGAAGAGTTTATCTCCCCTCTCAATACCACACCCCAGCCCTAGGAGACCGGCCTCTGGCCAGACAGACTCACTGGCCCTCACTCACCCCTACTGCCTGATGCTTGTATTGCACAACCGGCCTACCTGCTGCCTATGTCCCAGAGAGTAATTGCTGAGGGAGCAGTTTCTGTCACCAGGTAACTCCACCCTGTACACACCCACCTCTGGAAACTCCATTACATTTAACTTTGCCTATTTTCAGGTTAAAGTTGACTTAACCCTTTCCCCCCTCTCCGCTCCAGAAGCACCCTAGACGTCCAGCTACCCTGCCCCAAATATCTATCCATACACTCCCACATCATTGGCAAGGTTTGCAAAGCAGCAAGCACAGGCACGAATCAAAGATGGCTCACACAAAGGGCTCAGTCCTGGGGCTTGCAAGGCCAGGAATTTTTTGGGGGGGACCCTTGTTTTGTGTTTTGTTCAGCCTAATAAACGATCCTTATTCTGTAGCGGTCTAGTCAGAATGTGAGGGAAAATAAACCCTGATGTTGGGAGAAAGGGAGCAGCCAACCATGGAGCCCTGATTCCACTTGGCAGCTGATCAGAGAGCCCCCAGGGAAGAGCCCAGGGCTAAACCCTGCTCTGGTACACGCATGTTTGCGGTGGTGTACGCGATTGGCCCTGTACTTGGACCCAAGGCCACATCTACACTGCACGACTATGGCAACCTAACACACATCAGAATTCAGTCACTGCAGTCGTCTTGTTGACACCCACCTGAATACAGTGCTGCAGTGCATCACTGGAACCTTAAGTCAAAACCAACACCATGGCTACCTGTGCTGTCTAACATCATTCCCCTTCCCATATGCCAAACTGCTGCGACACTCTGAGAAGTGCAGCAAATCCAGGAAAACAGACATCTTCCTATCCGCCACGACCTCAACGGTGCCCCCTCCCCAAATCCTTAAGCCCCACAAGCCTTTCTGGGAATATTTGCTTAGCCTCATGCAATCGGGCTGTGATCCGAAGGATGCTTGGAAAGCAGATTGGGCTAAACAAGACAAAAAATAAGCATCTTGTGCCAGCTCCCACGCAGAAGGTTCCTGGTTTCGACCTCCCACAGACATCTTGATCAGCTCTGAACTGACTCCGAACCAACCATGGCAGATGTGGACACCTAAAGCACAAAGGGAAAATCAAGGATTCCCCACCGTGGGAGTGCGCTGTGTGGGACTCCCCACAAGAGACCATCAAACGAATCACCACCTATTGCCCAATTTATAAATCCGAAGGAGGCGTCACTACCGTAAATTCTGCCACTCCTGACGCAGTCATCTGGCTCGATCAAGTTGCTGCTCTTCACCAGCCCTATGGAAAAAGAAGAAGAGGAAGCCATTGCAGCTATCACCTCTCGTGTGTGCACTGGTGTGGATTGTACTGTCAGCGTGGGACATTGTGGGACAGCTCCTGAAAGCCAGTGTCAGTTGAGGCGAGTAACTCAGTGTCTACACTGATACTTCCCTGACTCTGCGCCGCTCGGGGAGGGAGGGTTGCTAAATCGGCATAGAGAGGCGCTTACGGTGGGAGCCAGATTTAAGTGAAGATGCTTTCACAGCTAGGCTGACGCAAGGCAGCTTAGCTTGACCTACCCTGTGGTGTAGACCTGGCCTGAGGTGATAGTCCTGGGGCTGCACAAGAAGGAATAAGCCACCACCAGCCCTCAGCTCCCTTCCTCCCAGGTGTGCTGGCCCGAGGAGCCAGAGCCGGGGTAGAATTCCTTTGCCACTAAGGTAAGACAGGCTTTGGACACTCAGAGAGCAGGGCTGGCGGTAGAGGAGAGCAGTTGCACACTGCACTTTGCAGGGGAGAGGGCTCTCTTGGGGCCCTATATGGGAGGGAGCCGGGACTGTGGCTGGGGGCTCATTCTCCGCTGCATGCACACGTCAGGCCTGAGGGTCAGGAAAGCAAGAGTAGAGCAAAACTCTCCCTTGCCAAGGCTGCAGCTCCCTGCGGTCCAGACGCTGGCAGCTACCCCACACGTGCCCCGCATTCGCACACAGGCACCAGCAGAGCTGGGCCATGGACGTGAAATTTTGACCATCTTAAAAAAGAGAAATCTTGGCCCCAGCTTTCTCACCCCTCCTGCCCCCCCCCCCCCCGTTTGCCCCGATCAAAAGAAATGGTCAGTGTCTAAATCCTAATTCAACCAGAATGGAAGGGAAATGACATTCTTTCAAAGGACGTCAACAAAAAATCAGCTTTCTCTAATTGCCAGAGCTTAGACTTCCCCGGACAAGCGTGCGTTTGCTTTTTCTTTCAGGGCGACAGACACAAGGGGGTTTTGCCACTCCAGAACAACCTAAAGAGACAAACCCCGGACGGGTGCCCAGCCCCAGCACAAGAAAGTTTGCTTTCTTTTTGCTAAATGTTCACATTACAATTGGACCCTTGTTCCTACCTTCCCACAGACATAAACAGGCAATGTCGTCTGGACGCACCCGCCCTTGCAATGCTTCTTTACACACATTCTGGTTGTACACTATGCCAACCTTAAAGGAACTTCTGAGCCTTCAAAATTGAGATTTCTACTTAGGACTCTCCATATTCCTCCTGCCCCCCCCAAGCAGACTGATACAACATGCTCCTATTGATACTGTGCCCAACCACCTCATTATCATCGCATCCAGGGAATTCAATCACACTGGGGATCAAAGGCACCAGCTGTTTGTTTAAAGTGTACCTGCTCCCAGCCTGGACTGGCCAACATTTGCAGAGCTCCTCTGGAAGCAGCTGTTGCATCTTGCTCTGTGCCCTGCTCTGAGTTCTAGGGAATGTTTTTGCAGCGGGAAACATTTGTGAAATTTAACTGGCCAATTTCTTTACCTTCCCCTCAAGAGCTTTTCTATCGCCCATTGCTTCAGCCTCCATTTCCCACCATCTCGCTCCTTTTGCAACCTCTTATTCAGCCATGCTTTGCTTCCCATGCAAAAAAAAACTTTCGTTTTCCAAGTTTTGATCATCGCTGCTTGGCCCAAAACGACAATCTTTGTGTTACTGTCTTTTAGAAAACAAGTACCAGTGTGTCCGAATCTCCCCGCTGTGCACAAGGCCTGTTTGCATGAGGGCTCGGGATCAGAACAGGGTCCCGTGGCAGCAGACTGGTATTAATGCTTTTGTCTCCTTTCATCTTTTACTATGGATTTGAGTCGCAAGGGTCTATGAAATGTTCTGCTTCCTGTTTAGCAGCAGCGCTGCTTGTTTTGCTGGGGGGAGCGGGGAGGGAGGGAAGTCTGGGCGTGGAGAGAGTAGAAAACGTTGGCTCTGTCCATGGTCAAAGTAATTCAGCTGTAATCCCCCTTTCTCTTCCTCTCCTGGAGCTCTATTCATATTCTAATCACAGCTTTTCCTTCCCTAAACCAGCCACTTTAGCAGAGCCCTAGCTTTGCACTTTTACTTCCACTTCCAACACTTCAAACCGCCTTCAGAATAAGCAACTCTTTTTGCAGCCCTGCTCCCTTCCACTTTCCCATGCGGCTGCCCCTAAAAAAAAACAACCAAAACCCCCCAACCCCAAAAGTGGCCGGTCGCATTTGGTGTGTTTGACTCGCTCCTGGCGAGCACGGCCTCCCCTTCTTCCTTGGAAGCCGCCTTGGGAGCTTCCCTTTGATTTGCCCTTCTCCCACGGCCGCGCCCCTCAAGTGCCTGCCGCTTGTGGAGCGGGCCACGCTCCTGTAACACACCCGGGCAGGTGGGGGCAGGCCCCGGCCAGCGCCGCACCGACCCGGAGCATCCGCTCCCGGGCCGCTCGCTCGGCTCCCCCTGCCCGGATCCAAAGGGCGCTGGCCAGGCCCGGGCAGGAGGCACAGCTCCCGCTCCAGGGGCGGCTGGGCAGCGGCCCGATGTGCAGTCCGCGGGCGGGCGGGGCGGTCTATAGGGGCTCCCTTGCAGCGCGGGGCCGAAGCGGAGCGGAGGCTGCGGGGGAACCAAAGGCGGGGGGAGGGGGACGGGCCCGCAGGAACTTTCACTCAGCCCGAGGTTTGCGCTGCGCGGGGCGCCGGGGGAAGCCGAAGTGTGGGGCTTGCGTCGATCCGAGGCCCCCCCTTTTCGGAGGCGAAGCTTTTCTTATTCAAAGCAGCCTCACAATGGGTTTCACATTGAGCCTTGCCCCAGCCCATCTGACTAGCAGCCATTCATCAGGCTGGCTGGCCTATCAAGGGCAGTTCCCCCGTCGGGGCTGCTATAAAATGATGCTTTTTCCCATGGCCCATCCGCAAACATTGTGACGGGTTTGGCTCTGCCCGGCTGGATTACTGAGGGGCCCGCGCTCCCCCCCAGCCCCCGCTCCCTGCGCCCGGGGATCTCCAGAGCCCAGACTTGGGGGCTTCTGCGCTGTCCATGGGAAGAGCATGCATTGCGGGTTACTGGAGGAACCCGACATGGAGTCCACAGGTTAGTCCGGCCCTCGGGACCGCCCGGCTCCCCCGCCGCAGAGGCGAGGCGCCTTGACAGCGAGCCCGGCGGGAAGCGGCTCTGCCCTGCCAGGAGGCTAAGTTCCCAGGCAGACGTGCCTGGCCCCCGCGCGTGTGGCCGTGCGCGCGCGTCTGCACCTGGCCAGGCGGAGCCCAGGCTGGGGAGCTGGGTTATGACCGCGCAGGCTGCTTGGAGCCCGGAGACGCGGCGCGGGCGGGATTTTCCGCCAGCCGACGCCTCCCCGCTCTGCTTGGCACCGCGGGCACCGGCCAGGGGCGAGCGGAGCCTGTCGTGGGGCGGGGGGTTTCTGGCAGGCTCGTCTCCAAAGGGCTGGCGGAAAAGCGAGGGGCCGAGCAGGGCTGGCGAGCGGGCCGGTGGCTGGGGTGGGCTGGGTGCGTGGGAAGTTTTTCTGACCCCCCGAAGGAGGGGCTGGGTGTAAAGACCTTAGCGCGAGGGAACCGGATCCCGCTCCTAACTCGTCCGCACCGCGGGAAGCACAGAAACCGCAGCAGTCCTGAGGCTGCGGGGAGGAGATGCGGAGCCAGCCCGAAGGGTGTTTGTCCAGCTCGGGCTGCCGCTGCCTGCCAGCCCCTGGCGCTGCCGTGTGGGCCAGGGCCTTGTTTGCAAAGCGGCTGGCCGCGGATCGCAGGCGGGGAGCCCGTCGCGTTGCGGTGCGGTTCTGGGCGTGGGAACGGAAACACGCTCTTCATTAGCTCCCTTCGTTCGAGGCCTTCCGTTTAGTGCCAGGCCCAGCTGTCAGCTACCCCTCTTCCCAGACCCGTGCCCCCTTCTCTTCGGAGCCTTTCAGGTGGCGTCCCCTCTTTCCCCGTTGGGAAATCCATTTAAAACTCTTGCACGCACCTAAAGGGCACGTCTCGATTTAGTCGACGATCAGGCGGACTCTCCACAAGCCGAGGGCTTCTCCCGCCACACCAGCATGCCCTGGTGTAACATCTGACCTGGGACCCCAGCTCCCACTCACGAGGAGATCTGTCAGTGACCTTTGCGTTTTTCTAAGACGGGGAACACTGTCCAAATTGGTCTCGCTCGCTCGGTCAAGACGAGCGAAGTCCTGGCTCAAACTCAACCCGGATTGGAATCATTTTCCATTTTTCACTTGAGAAATCTTAAGTGTACCTTTGCCCTGATTTGCGCCTTAGGCCTTATGCAGCTTTCTAGTAATTTCCAGGACTGTAACATTAATTAAATAATTGCAAATTGACGTGCCTAACAAATATTAGGGACCCGAGCCTTCTCCCCACGAAGTCAATAGCAATTTTGCCATTGACTTCAATGGGTGCAGGATCGGTCCCTTCATAGCTAATCAAAGAGCATTTTTGGGCCAGATTCTAGGGTCCTCACGCAGTCAAAACTCCCAATGACTTCGTGACAGTTATGTCCGAGGAAGACCTGCAGGATCCACCCTAATGTAACTCAAACTTCTCTTTTATTTGGCCACGCATCCCTGACCGTGGCTCTCTTTTCCACTGGGAACACTGGGTGTGTTCTTCACTCAGATGCAAAGAATCTCTCTCTTCACGCTCAGGATCTGTGTGCAGCTCTGAGAGAAGGAGAGCGGGGGGAAACTAATTGCCACTAGCATCAGAAGGACTCCAGAAGTAATTTGGGGCTATATGTGTGTGTAAATCTTGTAACATTTCCGAACCACTAAAAGCCTGTCTGCTCTTTACTGATTATCACCGGTTCGGATACGAGTCACTGCTGTGTTTTGGAAGGAGCCATGGCTAGAAAGAAAACCTCCCGTCTACTAACGGATCAGATACCAGTGTAGAGAGCAAAACGCTTCCCCACCCAAATGGGATCTTCTTTCCCGCACGCAAACGCCAGCTATTTAAATTTTTATTTTAATGCAGACTATGTGGTCATTGCACAGGCTTTTGCTGTGGACGCTTTCCTTAGGTTCTTGCCCGAGAACTAAACGCAACAGCTGAAACGCCACAGCTACCAGGGGGGAAAAGTGTGATTGGGACGAATTCACAAAGATTTGACCCGTTCACACACACACACAAATGGAGTTTGTTTTCTCAGGAGGAAAATGTTTCGAAATGAATGAGGCGTTTGCTAGCTGATTTGCACCCCTTGCTCTAAACCAATCCGTGCGGTGCCTACTTTGTAGTGAAGAGTCGCAGGACAAAGTTGCCCCTCTTAGTAGGGACGCAAAGCCCGGACTTATTTGTGGGCACTGCTTGTGACTTCTCGGTGTAACCGATTTTCGGAATCACAGGCACTTTCCATCTCAACAATCAAAACTGTACGTCGAGGCCGGCTCTCTGGGCTACCGTTCTTTAAATGCAGTATGGTTCTGATAAATGGCAACGTGATCGATGGAGATAATATTAATCAGAAAACACTTTAGTCTTGCTAAACAGATGGCAAGGAAAGTGGAGCTTTGCCGTTGTGTCATTCAGACACCTTAACCTCCCTTTCAGAGGACTTAATCCAATTAGCTTTTCTTCTGAGTTTCAGTTGTTATGTAAAGATCCTATTGCATTTGTGGAGAAATATAGCTTCATTGAAAAAAAAATCAGCCATCTTTTAATTTCTCTTTATCAGTTTAAAAAAAAAGTAGCAGGGGAAAAAAACTTAACCAACCTGTAACTTTTAATCGTAAAAATATTGAAATCATTTAGTAATATCTGCCTTATAAAATAAAATGTCATCTGCTTCCACCTAGACTAGCTAATGATCTGTTAACATACAGCCTGCGTGGGAAACTAGTCGTTGTTAAACCAATTCAAAGAGTTTGACTCTGAAAAAAGAAATCGATTGCTACAACTGGGGGAGCATTACAAAATCTCCTCTCCTTTTCATGAAATCTTCAGCGTCCTCTTGTGCATTTTTAGTAGGGCTTTAAAAAAACAAAACAAAACAGCAATGTTCAAAGCTCCCCCCCATGCAACAAGTGCTTAGAATCAAAAGCAAGATTCTGCTGGCACGAAAGTGAAGGGAACATCCCCACACCCAGAGAGAGACTCCGTTTCCTTCTCCTTTTTTTGTCCTGCTAAAGAAATACCCTTTAGCTGGGGTGGAGGACAGGAGGGAAGAGAAAGAAGAAGAGACTCGCTTCTCATTAGCAGCAGGGATCCAGGCGCTCCGGTCTGGAATCTAATTGAAACAGACAAGAGGAAGCAGCCATCGAACCGGTGGTCCTGGCTCCTTCTCGCTCGAGCTTTTCCAGACTGTCTAAACGCGGCTCTCCAGGAGACTGCGGGGTGGAGAGAGCCCAACCCGGATTCGGGAAGGGAAAATGTCCCCGGCTTCCTTCCTTTGGGACAGACGGTTAACATTGCGTCCGTCCTTCCCCCCTTGATCTAGGCTGTGGTTACACTTGCGAGGGGCCCCCACACTTGCCCGTGACGCTGTTTAAAGGCATTTACGCTGCAGCCTTGGGCAAGGACCCGGAGTCTGCCGGACTGGTTTTGTTTTCCCTGGCAAGGCAGCACAAGTGCAAAACCCCAGGGCCGGCAGACGCCCCGCTAGCGGGCGGCTTCTCCCTGCCCTTTGTTTTCCGTGTAGGGGGAGATCGCGCAGAGGGGTTGGCTTCGTGGCCATAATTAGAGAGAGCTCCCCCCAAGGCCTCATCCCCTCATTAAAACGGACCCAAACAGCCAGCCCAATACCTGCGTGCCCCGGGGTGAACCAGAGACTCTCGCCCGGCCCCCAACCAAGCTCTTCCCAAGCCTCGCCCTACTTCGGCCCCACCCCACCTGCCCCTTCCCTCCCTGTCAAAGGGGGAGTCCAGCGCCCACGCCCTACCGGGGATTTCCCTCCAAGCCCCGGTCAGTTCCGTCCTGGCCTCCCCTCCCTGCACTGCAGGCCATGGCCTTTGCCAGCCAGCTGGGATCCGGCGAGGAGGTGACGGGGGGAGAAGGGCCGCAGGTTGGCCAGTCCCGTTGCTTGGCAGGCGCAGCTGGAGCCAGGGCAGGGCCACAGCTGCGCACAGACGTTACCAGCCAAGCCAAGCCGGGCGTGATCCCGCAGCCCTTACCCCCTCCATCCCCCCCCCCGCGTGCCAGGGAAAGGGCCGCCGCGTGGGGCGGGGCTGTCGTGTCCGCACCTGTCCCGGCATTGATGCTGCCGGGCCCAATCCTGCAGTCGGGCGGGGCGGCAGGCCAGGCGCGCAGGCCGCTGGCGATGCTGCGCTGCAAGCACCCAGAGACCAGGTGTGTGTGGGGGGATATGTTTGATTGCCCCACATGCTGTTGGTGCAGGAGACGCGCTTCCCACTTATACAGCAGCTCTGCTCCGGGTGAGCGCCTGGGCAGCCAGGAGCCTCTCCGGGGAGCTGGGCAGAGCGCCAGGGCAATGAGCTCCGGACTCGCCGCCTCCCAATTTAAGGGCCAAAGCCCGCCCCTCCCATGCGGCCCCAGCGAAGCAGGGGCAGTGTCAGTGAGAACAGGCGTCGGCCCTTAAAGCAGCAGCATCTTCTGCTGCTTCGAATAGCCGATGCCGTCCCCGCCCCCGGCCTCTGCCGCCTTTCACGCAGTGCAAGTCTGTACAGGGCGGGCCAGCCCCACCGAAAGCAGCGGCAGTCCTGGCCCGTAAGGGCTGCAGCAGGGAGCGGGCTGAGAGCTACCGCGTGCAGAATTCCGGCCGGCTCCGGGGAGACTTGCGCGCGCAGAGCGGCGCTTTGCGCGCGCAGAGCCGCTGGAACGCTCAGGACAGCCCCGCGCCTTCCCGCACGCGGGGGAAGAAAAGTTTGCGAGGCAACGTACTAACAACAGGTTTCCATAGCCACAGCCCCCCCTAGTGACATCACCATGGTGACTGCAGGGAGCCGATGGGGTGGGGGGGGATAGCTCCTAGCAGGGGTGGGAAATAGCAAAATATTATGAGTTTGCTGGGTTTTTTGTGCTCTAAAAGGGGCTCGGGAGCGGGAGGCACTAAGAAAGCAGCAGTGAGCCCACAACAAAGGGGGAGGGAGGGAGTGGAAGGAACAAGGATCCAATGGAGCATGCGTGTTCCCCTCATACAATGCAGGAGCCCCTGCCGCTTGCTGTGAAATAAAACCATGCAGAAGGGAAGAGGAGAAACCCTGCTGAACAGCTCCAACAAATCATTCTTAATCACTCATTAACAATCCTGTCCAAACAAACTTGGGAGGGAGGTGCATCAATTGCCATCAGCTCTCCGGCCACCTCAGAGAGCAATCTTCCTTCCAGCCAAATGATTATTACTACCCACTCCCTTGCAACAGCTCACACATGGTAGCAATGGAGAGTGAGAGAGAGCCGCAGAGGTGTCCGATGTGTTCAGCTGAGAAGCGAAATGCTTCTCTCTGCTACCTGTTGAATAAGCATGCTAACAATATAGCCTTTGTATTTGTTCAAGACAGGGCCACCAGCCAGTTTTCCCAAAAGTAAAGAAATCTCTCAAGTCATCTGAATGTTGTGTGACACACCCTTGGTACTGCATAGTCCCACAGACACAAAACAGGCCAGAGATGCCACAAGAAACACAGGGTTCAGCAACGAATGATTCCCCTGTCAGAATTTAATCCCTGCATCAAAACAGCAGCTTTGTTTTCGGGGTGATGATGTGTTTATTTAGTTATTTTTAAGATGTGTGCTCTCAGTTTTGCCTGATGGGTATCTTTACTTCCACATCCCCCTCAGCCATGTCCAGAGGTCTAAACCACACCTCCATCACCTCCCATCCTTTTGGGTTCCAAAAGAATAGCATGGCTTTCCCAGGACGGGAACTAGAGAACATAGTGTTGCCACTGGGAATATCAGGGGAATCAGGGCTGTGGGGAATAAGGGAAAGGAGCTAGTTTTACAGTAGACCATTTCTGCTCGAAGTATGTTTACAGTATAGGTAGACTTGTTGCTACAGATTTTTGGGCCCAGTGTTCCTCCAAATGAAATCAATGGCAAAACTTCCACTTCCTTCAGTGGTCAAAGAGTCAGGTCCTTTTAGGGTGATGGGACCTAAAGCTGACACTTCGGGCCTGATCCAAAGTTCATTACAATCAATGGAAAGGCTTACATTGATTTCAGAGAGTCTGTAGTGCACTCTTGGTGTGAACCCTGCAATACTGCTTAAATCACATGAACTGAAGAAAGCATTTTAGCATTAGTCTAATTTTGGGATCTCTTCTCATCAATGCATGAAGAGTGTTCTGATGACTCACTGTGAATGAAAATGACATTATAGCTACATATCTGTCAAATAAACTGATTTGTGTTAGTAACAAATATTCTGTTTTATGCATTTGCATTTTTATCCAAAAAATCTAGATTATAAAAATTCACTTACACTAGCAATAAAGACTTTCATACACAGATTTTGTTAAGGAAAATTGGTATAAAGATGTAAACACTTTTCATATTAACAAATATTCATGTCCTAGTTGGCAAATATATCGATTATACGATTTTAAAACATTTGAATAATAATCCAGTATTTAACCTGAACTCTCGGGATCTTTTTATTCAAATTAGTGGTTTATTTTGTTACATTTGGAAAGAGGTTTCCAAAACAATTTGCAGTGTTATGTAGGCAACAAACTGTTTATTATGGCTGAAGAATATGTTATATTTCTTTATTGATAGCTTATGTTGTGGTAGAAATGTGCTTGCTAGGGTATTCCCATGCTCCTGTATACATAGTGTATTATGTTAGCGGACTGATCCTGTATTCCTTGCACCTTGAAGCTGGTGAGGTATGGATATATAAAGAAAACAATCCTATGTGGTCTAACCTGTTAATCATATTATCTGGTTTCATAGATGTGCAGTGAAAGAGGTAGAAATTGTTTTTCCAGTTTACTGTCATGGTGTTGCTGGCATTATTTTGTGTGTTATGCTGCTGGAACTCACAGAGACCAGGGTAGGACCCGAGGCGCAAGCCCTTACAGCGTATCTGTGAATTTATATTAAATCCAGCTTCTCAGAAGGTTGTGGAAAAATTTAGCTTGAGGTCAGAAGCGGACTTTCAAAGTTCTAGTCAGGGAAAAAGTATTCGACGTTTTCTTCAATTGCTGTTGAATTATTTCCTAACACTAGAGAGGGGAAAAAAGGTGGTGTTTTTTTCAGCTGAGTATGTAGGAGTGAAGCCTGCTGTTTATAAATGGTTGCTTTAAAACCAAACAAACACAATGTGCACATCAATAGCCTGGAGGATGCCTCATTTTGCAAAAGTAAAGTGAGTAAATAACTTTTTTTAAAGTTACAGCATAGGACCCAATCCTGAAGATTTTACTTGGGCAAAACTCCCATTGAAGAAAAGACTCCAGAATTGGGCTCACTGGACGTATGTGTGAGACTGTAATGGTGCTTATAGAGGACATAGTGCACTTGAGACTCCCGCAGCCCACACACACACTCTAATCTGATATACAGAACAGTAACTGCTTTACTGTAGTTGTTCTTGTCTATTGAGTTAAAGTTCCACCTAGAATATTTAATCTGTTTATAAAATGAAGACTCTTTTATTTTTAACACCCTCATGATGAGACACTAGGGGGTCAGTGCTGCATACCAATATTATTAAATATAATGAAACATAATTTGAAAACACTCTGATTATTCTTTGGGGCTTTTTAAAATAATAAATCTGTGGGGAGAAGGATTCAATAAAAATAAGGGCAGTGCGGAGGGGTGCAGGAAAGGCTGCAGTGTTTGACTGTATAACATCATGCTTTTTTGTTTTTAAAGAAAAATGAGAGGAATTGGGGTGAAAGTCAAGGGGAATGGGTTCCACACTTTGGAACCTGCCGCAGCAAAATCATGGCATTAAGATGCAATGCTGGGATCACTAAAATCTGGGTGGTGTCTGAACACTCAGTCCCTTTCAGGTCAAGACTCAAAGGGATGGTATTGAATCCAATCAGAGCCTGGTAGTCTGTAATGACACCTTTGGAGCAGTGGTGGGCTGCCATGTAGCTAGCACAGGTACAAACACCATACTTTGAGTGGTATTTGCTATTACATTAAAATAAAGAATATTAGCTCGCCATTGCATGAATATTGAAGTATGTGAATTGCCTGATTTCCCCCCATGTGTCTACATCCATGGATCTATGCTTAATTTACTTCATTGTAACTGAACATTCGTACAAGATTTGAGTCTGCTGGAGCCTGAAATGCAGAGCAGTGGAGTAAACTGATGCTGACGTTCTAGTTCGGATGATGAGTGGCATAATGGGTTTTGCCACGGAGGAATTCTATAGCTGCCAGCAGTAAGGAAGAAGAGTAATTGATGATGAGTAAGCCAATTTTGGGCGTATGGAAGTGTTTTTTAATATGTACCTGGTCAAACATTTGTGTATGCACACGGGTGTGCATGTCTCATTTGCATTCATATGTACGTGTGTGTCTGTGTATAGTATCATTTTCTTCTTGACATGCGAGCCCGGTCCTGCAATTTCCACTCCCATCCTCTGCATGGAACACTCCAGCTGAAGTCAATGGGAGTTGCTCACATGGAGGACTTGGGTGCATCCGGCTCATGATGAATTTCTATAATGCTTGTGAATGTGTAAGGGTTTTTGGTTGGCTTTTTATTTTTGCATCCATGTCACATGTACAACTGGCAGTTATGCCTTTGCCCCCTTCCTGTTTATTCTCTTCTCAGAGCTTTGCACGAAGAGCTATTCACTACGTATAACGCAGCAGCTGCTGTCAGAAACTCAGCAAACTGGCACTGACATCAAATGGGGCCAAGATTTCACTATAGGACTATAAGTAATTGATCACGTTAAATGTTTTGGCAAGATCTGACCTTTATGATAAACTTGTAATAGGGAAAGGGGGAGGAGTCAGCAGGAGGTTGGGGCTCCCGTGCAGAAAGAAAAGGCTCCCTTGCAGTTTAAAGTGCCCCCAACCTGTCCAAGAAAGGACAAAATGCTGGGCTCAGGAAAGTCTTGGTTTTTCCCCCTGTGACTGCAGTTAAGTGTGTTTGCGTGGCGGGGGGTTGGAAAATGAAATGACTTCTCTTGTTATATGAGTGCAATAGCCAGTTCTCAGCAGCTAGCACACCCAAGTTCACGACAAATTCTTACAAGGTTGTCTAAATAAGAGCTCCTATGTTATGGTGATGAGCAACAGTAGAAGAATCAGGATAGGAGCATAGACAGTATCTGTTCAGAGAAAAGTCCCATCTACAACACACAATATTAAGCAAGGGAGACGTTAACTCTAAAGCATTCAGCTGTTGATACGCCCTTGGATTTAATGATTTTTCTATTCTATTCCTGGCCCTGTTCTGCAGTCGTTAGATGGACACAACTGTCCTTGCAGACAATGGGAATTATGGGTGAACCAGTACTGCAGGGATAGGCTCTTACGTTGTATCAGCACATCCATTGTAAGCCCTACTCTTCAGGGGCTTTACATTCACTTACAAGGTTGATAGCCAGGTTCGAAGGAAATAGGAGTTTTGCTTGAAGTCGGGACTTCAAGATCACATGATTAAAAATTGTTGTGCATTAAGGAGAAATGTTGTCAGACGCACCAATATTTAAGTCACTGCTCCCCCCGCCCCGCCCCATCAGTACTCAGGTTTAAAGTGTTTGTTAAATCTGCTCTGATCAGAATAATATTAATGGACCTTCTAAAGACAGCTTTCCCCAGCACAGCTATTTCAGATGGTGCAGCTAGCTGGGGCCTGATTAGGGTGACCAGATGTCCCAATTTTATAGGGACAGTCCCCATATTCGGGGCTTGCCTATTACCCTCTACACCCTGTCCCGATTTTTTGCAATCGCTATCTGGTCACCTTCGGCCTGATCGAGCAAACTTGCTCTGACATGAGCATTTCCATTATATTGGATGGAGCTACTTGCATGAGTAACAGCTACTCACATGAGTACGGATTTATAGGATCAGTCCCTGAGTAAGCAAAATACTGAAGTACAGATGCCATGAACTTTAGGTTCTTGCACAGATTTACAAGGCCTGAGCCAGAGCCTAATGGAGTCATTCGTTGGGAGTCTCTCCACTGACGCCAATGTTTAATGCCAATATTTAATGAGTGCTAAGGCTACACGGAGACAGGATGGACGTGCTGTTGGTGATGAAAACAAGTTGCCAGGGGAGGAGGGAGGCCTAAATCAGCACAACATACATCCAGCTTCTGGAGAAGTCTGTTTTTCTGGGCTTATAAAGAAGAGGCTCCCTTTTTCTTTTTTTCATGTTTCCAGGGCTTCCTTGCACAGGGTGTGGAGTGGAGAGTGCAGCTTTCTCTGAGAGGTCAGTCTCGCCTTTTGAGGAACCTGTGCTACTTTCTGAGGGGAGAAGGAGCAGAAGGAACTGAATATGCTCTAGGTTTTTGAATCTCTGATTTGAATGTATTGGGGACTGAGTGGAGAGTTGTTGAGAAGCTTCTCAAGTGTGTTTAGCTTGTAAACTCTGCGGGGAAAAAACACGTAGCGTGTGCATGTGTAGTGAGTAATATTGTGGGCCAGTGATCTTTGTTGGGACTCTAGAATGGGCCTACATCACATTATTTATTTATTTACTTATTTATTTACTTATTGTTGATTAATACTCCTTCTAATTTTGGAAAACAGATATCCTCTGGATGCATTTTTAATGCTAAAAGAAATAATCTTCTCTTTCCTTCTTACCCGTTAGTATATCTCCTTTTCTGTTGTTTTGTTTTGCTAGGGTTTTTTAGTTTTCTTTTCAAATGGGCCCTTCCATATTGCAGCTGTCAATCCTGATGGCCCAGCTGGCCTTTTTTGAGAGTAGAGATTTCTCTCTGGGTCTGACAAGAGGTGCTCTCTCTGATGGGACAGATTTCTCTGTCACTTGTATATTTTTTCTCTTTTCTCCTGGTCTCCTTTTTCTCTGTTTGTTTGGTATCCTCTCTATCTTTATCGCCTCTTCTGCTTTTTTCCTCTCCCTCCATCTTTCTTTCTCCTTGGCTACCTCCTTTTACCTGTTATTTCCCCCTTATTTTCCTCTTCCTCTGCCTTTCCTTTTCCTTCCCTATTGTCTATCTTTTTCCCTAGCCCCATTGTCATGGGTTTCTTGCTTCTTCCCCTTCATCACTTGTCTTCTTGCTTTTTCCTCTTTGGCCACCTGTCTTACGGATGCACCATCATTAGTGTGTGTGAGGAGAGGAGCTGGCAAACAAACAAAAAAAGAATTGAACCAGGTCACTGAGGGTTGCCCTTTAAGCACAATTTTACCAAAGCTGCTGTTCCCAGGTTATTAAAAACCCTACACATTTTTCAGACCTCTGTAAGCACTGACCACTGCATGGGGCGAAATTGGCTTGCTGTTGGATTGAGCATCTCCTGTTGTAGAGCAGGAAGCATTTTATGGGCACTTGGTGTAGGCCTTCTTCTTCTCACAGATATTCTCGCCAGCCAGATCACTTTAGCTTTGTGTTGCTATGGGGCTTAATCAATGTGGGCATTCATGCCTAGGGTGACCAGATAGAAAGTGTGGAAAATCAGGATGAGGGTAGGGCGTCAGAGGCACCTATGTAAGACAAAGCCCTGAATATCAGGATTGTCCCTATAAAATTGGGACATCTGGTCACCCAGTTTATGCCTCTTCACATGCACTAGTGGGTTGAGGGTCCAGGCTTATCATGATGATTTCCCCCCCAAACTACTAGTGAGTGGATACTGACCCCTGCCATGTGACCGGGACCGAGAAACAAAGACCAGTCTCTTATGAACACTCCAGTGTGTCACACATTAATTACATGGTGTCCGAAGTAAATGGAATTTTTGGTAAAAGTGCACCAAGGAAAGCTGTCCTTCAGCTTGGGACTGAACCTGGTACAGAAAAGGAGGAGGTGATTGTGCACCTTCAAATCTTCCTGGAAGGAAATGTTGTTGCAAAGAAATCAGAGAAAGTGAAATCCTCCACACTGCTATGTGGGGCAAGCCCAAAACCACTGGAGATCTTAAAATGGTGCTTAAAATGGGAGCACAAAGGTGGCTGCAAATTGACAGACGAAGTCATCCAAAACCTTGAAGAATACTTCGAGGCTTACAAAATTACCACTTGGAAAAGTCTTATATTCTTTACAAGAAACCAGCTCCTGGGGAAAATGATTGACCATCATTCACAGAGCTATGAAATGACACTAAATCAGGTGAATTTGAATAGTTAACATATGGATCAATTAGATACCAGTTTATTTCTGGTATAACTGATCACGAGGTCAAAGCAAGGCTATTGTGAGAAATGGACTTCACATTGCAAACAGTGTCTGCTTACAGTGCTGGTGAAAACTACTGCCCAAATATGTGCTACCTAGCAATGGAAAAAACTAAATGCACCTAATTAAAATGTGCACACCTAACTGAAAATGCATCCAAAGCATAAAAACTTACTGAGGATATAGGGATGGAATTGCTACAGATGATGGGATTCTGGAGAATGGCTGTGTCATCAGAATTACACACACAGCACGAGATAGAAATACAAAACATAAATCATCATCTGGTTACAGAGCAGGGTAAGGACAGAGCTTCAGATGTTCTGTCATGCCAGGCATGAATGCTGCTATAGAAAATAAGATTTGTGGTAAAATACAGGAATCAGAATGCAAATGAACCATTGCAATCACATAAGATTCCTGAGTGCGCTTGGTCCAAGGTTTGGACCAGTCTTTTAGACTGTAATTGAATTGTGCCCGCATTTGGTGGAGTACTATTCCACATTTCTAAGACTGAGCTGTTGCACAACACATGGAGTAATAAAGCATAATAGCACACTGTAAAGCACAGCTTGCTCACCATGGGATTCCAGATGAGTTAATAACAAATAATGTTCTACGATTTACAACTCCCTTTGCTATATTGATTCAAGTACACCATGGCAAGCCCTGACTACACACCATCAAATGGGTTAGCAGAAAAGTCAATACAAAGATAAAGAACTGGATAAACAAAACAGAAGGGCCCCATTGGGTTCCTGGGCTCCATACCTGGCATTGTTGGAATATCACAACACCCCTCACAATGCTTCATTAGGATCACCAGTTCAGAGATTTATGGGGAGAAGGACAAATACCTTTAACATGTTCCTTGGACCAAAGACAGTTAACCCTGAAGTAGTTCAACAGAAATATAGGCCAGGAAACTAGAACATAAAAAGGTAGTACAGCAAGAATGCTAGTCACTTACCCCTGCTGCAAGTGGAAGAGAATGTTAGATTTCAAAGAAGAAGTGTCTGGCAACTTACCAAGGTAATGGGCTATACCGTCTGCACCAAGGTCACGTGATATAGGCCATCTCTGAGAATCAGTCCTACAGGAGGAGCAGAAGACAGCTGTACAAAACCAAGGAGGTCTCTGACTTAGTTTCTTAAGGCTATCCAAAATGCTACCCACAGAGCTCATGACATAATATGCATCCCATCAACGACAATGGAAAAATACAAAGACCAGCAAACCCAGGCTCCAGGTAGCAGATCCACCTCAGAAATCAAATAGGAACTGATCTGAGAATAATGAGTGGCCATGTGATCAGAAAGCCACCGAGCCTGAGAAGTAATCATTATATGCAGCATCAGCCTTTCATTTGCCAAGGGGATTGATATCATTTACTCTAATCTACATCCCAAATGTCTCTCCATGTTTTATTAATTGTCCATATTAATTTTGGTGGCTGTTTTTGGCTGATAGTACATTATTTGCGTTTGTTTGTTTTAAAAAGATGCAGCATCAGCCATTGGAATTGGTGGCAACTGACTTGTGCCATGTAACAGAGGTGTAATCATTTGTGACCCAGTCCCAGGTCAGACGGCTGGGACTAGAAAATAAATCTCAGTGTCTTGCTGGAGGTTCCAGAGCTATCCTGATATTTTTCCCCTTTAAAAGAAAGGGACTCTTTTAAAAGGTTCCAATGCTCTTCCGTAGGCAACCCTAGCACACTTCCAACCGTGCACACTATAGTATGCTTCTCAGGAAATGGAGACACTTTATGCATGCTACTAGCAACTAAATACCATGTGTTACACTAGATCAGTCAGGAGCAAGACATGAGTGGGTTTCTAGTCAGAGCAAGTGATGTGTATCTGTAAAGCTAGCTCTGACTATAAGCCCACCAATGACTTGCTGTTTATAATGGCCTGTAATGCACACCATTAGGGAGCTACTCTCAACTCTGCCACACTAGTTCTCTGTATTAGTGGCAGCAAGGGTTGAACTGGGAGGAATATGTGCCCGTGGCGCATGGCTCATGGCCCCCTTGCCAAAATTCCATGCTGGTTTGCTCTTCTCCTTTCACTCCCCCTATGAGTTTTCCTGTGGGCTGCTACTTCCTTCACCGTTCCTCTCGTAGATGCTGCTCCTCTTCTCTTTTCTCTTTCCCCCTTTCCACGGTGACTCTTTTTGTGGAATGCTCATTCCAAGCCCTGGTATAATAACTTAGAGGAATGGAATGAATTTAAGAAAAAGAAACATTAGGCTGGAGAACTCAAGATATACTTCCTTGCAGTGAAGGGTCTATTAGAGTGAGTAATAACCTCTCCAGGGAAGGGATGGAACATTTAAAACGAGACTAGACAAAGTCCTAGAGAATACACAGTGGGGAACAACCCTAGCAAGCCCCCTGAAAGTGATTAAAGTGACCTCCCAGATCTTTTCCACTCTAATTTCCATGCTATCCAGCCACAGTGGATAAATAGAGCCCTACAAGTCCATGGGTAGTTGCTTTATATCCAGAACCATTTGTGCAGATCGTGAATGGATGCAGATCCAAATTTTTTATCTAAAGCCCTGCAAATCAGTGGATATCCACTTTATATCCAAGGATCATTTTTACAGATCACAGATCGGGTGTGGATACAAATTTCCTATCTGCACAGGGCTCTATGGATAAACACAGCTGGATGTTAATGCCAAAATAGTTAAATGTTGGCAGTTTAAAATTGTTGTCAGTAGGCTACGCAGTTGACACCTCTTGTGATAAACTAGAGAGGTTTCTTATAGCTATTGGGTCAGATTCAATCCTGGGATAACTCTGTTAAAGTCAGGGGAGTTACACCAGGGATGAGTTTGCTCCATTGTTTCAATCTGTTTGCATATTCAGGAAACAACCATAGACAGGTCACTTTGTGGTCCCTGCTAGTAATACCGTAACAGCATAAATAAATAAGACACAGAAGGCTTAGCTCCTGTAGAAAATGGAGACACCAGGGAAGTTTTATTTATATACAGGTAGTGGCTGATTCAAATCTTGTTGAAATCTATTGACTTAAGTGGGCTTTATTCAGGTCCCTATTGCAGTAATAGTGCAACAATCAGATCCTATCATGTAAACTTTTGTGTTTTGGTTCATAGCTGTTAGGGCCCGCTGAAGTTAACGAGAATTTGTCCTTTGACTTCAGTGGGTGCTGGATTAGGCCCTTAATGATTTGCTGTGCATACTCTGGAGCAGCTATCCTGCAGGTGTCATGAGTTTAAAAGTCCTGACTTGTCCTCTGTGTTAGTGTGGCTGACTGATCTAGGTCGTGACAATAGTTTGCACTGTGTGGACTTCTTTTTCCCCAAAGGCAACATTAGAATAAGATGGACCAATGTTTTTCTTTTTATGATCATTGTTATTTATTTATACTGCAGTAGCATGTAAAGTCCCCACACCGGGATTGCAGCCCCCATTGTGATAATCACTGAAGAAGCACAGAGTATGTGATGGTCAAAGCAAATTTAGAGCTCAAAACATGGCCAATTAACAGTTGTGGAGGAAGTTCTCTTTCCATACACATGGGCAGCAGGAATGCAAGTTTCTTTCACATCAATGTGCTTCAGTCTAGAGAGACTCCCTTTGGAGATGAGAAGGGAGTTCAGTCTCCAGAAACCACTCACTCAGTAGCATTTCTCCTGAGACTGCCACCCGCGGTGCCTATTATAGTTGTGTTTTTCCTGATGTGGACACTTATCCCCTAGGAACAGGTGTAAGATCACCAAGCCAGTTCACGTAGGGCATTGGACGGTCTCTCACTAGTAATGATATCTGGTTAGTAACGTGGAGGGCTGCATTTGATCTGGAGCACTAGAGATGGAAGATTCTGTATCCTATGGGCAATCCCTTGAGCTATCCAGTCCCTCCTTATACCCACCATATTTGTTGCCCCAAGCCACAGCCTCTTGGTTTGTCACAAGAATAGCAAAGCATGGCTGGCGAGGTTGGCACTGGGATTGGCTGCAGGAAGGGTGGATTGGTTCAGTTGATGGAACTTTTCCCTCTGAAAACGTTAAGCCAGCACCACAGCCTGGTATTAATGTTCACTGTGTTGCAGGAACTGCCATCTCTCAGGTAAAATGATGTCTCCTTGCCTACAACGGGGTATTCAACATCCCATGGTGCTCTTTGCAAGTGTGATGGTGTGCATGGCAGTTTCTGCTTTCCATACGCACATTCTGTAGACATAACTTTCCCTCTACTTCGGTTACTTAGCACCCACTTCTAAATCTGCTTTGTGGTGTTATTGGAAGGTTATAACTAAAGCTATAAACAAAAATTAGGCGTGGACTGCACTCACGTTCAATTGCCAATCCATCCCAGGTTGTGAGTGGCTGAATCAAAAGTTTTCATTTTGGTGAATCTCTCTGGCTTGAACAGCAGCCACAGCCCACTCCAGAGGTGACTCCATTTCAGCAATTGGTAAATTGCAGCAATCCATACAGGATAAACCCTGATCCCTGTGCAAGCTGAAGTAAATGGTCCTATGAATTGTTGTCACACCACTTGAAAATACTGAGTAAAAGAGGCAATCACAGCAGAAGGGTTAGTAGGCAGTGAGATTTGCACACTGGCCTTATGGACACTGAGAAATAGGCATACAATGGTTACACCAATCACACGACCACATTAAGATTGCAGGATATTGCATAACTGGTGGAAAAGCCCTGCACTGCGACGGGCGGAGACAAAATACAGGTCAGATTAGATGCTCATAATGGTCTCTCTTGGCCTTAAAATCTATGATGCTGAATTCCCCTTTGGTACAATTTTTCACATATATAACATCAATTGCAATTTACACTAGCTGTCAGCCACTATTAGCCAATCCAAATGTAGGAATTTATATAAACACTCTGTATCTCAATAGTTATATTTCAATAGCTAGTCTGTAAATATGCAAATGTGCAAAGTCTTATTGGTTAATGTAATTTCTCAGCTTTGACTGACTCCTGTACTGAGAATTTTTTCTAATTGTTTGCCAGCAATACGTATAAGAACATAAGAATGGCCATACAGTGGCCAATGCCAGGTGCTTGAGAGGGAATGCACAGAACAGGGCAATCATGGAGTGATCCATCCCCTGATATCCACTCCCAGCATCTGACAGTCAGAGGATTAGGGACACCCAGAGCATGGGGTTCCATCCCTGACCATCTTGACTAATAGCCATTGATGGACCTCTCCTCCGTGAACTTATCTAATTCTTTTTTGAATCCCGTTATAGTTTTGGCCTTCACAACATCTCCTGGCACCTCAGCCTCTCATTCCCTTCAGCCAAAGCAGAAAAACACCAACATATACATGCCAGAGAAGAGAAAAAGCAACAAAGAAAGAAGATTGGGCTATCAATATTCTGAGAGAATTTAAAATAATAACAATAATAAAAAAAGAGCTTTTGACTAACTTCCCTCTTTCCCTACAGATCATCAAGGCTCTTCTCAGAAAAATTATCATATACTTAGGCTTGGCAGAAGTTGATTTTTATAGTTTTAGAATTTTGATGAATAATATCAATGCTTATTTTTAGGTATTCCCTCCCACCTTCCAATTTTTATCTACCAGTATTTAAATTTTCACAGTTACACAAAATGATAGGTTTTAAGCATTTTTAAAATTGTTGTAGATTTACATTTTCAGAGCTGCAGGAAATTATGGGGGATGTCAGACAATGGAGGAGCTGGACAACAATTATTTAATGACAGTGAATGTTGAGATTCAAAAAGTTAAATCTTTATAACCATGAAAACAGAAATCGTCAGCAGCCCATGTCAAAATATACAAAGCAAATATCCTTAAATGAAACCGCAATAAGTTCTTTTCTCATTTTTCTTACTTTGCCTTTTTGTACATTTCAATTATTTTAGATGAAAATATTTTTTATTGGTTTGTGTGTGTGTATGGTGAAATTGACGTTTACTGACATTTATCAATAAAAATCAAATCTTGCTCAGCTTACATATATTTGTGCTTGCTTCGTGGAATCCCAGCCCTTCTTTCCCAGTTCACTTTTGAAACACAATGTAAACAAAAACATACTAGTTGTCCTAGAGAAAAGAGTCTTACTGACTTTTAGGTGAGGAAATGGGTGGGAATAAGGACAAGAGATAAAGGCCTCCGGCTCTGCAAAGACTTAGGCATGTGTTTAACTTTAAACACACAAATACTGTACTCCCATTGTTGGATATATGAGGTGTCCTGCTGAATTCAGTTACCAAAAGCAAGTTAAGCAGGTTCCCAAGTCTTTGCAGGACTGGGGCAAAAAGGAGGAAGAGTAAGAAATAGATTTAAAACAGCTTTTTAAAATTGTTTTAAAAAATCACCTTTCAGCAGTGTGGGAACTCATTTTATTTTTTGTAGGTTCTTTCAGTTGAGTTAGAATTAGAACATTAAAGATGTCCACATAGAGATAATCTGAGCGTGCTTTCAGTAGATGCAATAATAAACATATTTTGGGCTACTAAATACATTGGTCTTCAGCCTCACTGTTTACTTATAAATACCTCAGCCTTTCATGCTCAAATTTCATTTAGTCCAGGAAATGCTTATTAACTTGAACTTCAAATCATCTTTATGAAAGTACTCTGAAGTTAATTGTCCTGTTAAGCTCAAGATTTTTTACAAGAAAATCACGAATGAAAAACTACCTTAATTTCACGAATCTGCTCCTTTCTGTCATGCAGAAATGGTGTAACATTTATAATGTGCTTGTCTTCAGTTACATATAAAAAAGCTTGCAAAATGCATCAAAATGACAGGTTGATTGACAGTCCACTTTTAGTCCCTGATATATTTACTTAGTATTTAAAGAGGCACTGTCATCTCAAAAACTGTTTTAAAAAATCCTTACTTGTGTTTTTTACTAATAGTGTAACAGACTTACTGAATTGTGATACCCTATAGAGTCCCCAGAGGGTGACAGCATAAAATGTTATTAGGCACCCCCAGAAACAGCCCCTAAAAGGTATGACTTCTCCCATGTGGGAAGGACTTCTGCCTTGGGAAGTAATTCTTAGAGGAAGTTCAGGGGCAGATGGAGCGGTATGCTTCCTGCCCAAGGGAGAAAGTGAAATTGCCCCAGCAGCAGGAAGGGAGCTGTCTTTGTACCTTATTTCAGCAATAAACAGGTGCTTTTGTTGTGTGACTGAGTTTGTTGTGTGACTGAGTAACAGTCCGCATTGTTACGATGAGGACTGTGCCTGATTATGCTAACCAGCCAATAAGTAGAACTCAAGTCACAGAACAGTACTTAGGCCTTAGTCCTGCAAAGACAAGGACACAGTCAGACCCAGAGCCTGTCTAGAACCCTGCTGAAGTCTGTAGGGTCTGGGTATGTTCAAGGGAATGCTCATACGGTTGTTTTTGTAGGGCCAGGGCCTCTATTATTAATATCTGAAAGAATTAAAAAAAAAAAAACGCACTTTTCACTTTTTTGTTAATTTTGTTATGTATTTGTTTGCTCAGGTGGGAAACAAAACTAGACTAGTCAGCATCACTTTTGTTTCCAGCCAGTTTCTTTTTCTTTTTCTTTTTTTTAATTTTCATTCGTGCACATTTGGGATCTGCAAGGCCCTGAAAGCAATATTTAAATTTCTGCAAAAATATGTTTGCACTTTTAAGAAATGCATGAAAACATTCTTATGAGTGTTGGATGTTAAGTTTTGTAAACCATTAAAAAAAATACAAACAGTTAAAAAGAGTTTCTTCCACAGTTAATTTGGGGCTAAAACCACCTGGCAGGAGGGCTGTACAAAACAATGCAAACCACACTCTGCCTTCATCTGCAAATCTGTATCCCAATGCCACAATTAGAGCCTCTTGGGCAGAGTTCTGCTGACTTCAAGCAAAAATCCAGCAAATTGCTGCTGTGACTTCGGAGAGAGCCGCTGGGTGCTCAGCACTGTGGCAAAGCTCACTTAGTATAGGTGCTACATGTGGTTTTAGGAATCTAACTTCAGGGACCTAGTTTTGAAAATCTTCTTCCAGGTGCACAGGAAATGCCTGGCTGAACGGCTGCCTGTGCCAATTAGCGCTGGCTGTGATAACCAGATTTACACCCCTCAGCTCATCATGCCGGTCACATCATTTAAAGATGCAGCCCTTTGTGAGCCACGCTCTGAAGTGTGCTCTGTGATTTGGGAAATTTGCCGGTAATCTCCTGAACAGAGAGACTCAGGGTTACTTTCCTGTACCATTGGCTGGTCAAATCATATTTCATACTGGAAGAGGTTTGATAAGTACTTGAATGTGAGAAAACCAGGGGGAAACCCAGGATGCTGCAGGTAGTGTTCTGTGGCACTCACGGCTAAATTGTTCAGCGTTGTAGTACATTGTTAAATAGCAGCTGTGTCTCATCCCGAAGGTGACTGCACTAAGGGGTGGAGCGACTGCATGCTATAGTTTGTAACATTGCCAGCCTTCTAAACGAAGGGTTCTATAGAAGTTGTGGTATGAGCTGGAGAAGTGGGTTCAGTTTGTGTAAAGTTACTGACAAGAGAAAGTCCACCAAATAAAACCTAGAAAAAGCTTTTCCCCAAACTGAGGTGCAGCTCCAGGCACTGAAGATAAAACAGATGGCTGCGGCCAGCTCCCTGTTGCTAGGATGACTCAGCCAGTTCTCGTTAGAAGGGAAGAGCTGGGGATCAGTCTCTCCCCTCAGAGCTGGTGGCATCTATGTTTACTTTTTTTACTCCCAACAGCTGGGCTCAATGCCACCAGGTGCATATAAGCAGCAAAGATTGCTCTCTGAAGGGCTTCTATCAAAGAGCTAGTAGGAGGGTGCTGCTGCCGCTGCCGCCCTGTGCTCGCTCTGTGGTACCCCTGAATGCCTGCTTCCTCCTCACTGCTAAGCGCCTATCCCTCTGCCCCACAGACTGAAGGAATAGGAGGGAGTGGAAGTGCTGCTGCCCCAATTTCAGGGTGTGGCAGGAACAGCAGACATGGAGCTAGGAGACCAGATAGCAAGTCTGAAAAATTGGGACGGGAGGTGGGGTGTAATAGGCACCTATATAAGAAGTATCAGGGCTCTCCCTATAAAACTGGGGCAGAGATAATGTGGCATTTGGCCCTTATCCTGTGTACGGGATCTATCGGCAGCAGAATCTTTGCGGCAGGGGCAGCCAGGAAATCAGATTTCAGTGCGGCCTTGTCGGTTTGTGATTTGGTAAAGTACAATTTAGTTATCAAGGTTCCACTGTAAGGTTTTAAGTCCCTATCTCAGTGGGCTCAGGGTGGTCCTATGCATGGCTGGGCTGGACGTGATGGAGGAACAGCTTTTCTGAAAGGGTATAAACGTACCAGAATCTACAGCAACATACAGCTATTGTGTTTGCTTGCTTTAGCTGCTTATCAGAAAGGGGTGGAAAATCCTTGATCCTCATCTGCAAGGGGAGTGAATTCTAGGAAGGAGAGAACACTAGTACGATGCTTGGGTGCCACGCAGTCTAATGCCGAATGTGTTGCTTCTGTGCACAGGACCCCCAAAGAGCTGAGAAAAGGGAGATGGTGTGTGCAGATGTTGGCATAATTAAGGAAATGAAGGTTGCACCACTACGAATTCTTTCGGGAATGCACGTGGAATAGAGACATAGCCAGGGTGCAACGTGATGCTGCCACAATGTGTGGTCCAGTGGCTGAAGAGCCTGTGCACTACCATAACTGAATATTTATGGTAGGGTCCTGGCAAACATATGATGTGCTCCATCACAGTGCCCTTTGTGAGTGCTCTTACATGGAGCCCTCATGCAGGTGTGTTTGCGCCCGCGTGTGTGAGGCTGCTCTCCTGGATGTTGTCTGGCCATGATCGCTCATGACTTTATTTATTCAAATTCGATTCTTAACTGAAGTGGTGCATGTCCTGTTTTTATCACTTTAAAATATGCAATCCAATTAACACTGTAAAAACACAGTATGTGCTTTAGCAATGCAGCGTGCTGCCTGCCCAATGCCAGAACGCTCATGTTTACCCCCCAGGATGATGAATCTCTCAGACAACCATCCCCTTGACCTTAGCCTATCACTGCACCCTGAAGCTCATGCTGTTGGTCTGCCTTCTCTTTTGGCAGGTTCTTGTCTTTCATGTAGGCTGTGTGGTGTGAATGTGGGTGTGATTTGCTGATTGGGATGTTCAGTCATTCAGATCCCTTTAAATACTCTTGGCCCTGGCTACCTGCTACCAGCATCTGATTAACTTTACCTACTGTCTTTTCTCAGCTGGGTTGCTACCTGCAGCCACTCTTGCAGCATTTGGTTCTCCTTCTTCCTACCCTGCCTATGGCCATGGTTAGTTCCACCAACCTCCACTGCTTCCTGCCTGTGCACAACATTGCAGTAGTGGCCAAAAGTCCCAGTCAGACTTCAGAGCTCCATTGTTCTAGGAGCTGTATAAGCAAACCCGTGAGAAGATGCAATACTTGCCCTGAAGAGCTTGCAGTCTAAGGCCCAGTCCTGTAATCAGATCTCCATGGTCAGGTCCTTGTAATTGTTTAGGGGAGGAACTCATGAGGGCATCTGTCCACCTGAGTGGATCTGATTCCAGGATTGCGTCCTAACCCTGCAAAGACTTACACACATGCTTAACTCTATCCATGTGAAGAGTTGCACTGAAATTGATTGATTGAGGTCTAGGAATCTATGCATAGTGCACTTGTTTCAGTTCCCTGCATGATTTTGGAAGCATTTCAGGATCACAGAGCCCATGGCTCGTTTTGTCACATTAAATAACGTGTCACATATATTACCGGTCTCCATGAAAATGATTTCGAAAGTGCATGGATACACCTCGCTCAGCCTGTGTTGTTCTTTGTCAAAAGAAATCTGATAGTTGAAGTCAGGAAGAAGATTCTTCTTGTATGTCGGCCTGGGCAAGTCTTAAGTGAAATTCAGCAGAAAGCCTTTAGTAAAAATGGTGGTGCTGTATTGTACTGTATACTTCAGATCATTCAAAAGATGTCTATTTCCACAACGACAAAAAAGCAATTTTGTTCTTTTGCAGAGAGCTGGATTGAACGATGTCTCAATGAAAGTGAAAACAAACGGTATTCCAGTCACACCTCTCTGGGGAATGTTTCTAATGATGAAAGTAAGTAAGTTTTCACACAGTTTGTGAGGTTATGGGTATGTCCAAGTGCAAAAGTTAATTTATTAAAACATGTCATTGTAATCTTGATGTTTATATTAAAAAATCTATCTTTGTTTCATCATGAGAGAAAATTTCACACCTTACCATGAGGGCATGTCTACACTGCAATCGAAAGGGTGATTGCAGCTCAGATAGGAATGCCCATGCTAACAGAGATAAAAATAGCAGTGTAGACACGGGGTCATGGACTTCAACAGGAGCTAGCAATGTGAGTACATACCCTGGTTCTGGCATGCCTGTACAGCCCACGCTAACGCCTGTGCTACTGAATCAGTGCTGCTATTTTTAGCAGTACTGAAGTCACACCTTGGATTGTAGCATAAATGTAGACGTAGGCCAAATCTATACTACCACTTACGTTGGCAAAATTTATGTCACTCAGGGATGTGAAAAATCACGCCCCTGAGTGACACAAGTTTCACCAGCATAAGTGGCAGTATGCACAGCGTTATGTTGGCAGGAGACCTTCTTCCACCAACATAGCTGCTGTTGCTAATTGAGGCGGCGTTAGTCTGTCAACGGGAGAGCTTCAGTTCAGTTCAGCTGTGCCACTGTAAGCTCGTTAGTGTAGACATGGCCTTGGTTACACTGGTCTGGTTTTCAAGGCGATGATTTGGTAAATGAACTGAAACTTCTTGTACAACACTAAAAGGCTGCGTTGTTATAAAAGTCATTTCAAAAGTAGATTTAAAACTATTACCGTTTGTTTGTGTTGCGGTAGCATCTACGGACACCAGTCATGTCAAGGACCCCATTGCGCTAGGTGCTGAACAAAAAGACAGCTGCCCCAAATAGCTTACAATCTAAGCAATGTAAAATGATGTGTATTCAGGTTTCCAAATCCAGCCAATGTTGGAACGAAAGAGCGTTTCAGTTGTGTAGTCCAAAGAGCTGCGTTGCTGTGAGATCTGATCATTTTATACGTTTTCATTGGAACATTTGCTAGGCTCCCGTTAAAAATGTATGGAAGTCAGAGGAAGCAGTACTGTTTGTTGGTTAGATAAGGATGCTGGGACTCAGGGCTTCCGTAGGGCTCTGCGTCGGTGCAGGGGTCTGCCTGCATAAAATAGGTTGCAGGATTGGGGGCCCATAGTATAAAAAGTTATAACCTCTAAAAGGATTATATCAAGAGCAAAATCATCTGTTTTCTTTTTAACAGGTGAACACTAGACATTTGAAATGCAGAATAAAACTATAAACTGTGGTTTAATAAATCCTTCCTAGTGTTCTAAAAATTAGAGACACTCTCAGATTACAATCACATGTACCATTAGTGTCAATTTTAAATCTAGTCAATTTAAAAGTATTTTTTCTCTCATGTTTTCAGTTACAGCAGATTTAGTTGTTGCCTATAACTATAACAGGTTTTTAAAAAATCAGGCAGAAATGATTTTTAAGATGACAGTTTTCCTTTAAAATTCTAAGACTTTTAAAATTCAGCATTTACTTTTCCCCATTTTTTTCATTTTACTCAATTTGCATAGAGAAAATAAACATAACTTAGTTTCCTTCTCTGCATTTCATGAGTTAGCCCATGCTACAATATGTTTGTGTTTCATACACTGCAGATTACTTATGTCTAACCATAAACACTCTTAACTGAAAATTTTTAAAAAGCCAACTTTTTTTACTATGCTTTTAAAAACTTCGAAAAACACTCCATGCACACACTCATATTCTGCATCCAATCTGCCTGACTGTCCCTTTTAATTTTTTTTGCACTAAGGGAGAATTACTCTGAGGATGTCATTGGTACCACTTCCAGCTGCCATGGTATTGATGATTATGACAATACAATAATTCAGTGGTCCTTAACCTTTCTATACATGGACCCTACTCCCATCTGCTCAGGAGTCTAGGTGGGATACCCCTCCAGTTTAGAAATATGGGAAAAGAAGGATGGTTAGAACCTCCAGATATTTGTTTGTGACCCCCAAGTTGAGAATACATTCTGTAATTCACTGAAGCACTCTGAGAGTAGTTGAGAACCATTCATTTGCCAGGTTTTATTTTAGTGATTAAGGAGTGCTGCTAATTGAGTGTATCTGTAAATAAAATTCTAGCAGATTCACTACAACCATTTGTTTGCCCACATTTTGCATAGATAGAGATCATTATTATCTTATGACATCAAGTTCATACTGTGTGGTAAACCTGAATATTTACAGAAAATGTGTGTAAAGCCATCTTTCAACTCCTGTTCTGACTTTTAAGTCTAATAGCCTAAAAGGTCAACAGTGAGCAGTCAGACTTTTCACAATGTCTGCAGGCCCAATCCCAAGCCCATCAAAATCAATGGAAAGACTCCCATTGACTCTGGTGAGTTTTGAATCACTTCCATAGTCCAAGCCAATGGAAGTCTTTTGGATTTTTGGCATGGGATCAGGCCCTGTATGGTTATTACAATCTACTTCCTTACAACATATAAAATAGTCTGTCTTAATGTCCCATAATATGGGTGGCTCTTACTCCAGAGCCTTCTGTTCTGGATCTGTAACGAATATGTTGGTTCTTTCAGATTTGGGCTTGTTTGGTTGGATATTCCTTCTGCTGCAGGTAGAGTTAACTGGTGTTGAGGTCCCTTTGGGCAATATTCTTGTGATTGTGGCAAGTATTAAACCTCCTCTAACTCCTCAGTGTCCTTTGAGCGTCTAAAATGGCCACTTCATTGGTAGGCCAAGAAAATTCCATTTACCAGTATATTGTAATGGGTCTTCTGAGGATCAGGGCAAGAGAAGTACCATATTTCAAGTATCTCTGTGCTGATTCTGCTTCCTGATGCTCCTTTAAATGTACTATGAGCAAAAGGAGTTTCTATGACCACGTGTCCGTCTCTCACGTCTCCGCACTGTTAGCTTGTTGGGCTGATGTCAAGGCACATGACATCATTGGCTCAGCATAAATAGCTAATTGCAGGATTTGCACCTCAGCCACAGCAGTTTTAGAGGTATTTATTGAGACCCTTGGGTCTGATTTTCTGAATCTTAGGACTTTCTATGATGCCATGCCTGTGGGTTGACACAGAAGCTATGGCTGCAGACTGCACAGCCATGAAAGTGACATAAATTAGAAGATAGTAGTATTTTTCTCATTTTTCTTAAACATATGGAGAAAGGAATTTCCATAGCTAATCAGACCTGAGGTCTCCATCTAATCCGGCATCGCGTCTTCAACAGTGTCTCGTATCAGGTATCCCAGAAGAAGTCTGCAAGAAATAAAGTGGGCAATTATGGAATAATCTGTCCTTGAAAGAAATTTCTTCCTTACTTCACAGTAGTTAGAGGTGGGGCTATGCCCTGACGCAGGAGGGTTTATATCCCTTCCAACCCTTTTTTCCTTTTTTAATGTGACTGGTGATGTTTTTTATCCATAGAAATATCCTATTGCCTTTTTTGATTTCTGATACATTCTTGACTTTAGTGATGATTGTGGCAATGAATTGTGTCAGCTGGTCACACTGTCACAGCCCCTGGTAAAGCTGCACCTGCCAGACGCACCCCAGGCAACTGTTTTGGGCCCACATCCTGAGCCACTATGCTTTTAAGCTTCCTGTGTCTGAGCAGAGCCGAGGCACTGCCTCTAGCTTTGGGTCTCCAGGCACACTCATGGGGGTGCAAATTCTCCATCCAGCACCTCCTCCTGAGAGCTGAGCCTAGGTTCTGTGATTAGAGCCAGCTTCCCCAGGCTCTCCAGTAACTGAAGCACGCCTTTCCCAGATCACGAACTTTTAGGGCATTCTGGCTTACAGTTTAATCCCTTCAGAGACACGATAGATGAAAGCACATAACACACAGACTGTGCAAAGGTTCCAAAACCAATCGTGCTTTACTTTGGATAGCAAAATAACTATACAGATCCAGACAGAACAATAAAACACCTGTATGCTATTCCATCCCTCGTCACCCTGGATGTGTCTTTGCAGAGTTCCAAGTTTCCTCTTTGGGATTTCATTCCTCTAAATCAGGAGGCTTCTCTTCTTAATCATAGAGCCAATCCTGAAGGAGTGAAGATCTGAAAAGAGGATCTGGAACCCTGGAAAGAGACTGAGCCAAATCTTGAACACTCTAGACTGGAGAGGAAAGTGAAGCAGGGAGTGGTGCATAGGTGTGTCTTGTTTCATCTGGATCTGCACATGTCTTGTGCTATCTAAAGTAAAAGAATGTTTGTTCTTGTGAGCATCCTGTTTGCCTTTGTCACTGTGATTTCCCAGACATCTTTTCCAGGGTTTTGCTTTTAATGAGGTTTTGGGCAAAAGCTGTAGAGTACATTTTTTTTTCCCCAAATCCTTCCTATAGCTAGAATATGCTCATAGAACCAAATCCCTGCCCCAGACCACAGTGTGAGTAAATGGGCCTTTCCCTTGGGAGAGATCCACAACCATTCTCCCTTTCCTCCACCCCAACTATAGGATTTTGGCTAGCATCAATGTTCTAGGTTAATGGCTTCTCAGCTTCCAGTTTTCTAACCCCTGCCCTCCTGTTATTCAAAAATTCTAGTAAAAGGGAATAGTATCTTCTCCTATCAAGTAGCTGAAATGAAGTAACTTTTGTTGTTCCCTGTGCTTTGGCATATGCTGCAGAACAGCAGGATTTTGGGATGGGATATTACAATTTAGCATTTTCTGAAGGTTTCAGCTTTAATGTTCTGTGACAGAATTATAGAATCATCGAAATGTAGGGCTGGAAGGGAGCTCAAGATGTTATCAAGTTCATCTTCCAGCATTGCAAGCAGGACCAAATAAACCTAGACCATCCCTGACAGGTGTTTGTCCAACCTGTTCTTAAAAACCTCCAGTGACAGGGGGTTACACTGCCTCCCTGGGAAGCCTGTTCCAGAGCTTTACTACTCCTTATAGTCACAAAGTTTTTCCCCCTATCTCACCTTAATTTCCCTTGCTGTAGATGAAGCCCATTACTTCTTGTCCTACTTTCCATGGAAATGGAGAACAATTGATCAGACTTTTTTATAAGAGCCCTTGATATATTTGAAAACTTTCGAGGTCCACCCTCGGTCTTTCCTCAGGACTAAACATGCCCAGTTTGTTAATCTTTCCTCATAGGGTAGGTTTTCCAAACCTTTTCTCATTTTTGTTGCTCTCCTCTGGACTCTCTCCTATTTGTCTACATCTTTCATAAAGTGTATGCTATCCTGTTACGTTAGTATTGTAAGGAAGATTACAATCAGACAATCTCTAGGGCATTAAATGATAGAGTTGAAGGACTAATTCCATTACCAAACGTATAAACCTAAATTTGTAGAGAACTCACACACAACAAAAAGGAATCTTTGTCCTATTTTTGTGTCTTCAAAGCCATTAGAAATTAGAGTTCAGACAAAAGTTACCTGATCTCATTGTCCTTAAACATAAAATGTACCCATTAGCTTCACTAATGTTTTGCCTGTGGGTGGGATTTTCAGAAGCAAAAGTAATTTAAAGTTTAATTCCCATTGTAAGTCAATGGCAGAACTGATCAAAAGAATTTCCAATGGAAA
Source organism: Mesoclemmys tuberculata (assembly GCA_007922155.1). Classification (NCBI taxonomy): domain Eukaryota; kingdom Metazoa; phylum Chordata; order Testudines; family Chelidae; genus Mesoclemmys; species Mesoclemmys tuberculata. The sequence goes on along the minus strand of ML675616.1, from coordinate 87,723,962 downwards.
ATTTTAGACATAAAATAGAGTTTTAGGTTAAATGAGATATTTGCTGAAAGTATCTGCCTTCCTTCAATTTTTTTTGGTCAGAAAACCAAAATTTTCACCAAAACTTAAACTGAAAACCAAAATCTGAAAAAGTTTATCAATGAAAAGTCTAAATTGTTCACTGAAAATTTTGAGGAAAAAATCCATTTAAATTTTTTTAGGGGGGAGTCCATTTTCTAACCATCTCTAGTCAATTAGACTTTTGCTCCTAAATCACATAGATACTTTTGAAACTCCCAGTCTTTCTAAGGAAAACAGGATCTGCCTTCGGGGGCCAGATTCTCACCCATGGCTACATAACAGTGAGAGAGATGGTACCTACTTACCTTTATTTAGCTCATTTCCAGAGTTGCCAAGGTTTGGCTGTCTTTAAGATTGAGATTTACAGCCTGAAAGAGTGAGATTCAAGACCAAAGAGTGAGATTTTCCAGGTGCTGTTAAGTCATTGCTTAAGACAGCAATTCTCATCTTTGGTCCTTGGTAACCTCCAGGTTTTTAATTCAAACAGCACTTAACAGTTTGTTTTAAAATGTACGCTGCTTAATATTGCATAAGAAATATTTAAATATCCTAATTCATACTAAAGTCTAGAGTAGTGGTTCTCAACTGGGAATCTGAGACTCCCTGGGGGGCCGTGAGCCAGTTTCAAGGGATCTGTAGGGCCTTTGGGCTGGAGCTCCTAGCCCTTCTGCCCACCACAGGGCTAAAGCCTGGGGCTGAAGGCTTGAGCCTCAGCACTAGGGTGACCAGATGTCCTGATTTTCATAGAATCATAGAAGATTAAGGCTGGAAGGAACATCAGGAGGTCATCTAATCCAACCTCCTGCTCAAAGCAGAACCAACCCCAACTAAATCATTCCAGCCTGACCTTAAAAACCTCTAAGGATGGAGATTGCACCACCTCCCTAGGTAACCCATTCCAGTGCTTCACCACCCTCCTAGCGAAAAACGTTTTCCTAATGTCCAACCTCGACCTCCCCCACTAAAACTTGAGACTCCACTTGATATCAGCAAGCCATTGATCACTGTCCATTGAGCCTGATGATCTAGCCAGCTTTCTATCCACCTTATAGTCCATTCATCCAATCCATACGTCTTTGATTTGTTGGCAAATCATATTCACATTCACAGAGCCAGTCATCTCATCATAAAAGTCCGTCTGGTCAGACATGACTTGCCCTTGGTGAATCCATGCTGACTGTTCCTGATCACCTTCCTCTCCTCCAAGTGCTTCGAAATGGATTCTATGAGAACCTACTCCATGATTTTTCCAGGGACTGAGGTGAGGCTGGCTGTTCTGTAGTTTCCCAGACCCTTTATTTAAAGACGAGCACTATATTTGCCTTTTTCCAATTGTCCAGGACCTCTCCTAATCACCATAAGTTTTCAAAGATAATGGCCAATGGCTTTGTAATCCCCTTAGCCAACTCCCTCAGCACCCTTGGTTGCACTGCATCCGACCCCATGGACTTGTGTATGTCCAGCCTTTCTAAATAGTTCTGAACTTGTTCCTTCAGCACAGAGGGCTGCTCACCTCCTCCCCATTCTGTGCTGCCCAGTGCAGTAGTCTGGGAACTGACCTTGTCTGTGAAGACAGAGTCAAAAAAACATTGAGTACCTCAGCTTTCTCCACATCCTCTGCCACTAGGTTGTCTCCCCTATTTAGTAAGGGATCCACACTTTCCCTGACCACCACCTTGTTGTAACATACCTGTAGAAACCCTTCTTTTTACTCTTTATGTCCTTTGCTAGCTGCAACTCCAGTTGTGCTTTGGCCTTCCTGATTTCACTCCTGGATGCTTGAGCAATATTTTTATATTCCTCCCTAGTTATCTGTCCATGCTTCCACTTCCTGTAAGCTTCCTTTTCGTGTTTAAGCTCACCGAAGATTTTGTCTTTAAGCTCACTGTTACGCCAAGCTGGTTGCCTGCCATATTTACTGTTCTTTCTGCACATCAGGATGGTTTTGTTCCTGTGCCCTCAAAATGATTTCTTTAAAATACAGCCAGGATTTTGGACTCCTTTCCCCCTTGTATTAGCCCCCCAGGGATCCTGCCCATGAATCATCTGAGGGAGTCAAAGTTTGCTTTTCTAAAGTCTGGGGTCCAGATTCTGCTGCTCTCCTTTTTTCCTTTCTTTCTTTTGTCATGATCCTGAACTTGACCATCTTCTGGTCACTGCTGCCCAGGTTGCCATTCACTTCTACTTCCCCTACCAATTCTTGCCTGTTTTGTGAGCAGCAGGTCATGAGGAGCTCAGCCTCTAGTTGGTTCCCCCAGCTCTTGCAGCAGGAAGTTGTCCCCAACATTCTCCAAAAACTTCCTGGCTTGTCTGTGCACTGCTGTATTGCTCTCCCAGCAGATATCAGGGTGATTGAAGTCCTTCATGAGAACCAGGGTCTGTGATCTGGAAACTTCTGTTAGTTATCCGAAGCAAGCCTCGTCTACCTCATCCTCCTGGTCTAGTGGTTTACAACAGAAACCCACCATGACATCACCCTTATTTCTCTTACCTTTAAACTTAACCCAGAGACTCAGAAAGAAAAAGGGTGAGAACCCCTGGCCTAGGGCATGTGAATTCTATATGTAATGCAAACCAATGGATTTTAATAAAAACAATTCTTTGCTGGCTGGAACAAAAACCTGGATGGTTGCAAATCCCTGAGGACATGAATTTGTCCAGTGTGGTTTAAGTTTTGAAATGTATTTTGCAGACCCTGCAGATTTTCAATCAATTCCTGCTTGTTTTTTGGGTGAACTCCTATTTTTTGACCAAGTATTCATGTGCGCACAAAAAATACCCTGCATCGCCTCCTCTCGCCCCCGTATAGAATGCAGGCTTGTAGTCTCCATGGTTACCATAGCACGCAAGCTTGGAAAGTGGCTTTCGAAGCTCTAAGCCCCAGGCCTGAGACCATGGATGCTTTGTCTCTTGCAGCACCTGAGTAAAAATATTTTAAGTTTTTATATATTTACTCAAAATGAGTGAGAGAAGCTTAGGAATGCATGCGAGCGTGAGAGAGCGTGCTAGTGAGTGACCCTCACAACAATGAAGGAGACTGGACGTGTTGGCATTTCAGCAGTGGGCCCGCACCGCTTCTAAGAGCAGTCAGACCGATGGGGCAGGAGCTGTTTATCTGAAACTCTGGAGTTGCTCAGCCTGAGCTCATCCAGATCAGACCTCTGCTCCCACATTACCCCTCAGGGGTCCTATGACACCTGTTGGACTGCAAGGAGATAACACAAGGGGGATGGTATCTTCTTGATGTCCCAGCAGCTATATGGGGAGCTTCTTCCCTGTGGTTTGACAGACAGAGACTCCAGTCAAAATTTTCAGAAGCGTCCACTAATTTTAGATCCCCCACTTAATACTCCTAGGACAGGTTTTTCAAAGCTGCTGAACACCCTCAGCTCTCATTGGCTTTGTCCGGAAGTATGACTGAAAATTAAGAAGTCTCTAAAACTGGGCAGCCAAAACCATAGACACTTGAAAATGTATGCAAAGCTTCCAGTCAGGATGAAGGCAAATCCACTGTCCAAAGAAACTGCCCGGGGCAAAAGGGAGAACAAGATCCCATAGTGTTGCCTTGCACCAAATGGTATTTTTTTGGTTGTGCACAATAAGTGGACCCCATTCTTGACTTCTTCCTCTTACCCCTTCTCTTGAACCTTGAGAATTGCAGCACTGGTGGGGGAGACTCTGGGTCTTTGCTATGCAGTGAAAGAGAGATACAGGGCTGGGCTCTTATACTTATTAAGAAAAAGAATTACATAGATTTCAAAGGATTGATGTGAGATATTTCTCTCCTCATCACTTTTGCCATTTGGTGAGCATGGGGGCCAGGGTGTTCTTGGGATCTAATTGTCCCATTTTCTTTTCCGCTGACTTGGACTTTCTGACTGCGGCCATTGAGTCCTTCACTTAGTTTCAGAGGGGAGCAAGGTCATCTTCCATCCCTGCTCAGTTGTCCTGAAGTCACACTTCAGCTGATGTCAACGCTAAGCACGCTGACTGCTGGATGTATATCAGTGGGAGGGCAGACTCCGTCCTGGGGATGGGATGCCATTTAAGCTGCTATGCAGCTGCTGTGCATGTGTGTATGCATGCATGTGAATGGGGATTGGGAGAGCCCTCAAGGCTTCAAATGCTCTTCTGCATTTGAAGCCATAGGGATGCTGAGAACTCTGGTTTTGGAGATATCTTGAGCCAGGACTTGTCCCCGTTTCTATATATTTTTTCTTTTACATAGTATTTAGCATTTATTTAAATAACAGTCGTTTGTTTTACTGTAGGGCACTGTTCTGCAGCGAAGCAGTAAAAGAGTAAACACAAAAATAAAGGGAAATGATACTCATTAATTACTATCCCCTTGCTATACAAATGGTTGTACAAATGGCTGAGGCAAGATTAAAAAAGAATGTTCCATCTCCAATTTCATGTCAATTCTGCGAAATAGAAAAAATATTGGCTGTATTTCTTCTTATGAAAAGAAGGATAAATATAACGCAGGGCTCTGCTATTCAATTAGCTAATGATACCACAAGATTATACTGTATACAGTAAAAGTAGGCTCATTTGTACACTAAACGGCATACACGCATATGTTTAACTTCATACTGATAGCTCATCTCCCCCTCATCAGTCTTCTTTCAGGTGCATTTCTCACTCCCCACCACACCGAAACAAAAAACAGCCACCCCTTGAAAACACAAACAAAATCCAACCTACCCCTCAACCTTTCCTTCCATGAGCCAGCCTTCTTTTCACTTCCCTTACAAAGTGTTAGAAAGAAATGAAAAAGGACTGCAGGACTCATATATTAGTGTTCTGGAACCAACAACAGTCCCTTCAGATTTCAGTTTTTTATTTTTTACCAAAAATACACATCTTTTTAACCTTGCAAATCCCATTTATATCTCATTTATTTTACATCTGTAGAATTGGCAGTGTTTAGAACAAGCACTTATTTGTAGCTGTGATGTTACAATTATGAATGATCACCTTTAGCTTTGCAAAAAAAAAAAAAAAGATCTAATTTTTCACCATCTTAGGCACAACCAAAGTGCTTAATGCTAATTTTCCCATAGCCATGATAATTTCACTAAGTGAAAATAATGTACTGATACAGGTAGTTCTAGAGCTGATGACAAAAAAAATCTCCCTTAGAAAATGTAGACTTTTGTCCAACAAACTAAAAAAGTCATTTTTCATTGATGAAAAATATTTGCCCAAAACCCAGACAAATTGAAAAATTTGTTTTGTGACAAAAATGTGGTTTTATTTTGAGGAAGCACTTTCATGAAAATTTTAGTTTTTATTTAGAATCCAATTTTCAATTTAAAAAAAATCCTGTTGATGGAAAAATTTTGAGCACCATTAAGCTCATTTCCTTACTTAGCTATAAAGGAGGATTTAGTGTGTGGACTGCAAAGTCTGAAAGGAGGAACCCCCACCAGGAGCAGATAAACCCGAAGAGAATGTTTTAGCTGGGGTTTGTGATCTTGTTAATTTTGGTGTTAATAAAATTAAGCCCTATGGAAGGGTGAGTTTGAGCTATTGATATTGTGTAGATTGTGCTTGGTATCAGATTGGCTAAGGTACTCGCTCATAGTTTTTTACATGAAAACACAGCAACGGAATGGGTGGGGCTATAATGCTGTATAATTGAGATATTGGTAAGGCATTTTATACAATGCCACATGATATCCTAGGAAAAATTAAACCAAGTTGGCATAGATGACAAGATAAGCATCTCAAAGCTAGCTCACTGAACACAGACAGAATAATTTAGAAGTTATAATCTGGAGCAGTGCCCACTGGGTTTCACAACATCTGATACTTATTCCCGTTTTGTTTACCATCTTTGTTAATAAGTTAGACAAGAAAATAGAAAATACTAATTCAGTTAATCTATGACCTTACAGTTAGGGAAGAATCAACCTAAACGTAACTGGAAGAAGAGGGTCAGGGACAAATTCTGGCCTCACAGGCATGGCTCCTGAAATATTAATTGAGGCCACTTTTATGCATCTGTTTATAGATTTTCATATCTTAAAAATCAGTCACATTGGAAAAGATGTTGGTGTGTAAAAGAAGCTAGCTAGTGCCTCATTGTAGGGGGACTGGTAGTGACATCTATACATGGCTTGCCAAACACTTTCCGTTATGAAAGATCCTTCTGACCTTTTCTTTGCAAACATCTCACCCCTTTATTGTTTGCAGAAACTTTTAATGTTTAACAGGAGGGATGTCCTCAGGCTACAGAAGTGCTTCTTCTTTGTCCAAAAAATTCCATTTAGCTTTTGCTGAGATATAAACTGTTAAAAATGGCCATTTCCTTTCTCTCATTCATTTTCCCTCAGGAAAATGTTGGCAGCCTGCTGGAATAATCACACACACACAAACACACACAAACCCTAAAACTATGTCTACAACAAAATGCTACAGTAGCACAGCTACAGCGCCACTATGCACCACTGTAGTGTAGACAATTACTACAGCAGTGGAAAGGTTCTTTGGTCGCTATGGTAAATCCACCTCCCTGAGAGGTGGTAGCTAGCTCGACAGAAGAATTCTTCCATCAGCCTAGTGGTGTCCACACTGGGGTTTAGATTAGCTTAACGATGTTGCACAGGGCATGACATTTTTTGCAGCCCTGAACAAAGTAGGTTAAGCTGACCAAACTTTGTAGTATAGACCAGCCCTGAGGCTAGGTTCATGCTGCCAATATCAGAGCTGCATCTGACAGTGTTTTCAGTGTGTCTGGGAGACTCCAGCGCAACTGTAGTGGGGGAAAACCAGGTTGGGCTCCCCTCCCCTCCCTGGACAAAGCCCATGGCCCCTCTGGGAGCACCATGATGGGCAGAAACCAGCCTGGGGTGCCCCCTGAGGGCCCAGCAGCATGTTTCCTCCCTATGCCTCCATGGACATCTCAAGGGGCTGGAACTCCTCAACTCCCAGGATAGACAGAGCGTGTCAGTCAGGACAGGCTCTGCCAGTGAGAGAGTTGTTACAGTTGCGCATAATAGATTTTGTTTTCACCTTTTTCCTTTTTCAAAAAACCCCCATGAAATTACATTTTTAAAAACGACGTTAAACTTGTGCATCTATCCTGTGCATTGAATGAGGCAGGTGTCCTGTGGGAAAAAAGTAGTATGTGGTAATGTAATTCAAGACTGTATCATATGCATATGCACAAGGGGACAGAATTAAAGTTGCACGGATGACCATGAATCTGGCATTTCCTAACTTTCAAGTGATAATGTTCCTTTAACAGTACATAACGTCCCTTTAAGAAGTCTTAAAATCAACACTCAGAACATTCAAAGGTCACTTTTGAAAATGTAGGCCTAGGCGTCGTGCTGTACTGTATTAAGTAGTGTTTGCCAAAGCGTGTCATGAACCCACCTGGGCTGGCTGGCTAAGAGAAGGGGCACAAGCAGGTTCTACAGTTTCAGCTTTCATTTAGAAATGTTAGTCTTCAACTGTGATGATGGCAAAGAAAACTTTCAAAATATGAAGTGTGCGCAACTGGAGGAATGTGGGAGTTTGCAGAGAGTCAGAAACAATAGCTCAAAGGTGTGAACTGACCCATTCATTTAGGTGGTTGCTAACTTGGATGATGATACTTTTAATGGCATCATTGTTAACGATTTCACTGCTCATCAAAGCATGTAAGAGAAGAGAGGCAGCCACTGGCCAGTTCTTGTGATTTCATCTCAAATCTTGTGGAATCTTGTGTTTTTTTCTTTAATTCACAGCTCCTGAATTCATGTGATTATGTGAGGCTCTCAGATTTCACCTTTAAAAAATAATCCAAGTTTCTAGTCCTTGTGGTTGCAGACAGAGCCTGGAAAATGGGACGTTTAATTATTCCGAAACCAGGGAGCAAATATTTATTGGTGGTGGTGGTTGTTTTGCTTTTGACTCATGGTTTTTGAATACTAGAGTTTGGCAGTACTGAGAAACTATTGTGTAAAGAAGATCTACCAACATTTCCCAAAATGGAGTATGGGGGAGCTGGAATGACTAGCCAGGAGAAGTGTGGAGTGGAAGATGTATACATTTAGCTGTTGTGGAGTGGTGTGGGCCAAAGTTCAAATAGGCTGACTAAATCAGGGGATGAGTGCAGCCCTCAAGAGGTACGCAGTGAGAACAGGAAGTACCACTAGGTGCCAGTCTGGCTTCCCCCAGAAAGTGCCGGAAGGGTATTCCAGAGCATTCTGGCATGACTCAAGGGCTGGTCTAAATTGTGAATATTCTGTGTAGAGTCAATCCTGCATACTGAGGGAATGATCTATGGTCCATGTACTATTGCAAACTAGGCAATGAGGAACATGGTTATAGATATCTCTGGGGATTCTGATGACAACAGGGATGTACTGTAGATTATTTAGACATCCCTTCTGAGAGGGATTTTGATACCATCTGACATCTCAAAGTATGTTCTACCTTTGCAAATCACATTTGCCCAGAATTGTTTTAATTTTTTTTAACTGTTAGAAGAATTAATGGGACTCAAGGAACAGTTGCTCCATTAGCTTAAGTGGTCGTGTGCTGTGCTGTTAGAGTGACCAGATGTCCTGATTTTATAGGGACAGTCCCGATATTAGGAGCTTTATCTTATATAGGCATCCTCCCCTCCCCCCCCAGATTGTTCACATTTGCTCTCTGGTCACCCAGTAATGCTGAAGGTCCCAGCTTCAGATGCTTCTAATGACCATATGGGGAGTTGTTACATATGACATAACAATGACCCCTATACACAACTCTGCTTTCATTGTCAGAGCCTGATGCAAGCCAAAATATGCATAGCTGTAGCAGCAGGTATATGAACTAGTCTGGGGAGACCATGTTACATATTTCCAGAATTTAGCCAATATTTCTGGCAGGTTGTGAAGTCTGACAGTATTCTTTGAATAGATGGTTTCTTATCAGTTCATAAATGCCTGACCAATTTCCACTGAAATTACATACCATTTTTTATTTCTCAATAGATGAGGAAAAAGAAAATAACAGAGCATCCAAACCTCACTCTACTCCAGCTACTCTGCAATGGTAAGACTCCTTTTAAAAAACAAAACAAAACCAAAAAACCTTGATAATTCCTTATCATTTTCATGTTCTGTCCCTGATTAAAGAGATTGTGAGTCTGAGAAACCCCACAAAGCAATAGTGTTTTCACTGCATGTGGGCATTCTATGCAGTTACACCCTATATGATTATATGACTTGCTAGTTGTCCTGTTAAGCTTTTTGTACAGTGAGCATGTTCAGATACAGTTTGGATAAGTCTTTTGGGCAGATGTATTTGCCACCTAATCAAGGAGGGTCCGTGGTTTGTATTTTGTTTTGTTTTGTTTGATTTTAAAAAGATAAAGGAAAATAAATGTCCCAGGATTTTCAGGATTCAAGGCCTTGATCCAGCAAAGCATGCAACCAGGTGCTTATGTCCATCCCTGTTAGATGTTTTACTGAAATGGAGTTCAAATGGTTTCAGGTAGAGGAGGAGAAAGAGCAGCAGGCGTTTGATGACTGTTTCACCTCACATGTCATAATCCCATCAGGGAAAAGGAAGATAGGAAGGAGCGAGAGGAGAAATTAGGTGGTGAGGGCAGAGAGGGAGAAGTAGATGAGAATGCATTAGAGAATTATTATGCCTTTTACTGTGAATAAGTGAGTGGTGTTCCACCTTTTCACACTTACTTATTTCAGCATTTTTATTTGTGTTATAACACAATCCGCACCATCCTCGGACCTCTATTTCCATAGCTTTTGTCTTCTCCTTTGGTTGTCTTTTTATTTTTGTTAGTTTGTTTATTTCAGAGAGAGCTAAGGGCACAAAATGCCTTGCAAGAGGTGCTCTGAATCTGTTGGGACTGAACTCTAGAACTGTGATCCGAAGTCAGTTGAAACACTCATTGGACTTTGGATCAGATCCTAGGTGCCCTGTTGGAAATCAATGTCCCTGAGCTTGTTTTAATTCTTTAAAAAAAAATATAACTTGAGAGTCTATTGTTATCTCCACTCTACTTCAGTTATAAGCACTTTACAGTGTGTCAGTTGAAAAATGGAGTACTGCCATACAATATCTCACTTAGTAAAATGTTGGAATGCTTATCTCGCTGGGTCAGCCTCATGAGGCCCATTTCTTTAAAGGGACATCAAGCAAAGGAGCCAGTTTTCAAATGTGAGTACCCAGTTTTGCACTTGGACACTTAAATTGTCACTCAAGCACTCAAATACCCATTTTAGGTGTCTAAATGCTAATTTGAGCATCCAAGTGCAAAACTTGGGTGTTGTAATTTATCCCTCCCCGTATGAAAATTGGGTTGATGGTTTACCGCCAACATACTTCACTGTTGACCTGAATGAATAATTGCAAAGAATAATCTACCAATGAATTTGCCTCTTTACCTGCATGTGGAATATTCATGAGCAGATTGCAATTTCCTCACATTTATTTGTTGGAAGTTTATTTAATGAAGTTTTATTTGATTATGGATTGATGTAGAGCAACTTCTTGTGAATATTCAGTGTTATGACTAGAGGAACTCATTCAAATTCTGGTGCAAATACTCGCTCAGACTTGCAAATTTAACTTACTGCATTTGACTCTGAAAATCACTTTCTGCAAATATCTGTGACAAAGAAAGTCCGTCTCTCGGATGTTTGTGGTCAGTGAATGAAAAAACCAAATTAGTATGGCCAAAGAGAATTCATTAAAAAACGAAGAGTGAATATTCATAGATTTATTGTTGTTTTGCGTTATTCACCCAATCTACTTTACCTCAGTATTATATAGGAAACTCTATCTAAAATAAAATAACCAACAGTGCTTAGCAGCCACAAATTCAGGACATTGTGTGGTAGTGCCAGTTAGGAATCCTTTTTCCCCCCAAAGGAGCAAATAACATACTAGCCAAGAAGGGAGACTGAATTAGAACACATGCCAGTGATACCGCTCTCAAAAGAAAACATGCAAATACTATAAACAATATCCAGCCAAATAGTTTCAAGCTTCCTCAGTTATAAAGGTTAGTAAATCCTTAAACTCCTGGGATATTGAGCTCTGCCGGAATGCAGTTTGCACAATAATGTCCATTCAGCAGCATTTGCACAGAATCCTAGAATTTAGAAATGGAAAAGGCTTGTACATCATGCAGTCTATCTGCTGCCTGCTACCTATACATTACATTATGTTCCACCATGTTTATCTACTGAACACATTTTCCCTTTTGACTTTTGCAGGGCATTTAATTCTTTCCATTCAATATTCCACTCCAGAAATATGGGAGGAGACGAATAGACAAAGCAACTTTCTGCTCTGTTTTTAAAATATAATTTTTTCTGGTGTCAAATTAAACAATTCAGTTAGCTTATTCATTGATGACCCAGAGCCTCACGGTTTAGTGGCTGTGCCACACCACAGTCATTTGGTGTTTCTTCATTTTGTTTTTTGTCTTTGCATTACATCTTTGAATGTTGTTTGGTCTCTCCTGGAGAAACTATGCTACTGGCTATATTATACTTGTATAAAAAAAACCACACTGAAATATCTTGGCCAGCATGCTGTAAAGTGCTACGCTTGCATGTTATGAACATGTTGTTTTGCATCAGATTAACTATCATTAAGACTTAGGAGTCTTAGTCATGAACTAGGACCCCATGTGCAAGGTGCTGCACAAACACAGGACAAGATATACCTAGTAGTTTAGTTTCATAAGTATGTTTGACAGCTCTGCCTGCACTTGCCTTGGACTCTGCCTTTGCATGACTGAGGGAGACTGAAAGCCAAATTCAGTAGGATACAGCCTCGTGTAAGCCTATGCAACTGCCATGGAAGTCTCTGAGCCAAATTCAGCATTGACATAACTGATGATATAAATTACTCATCAGGCATAAGTGGGGAAATAAGGTCACTTGCATTAATTTAGCAGCTGGAAGCACCACTGGCTCTGATGTGCAGTGGTGCTTGTCACATTAAAGCTGGCTGTATTTCCAGTGTGAGATGCTAGCAGCAGTTATCACATCTAATAAAGGAGAAAGAGTGTTGGATGAGGGAGGCAAGGAGAGTAGCAGGAAAGAGAAGAGGAGGAAAGTGGCAGGAGAAAGGAAGTATGTAAATTATGTCATACAGTTTGCATTTCCTCCAGCAGAGGGGCGTGCACAAGGAGGGGGCAAGCTGGGGCATAGGGCCTCCCAAAAATCTCCCTGTGTCCTTGCAGCCCAGGGAGAGAGGAAGCAGCAGGGTGGCTGGCTGCCAACTGAGCTCCTCCTCCTCCCACCCCCCAGTCTGAGAACCCCTGACCTAAGGTGTATCCGAATGTTGCCACTCAGTGATTTTTTCATTCTGTCATTGTGCATTCATTTGTTTAACCCAATATGCTTTTAAGTTGTGATATAATACTATTAATTATTAAAATAGCACCTAGAAATTTCAATCAAGGATCAGGGCCCCAGTGTGCTAAGTATTGTACAGAAAAGTAACAAAGAAGCCAATCCTTGCCTCTGAGCGCTCACAATCTACAGAGCAGACAGGATGCAACAGGTAGACAATACAGACAAATAGGGTGGAGGTGAATTGGAAGGATGAGGTAACAATAAAAACAGATAAAGGTTAGCCAAAAAGCAAAGGCCACTGTTTGTCCTTAAGTGTGCAGGTTTGCACACTACTTATTATACAGGACAGCCAACATATTTGCAGTTTTCTTTCTTTGGTATTTGCTTTTTAAGGCTGGAGGAGAACTATGAGATTGCAGAAGGCGTTTGCATTCCTCGAAGTGCTCTCTACATGCATTATTTGGACTTCTGTGAGAAAAATGACACACAGCCTGTTAACGCTGCCAGCTTTGGGAAGGTGAGTGAAAACTGCGATAATAAGCCTTGCTCCCTAAGCTTGCTCAGGTGAGATTTTGATATATAAAAGAATAAAGGCTCTAACCTCAGGAAAACTGTTACTTCAAGTCAGAGGTGGCGATGCATGAAAGGAATACGGTGTATATTAAAACTCCAAGAAAAATGCGAAGTATTTTAAACACTCAGAAGGTAAGGATCGCTTCTCACCATGGTTAAAGTGCAAAATGCATTTTTTAAAAATTGGTTGTTTGTATGACCTTCCTGTCAGTGGCAGCCATTTTGCTTCAAAATGACATTTATGGCATTGGCAACATGGAAGTCAAATACAAGAGAATATAAATAAATGTCTGTTATTCCTTAATATTGCTTTAACAGTGATACTAATTTTAAGTGTTAAACATCAAAAATTAAGGTAATAAAAACTTAGTGTGGACTGAAGTGCACATTAATTCTGCAGAAATATTGAAATACCCATTGACTTCAGTAAAGCTACTCCTGATTTACAGCAACATGCATGAGAAGAGAACAAGGCCCATTAGTCTCAAAATATAGGACTTGTGCTGGCCTTCTGTGATTGAGTGAATTTCACCCACAGTACAGATGTGAGCAATAAATCTATTAGTTGTGTATTTCGGTACTGAGTTTGTGGGTTGTTTTTTTTAAGAACTCCCAGTAACCTGGAACATCACCAGATGTTCTTACTTTTTGAATGTGCAGATAGGTGGGTGTTTTAAGTATAAAATGGAATGATGTCAATTTTTACTTTAAAATGGGAATCATTCAACATGCTGAAATTTGCCAACCATTTTTTAAAAAGTTTACAAGTTTCAGTCTGAAGCTAACTTCAGTGGAAGCTAGTCTCATTTACTGATTACAACATAAATTGTACAGCAGTGCTCTATTTTTACAGAATCAAAAATGTTGCTGGTATAATTTCCTAACACAGAAGTCAAAAGAGGAGAAAATATTTAATGGGATATTTTCTTTTGTATTTCATGTTTGTTTAAATAGTTTAGTGAGGCAAGTAAAATGCATTGTGTGGCAACGTTACAGTGTATTAATTGCCATAAAGCCCTAAGCAGTTAGGTTGACATTGTGTTAAAGTTCTGTTTAGATATAGTAAATGAAAAATTATTTTTGTTCAAACTTCTGTTCATTCTATTTGCTATATCATTGCTACTAAGTGGTTATTACTGTTCCAATGACTCATTTAGAAACAATGGAATTTAATAATACATTTTGTCACCTAAAGATTGACAAATGCGGCACACAGCTAAATTTCTATTATACCTTTCTTGCCTCTACTAAAAATGTATGTAAATCATGTGTAAGCTGTAAATGTTTTAAATTGGTTCACTGGGAAACAAATATTGTTTGCCTGTCTGAGAGATCACTAGTATGGTGTAATGTTTCGAAGTGAACTGGTCTTTCCAGTCATGTCTACATTAGGTGAAGAGGCATTTAAACCCTTTCCCTTCCCCACAAACATTAGTTGGAATACTTTGAACTTGCAAAGCAGGTACAGTTGTCCCAAATGCAGATTTTTACCAGTTGGTTGCAACGCATAGCCAAGGATTTAGCTCAGATCCAACTGAACCAGGGGTTTCTCTCATTTGTAGACAGGACCCCACACAGATCATCCTTCTCACTCCATCTTCTCATGCAGTGTTTCAGGTGTGGAAATTACCCTCAAATCATGTTCCCAGCAACAGGGAGAGGTGCATCAGGAATCTGAGTGCACTGGTACAGATAGGGTGGTGAGGTAGCCCGCTATCTGCAGGGATCTGAATGTAGCAAAATGGCTCTGTTCGCACCCATTGTTGCTTTGCAGAGGTACTAAACAGTTACAAGGACCAGTGAACAAAACAATCACTCCATACACTCAATGACTCTGCAGCCGATTTCTCCCTTAGTGTAGATACCCCCAGAGAGCGCTAACAAATGGAGCTGCTGTTGCACGACCGCTGGAAAAGCAGTAACTTTTAAAGCGTGCGCGCAATAGTGCCTTGGAAGTGGGGCCGTCCTTCCTGGTGCGGTATAGTACATGCCAGCTGAGGGTTTCCATATTTAGCTTGCTGAACAGAAACCCGGACACGTTTGGCCTCATTGCAACTCATCAGTGCACTGCAGCTGTCCTCTCCTCCAGAGAAAGGGGTTAGTTGTTCTGTGAAATCTTTTCGTGAAATTATGGACAGTTCGCCTTTGAGTGGATCTCAGTGAATTTATGATTCATCTTTGAACTTTGAACTATGTGGGCAGTGCTAAACATAAGGGCTCCTGCTTTATTTATTTATTTCTTTTTAACTAGATTGTCTTAAAGCACCAAGCTCTTTGTCTCCAGCTAAAAATGGCCAAACGGGCAATGAGTAAAAGCCTAGCACACTATGTCTGATTCAGCTATTTCTTCTTGATTAATAGAGCAGCGCTGACACTCCCGTGACACTTAAGGTTTCATTTATAAATTGCCGGTTTTGGGGATCTGTGACTTGCCTGTGAATGTCTAGTTTAGACCAAGACTTTAAAACCTCCTTTAAATGGAGACAAAATTAAAGGGAGTTTAGAAAAAGAGCAAAAGAAGTGATAAGGGAATGGAGAAACACTATTACCATAAGAGAGATGATTAAGAGAGTCCTCAGTGGGCCTTTGGCTCCTAAGTAACTTAGGGTGTGTCCACACTAGGAAAAAAGGTGAGGTAACAAGTAGTTAAAAGCAACTTTTTTCCCTGGTGAAGACCAGGCTGTAGGCACTTCTGACATTTTTACCTGTATAACTTATCTGAGCAATTACTAAAGAAGGACAGACCTTGACTGAGGCTGAAATCCAGGTTTCAGGGAAGTCAATAGCAAAACTCTCAATGACATCAGTGGAACTAGGATTTCACCCCAAGAAGCAAGCAGCATTTGTTAGATTGGTACTGCAGCCAGGGGGAGGGGATAGGGAAGGATTTATCTCGGAATAATGGGGGACAGTTAAGAAAAAAGGAATTTGGGCTGCCTATGAGGAAAACTTTCAGACTGTGAAACAGCCTCCAGGCAGAAGTCGAGGAAAACCCATTTAAAAAAAAAATAGACAAAGGATTCAGTGAATCAAAACATTTAATTTTAAAAATCTTCCCAACTGTTCTTCCCATTTCCAGATCTGTCAGTACTGATCGTACTGTAGGTTTAGAATGACTGGCATAAAGTTACTAATTAATTCAGCCTTGTCCCCGATTCTGTGGACATTTCATTCTCCTTTCCTCCCCCAGCATCCAGTGGCCTCTCACATAACTACTTCCTTTCTCTTTGTTTCTTTCATGACCCCATGTGCGCCTCACTCTCTTAATCCCTCCTCCTGAAGATGTAATCTCTTCCCCCCACAAGTCTCTGTTTTAACATTTGTCTCAGAGATCCTGAATGTCTCTGATGGGGAACTCTGCAGTTTCTCATGATGTGTTTATGCTCCCTCCTAGTGTTCTCCATGTAACTCCATTGTGCATTGTGGCGATTATATACCTCCTTCCATTGTTTCCTTATTTGATGTTATGCTGCTGTGTCTATACAGTGCATAAATATTTTAAAAGGGAAAAAGAAAGAAGCAGGCATCCAGAAGTATGTGAAAAATTACAGGCGGATTCTCATTCATACTAAGGCCACTGTGCACCGCTCTTGGTAGGGTAAAGGGTTCACTGCCAAAGTGATGTAAAGTGGCTTGGATGCGAATGAGAATTAAGACACACGTTTTTAAATGTTAAAGGGAGTGCATAATAATGTCACTGATCGGGGGGGTGATTTTTATGACATTTCTATACTGGCAAAAGCCCCAAAGTAGATGCAGTTCTACTGGTATAAAAGTCCTTGTGTTGACCAGCTTGTTTCATTTGAGGAACTGGTATAAGCCATAGTAGCAAAAAGCACTTTTATTGGTGTAAGCTGCATTCACACTAGGAGGGTTTGCCAGTATAGCTGTACCAGCATTCTCTTCTAGTGTAGACAAGGCTTCAATGTAAACAAGAAACAGGCCTTATATATTTGATTCTTTCTTTTCATTCTTATGGTTAGAAAGAGCTTCATACTGAAATTTGCTAGATGATCAGTCCACAGTATAGGCAGAGTTCATGGGCAGAAAGAACTACTAGATCATCTAATGTGACCTCCCTTGTATAATACAAGCCACCAGTAAATATCATCCCAATTTTACAGATGGGAAACACTTTTCTATACCCTTATTTAAGGTCACATGACAGTTCAGTAGCTTAGCCAGGGACAGAACATGGGTCTCCTGACTCCTATGATAGCACCTTGTCTACTGGACCCCATTAATCCCAAGATTTAAACACTTTTTTCCCAAATTCTTTTTTGCTTCCCAGTATTGGCTGGAAAAAATAGCTAATGAAAGAATGTATCCTATGTGATAGTTGTCCATTCCAAAGACTTCAAGGTCAGTACTAACGAGGGGTGTCACACAAAGTACATATGCATTTAGAAAAATATGAAAATACATCTATGCCTTCTCACCAGTAATGTTTCCTTAGAGTCATGAGAGTTGATGGCCTCAAGATTCCAGGATGAGGGAAAAGCAATTCCCTCATTAAAACAAATGAATTAGTTTAATCTATCAGAGGAGAGGACTGAAGATGAGTTTGAATGGCTAGTGTTCAGGCTAGGCTTTGTGTACTAATCAGGAGTGTGCATTGTAAATTTCTTCATGACAAGCTTGTCCTGTGCGACGCTCATTTTTCAGATGTCCGCATTTCAGTGGTTTTAAAGTGAAAAGGCAAAGACACTCAGGAAGTATTTCCTGAAGAGGCTAGAGCGACAGAGCCCTGCAGCTTCATGATTGGTCCACACAATCTATGTAATCTATGAAATTTGCCCAGGGAGTTGTCTGAGGAACACCTGAGATTGTGGCTTGCTAGGGCTACAAACCTTGGTTTTTTGCTCGGTCTTGATCCTTCCTTTGACCCCAGGCTGGCTTGGCTTTGGTACCAGTCTCCTGACTCAGGTTGGTAACTAGTTCTGAGTCCTGCATTCAACCCTAGCCCAGCAAACCCTATTGGTCTAGTTGTCTACACCTGGGCCAAAGTGTTCAGGGGTTCTTTAATCTTGAAAAAAGCAGTGATCTGTTGTGAGAACCCTACCTTTCATGTACAAGATTAAAGGTACCAGTAGTATTTGTGATTCATGTTTTAACAGTGATGGGAAGTACAGATAGCCTAGTTCTGAGGGAGTGGGCTCACCTCTGCAGTGAACAGGAGGAGAATGACCACCCTGACAGAGTTGTCTTAGACCAGAAGAATAAAAAATAATTATCCTAAAACTGGCAAATAGCACACTCCCCTTTTTTGTATCTCATCTCACACAAGCAAAGAATGTGCGCTGGGTGCAGTATTGGAAACCCCAGAGAGTGCACAGCTCATCAGTCAATAACAGAGGAATGACAGACCCTGCTGGGGAAACTGGAGACAGATCTGAATGGCAGGAACTATTAGCAGGGGTGAGAGAGTTTCTCTTGCCCTGTTTAGAACTTACTTAAAAATCATGAGTTCTAGACTGGAGCTCTGAATCTTAGTGGTTGGAGTTCTATTTTGTTCTGGCACATTTTAAGTTCTGGGCTGTTAATATATTTGTTTCTGTTTTATTCTAAATGTATTTCATTGCCTTCGATAATCTTAAAAGCATGGCAAGAATGGTTTTCAAATAAGTAGAAAGAATTGCAAAGCATAGCACAGGCTTCCATTTAGCTCAAGTGCTCTTGTAAACATTAAATTTACCTTTGAAAAATAATTATTTCAATGAAGGGGGCAGGGGACATCTTTTTAATTGTTTTTTTTTTTAACAAAATCCAACATTTTAACAAACAAACCAAAAAGCTCTAGAGATTTCACGAGACCCCAAAGATGGCTGGTCTCTCCCTCCCATCCTTAAGTGTCAGTGTGAGGATAGAGGCCTAAGCCGTTTTGGAGTCTCATACCATGGAAGAATTTAGGTGGAATAATTTGGAAGTATAAAGTTCACAGCTCAGTGGTGAATGGGATAAAGAACCATGGCCCCTAGTGAAGGGATTAAAGGTAGAATAGGCAATACACTTTTGATTTTAAAGATAGAGAGGACCCTGTTTGTGTTTGAGTCCCATACTGTTTGAGGGATGTGTAATGCAATGATAGAAATTACAGATGGCATAAATCGGATGGGCAAGATGCACCTCTGCAGCTACTTGCTAGTAGTTATGACTGTTTTTGCAGCTACCCATGCCTGATGCTTACACAGCACATGCAGCGTACCATAGATACAGCTGCACTTTTTGTGTATTTTTCTATATAATTGTTTATAACGTTTTTGGTAACTTGCACTGAGTCTTTCATATGAATTCTTCAGTGTTTATTTCAACATTTTAAGGGTTACCAAAAGTATATTTAACTTGATATTTAAATTAGATTTACTCGGGCAGCTATTCTAGGTTTCAAATTAAGCTGAATTAAATGCTGCTTAGCTGTAATGGCTACATGGCTCTAAATGGCCATCCAACATGACAGATTAAAGGAACCACGACAAAGTCAATCCATCAATGGTGCTTGGCCCTAGTGTGGGAGAAGAGCTCAGTGCATGAGTGGCAGATCTTCCCACAGTCGCTACAGGTCCACGCGCCAGATGGAGGCTGGCTCACACTCTGCTTCCTGGCTCACCTATGGGCTTCAACCTGGGCTCTCTAATGACTCTCCACAATGACTGCACCAACCTTGACCCGGCTTCTCCAGAGTGAGCGGTTGTGGGCAGGGCTCTCCCAGTTGCCAGTTGGAATGTTGAATTTCTTGAGACCCTGCTTGACCTTGTCACTGTATCAGAGTTTTGGCCTTCCTCTATGTCGCAGGTAGTTCTTGAGTTGGCCATCGAGCACAACCTTTGGCAGACAGTCTTGAGACACGCACTCCACCTGTCCCAGCCAGCGAAGCCGGTGAGCATCTGGCATAGTCTGCAAAGACTGTAGACTGCTTCTCTCAAGGATCTTGTTAGTGATCCTTTGGTCCCAAGTGACTCCAAGGATTTTTCTGAGACTGTGAATGTGAAAGCTGTTCAATTTCCACTCCTGCTTTCACAGCTGTAAAGGAGGGTACTGAGGACACAAGCCTGATAAATAGACACCTTTGTATTCAGGGTTAGCAGCTTGTTGTTCCAGTCACATGAGGTAAGTTTGGGGTGACAGAGGCTTTGTTGATTCTCACATCAAGTTCTGTATCAAGGCTAAGTGAGCTGGTTAAAGTTGAGCCAAGATAGCAGAAGTGATCCACATTGTTCAGAGCTTCATTATTGACGTAGACTTTAGGTGGGATGTTAGTTCCCTGTGACATGACAACTGTTTTCTTAATACTGATTACCATGCAGAACTCGATAATTTCATCAGAGAACTTATTCATCATGACCTGCAGTTCATCAGGTGAGTTAGAGATGAATGCAGCGTCATCCGTGCAGAGCAGATCCCGAATAGTGAGCTGGGTGACATGCTGACATGCCTTTTGCTCTGAAATCACCAAATGTTAAACAAGCTGCCATCCATCCTTGATTCAGTTAGTATGCCAGATTGATCATTTCCAAAAGCATACTTAAGAAGAATAGAGAAGATGCCAAAGCCAGTAGACGCTAATACACAGCCTTGCTTCATGCCAGTATCAATGCTAAACTCAGACAATGCTTTATTTTCATACTGGATAATTGTTTTCATTCCCTCATGGAACTCCTTAAATAGGGAGAGTACTTTTTGTGGACAGCCAGTTTTCAGTAAGATCTATTATATGCCACTCCTGCTAACTGTGTCGAAGGCTTTTTGTAAGTCAACAAATGCTCCATCGAGAGGTGCCTGTTGTTCATGGCTTTTTTCCTTGCACCAAGTGCATTGTGAAGGATATGTCAGTCTTGGAACATCCAGCTCTGAACCTGACTGGCTCAGGCTAAATTCTCTCAGCAAGGACTTGGAGTCGTTTCAGCAGGACCCTTGCAAGCACCTTCCTGACCACGCTGAGCAGAGACATCCCTCACTAGTTGTTGTGGTCTGCTCTGTCCCCTTTATTTTTGTATGAAGTAATTATGTTTGCTTCTTTCAGATCCTGAGGTATGCGGCTTTCTCCACAGCAGGCACAGAGATGTGTGTGGATGTTGCTCGCCAGTTTTTTCCCTCCTGCCTTTAGGAGTTCCGTGGTATCTGATTATTGCCTGCTGCTTTTCTGGGTGCCGTCTCATTGATAGCTTTCTCGACATCTTCGAGAGTTGGTATTTGGTCCAACTCTGGCATCATGGAAGCTGGGGAATGGGAGCTAAGGCAGTATCACTGATGATGGCATCCTTTGAGTAGAGGTCTTTGTAACGTTCAGTCCATTGGTCAACCTGTCAGCTAGGATGGTACCATCTTTCACTTTCAGGTTTGCAGTCTTTATACAAATTGCACCAAGTGACTCTTTGATTCCATCATAGGTACCACGAAGGTCCCCTCTTTCAAAGTAGGTCTGAATTTTCTTGACCGGTCTTGCCAGTACTTCTGGGCACATTTTCTAGTGGCTTTCTGGACCTCTTAGCCTCTTTGAACTTAAGAGTTCTGGACTTAGTTGGTTGTTGAAGTAGACTTAGGTGAGCTTGACTTTTCTATTCTATAAGTGGGAGCAGCAGATGTTCAGATGCTGCAAAACAGTCAGGTTGTTTTTTCTTTGTTGTTCCAAAGGCATGCTTGGCAGTAGCCGGAATCTTATTCTTAAGATTGTCCCACGAAGTGTCAGAATCGGGAATCATTCAAGTGCATGTTGAAACTTTTCCCAAGTGTCAGAGTCCTTCACGTTAGTGATGTTGAGGCAAAGTTTGCCTTTTGGCTTTGCATGATGGATCTTTTAAGATGTAATTGAAGCTTGGCCCTAACAAGGGCATGGTCAGTGTTGCAATCAGCGCTACACGTTGATTGAGCATCCAGTACATTGCAATTGTTTCTCCAACATATCAGGGTGAGATCAAGCTGATGCCACTATCTGGAGCAGGGCTGCCTTGCTGCTGCTACTGCCAGCAAAATAGATGTTCGAGACTATCAGCTCACAAGAGGCACAAAGATCACGGACACCAAGGCCATTTTCATTAGGGCTATCCGTGCTGTGTTGGCCAATGATATGTCCCCAATGCTCCAGTCCGTACTCACAGGGGCATTGAAATAACCAAGAACAATGAATCTGTTCCTTATGGGGACATTCCTGATGATTTGTTCCAGGTGAAAATAGAACTATTCATTTTGCTGTTGAAATAGTCAACTGTTGGTCCATAGCTGGACAGAAAAGTCAGGGTTCCCAAGTTCATATTCACATCCAGCTGCATGATCCTCTCATTAATAAATACCATAGGTGTACATGCACTAAGGACAGACTTCTTGACAGCAAATCTGACACTGTATGTCCTTGGTTCATTTTCAGATTTCCCAGACCAGCAGAAGTGGTAGATTACATCATCTGATGATCCCGTTTCTGAAAGTCTTGTCTCACTGGGGGCTGTAATATCAACGCCCGGTGGATGTAGTTCTCTATCATATATAGCTGTTTTCTGAAGTTCATGGTCTTTCAGTTCAAGTCTGGTTAAGATAATATGGACATTCCAACAAGCAATGATTAATTTAGAGCCAGGAAAGAAAACATTGGAAGGGAGCTTTTTTAGCCCACCTTTTGTGGTGTCTTCCCTAAATAGGCCACCCCTAAATAGTGCTACTTGAACATCTGAGCTGATGCAGACACCTGGGTCCTGCCCTACCAGAATGAGTGACCATTGAGCACAGACCTTCGATGTGTATGCTTAGGCAAAACAAAGGAGGAAAGGATTGCCATAGGCCCTCCACCTTCCTCTCAGCAGGAACTACAGAACTCCAAGGGCGAAACGAAGGTCAAGACAATCGGTATAGGCCTGCTGCAACTTCTAGCCAGAACACCACTCTGAGTTGAAGGAAGCACCTGCCTTATTGTGTCGGCAACTGTGCCATTTGTAAACAGGTGTGGTCCCAATAGTGTGGGTACCGTTGGCTAACAAGATTCTGGCTTATCCACTTTTCTGGGGACATTTCCTTCACCCAGGACATTCCAATACCCCATCCTTATGTGCTTCCCAAGGGGAGGCAGATTTATTGACCAGCACCTGTCACTCACCATTGCATTGTTGGCTGCACCATCTACACATCCGGTGGTGAATCCCAGAGGGAACGGCCAGACATAGCTGTAAATTGCTTCGTAATACATATTGTATATTACACTTTAGCTGTTTAACCTCAAATGTATGAGAATGATTTGAGGGAAGCCCTCCTCTCCATTATCTTTGGTATTCCCGCTAATCTCAGAAAAGAAAGGTCACCTGTCTCCGTCCCTCCCACACACATGGAAAAAAGGGTCTCTCACGTACTTCTCACTGATAACATTAAAACAAAACATAGACATTCTGTCCACTTTCATAAAACCATATTTTAGGATTAACTTCAGGATTAACAAGGGTTAACAAATGCAAATATGTTTGGTAATAGTCCAAAATAGAAGAAAAATATGTGTGTGATTTTAGGAAGTAATGAATCCTACCTTATCTAAATTCCAGGCAGTTGCTAATAGGGGCATCAACTTTGACTATTTGATTGTGTAATGTTTTACAAAATGATGATGGAGATTTTTAAATAGCTCAGAGGAAAATACACTAGATTCCCTCTCATAAGAAGGTAAAGCCAGGATTCATCCAAGGCATGTAGGAAAGGGACAGAGCTGAAGTTATTAAGCGGGGAAGGAAATCAGTGGAGCACTGGTTCCTGTGGAGGGGTTGAGGGCAGAGATTATCTTCATGTGAAACTCCAGGGCCACATCTGTCTAAAAAATCCCAAATGAAACTTAATATAAAACAAAGCATATCCAAAAAAGTACAGTGTAAAAGTGGCATTTTATTCTTAATAAGTGACTATAAAAGCTACACAACCTTATTCAGCAGATCTCCCTATATGTATTCAGATTTATATTTGCTTACTTTAGGAACATATGGGGTGAAATCCTGACCTCTCTGAAATCAATGGCAAAACGCCCTTTGACTTCAATGTAGGCACAATTTCACGTGACATGTTTTATTTCTGTTACTACTGCACAGCCAACACTGCTATGGGGAAAGCAGATGGATTCTATTCTCACTCACACATCACCAACAGAATTATTAAGCAGGTTCAAATTGCAGTCAAATCTTGCCCTCATTCATATCTGTGCAACCTCAGAGAATCTTCATTACTGGTGATGAGAAGGAAAGGACCCAGCTTAACTTTCAGATCCTAAATTGAATTTTCAGTTCCGAGAGCTAGAAACATGAAACCCCATGTTGCTGTCTTTTACAATCACTTTTCAGAGGGGAAACACACTTTAAAACCAATAATCAGATGTCTGTTTTTCCCATTGATTTCAATGCACAGTAAGCTTCTCCCCAACCTACTGAGCCTTACTTCCTGCCTCTTGGCAGGGAACTAGCTCTACCCATGGAGTTAGAACATAGTCACCTACTACCGTATAAATATAAACATTGAAAATAAGTTATTTCTTAAATAACACTTGTTGTGGTTGCAATCACACACACTCATTCACACACATATCCATGAAGTCTGTGGGGAAAATGCTGGAATTTTCCTTTAAAGTTTTGTTGGACTTAAAAAAAAATGTCTATAGAATATTTTTATAAGCAACACACACTTCAGCAGTGCTCCAGAAGCATATTTTGCAGCTTAATGTGCTGGATTTGGGGGAAGGGGAGGACAAATCAGCTGATTATCTGCTTTATTTATTCTTCTCTTTTCCTGATTACTTCTGCCCTGATATGTAGAAATGTGTGATTTCTAGATTTCAAGAACCCCACAGTATATGGTTCATAAAGTAACATTTCCAGTGTGTACTATAACACTTAATCAGCACTTAGCACACTTTAAAAGTAATTCCTTTTTCTTTTTTTTTTTCTTTTTTTTTTCTTTTGAAATTAAAATGAGGGTAAAAGTAAAATAGAGTATGTTTGCTCTTGAATCTACTGCTGGAATATTCAACTTTGGGAGTGGAATGGTACGTTCTGAGTGACAGGAACCACCAAAAGAAAAAAGGGAAAAAATCCTCAGAAAATGGTTCTTCAGCACTGCCTTTTTTTCCCACAGCCCTGTGGAGCCCCCAACTCTGTCTGCAGAAACTGAAAGAGAGAGGGGTGGGATTAATGTGTAATTAAAGGGAATTTGGAAGGTTGAGATGTTGCGGAATGTTAGATCAGTAGCTGGAACAGCATGTGGTGTTCTTTAGGCAGGCTTCATTGAATCCATACAAAAAAAGAAAGAGGGACTGCTTGCCCGTCTGCTCATTTATCAAACAGCGAGGCTGAACTTTCACAGCTCCACAAAAGTGTTTTACCGTTTGCTGAAGTTTTGCTCCAGAAATTAAAGCTGAACAGCCTAGTGAGTCTGAACATACATAGAATTTTTGACATAAGCCAAAGCGTGCAACGTTCTCAGAAACAAACACAAATTGATTATCTGTTGCACAAGGAAAATTATTTGTAGATTTGGTAAGAAATATTTGTGACGAATAAACCAAATATGTGATACCATAATGTCTTTATGAAGCACTTTTTATCTAAAAGCACGTTCCACAGCTTTCGATCGTCAGTCAATTAGATATTGATTGCTGATACCAATTGTGGTAAAACTCAACTTTATGGAAAAAGTCCATATTAATTAATTAATCTTTAATTGACATTTCCTTCTGTTTGAACAGCTGTTTTACTCCTTTTATCTTTGTCTTCAATTAATTTTACATGGCTTTCATCTAGTATGGGAAAAATTCAACAATAATCTAGAGTGGAAAATAGAATGCTTATGAGTAAAATAAAGGAAGAAATTCCTTCTTCATACCAATCTGCAAGGCCTACTGCTTTCTTTCTTATATGGCAGTTCTGGGGAAAGAGTTTTCATTATGCCTCATCTGATACAGCAGATTGGATTCAATCCTGTGCGGGGGTTGCACTCTCTTGGACCTCAGTAGGAGTTGGCCAAACTTTCACAAGGGGGCTCTGCGCTGGTGCAGGGACTAGAGTGCATGAAGGAATCAATAATTATAGAAGGCATGATCTACTGTTTGAATTAATAATGGTCTGAGTCCTAAATGTTGCTGGCGCTGAAGCTGTGGTGTTTGTTACCAGTCCTCTTCATTGTACACTGAGCATAAATCAGTATTCAGATTCTCTGCTTTATCCTGTTTGTGCGATGCGCCGTTATTCTCCATCCACAGTGTAGATCAAGCCTGTGTTAACACTGTGCTGCCCTGTAAACACAACTGTGAACCTCATTGAACAGAACTGTGGCCTTTGTCAAACAGCAACATTGTCTCAAGGAATCCTCTTCCTAGCAGTGCGAGTATTTTAAGAACAGGACTGTGGGGGCCCTGAAAGAAGTACTGCATGCTAAGAAACATTCTGCTTCCAGAGCCATCAAGATGAGATATTGCCCATATATTAATATTTCATAACCAAAAGTTACCTGCATTGTGAAATCTCAGGTTTATTTGACCAGAGCACTGAGGAAATTTTCCAATAATTAGTGTCTTACTAGGGCAACATGAGGTCCCCTGGCCCTGCAAGCACATACATAAGTAACTTTAATATTAGGCCCAATTTTAGGTGAAAGTCTCATTAAGCTTAAGGGCAGAACTGTGCCCTTAGAGTTTATGAACCATGTTTCACTCTGGTATAAATTCCGAGCAGCTTCAGTTAAGTGAATGGAGTTGGTCTGAATTTCATTTGTTGTTCCTTCTTTCATTCAGCAAAGGGAATAAAACCATACATCATTTTTTAGAATATGTTAATTTGGTCAGATTTCTCCTGTCACACTTTACATGTCTCTGCAGTGGTGCTCACAGCTGTATGTATGTTACACACGGTGCATACCATTGGCAGGAATGCCAATTTTGGGGGTAGGGCTGCCCAGAGAGTGGGAAGAATGGGCCGTTTGCCCTGGGCTCCCATCTGAGAGGGTGTCCAAATTGAGTGGTGGTGTGACCTATCGTGATGGAGGGCCACAGGGCCAAATTTCAGTGAGTAGTGTTTTGACCTGGCTCCAGGCCAAATCTGAGTGGCATGGCAATCCTGGGCAGCAGGTTGCCATAACTGAAATGGGGAACCAGGCCCATCTGTCGCTGCAGGGTGAGTGCGATTGTGCATACTAGGTGGCAAATTCCTGGGGGTGCCCCTGTGTATGTGCAATACAATTTCACTTCCCTCATGCTACCCAAAACAGGCTATGTTAAAACTACAGTATTAGCATATGCGCTTTCTTGGATTTGTTAACATGCCAATGTATTTATTTGCAGATAATAAGACAACAATTTCCACAATTAACAACAAGAAGACTCGGAACCAGAGGCCAGTCGAAGTGAGCAGCGTATAGTATTATTTTACATTCTCACAGAGGGCCAAATTCTGCCATGGTTTCCTGCTACAGAAGATAGGGGCATGACACCAGGGATGAATTTTCCCTGTAGCATTTTAGGACCAAACTTTGCCTGAAGATTCTGCTGTGGAGTTCCCATTGACTTCTATTTCTGTTGCCTTGGAAGCCAATACTAAGTAATATTTTCTCTTACTGGTGTAGTAACTATGGTCATTTGTAATAGTCTAAAAGGGCATCTTTTACTTATTTCGACATTCTCTGCTAACTTTCTGATTGTAGAGTTATAACAACATCATTTACGTTTCATATGCATTTTATATAGCACCTTTCTTGCCAAAAAGTCCCAGAACAGTTCACACACTATTTAGGATCTTCACACCCATCACTGAAATGCAACCATTTCTGGGGTGCAATGTGGCAACTATTTAATAGCATGCCGTTTAGGACATAAATGGCAGAACACTGTATCAAAAAGAGATTCTAGAGGGAATTTAGGTAGAAAGAATCCAATTGCCAAACTGAAAATTGGCCAGAAATCTGTAGTTAATACCCTCTGCTCTTGTGAGAAGATGAGATCTTTAATAACCATAAGTGGTCAGGACTTCTGTTTTCTGTCTCATCCAAAAGATAAAATTTCAAAGTAAAGTGCATTCTGACATCAGAGAAATTGATTCTATACTGATTCAGAAAAAAGAGTGAATGCAACATAACTCCTTGCAACACCTAGGTTTTTCTTAGATCCACATATTGGCCAAATCTGACCCTTAATTTGTAAAATATAAGATTAAAGTCCTAGATAGTATGGTTGCAAAATTTTGTTGGTAAAACTTCTCATTCCCACATAAAGCCTACGAGCATGACATTATTGATCAACAAGAAAAAATAAATAAAATAAGAAATAAACCGATACATTAACATATATTAATGATAGAACCAAGAATAACTCCTGCATTTAAAGACATTCAATCAAATACCATTTTTAAAATCTGATTCCACTTCTTTCTCCTTCTAATAAATAGAACCATGGTGACATGTTTCTAGCAGGTTCTCTTCATTGAGATCAAAACTATCTATATGACAACCTGCCACCATCTCCCTGAGACAATTTCTGTGAGAATTTCCAGTGTTTTGTAACCAAACTCTTCTTCCAGAGTGATAATCCTCAGACAGTTTCGAAATTGAGAACTCATCCTAAAGACCAACGTGCTCCTGCCCAGCTACCATAATAGTTAATAAATCGAACCATTCTTCAGGTGAGATTGATGGGCTAGCCCAGCTGCACGTTAGCAAAACATGGTAGGCCAGGAGGACTCAGGATGCCCGGGTTTAGAAATGGACGTGATTTCTGCACTGGTTCAGAAAGGGTAGTATGTATGAAGATGTGACTCTTTGGTTTTGGGGAATGTATCATTCAACTGTACACTGTCTTACACATGGAATTACACCTGTGTCAACTGCAGCGTCATTTGATCAACTGCTTTTCAGCTGAAAGGAAAGGATGAGTGCTACCATGTTTGTCAATAATGTTCATTGACTTTAGAAGGTGTCTTGAGTGCTGGAACTAATAATTCACTTGTGCTATAACTGAGACACCCAAACCTGGCCCATCTGAGGGAGCCATATTGGCAATTTAGCAGAAGCCCAGTTCCACATTTAATTTGCATAAACAGAAATAGATGGCAATTACACTTCTGCTTAATGCAGAGATATGGACATATTTTCACATTAAAGTTGGTCGTAGCCAACGTCCTGCTGTAGGTGAGCAGCCTTTGGCCAATAAATTTGGCCACTCCAGTCAATAATATTGCCTTCCAGACAGGATGCCTTCAGGAATAGCATCAAATTGAACAGCCCAACTCCCTACATAGTTATGGGGCTGCATCTGCAGCTAGATATGATTATTTTAATATTCACAGGACCGTGCTTGGTGATGTGAGAGTGCCAGTAGGAAATCTGGCAGCTATGTGCCATCTCACCGAATTGTCCAATAAGATTCCCAACTGTTCAAACTTGACCTGGATTGTTGCTAACATCAGACCATAGCCATCTTTTAAAATAAGGAAAGCTGACAAAATAAATAACAAAATAATAAGAGGAATCTACAGGGTTTAAGGCAATCAACAATGAAACAAATGCATGTCCACATAGGGAGTTCATGATTGCTACGGTGCTGGATGTCTCAAAATGTCACAGCCACAGGAGCGGTAGAATTCAGTTCTTTCAGTTCTACATCTCTTTTAGCTGTTAGCAGTGTCAGGACTATAGCACCCCGATAACTAGTTTCTGATTTTATCAATTAAGGGTGAAGGTATACATACACAGGCACACACTGCAGTCCATTACAATAAACACCTTCTTTGCCAAAAGCAACACCTCTCTGACCGAGTTTATTTTAAAAAAATCCAATTATATTCAAATTACATGTTACATAGCGAAATTACTCAAGAACTATAAAATAACATTTGTCTCCCTCTCAGCCGTTGGGCTGACCAATTGCTCCACTCTCCACCTATTGCCAAAGGTGACTCCAGCCATGTGAATGGTTAAGCTTATCCAGCGTCACACTGTTCTGCCTTCAGTCTTTCTATAGTGAAAAGTAAGGTTAGGAAGTTCAGAGCTATAATGTCACAATGCTTCTGGGCATCAGCTGAGCAGCTTTCTTCTTTGCAACAGGACTGACTGCCCTAAGAACACAGCTGTGTTCTATCTCACAGAGCTTAAAAACAGGTTCCCAACAGTGAGCCATGAGAAGGCAGCTATACGTGAAAGCTGATTTCTTTCTGTATAGTACTGTAGCTTGAAACTCGTCAATTATATACACAAGGGGTTACTTTTCCCAATGGAAACTACATGGTGTGCAGAGAATTTTATTTCTTTCACTGAAGGTGTGCTGCAGGTAGTCAGCCCATGAAAGGAAACTCATTCCATTCCACTGTAAAAATGTTTGTGTGTGGTTGGCATTTTATTCTCTTAAAGCTCCAACTTTCACATGCCGGCCGCTGGCTTAACTCTTTTCGACAGCAACTTATAGGAAAAGTTAAAAAGAATGTTTGCAGAGCGCATTTATGAGGTTTTGCCCTTTGGAGCAGTAATCCTAAGAAGTTAATTTTGAATATTGCCATGTCTCTGATTTTGAGGCTATTTGAAAAACCTTCTTGTGTCATGTATCGCTAAGGGAAATGTGCCAGGCATGAAATAATACAAAATAAAATGCTCTCAAATTCACAATGCTTTTGTTCAGGTTTTGATTTTGAAACAGGTGTAGATGAGATCAAACTGAGCTGCTGTGCATTGCTGAATTTATTAGCAGGAAAGGCCTCTCATATGATGCACCTACAGTAATTCAGCAATTAAATTAAGCGTGCTAGATTGTGATCTCCTTACTTATGTTGAATAGTATTTACTCTGTGAACAGTCCTCATAGAGTCAATGAGGTTACTTTTGGCATGAGGTGCTGCCTAACAGAAGTAAAAGAATTAGAATCTAGCCCTAATGGAACAATTCAGTGATACAACATAGGGGGTGAGATTCTGTGTTGCACTCCTAAGGCACTGCAGAAAACGTGCAAAGCAGGGAAAGTGGGGTCAAAGGTGGCTTTAAATCCATCCTTGTGCCCTCCTCAGACAGTGCTGGGGCACTGTCTAGGCTATGGCAGCCTCCCGGGGAGGCTCGGAATCTCTGCGGTGCTGCCTGCTGTAGCCTAGCCCCCAACATGCCCCGCCTGTCCCACTCCCACCCCTGGCATGCCCCTCAAATCAGGGGTTGTCAGGAGGATGTCAGAAGGCAGTCTTATGGTTGTCTTCCACAGTGCTTGTGCTGGGGGAAATTCTCCCCCAGCCTAAACCAGAGCTCTTAGAGCCCCTTTCAGTTTCTACAGGCCTTTTACTCAGCGTGAAGGGACTAGAGCAGGTGAGAGGATCTCGTGATGTAGCAAATGGAGCACGTGAGAGGATCTCGTGATGTAGCAAATGGAGCAGCGGGTGGTAGCTGAGCAGGAGCACTAGACTGTCATCTTAAACATGTAGCAGGGTTAAGGCTAGAGCTGGTCAGGAATTTTCTGATACACATTTTGTCGGAAAATGCTGATTTGTCAGACCCAAACTGTTTTGCAGAAATGTCTCGGGTTCGATGACCTTTACTTAAATCCCAAGCAGAGTTCTGGTGGATCCCTGCTGGGCTGCTGGGGAACACGGGTTTCCAGGCTAGCGCTGGGGCAGTCCCACTGTGCGGATTCCTCTGGGATCAGGGATCCAGAGTTTCTAGACCGCCCTGGCCAGCTGGCCACACAGGGACCCAGAGTGGAGCTCCGTGGGTGGAGCTGCCCCAGAGCCCCAGATCCTGGGAATCCTGGCTGTGTCTGGGTGAAGTTGATGTGATTCTTGTCAGTTTACCTGCTGCTGTAGAAGTCGCACGTAGTGTTTCCAAAACATTCCCCCCGCCCCATTTCCAGTTCACAGGAAACTTCAAACAATTTGGTTTCTGTTTCAATCGGAATGAAGACAAATTTCTAACTGGCGAATTTCCCTTGAACCAGAAATCTTGAATTTCTGAGAGCTGTAGTTAGGACTGCGCTGGTAGACTACAGTCCTGTGTGGAATCTGGGGGTTGTCCTAAACCCTTCAAGGGAACTAGGGAATGCTGAGTGGGGTTTTCAAAAGTGCTGAAGTCATTTAGAAGCATAAATCCCATTGAAAGTCAGTTGGACTTGTGCTCGGTGTCACTTCAGTGCTTTTGAAAATGCCGCTCAGGGTATGTAATGTTGTTTTCAAGTGAGCCCCTTTTGGTTGACCAATGGTGCATCCCTCCAGAAGCCACACCCCAGAAGATGATAAAAGACTTTTGCACCTCGGGGTCCAACCAGCACTCAGCGGCCTGAGAATCAAGCAGTTGGAAATATAGCAGCGCGGCTAGTCCTGTTGTTCTGAGGCTCTGTCTCTGCCGCTAGCTAAGCAAAGTGATCAGCTGTATAGCTCTCCTGCAAGTGCTTAGACAACAAGTAGCTTTAAGCTACAGCTGAAGCTTTTAAGAAAGCACAAACAAAACAGTTGCAATCCATTATTTCCCTGCCCTATCACAGAACCATCTTCACTTTCCCTGATTAGAGCTATTTTTACCAGCAGGATTGATATTTGGAAGCTCGATACCTTACAATGTCACTCTGCCATTAAATCAGCACTTGTGCACTAACTGTAGACTAGCACAAATCCATTTTGCAAGAGAAATCACCAACAATTGCATATTTTCTCTTCCCCTCAGTATTTTTATGCTGTATGAATAGACTGATTATAAAATGTGTATCCTCATGTATCAGGTACCATTACTATGGCATTGCAGTGAAAGAGAGCTCTCAGTATTATGACGTGATGTATTCTAAGAAAGGAGCAGCCTGGGTCAATGAAACAGGAAAAAAAGAAGTAACTAAACAGACAGTGGCGTATTCACCACGATCCAAACTTGGAACATTACTGCCAGAGTTTCCAAATGTCAAAGATTTAAATCTGCCAGCCAGCCTGCCAGAGGAGAAGGTAACGCTTTTGAAATATTCCTTTAGCTTGCCTTGCTTTTTTCCTGTTGATGAAAGGTTGATCTAAAATACAAGAATCTCAAATAACAGTGAGTTTAATAATGCTTTGCCTTTATTTATGAGGGACTTAATTGCTCCATGTGCTAGGGACACATATTTTTCTCCACTTAAATGTCTGACAAAAAATCTACTGTACCTTTTATTCAACATTTCCAAGTCCAGTGTAAACTCTTCTTTCTGTAGGCACAGTGTATACAGTAAGAAAGGTTCAACAAAGAGTACCTATTTATGTCACCAATTATGATATTCTAGGCCTTTGTTTTGGTAATTGAGTATACCACCTACAAAGGCTGAACTTCCTTGTTTGCAAGCTGAAAGAAATATATTAACACTTTATATATTAAGAAATATATTAACACTGACAAAAGAGTGTATTTACTACATTTCTCCTTCCCACAGGCTGGAAAGTGAAAAATTCCTTTATGTACACATGGCAAAGCATCTTGACTCTTGATTGATCTTCTATTTTGCAGATACTATTCATGTGTGTAGTATATATGTAAACTGAACAAAAGAAATAGGGTTCTATATATCCTAATTAAGGGCTATGTTCTTTCTGTTGATCTCATCAAGACTTTTTTGCTCATTTTATACTTGCAGAATCCCCATCAAGGAATCCTCTGTCTGGTTCAAAAGGGAGAATTTAGCTTTAAAACTTACATTCTTCCAAATAATAATATAACTGAACTCATCACTTCAGCTGACTTTAGTATTTTTTGCAATTATATATGGAGGGAAACCCCACATTCCTTTTGGTACCGTGTATTTTGATGATAGTTTTTAAAGTAGGTTTTTTTTTAAATTTGATTTGGTATTTTTTAAGTAAAATGAATCTTTCATAGATCTTCCTTTTTCTTTTTCAGGTTTCTACCTTTATTATGATGTACAGAACTCACTGTCAGAGGATACTAGACACTGTAATAAGAGCCAACTTTGATGAGGTATGCTAAGAACTGTAGTCTAATAACATTTAATGCATCCAGGACTCTTGGAGCATATTTTAAATGTGATATTTCAAGTTATAGATGTTTCTGGCACATGCTATTTTTGTGAGTTATGGAGGATACTTGCACTAGTATATTCGTGGTGCTTTATACATAGAGGTCTACTGAAATTGCAGGAAAATCACACATTTGTCATGGGTTGGTCATGGCATAAATAGCAACTTTGCGCAAAATTTTCTATTTATGCCGTGACCAACCCATGGAAAATGTGTGATTTCTCCACAGCATGTCTCAAACTGGGGGTCCTGACCCAAAAAGGGAGCCTATTTGTAGGGATGGGCTGGTCATGGTAACTGCCACCCTTACCTCTGTGCTGCCTTCAGACCTGGGCAGCCAGACGGTACTTCTGCAGTGCTGCTGGCGGTGATGCTGCATTCACTTCTGGGCTCCCGGCCAGCAGCCACCACTCTCCGCTCTGCCTTCAGAGCTGGGCAGCTGGAGACCAGATTTCATGGGGGAATCCGAATTTTATAGTCCGTGGTGCAATTTTCATGTCCCTGAATTTGGTAGACCCCTATTTATACTTCATTGTTGTTAATAATTCTTATTCAAGCCATCACATAAATTAGATTACTAAATTATCTAGTGTATCCCTTCTCCAGTGTAGGATTGACCCCTACATGCACTCTTTAGTATGCCAATTTTGTATGACTCAAGAAATGAGTCTTCCATCACTTCCCTAAGGAGATCTTTATACATGAACAGATATCAATATTAGGAAATTTTTCTCAATTTTCGATATACATTTACCTTTGCTCAGTTATAGCCCTGTGCTGCTACTAACACTTCCCATTGCTTGCTTATCTGTTAGGAATGGGCATATATTTGGGATACAAGATTCAGATTGATTCATTGCAGCCAGTTTGAGCCGTTGCATTGTTTTGACTTGCTTCACTATATAATCTACCCCCACAAATTTGTAACTTATTTCTCTCAGTCTGAGAACTTTCTGGGCATGCATGTACATAGCCTTTGTTATAGTTGGAGAGCTGCAAACTCCCAAAATTGCTGATGTGTAAAGGAGTTTTCAATTGCATATGGAGAAAGTATTTAGTTAAGGGAAATGAGTCTGAACACACAAAGACTGGGATTTGCAAAGGAGCCAAAAGGAGTCAAGACACCCAACTCCTATTAAAAGTCAGTGGGAGCTGGGCACCTATTTGTGTCGGCCCCTTTGAAGTTTCTGGCCAGGATGGTGGCAGAATTCCCTGTGCCTCTCTCTCATGCTGTATTCCACACACTTTTCCCATTTCAAGCTGAAGCTCTTTAAATGATTACATCCAGCCTAGATATTTTCCTTTACCTGAGTAAAATAAGAACTCTCTCCCATTTCAATATTTTCCATTGGTAGCTTCCTTGTTAACAATCACTCATCTTCAAATGGGGATCAAGGCCATTTCGAATGAGAGTAAAACCGCCTGCCTTGTGCGGGAGGTCAGACTAGATGATCATATTGGTCCCTTCTGACCTATGAGTCTATGAGTCTATGAGACACACAGTTTATATAAAGCAAATACCCCCTATTCTAGTTCCATTGACTTCAGTAACACTGAATAAGCATTCGTATAGGAGTGTTTGTAGGATCAGTTCCATAATAGTTCCTCAGTCAAAGGATGGTATATTTTGTTGGGAAATGTGATAGTTTTTCAGCACCTCTGGTGGCTGAGGGTTTGACTAGCTAACAGAAAAACCCCCAAAGGTGTACATATAGAGACATAAATAGAGAAATAAAACTATAACATTTTACAGGCCTGATTTGCCACTGTTCTGCACCTTGTGTAGTCATTTACATCAGTGCAAAGTAGGTTTAAAATGCTATAAAATTAGAATACTAGTGTTTTGGCTTCTCTAGTGCTCATCAAATATATTTCCATGGCAAATGGCTTTTTTGCCTAAATGAAAATTTTCACAGAAAACTTCTGTTTTGACGGAAATTCCCAGTTTTTACTAAAAATTGCTTTCCCCTCCTCCCCCGTTTCTCTCCCTTCCCCTCCTTCCTTTTCTAGTAGAAACATTTTCCGTTTCCAGTTTTCCAAATAAATTGAACATTTCTTTAAAAAACAAACATGTTTGGTTCCTTTAAAAAATTGTCATGGAAAATACATCCCATCTTTGAACCAACTCCAGCCCCCTCCTTGCCTTCACTTTGCACATGTTTAAATCACAACACAAGGTGCAAGGTATGAAAGATCAGGCTCTGTATGTGGAAGTCAAAAGAGCTGCCCTCACACTCCATGATGATGGAGAATAAAAATGGTGTGGCTTGCATGGAATTCTTGCAGTCTGCTAACACAAAAGCTTTCCTTAAATTGATCTTCCTATTGGCATGTCTCTTTATCCTCCTGTGCGTTTATCTTATCATGTACCACATTTGTCGAAGTTACAATGTAAGTCTGTCCAAGCAGGGACTTTGTGATATGACTTTCGTGCAGCACCATGTACAATTATGGTGCCATGTCACTAATATGGAATTAGATCATTTAAAGAAAAAATCATATTTGTCAAGTATAATTTGTGTGTGTGTGTAATTATAGGTTCAAAGTTTTCTTCTGCACTTTTGGCAAGGGATGCCACCTCACATGCTTCCTGTACTGGGTTCTTCCACTGTAGTAAATATAGTTGGGGTTTGTGATTCAATATTGTACAAAGCTATTTCTGGAGTTTTGATGCCAACAGTACTGCAAGCATTGCCTGACAGGTTAGTATGTTCTGCGGCATTGACCGTTTTTGTTTGGATTGTTTTTGTCAATTGTGTGGATTTGTTTTCTACTGGTGCAGTCCTTAATAAACATAATTCCCTCTACATATTTCCTGTCTCCTCAATGCAAGTCAAAATAAATTTAGATGAGTTTAAAGAGAGATGGGATCCTAAAGAAATGCCTTGCAGCGAATAGATTGTCATATTACAGCTGGCCCATGCATGAATGCTGGCCAAAAATTAATAGGAAGTAGAATGCCTTCATTATGCCTTCTCTGAAAACTTTCAGAAAGGCTGCTCTGTCACTTCTCCAGGACTGAGAGCACAATATTCTGTGTTCTGGCTCCAAGTGAAGTTAGTATGTATAGTCTACCTGCTTAGGCACAAATGCATACGCCACAGCAGAAATCCAAGCTTTGGTCTCAGTCACAGTCTCTGACTCAAATTATTCTTTCACTTACCAGGAATACAGTGCATGTGGGGGCTGGCCATAAGGCCGACCTCTGAGAGACCACGGGTGCATTTAAATACTATAGTGTGCAGGATGGATGTGTGCCCATTTTGCAGTCATTTTCTTCACATGATCCAGAAGCTGGCCTACACAGAGTATTTCTGCCGACCAGGAAAGATACATAGCCTTTCCAGATTAGTTGTAGAGCTAAATTCTTCTTTCCAATCTACACGGCAGATCTTGTCTGCTCTCTTCCTTTGTGGAACTCGTTTGTGCCCATGGAATTTTGCTCACATAGAAAGAGCAGGGTTAGGGTCAACAATTCACTGCAAAAAAGTTTTTTCTCTTTGTGTGTTATCTGAGAACAGACTTACATTTTTATGAATATGTTCAATATCATTTGACAAAATTCAGCACAAGATTTGCTAACAAACAATTTGTTGAAACCATTGCTATGCATGTTCAATGTCTGCCCTGTACATTTGGTCATCTACATTTTGTTTTAGCTCTAATTACAGCACAGGTTTTCTGGCTTTTGTTCTTCTTACTTAAACTAGAGTGCAACATTCAGATTGCATGGTTTGTTAAGTAGATGGAAAGTATCTGTCTGCAACCAGGAACAGGGTACAAGCATGGATTTCTTTGATAAATCTTGTAAGTTTTTGCAGACTTCACACCCCTCCCCTCCCCTCCAAATCTATTTCATCGGAAGGATTAAATTGCATAGCAGCCCTTTTTTCAAGCTGCTTAGTTCTTTCATAGCAAATAAGGAGAGACTTGAGTGTGAATATAGACTTTTGTAATGCATATAAAGAGCCAGATTGTGGCTATTAAGCAATGGCCCACACTGGAGGGAGTGCAGAAGGGTCTCTCAGCAATGGAAGCCCTTGGAGGAATTCTTGCTGACTCAGCTGGAATTCCTCCAGGGGCACACTGGAAACAAAAGTTGCAGTGCCAACAAAGCTAACCTTTCAGTGGGTGCTTCAAACACTCCCATCCATGCCCAGCCCTTTAAGATAGCAAGTGTGGAGGAAGGCAGGACCGTGTCCATGTCCTCCTCAACACACCCCTTTCTGTCCCCTGTCTAAGTAGCTAGTATCCATAGGAAACAGTGGCTATGCACCTCACCCAATGAGTTGAGCCCAGTCTCTGCACAGGGGCTCCACAAGAAGTGGAAAAGCTTCTTTGTGACCCCTTCCCTTCCCCCTTTGTGTACTCGTGCAAGGCTGGGCACAATAGAGCTCAACCCTAATTTTGGATCTACAGTTCCTTAAAGTGATGTGACTGAGACTAGGACATGATTTTGTTTTTGAATGATATTTGCATAGGTTGAGGCTGATTTTTTTTTTAAATTTCCAAGCTGAAAACACCAACCACAAGTATAAGCTTAGTGGGTATGTAGGCTATCTTTAAAGTTGATTTGAATGAAGAAGATGAATCAGAAACAATTCCTGAGCTCAGTGTATTTTGGGTATTTTTCCTTTTGCTCCCAATATTTTCAGATATTTTCTATGCTGTCCAAGTCCTTGATCCTGCAGGTCAGTCTGTGTGCACAGTGGGACTGCTTACGGATATTAGATGCTGCCCAGACAGTCACTTGCATGATCAGGATTCAGATCTGACATGGTTTGAGAACTGAGTTCCCAAAATGTAGTTATTTAAGAAATGGGACTATTTCTTTTCCATTCCAAACTTGTAAAGGTCTGTTATTTTTATGCAGCTTTCCATATTCAGTCCTGTTTAAACTATTCACTAAAAGGCCTTGTTACTGGGCTTCCAGTGGGCTCTATTGATTACAGTGGGGCGAATTCTGCTCAGAATGATACCACTGTAAATGCGGAGTAACTCCACTGACTTTAACAGAGTTTCTCCATATATAAGCTGACGTAACTGAGAATCGAATCTGGCCCACGGTCACTCCACCTTCCTAAAGCTGTGTCAAATTTATGTTATGGCACAATTTTTAAATGTGAACAACCAGTGAGACTTCCAGATCCCAAATGTGGCTGTTGAAATTGGCCACTAAGCACATGAATTCCTGTTTTATGAACCTTAATGCAATTTCAAATCCCAAATGGGGGATCTAAATGTACTGTTAAGATGCCCATGTCTGAATATTACGTCCATAGGTATCTTTTTTATAAATTGTCTATAACTAAAAAGGATATGCTGGGGGAGAAATCCTGATTGTACATGTTTCCCAGCACCGCAGTATAAACTGCAGAGTATATGTTTACTGAAGTAGTGATTTCTCTTTTCAGCTTGACTCAGGTGATCCGAAAGTTTGCAAAACAGCTGGATGAGTGGTTAAAAGTAGCTCTCCATGACCTGCCAGAAAACCTCCGAAATATCAAATTTGAATGTATGTACTGAGCAGTCTCTCTTTTTTGTTTTGATCTGAGAAGAATGTGTTATTTAGCAGTTACAAATTAATTGGAAGCTAGGAAAATGTTCTATTAGTCATGAACGAAAATCAGCATTGCAATCTTTCATTCACCAATAATCTCCACTCACTCATGAGAACTAATTTCCTTTAAATGTAATATGACACAGCTCTAAGACCAGTTGTCTTTCCTTTTTTGTGGACTCCGATAAGAAATTAATTTGTTGACAGTAAGCAAGCATTAGGCATCATATTAGCAAAGCAAATTATTAAACAAACCTATAGACTTGCACAATTTGAATACAGCTTGAGGCCCTGACTCAAAGAAGTGCCAGAGTTAAATATGAAGGGGATCAAATTACCCTATCACCACAGGAAAGGGCACTACGCCTTTTCAGACCTGCTTTGTAGATGCCTGCAGTGCACATCACCTATTGATAAAGCCTGCTTTATTTCACAGCTCTCAATTCTTTGCTTTGCATGAGCAGTAAATTCCACATCAGAAGTTTTTTTTGTTTGTTTTTTTTAAAAACTAATTTAGGAGAAGGATTAACTACTGATCAGCATGGAAAATTAGGAGTATATTTTTCAGAGAGTGCTCAGGACATAAATTAGAATAATACACTGGATATTTTTGGTCATTTACTTAGTTATCCAAAAATTATGGAAAATGTGTCTTGAGAATACTTTTGTCAGTTCTTTGTCAATTCAAAACTGTTGAGCATCCACAACAGTGAAATCTATTCTGCTCATATAAATTTTGGGACAATGGACGTTTTAATAAATCCTAAAACATACTTTTTAACTACCTCCATGGACAACACAGAAGGAATATGTAATACTAAGAAATCTGACTTCAAATATTGCATAGATTATTTGCTTTGATCTGCAGATCTTTAGTGATTATAACATGAGAGTCAACTTGAGAACACACTGGCATTTACTTGTAGTTGATGCCTGGCTATCTTGCAAATGGTTACTTACTACTGGGCATAATATTTACTATTGTTTGTGCAGTCCTATTGAAGGAAAGGAAGTACTGCTGGCAGAAAGCTATGCAACTGGTAGTCTTTACAGGGTTGGGAGCATAGATTTCAGATGCTGTAAACATAATAAATATTTATAGCCCAAGTTACAAGTATGGATGCCTTAATTAGATGCCCAAATCCCTTTATGGGACACTCAAACCAACATTTACAGATATAACTAGTCCTTTTATGTACTTGTAACTATTGATTTGAGCAGCCAAGTGTAAGATTTGGATGTCTTATTCAAAAGTCTGTCTTTGAAAACTGGGCGGTTAATATGAACCAGACCTAAGTCACAAATGTGTGTCTTAACAAAGAAAGGAAATTTAGTGTATTTAATTGACGCTAGTTTTAACAAGGTATTCTTAAAATCAAGTTTCTTTATTTGGCATATTACATAAATGTGTAATTCTCCTTTTCTGCAGTGTCCAGAAGGTTTTCACAAATTCTCCGGCGGCAGACCTCATTAAATCATCTCTGCCAGGTAGATATTTCTAAATTACCCATTCCTGCTGCATTAATTCCGTGCTGGCTTTGCTGACTTTTGTGACAGTTTGCTAAATCTGCAGATTGGATGTTTCACAAGGAGGACCTCTCTTGGAGATCACAATGGAATCAGAAGCTTTAGTAGTTTTGTCTCTAATATTTATGATGATCTTCTGTTGATAAGCTACAAACCATCTACAAATTATTCAAGAATGAGTTAAATATTTTGTTAGGTAATGGGCCTGATCCTGCATTCCCTATGCACCTAAAACTCCCAGTGATTTTTTCTATGTGACAAATTCAAGATCTGACCCAGTTCAACCCATTGAAACCAGTGGGAGACTTTCCATTGATTTCATTGGGCTTTGGATCAGGCCTTTTATGAGGGAAGCAATTTATCCATATTCCAGATAGAAAACACCTTACCCAGTTGTGACATTAAACCTCATGTGAAAACAAAATGAAAACAGATATTCATGGATTGTGGTTACATACTTCAGTTTAAAATGAAGTGTTCTCAAATCTTGAGCTCTGGACTCATTTTTTTAACCCAGTCCATATTCTGACAGAACTAGGAAGTTTTGCCTGGATAAAAACTGATTAAGCACTTCAAGATCTGGCCTGTTATGCAGACTTGCTACCTTGAAAAAGATGCTGTGGTAGCCATACATGATGGATTGTATTTCTTCCATAAAATGAACCTGAAAACTAGTAGCTGCATACACAAATAGAACTATATCAACAGGTGTATTTCGTCTGTCTTTTTTCTTTAACATAGGACCCTCTCTATTAGTTTTCTTTGTTTGTTATTTTGTGAGGGTGACTTGACTATATTTTTCTGTATTTTTGGTTTTTGGCAATGGATTATTTTCTCTTTGGGGTTTTGCAATGGTTTATGTATCAAGACTTGTTTGGCATGCCAGGCTATACTTCAGTAGAAATCATTTTATAAATAAAATGATCATTATGATTTATTATGTTCTTATAGTCATGAATGTTATATGTCCCCAAGCTTCATGGGATTCCATTGTTTTACTGATAAAAATCCACTATGCAGGCGGAACATGCTATTTCTGTTAATTTATTTTTCACTGACTCAGTTACACCACAAGTACTGTGCAAAATTCACAGGCCCAGATTTTCTGATGGTATAAATAGGAGCATCTCCCTTGACTCCAGTGGAGTTTCACCCATTGACACTGGCAGTGCAGGGGATTTGAGGGGCTACATTTGAGAAGTGTGTTTAATGCCCCAGATTAATCGCTACAGCAGAAATACCCACAGGGTTGGAGGTTTGAGGGAAGGAAATTTCAGTGAGGATCCTTTGTGGAGTTCTTCCTCCTTTAATTAGTTTGTGAGGGCAGGTTTGTTACCCTACAGCATGAGCTGTGGGGTCTACCCACACACTTGGTAGGTCCCCAAGAATCTGCATAGATCTAGGGGGATCTGTAGAAGATCAAAGCCAATCACATAGAGACTTTAAGGTTCTCCACCAGCTCTGTCCCCTCAGCAGCTCCCTAAACCAGTCACTCTGTGGTGGTTCCCAGCGGAGACTCTTTGGAAAAGATAACACAGCTCTAGTCTGGATTGCCTTCTCTGATTAATTTACCTAGGGCTGATGTGTGACCCCAGTCCAGGACCACCAACATTTGCCTCAGCCTATCCCTTCCCTTTGTACAGGGAGGCCTCTGCCTCATCCAGAGGATGGGAAGTGGTGGTGTGGAGGCAGGTGAACCCCCTTTTCATGTGGCAGGGGGAAGAAGCACACACAGAGGGTTTCCTCCCTACTCAAGGGGGAAGATCTCAGCCAATGTGTTTTTGTCCCTGGACTGAAGTGGACAAGCACAGCAGCACAAACACTATAGAATTAATGGTCTACATAGAGAGAAAGTTTGATTAGAAACACCTGTCGAGATTTGTAATTTGTGGAAACCAAATAGACGCTGAACAGAGTTGGCAAAAATATCTGCAGAGTTCTCTACAGCTACTGGCGCCTGTAACTTCCAGAAAGGATCAAGAGGTGCATGGGGTTTGAGAATCAACTTAGCGAGACTCACTAAGGGAGCGTAAAAGGGGATAAAGCCTATTTTTTAACCTAATAAACCATGAACTAATGAGTAGAATGGATTGGATTATAGGCATCAAGAACGGTGATCCACAGTGCAGACATTACATTTCAAATGCTGGAGGACTGGAGGAATGTGGATCTGAACAGCATTACCAAACAAACTCTCTACACCATGGAGGACTCACGTGAGGAGCACAG
The DNA here is from genome assembly GCA_007922155.1 of Mesoclemmys tuberculata. Taxonomy (NCBI): domain Eukaryota; kingdom Metazoa; phylum Chordata; order Testudines; family Chelidae; genus Mesoclemmys; species Mesoclemmys tuberculata. The sequence continues at coordinate 87,680,742 of ML675616.1, read as the reverse complement.
AAAGCTCATCATACAATGTAAGAATAAAACCCTCAGATATACTACAGGGAACCCTGTACTGTGTTTCCTGTTGAATACAAAACACTAATAATGATAATAATTAATAATATAATGTTCAATTTTAGTTAAAAAAACCAAGAGTCTTGAAGCACTTTAAAGACTAACAAATTTTTGCGGGCATAAGCATTCGTGGGTTGCAATCCACTTCGTCAGATGCCCACGAAAGCTTATGCCTGCAGAAATTTGTTAGTCTTTAAAGTGCTACAGGACTCTCATTGTTTTTGCTGCTTACAGACTAACACAGCTACCCCTCTGGAACTTTTCAATTTCATAATTGCTTTATAGTCAATCAATTTAATTATTGAGATATTGTAACAATGTAGTAGCACATCAATACTGTTCACGTGCCGCAAAGATAAATACTGAGACATTTATCAAAACAAAAGGTGAGACAAAATCAAGAGGTTCTACGTTTGAGACGTGGATATGGACAATGTTCAATTTAAAAGATTATTTCTAGTCTTCCTAATGACTGATGCAGATCATTTTATATGATAAAGTAGAGTGATGGTTGTTTACCCAGTTATACTATTATAGGATAGCTGTCTTTTGAATGGCTTTGACAGCAGGACCATTGTGTGTTTGTCTAGAGGCTTATTTAAAAAAATAAATAAAAAAAAAAGCACTGGTTTCATAAAGCACTTTTATCAACAAGTTAGTCTCTGATTTGACTGAAGTTTATTTATGAACTTTTAGAAGTAAATACGTATCCTATGTCCAGAAAGCTGAAAGGCTGACGTAGACACTGCTTGCTATATTGAAGGGCATAGGTCAAAGAATGACTTGCAGAAACCCTGGAAATGTTGTGCTTTCTTAAAGTGGCAAATTGTTTTTAGGGTGCAAGCTCACCTATAGCATGTGTAAAGTAGTCACAGAAGCTGCCCTCAGAATGTGCATGGTCATAGCCATAGGTGTAATCCTTACTAACCCTTAGTACATTGACAACAAATGAGTGTATGCAGCCATGTGTACACTAAAGATGAGTATTCTTCAGTACCAGTCTCAAACTCTCCCCCCAGCTGGAGTCCTCCTCCTTTCTTTCCTGAAGATGACAAAAATACACCCATCTACCTCATGTCCCTCACTGACCTCTGAAAGACTCATCCCCAAGCCGGGAAGATGACCTCACATCCCCTGACCACCTCTGCTGGCTCCATTTCCCAACAGAGAACTGTTCTGGGATTCTTGCCAGCTCCTGCCAGCCCCTGAGCTTACCTCCTGATATGTTCCTCATGCCCACTGAGGCCTGAGGAGAATGAGCCAGGAGCTGGCAACACCAGGAGGTGGAGAGTAGTGAGAATTCAGGACAGGAAGGGGGTGAAAGATGAGCAGTTTGGGATATGCTGAAGTCTAGGCTCCACACTCATTCTGGCTTCCAGGAGCCATCAAATCTCACTTCTCTTTTAAGAACCTCAGTATACTCCCCAAACCCCTGGAAATTATCTAGTTCCCAAAGGGTTAATACTTAATATCAGTAATGTTTCTGGCCCAGATTCAGGAGAGCATCCCCATTTTGGAAGGACCCCTATGCAAGTGCTAAACTTTAAGTGCATATATAAATCCCATTAAAGTTAAGCAAGTGCTTAAGAACTTTCCTGAACAGTGGATGGAATTCAGCACATAAGTGCTTCCCAGGAGGAGCCAGTCTTATAGTAGGTAACACTTTGCAACAGAAAGAAAGGCAGGCAGGCCAGAAGCAGTAACCCAGTGTAAGTGTTGAGGATTATATTGAGACAAGGATATATATGCAACACTGAACTCACCTTTTTTCCATCTTTGATATAGTTTCTGCTGAGGTGAAGATTATTTAAAGATATGTAATCAAGGCTAAGTCTGCAAAGAGCTATTTCCAAAAGGTGAACCTTCTTTCTGGGATGCTATTTTCAGCTCCATTGCAGCAAATTCAGTACTGCTTTTGCAAGTCAGTATTTTCGCTTCTCCTGGAAGGTCTCCAGCAGGCTGGAAAATCATCTTAATTCCTTTGAATCCTCCAGTAGTGGCTCCCCCTCTCTGTCCCTCCACACTCTCTGACCACGGTTGATAGAATTTTCCTCTGAATCAACAAGAACTCTAGGACAACTCTCCCATGTCCCACCACTTATGTGTATTGCAGTGGTACCGGGCGGCTACAGTCTGCATCAGAGGCCATTGTACTAAACCCTGCGTGCACAGAGATTGAAAAAGTGTTCCAGGCCCCCAAAAGCTTACCACTCTATCAGTTCTCAGTCTCATGTCCTATCGTAGTTGAAAACATAGATAATGGGAAGACACAAAGCCAAACTGTTCTGTACCTCTAAAAGGACTGACATGGGTTAGCTTCAAGTTTTGGGTGAAAATTCAGGCTGGTTCTTATTTTGCCCAATCCACTTTACTTATTTCCAACACACACACATGCATGAGAATGTCACATTTTCACTGAGTGCCTCCCGACATGGTGAAATTGGGGCCTCATTTTATGATTATGGCATTGGGATTTCTTAATACAAATGTCAAATGTAGACTTCCAGTGCTCCTTCACATCCTGGTGGTGTTGGGAAATCTCCACAGTTAGCATTCAGAGGTCACAACTTCCAGCGTAATAACAGGGAAAATGTCTTCCAGAGTGGCAGATTCCTACTGAAAGTGATCCTCATCTGTTAGTAGAAAGTGGCTTTTCTCATTTTTAAATACATGGCTACTGCTCTCAGGATTTTTCTCCAGTGCACCTTCCCTCAGGCCCCTGTGGAGGGGTCTGCTTCAGTTGCCTTGGGCCAGAGGGCAACTTTGTAGTCAGTCGTGAGTAAGGGACGGTGCATAGCTGCACTTTCCCAGCTGCTAATCAGACAACAAACCGGGACTGCAAGGATCACAGACAGCTCCACGTGTGCTCCCCTCCTCGCTCTGCTGAGGGTGTAACTAAAGCAGTTTACTCCCCATTGTATGCCCAGCCAGGCACTCTATTAAGGAGGCAGAGCAAGGGCTCCTCCTATGTCCTGCTCCCTCCATCCTCTCACCGCTTGCTTGCAGTGGGAAGTATTGGGCAAATAGAGTTCTCCCCCCTGCACCCAGGGCCCTAATACAAGGAGTATTCTGAGTGGGAAAGTAAGGAGTACTTCACATTGTTTGCCTGGGTGGCTGAATAATAGCTGTGACAACCTTCCCCTTTGTAATTAAGTCTAAGTGAAATCAACATACAGCCATGTTTAAGGCAAGGAAACTCCCAAATGCATTCCTATCAGATCTGTTGCTTCAGCTCATAACAGTACCTCTCAATCTGCAGAACCCAATCCAGGGTGCTGTTGCAAAGAATGCCCATGTAGTTCAAGTGGAGAACATCTTTGTATGTTGCATTTTTCTCAGGATGTCCTGCCCTCTTCTCTAGCTGCCAACTCTGTGCTTTCCCTCCTCTCCCTGCCCCCAGCATCCACTCCAGTGGTGGGAAATTCTTCCCTCCTGCTATTTATATAAATGGAAGTGCATAGCACATTTAAATCACCCTGTGACACAGCAGGTATAAAGCATCTTTTCTTTTGATTTAGGGGATTGTTTTTGTAGCTAAATTGCAGAGCAATTCCTTGGGATGTTCAGACACATGATCCCTTGTCTTCCAATAGCGTCTTCTCTTAAATAAATTGGAGAGTCTCCTGTTTAATTGACACGTTTGAATGGACCATCTGAGTTTATTCTCTGTATTTTTGAAAACAATATTTGGCAGAGGATCAAAGGTGTTCCGCCTGGCTTTAGAAACTCCTTTAGATGTAGTCAGCATGACATTTGTTTGTTGGTAGCAATTCACTTTATAAACGTACAAGTTTTATAGGAAATAAATTTTTTGCTTGTTTGGTATTACAAATGAATGACAGTTGCAGCTGAAGCACGTTTTCACAACTAAAGCGTTATGCACTGGAGATTTACTGAAGAGAGGCCTATTAACAATATTCATCCACTGGGTGTTTAAAAGATTCTCTATGCATTTCTAAATCAATTTCATGCATGGCCTTTTTTCATCATGAGGGTCAAAGCTTGGCTGAGCAGTCTGCACTGTGAACACCATCAATGTCTTTTACTTCCGGGCACAGACAGCAGAAGCTTAAATAAAAAGATGAATTTCAAATGATGGGCCATGATCCTGCTCTCACTGAAATCCTGTAAAAACTTCCATTGGTTTCAATGGGAGCAGGATAGGTCAAGCACAGCAATGGTTTCTTTGATGTCTTAAGGTGTACAAATATATATTTATAGTTAAGTGACCTATTGTAATTAACTTAGCAAACTGGCAAAGTATTATCGACTGTTTTGTGAGAGTTTTTTTCTCCTTTGTTTAAAAGTGGAATTAAAGTCCTGATCTGGAGTATTTTTCTTTGTTTGTTAGTGTATCAGGAGTTTGATCATCTGTTGGAGGAGCAGTCACCCATTGAGTCGTACATTGAGTGGCTGGATTCCATGGTGGACAGATGTGTTGTGAAGGTTGGTAAATTGGAGTTAGGACCTGTCACTTACGGTGCAGTGTAACCAGGTGCCATATTTGTTTTCATAAAGTAGTAGGTATTTAGTAAACACAGACTCAAGATGCAAAATCTGGATCCAAATTCCAGACTCAAAAGTCAGAGAGTGTTCAGATTCAAGGCTTTCATTCATTCTATTCTCAAAATAGAAGCCATTTGCAAAGTTTGTCGCTGGATCAGAGTTTCCAGATTTCCAACAACCCCAACGTTCAAGGGTGTATGTTTCTGAGGTGTCCGTTCAAACTCATCTCTAGTATACAGTGAATCATACAGCACTGCAGATAGAGATAATAACTTAATATGCCTTTTTTGAGAGTTTAGTCAAGAGAATGTTTAATCCAACTGATTCATTTTAGTAAATGACGGTTAACAACTGGCTTATCGTTTGGATAGGGATAAAGCTGTATGAGTATTAGGAGTTGCTCGGAAGTGCCAGTAATTGAGCTCTGACCTAAATTTTAGTATTACTGGGTGGATGCTTACGGACTGAACACATGTGTGCTCTCAGCCAGTCAGGCAACAATACCATTTTATGCAGTATATGTAACTAGACAATTTACCGTATAGTTTTAGCTTTTGTCCGTGAATGATGATGCATTTTGCATTAGCATGTCCTGTCAGGATATTGCAACTCTTTGCTTCCAGGCTTCACTATTAGACCCGAGCAATTAATTTAAAAACACTTTATTAAACAATATTACCTCTTTTTCTGTTTGCAAAACGGCCACATCTCCTCCACCCCAAATTTCCCAAATGTATCAATTATTTGAAATTATTTGATTTTTAAAAAAAAATAAATAAATTCAGACTGTGATTGATTATAATGGATCATATGGGACCTGGTATTTTTTCTATTTGCTGACTGGATGAGTATAATTCTTCAGATCGGCTGTGTATAGAAAATTAACAGGCCACTTCACCTTTACTGGTCCCTTGAAATGTGTAACTACTTATGCTACACAGTCTGTTCCACCTTGTATTTCGCTGTGACACTCTATGGCCATTTCCACACTAGCACTTACGTCAGCAAACCTTTTGTTGCTCAGGGGTGTGAAAAAACACACCCCTGTGCACCATAAGTTTCGCTGGCATAAGCATTTGTGTGCACAGCACTATGTCACTGGGAGAGTTGCCTCCTGCCAACATAGCTACTACTGCTCACTGAGTAGTTTTATTATGCTGTGTTATGAAGTCAGTATAACACGGCTACATAAGCGATCTTACAGCTGACATAGATGCAGTTGCACCTCTGTCAGCTCTTCAGTGTAGCCTCTCTAAACCAACGGGAAAGAGCTCTCCCGTCAATGTCATTAAACCACCTCCAAGGAGTGGCGGCTCTCCTGCCGACAGCGCTGTCCCTACTGACACTTAGATCAATATAACTTATGTCACTCAGGGGGTGGCTTATTCACACCCCTGAGCGACGTAGGTTATACCGACATACGTGGTAATGTAGGCATAGCCGAGACGTGAAGAAGAGGTTTGTGTCATCCTGAAAGCTTGTCTCTCTCACCAACGGAAATTGGTCCAATAAAAGGTATGACTTCATCCACCTTGTCTCTCTTATATCATGGGACCAACAAGGCTACAAACACTGCATACAATATAGAAAATAAGCATTTGGGAGTGTAAGCTTACAATTTGCTTTCTGAGAAGTATAATTGTGAGTAAAACATGATCATCTGAGTGTTCACTAAAAATAAATGCAAAGAGGATGTGAACACATGAAGAGCAAATTAGTTTAAAATTCAAATGAATACATTTTTGCAGTATATCCCTAGTGTTATAAATTTGCTTCCTGAACCAGATAATCACCTAAAAAGGAATCAAATTAAGGTGAAGACCTGGGTGTTGTCAGGCAGTATAATAAAAGCTGTTCCTAATTTATAATCCAGATTTTACCCTCCACAAGCCTGAGCCTTTTATGTATTAGGGATTGTAATTGTAGGTTTCCTCTTCCTGCAGATCAGTGTGTATAGAATTATCATTACCGGTGACTTTACATGTATCTGTTTTCATTTTTATCCTAATTTTAACATATAGCTAAGCTTACAATGGGATGTAGTTTTAATAAAGAAAATGAATGGAAACGGGCAGTGTTGGACAGGTCAATGGACATGAAAATGCAAGTTTATTATTCATGTCAAATATATGTTTTCTTGTAGGTAGCTGCCAAGAGACAAGGCTCTTTGAAGAAAGTAGCTCAACAGTTCCTCTTGATGTGGTCCTGTTTTGGCACACGAGTGATTCGGGACATGACTTTGCACAGTGCACCCAGCTTTGGTACTTTGATTTTATTATACTGTTTGGTTAGCACAGTAAAAAATGATAGATCAAGGGCTGTCAAACACTTTGAGTGATGATCTCCCCCCTTATTTTCCTATGTTCATAAGGTTAAAAAAAAATCACTTTTGTGGGTGGAAGTTTTCAATGAATTTTCTGCCCCCAGGTCATTTTTTCAGATGCTTTTGGACAAATTCCCTTCAGTTGTTTTTGATGTCTGTAAGAGTGGACGAATATATGTTTCCCATTAAAAAATAAAAGACCGTCCTGTTTCTTTTCACACAGATCTCAAAAACAACTGTGCTTCGAAACCTGGTGTGTAAACAGTCCACACTGAGGAATTCGTGTATGTACAAATTGAATTAGTCTACTATAGGAATGATTAAAAATGGACTATTGTGCACCTGTGTTTTCATAAGTGCACACTTGTTGATGTATGTTATTAGTGGATTAATAATAATGAGGATTCTGAGAGAACAGCGCTGAGCCACTAGCATGTTTTCATCCAGAAGTACTTTACTGTGTTATATTCTTTTAGGTAATGTTAAGACACAGGGATGATGGGCACCCACAAAAGAATCTAGACCTATAGAGAGAATGCTTCCAAGCTTTGTTCAAGAACAAGTAAGCTGAGGGGAGTAGGCATTGAAGGCTGGCAAGAATACTATGAAGTCCCACAGGGGGCATTGGAAAGCTGGCTGTGAGGACTCAGTATTACTAACCCTGAGCAATCAAAAATTGTGTCAGGCCACCCAAAATCATGACACTGGCTTAAAAACAATCTGGTTTTTGGTTGGTTTAAAAAAATGTGTTATAGGTGCTTTTATTTATCTTCTCGTTTCTTAATCTCTAGGGTGCGTGTGGGTCACATTTTTAAGCTTTACTCCATTACCATAAAGGCTAGAAACTTTCTATTCTTTTAAGGCAAGCTGAGATTCTCACATATTCACAAGCCTCCAAGAGTTGGGGCTTTACGAAAAAACACCAAATACCACATGGCTCCTGATAAAATCTCAAGAAGTGACACCACTCTTTTCTGAGAACCTTCAGGAGCGTTTTGATCTGTGGTTGGTCTTTGTGGCTTCCCTGTTGTCAGTTTCTTCTAAGCACAGCTTTTAAGCCTGCACCAACATGAAGCTATGGCTACACTACAGAGCTTACAGCTGCTCTAGCACTCCTTGTGCAGACACTGTAAGCTCTCCCGCCAACATAGCACTGTCCACACCAACGCTTAGGTTGGTGTAACTTACGTCGCTCAGGGGGTGTCTTATTAATACTCCTGAGAGACATAACTTATACCGATGTAAGTTGTCATGTGTACATTGCCCCAGTCACCACTCCTAGCAGGCGGTGGACTAGTTAACTCCTTAAAATGGCCTCTATGCCCAGCTTTTGCATTCACTGGATTGTGCTGAGGTGCCAGTGCCCTGATCACATCTGAGATCTACCCCCTCTCATATTCATTCTCTCCCTTAATCAGCAAAACTCTTTTCACTGTGGGAATAAAGGTTGCTCACGTTGCTGAGCACTGCATACTTCTCTGCACAATGCAAAAATCTCTCAGCTCGGGTACTAAGAAAACACTGGGTTCGCTGCACAAGCATTTTGGCTCTCTGCAGCACTCAGCTGCAGGAACAGCCTTCATTTGCAAAACGTCGTGGGTAAGTGCAATGTTGAGGTCACACATTTAGTTATGAAATGTCAATAAATGTAAAAGTGAAGGTTCCAAAAATTGCGTTACCTCTGTTGAGTTGCACATATGCAGTAATTTTCATTCTTATTTAGGGTAAATGTATAGTCTAATAGAATAGTGTGTGTTTGTCAAATGTATAAAATAAAATATACAGGATGGGTAGAGACACATACATATATACACAAAATATATTTATTTATATATAATAGTGCATTAGGAAAAGCATATCAGCAGCCGCGTATGATGTGCTTTCCATGGCATTTGGGGAATTACTCTATACAGTTCTAGTAAGGCAGAACTTAGATGCATGCTCTGTCTTAAAAGTATGTTTTAAATAAATTGCTGTCTCTTAAAAGTATTGGTAATTTAATTACATTAGTAGTCACCCACTGCATGTGTTAACAGTGTTTGCTTTCAAACTATTACAGCACATGTAAAATCAGTATAAACTGGGTTTCTGAAAATAGTGCATTTAGAAAGGATATAAATAATACAGCATAGAAGTTTTTTTTAATGACTTGGGTTTGATAAGGCTATCTGCAACAGTACTGAACATGATGACACTGTAAACTCCCTCAGGTTTTCTTATAGTAAACCCAGGTGAGGTTCTTTCTTTCTCCCAGCACACACTGCCTTTGTGAATAAGGGCTTTTATTTGTTTTTAATGGAACCCTTGAATTTTTCCCACTTTGGACCCAAAAGTCCAAGTCTACTGAAAGCAGTGGGAGTTGTGAATGAGCAAGGACTGCAGATCCTCAAAGGGAATAACTGTACCGAAATCGCATCCAGATCCCAGTGTAACAAACCTTGGACTATCTCTGCTCCCACTTCTCAAAAAGTGACTGAAATGTTATTTAATTGCAGGAACCAAATTCTAATGTCAGGAACGAATGCTGTGATATTCTAACTACAGAGCCATTGTAAGACACATTTGTATTGAATTATAGCTGAGCATGTTCCAAAGTTTTAATAACCATTTCCATTTAAACGTAGCAGAATCAGGCCTCAGAAACTTGTTGTGGGCTTAATTTAGCGCAGTTCTTCCTCTCACAATTCTTGTATTGGAACCAGAAGAGGTACAGAAAAAGGCAACAAAAGTGATTAGGGATATGGAGCAACTTCCATGTGAGGAGAGATTAATAAGACTGGGACTTTTCCGCTTGAAAGAGATGACTAAGGGGGGATATGACAGAGGTCTATAAAATCATGACTGGTGTGGAGAAAGTAAATAAAGAAATGTTATTTACTCTTTCTCATAACTCAAGAACTAGGGGTCACCAAATGAAATTATAGGCAGCAGGTTTAAAACAAACAAAAGGAAGTATTTCTTCACACAACACTCTCTCAACCTGTGGTTGGAACTCTTTGCCAGAGGATGTTGTGTAGGCCAAGACTATAACAGGGTTCAAAAAAGAACTAGATATGTTCATGGATAGGTCCATCAATGGCTATTAGCCAGGATGGGCAGGATGCACAGCCATGCTGTGAAGTGTCCTTAGCCTGTTTGCCAGAAGCTGGGAAAGGGCAACTGGGGAGCTGGGGAGAGCTCACTTGATAATCACCTCTTCTGTTCATTCCCTCTGAAGCACCTGGCATTGGCCGTTGTTGGACGACAGGACACTGGGTTAGATGGACCATTGGTCTGACCCAGTATAGCTATTCTTATATGCTCTCTTTACAGTATCGTGCATTTTTAATGAGGACTATACAACAGAGAAACAAAGATGACATTGGTTTATTTTAGATGTTGTCTTTCATATATATTTATTCTTACCTTTGATGAAAACTTGTGTATTTTAGCTACATTGGTGATGATTTAAACACCCTGATTTTATTGATCAATCTAAGCAATACACAAGGCCAGATCTTTACAGTGTCATTTTAAAAAAAACAAACAACAAAGCATTATTTGGGAGCATGTTTGAAACGAAAACATGATAAAAATCACTTGTTTGATGCTATGGCTGTTCTTATACACAGCACAATATATTTTAGCTTTGTCATTATTTCATGATCCAGAAATTTGATGGCAGAATGTTTCACTACATGTCACTGGGCTGGCTAGCAAATATCCTGAAATGACATATAGATCTGAGCCTGGGCAAAGCTTTTTAGTATGGTGCATGGGCAAGTCAAAGCGATTCCTGGCAGACAAAAGCTCATCTCTCTCCCTTTTCTCCCCCTACTCCTCTTCTGTCTATGCATATCAAAGGCACAGTTGGTGGCAATGTTTTGGTAATGCACCCTGTGTATAAAAACAACTAATTAGTAATAGGAGCCTTCCAATCTTCCCCAGATCTGCATATCACTGTGATACTTGCTCACAATTTCTGTCTTTGTGAATAGCTGTGGATGTTTACTAGCTGGATAGAATAGCTGTAACAATATCCTGATTGCATTAAATTTGGTCTTTTTGAAAAGAGAGTCAAAAGCAATTTATTACTGTAGGTACAGTATCTCGGGTAACTTTTATCTCTAACTAAATGAATATATAGTTTGAGACACCGCTGAATCCTCTTCATTGCCTAAAGCTATACTTGAAAGAGCCAATCATAGGTCCCTGCTAAATACAGTAGCTTGCAAACATAAAATAGGAGTTGAACATAATGAATAGCTGCTCAGCAAGTAACTGAAATGCATATCCTGAAATCGGTTTAGCTTTGTATCTTACATTTAATTTGACTCATTTAAAATGATTGCATTAATTTGATACAACACACCTTGTTTGTAGAGTCTTTCATACAAACACTGGCTCAAATAGGCTACAGAATTAAAAAATCTAGAGAGAATTAATGGGAAAAGAAGAGAGAAATTCAGAGAGGGCCAAGAGGACCAGATAGTTTTTTAAATGGTGTATTCAGTATTGCCAAGCCCACGTGTTCAAAATCAAGAGTTAGGCCCCAAAATATCATGAGATTTAAAAAAAAAATAAATAAACTTGAGCTCTTGGTATTTATCTCTAGCATTTGAGCATTTTGTGTTCCTATTTTCAAGCTTTTCTCTGCAACCATGAGGGCTAGAAACTTGCTTTTATTTTATAATGAAAGCTGAAATTGTCACATAACCACATGTCTCTGGAAGAAGGGGCTTGAAGGAAAAGCAGTAAATAACCTGAGACGTGATTAAAATCCTGAGAGTTGGCATCCCTGAGTCACTTCAGACAAAAGGCCTGATTCACCTCTGCTCCAGATCAGTAATGACTCCATTGAAGTCCACCCAGGTACCCCAATATACAACTTGGGGGAAAGGAGAACCAGGCTTGTTTGGGGACACAATGCTCCAGTTTTACACTGGTGAACTCCGGTGGAGTTACATTAGTACTAAAACCAGACTAACACAATGGTCAATGGGCCCAAAAACTTTATAAAGCTAAACAGCTACAGAGCTTGGGTAAAGCTCTCCACTGTATTGCACCTTATTAGTCATTTTTATTTCTGTACGACAAGTGTGAAACTTACAGTTTTGATTTGCACAGGTGTAAATGGTCACACAAGCGGTGAATCAAGCCCTTTATATTCAGCAGTGGAATGAAAAGATTTGCCCATCACTACGCATGTGTACTATTCATAAAAATGTCTGGCTCTGGGGGGTTTTTTTGGTCTTGCCTCAAGGACACAAAGCATCTGTTCTCCCCCCAGTGTTGTACATAACTCCCATGAATAACAATGGAAGTTATGCATGCATGCATTGAGAGAATAGAACAAAAAGACTAGAGCTGTTGCAACTGAAGAAGAGTGTGTGCACAGGTGCTTTGAAAACCTAATTACGAGGCAGCACTGCATATGACATAGGGCCTTCAGACTGCTTCTTGTATACTCCATTTGTACTGCATATATGAGCAAAGAACTGCCTATTTACAGAGCCCCTGTAGCCACTCATTGTTAAGGTAGAAACTAGCTCCCTAGTATTAGCTCAGCTTTCAGCCTTCTCCTCTAACTTCCCCCAAATAAATCAATCATACTGGAATTACATATGTTGCATCCCATTCCAGGGAAGGTCTTTCTCTTAAAAGTTTGGTAAAAAATCAGTAAAGAAATTTGAAAGTTTTGGATCAGGCCCTGGCCTGTGGTCAAGGACGTGCCTATGGGGGAGAAAGCCTCTCTCTGTCCCCAGGTTCCACCTTTGCAAGCAGTGAGTGGACACCCCTTGGCTTGTGAGAAAAGGGCCTTGTTGGCAGGACATTCTTTGTGAGGGGCCTCAGTTTTGGAATCCACCCTCCCATATGCCTAGGTTTGAAATAGAGCAAATCTATTGACTTGAGAATGAGAGAGCCTCTTTTCCCAGGTTTTGGGGAGGGATCAGTATACTGAGGGCTCATATTTGTGGTTGGGGGATTTAAGGTCTCTGGATGGAGTTGATTTCTGATTGCTTTTCAGCTGGCTATTTTCTCTGGTGTTTCTGCTGAGTTTACTATTATTCCAATCTGGTTGTTTTAGCTCCTGCCAAAGGTACCTAAAGCCTTTGATAGGCAATTTTAAATGTACCATGGATGTTCAAATAAATATATCAAAAATATACTAATGATTGGTGGAAAGATGATACAAAAAGAGCAACACAAGTAAAATTTCTCACTTGAGTGATTCTTCACAAAAAAATAATTGAAGTATTCACCCAGCTCTGTCATATAATATAGATAATACAGCTGGTTGAAAAATATTAATCCCAACATTCAAAGTTTCTGTTCTGCGGTTGTTATAGACCCATTTTTCTGTTTTGTACAAAATCAGTTTATTGTCACTTTTATCAAAAGGGTTGCACGTTTTTTGTTTATCAAAAAAACAGGTTTTTGATAAATGAAAAATTATGAAGTTACTTTGCTTAAAAAATCAGTACAAACTGTGATTTAAAAATTTAGAAAAAATGTCATGGGAATTTTTTAAAACTATAGAAAAGAAGGTCAGCATGTTTTTGTGAAATTTTTCATTTTTGAAAAAAGATTGGTTTTGGAAGAAAAAAACTTTTCATTTAAATCAGCTCTAATAGATTCTAGTAGGCTCTCCAGATAAAGTAATCTGGCTTGATTTTTCTCCTTTGCTTCCTATTTTCCATATGCTGCTGAATCTGCCCAGTGATAGCATATGGACATGCCTACTTCACATTCTGTCTGAGTCCTCATATACATTTTTTAGTCTCTGTCTATAGAGGCTAGAATGGCAAAGTCAATGCTTTCCCATTTCTGCTTCCCTCACTTCTGTTCTCTGCTTCTTGGCATTTCTCTAATTGAACTGAGACCTGATGCTATACAGGAAATCCTTATTTCCTTGTCCAGATCCATCTCTGTATAGCATATCTCAAATTGCCTTCTAGGAAGTGGTTTGCCTAGGAACCACAAGCAATGTGCTTAGAACTTCCAAGATTGATAGCTGTTAAAGATACTAATGCCTGTCCCTCCTGTTGGGAGATCCCAGGCAAAGCCAAAACATTCAGGACAATTCCTACTCCAGCTACAGTAATCTGGTACTTAATAACTTGACAGATGCTTCATGTGGAAGGGCTGATAACAGAGGTGTTGACACTGCTTTGGTTGGCTGAAGCAGTGTGACACCTCTGTTTCAGCCCTTCTGCATGGGGCATCCCACAATTTCTGCTAACATGTTTGGGAAGTAGTGGAAATCTCAAAGATAGACTGAATAAAACCCACAAGATATATTGTAGGGAGTGAATCCTGCATTAGGAGGAGGCTGTATTTTTTTACCTAAGGAGTCTTTAAGTCTCTCATTTCTATCATTCTGACCTATGCCTTCTCTGATGTTTTAGGTAGATTGGAATTGTCATTCCAGAACACATCATTGGTCTACCCTAGTCGCTATTCTACATTTGTCAGTAATCTAAATCTAATGCTTCAAAGAAAGGCAGAAAAGCATGCTATAATGTTCTTGATCAATTGTACAATGCTAGGATGTGAGAGGAAAATACTTATTCTCAGATCTGATCTAGGTGATGATCATCTTACATCCTAAAGCGTGCTGATTCTTAACGCCTCTAATTTTTTAATCTAGTTAGTCTAACTGCAAACATAATTTACCTCCAGTCATTTAATTAGGAAAAATGGGTAAGTCCCTTATTTATAAATTCTTCAGACTGTACCTAGCCTGACTGATACAATGCTTTCTGTTTTAAGGCATTTGGGCAGCCTATCGTAGATAAATAATAGGCTTTCATTCTTGACAAAACTGATTACATTATCAGAGAGTTGGGAACTGGCTTTAAAGGTGCTAGAGAAATGGTACCAGTGCCCAGTCAGGTGAAAAATGCAAACAAAAAGATAATCAGACTCTTGCGGGGAAGATGCTGAAGGAAGGTTGGAGACCAGGTCCTGTAGTTTCCAACTTTTACCATGTCCTTCCCTCCACCTTTCTATTTAAAGCCCCCCATGCACAGTCCAGCTAGCTTAATATGACTTTTTGCTAGTGTATTTGACAGAGAATAGATTTTTATTATTTTGATTCATTTCCTGCTTTCTCAAACAACCCCATATGGCTTAGTAAGTGCTTGCTTGGATATAGGAGAGACAGCTTGGTACAAAAGGCTTCTTGCTCAAGATTTATAATTGCTACAAAATGATACTTATTTGTCAGGACACTTTTCTCAGGAACTGGACCCCAGAGACATAAATTTAACTTCTGAGAAATGATCCAGGAATTCACATCATCTGTATAAATCCAGGTACGAATACACTCTGGCAATCAGATCCCAGACATAAAAACACCCTCCCCTCTTAATTTGCCTTTAACATTGACAGATGACACAACTTTCAGTAAGAGACATGCTTCAGTAGCTGGACTGTACAGGGACCAGTGGTATTCAGTTTTGTTTTGGGGGGTTTTGTTTTGTAATACTGTAATCAGTTGTATAATAAGTATATTGAGACCATTAATTGCTTTTTTGTTTGTTTACATTATTTCATTACCAGGGTCTTTTCACCTTATTCACTTGATGTTTGATGACTACGTATTGTATCTGTTAGAATCACTGCATTGTCAGGAGAGAGCTAATGAGTTAATGAGGGCAATGAAAGGAGAAGGAAGCACAGGTGAGTTTGTTTTCTTAGCAGTACCTTACATGTCTTCTATAATTTTATTCTCTGTGATTCACCCACTTCTGGTCGTGGGCATTTCCTTACATCCTTTTCAGAAGGAATGTGTCATTTCTCTGCTCTGTTTTTATTTCAGATAAGTCTGTTATGAGCCTCTCTGGTTAATGAATGTCCTGGAACTGATTCTGAATTAGACTGCCTGGTTATTGCTGTAACTATTGAGTTTAGTTATGATGGTCTGAAAATTTCAACTCTTAAACCTACATTTGAGATTTCAGCCAGGGATTTTTGTATTGAATGTGCACATCAACTGACCTATAAAACCACAGTCACATTTAAGTGACACGGGTCTTGATTCCTCTCTCCCTTATACTGGCTTTACAGTAAGATGTCCCTTGTCTTTGGTTGAGTTACTTCTGATTTTACACCACTGTATCTGAGAAGAGAATCAGGACGAATGACTGTCACTGGTTAAGATTAAAGCCAAAGCTGCTATTATGATATACTGATGTTCAACTTCCAAAAAAAAAAAATCTACATTATCAATAGAAATACATAGGCCAGATATTCACTGCTGTATGCTCAGTTACTCCAATACAGGCCCAGCAATATACAGAGAACGTTCAGGATGCATGCCAGTGGTGCCATTTTCCATCCTTTCCTGTAGCTCCAGATATTTAAATGGGAGTTGGGTGGCTAAATCCACTAGCTGGCTTTTGAAAAGCTCAAGCCCCCATTTTAGCATAGACTAAGTTTGACACCTAAGATTTAGAGAGGAAGTCCATTGGTTAGGATGCTAGCCTGTGACTTGTAAGACCTGGGTTTAATTCCAGACTCCTCTTCAGATTTCCTGGATAAGTCATTTATCCTTTGCCTCAGCTCCTCATCTGTAAAATGGGCATAAGAGTACTTCACAATGCTGTTGTGAGGAGAAACATGTTAATGATGAAGAGATACTACAGCAGCAGGGCCATGAAAATACCTAAGATAAAGACAGATTTATGTGACTTCTGCTACACGTTCCCCCACGCACCAGAATTTACATCTAAAATGTACTTTTCTGAGTGATTTATTTCATAGGGTTCTATGAGCCATATTTAACAACATTTTTATGATCTGTCTCTCAATCTTCAGCAGAAATACGAGAAGAAATTATATTGACAGATCCTGCTCCTCCAACTCCCTCCCCAGTGCCATTCTCTCCAGCGAAATCTGCCACCTCGGTGGAAGTGCCGTCTGCACCCTCACCTGTCAGCAATCAATCCCCAGAGTATGCTTGCATAGCAACTACAACAGGTAGGTAGGCTAAGAGTCACTGGTTCTTGCATTCTTTTTTCCAAAAAATGGTGGTAAAAATTCTAAAAGCCTGCTCACAGTTTTTATTACAATGAGGATCTTCCCCTATAACTGAAAAAGCCCTCTATGTTCAATATTAATAATTGTAAATAGATATTTTCTTTATATCTTGCCAAACATGGCATGCAGTGCAATTGAAAAAGGATCCAATGTGTGCATGGATTCCTGTGCATCAAGATACAAATTCGTAAAAGCAGATAGAAATATCAATACATTATGGACTCTGTGCAGATGTCTGGGGCCCTTATAAGAACAGGTCCACAGTTTTGTTCCAAAATGTTTTCAAAGCTCAGTTTAAAATTGCATATTTCTAGCAATGCTTTTATAAATACTGCGCGTTAGAACCCCTCGATTACTTAATGCATACTTTCTCTAAAAAATGGACATAGTTTGAATGGGCCAGTTTATAAAGCTATATAGGGTCTTAGCGGGATTTTTTTCAAAAACACCTCAACTCCCAATTCCCACTGATTTTAATGGACTCTGTCTGCATCTTTAGGTGCCTAAATCCTTTAAAAATCTGGCTCAGTTGCTCAAGGATTATTTTGTTTTTCTGGAAGGGATTTTTCCACAGCTGTAGTAAATCCATCCCCTCAAGAGGCTGTGACTACAGTGGGGATTAGGTCGAACTAACTGTACAGGGCACAAAATTTTTCACAGCCCCAAGTGTCGTAGCTAGGTTGACCAAAGTTTTAGGTACACTCACCTTTATACCAGTCTAACTGAATCCATACTAGGGCTGGTACTAGTACAACTATGTTAGTAAAAAAAAAATTTTAAAAAATCATATCCCTACCCAAAACAGTTCTATTGATAAAATTTTATGTGTAGACCAGGCCTTAGGGCTTACACAGCATGTAAGGTAAAAATCAAGGTATTTGAAAATGTAAGTACTCCAGCTCAGTAAAGTTATGCTTATTTATACCAGCTGAGGATTTGAGGGATATAGTCTAAAGTTCTCCATTTATTTTCCTTTTGTTTGTTTTTTTAATTCTGCTTATTTGCTCCACATATGCGGATCTAATCAACAATTCTCTTAAGACATATTTAAAAGTTTACTGCGTTGCCTTTCTTTAATTTTTTTTATGTAGGTAAATGTAACAGTGTGGAAATGCATTGTACACCTAGAAAACGAATCTGGTTGGTTGCCAATAGCTTGCAGTTCCACAATTTAAGGTGTCATTAAGTCCTTGCTGCTTGTGGCATTGGCTATAAAAGTTAACTATTACATTTGTATTTTAAACTTTCTGCAAGCACTCACTGGTTAAACACAAAAGCAGCAAATTAAATAACTGTGATTAGATGACACCTAACTAAACTAAGGTAAATCCTATATAAATTGCTCTGGTGTAAAACATCTGACATGCCCACTTAACTTTTTATTTAAATTTTTCTGTTAAATTACTGAAAGTTTAAAAGGATAATTAGCCCTAGTTATTTCTACAATACAAAGGGCAGGTTAATGATTGTTCAAACTACAACAATATTGTAACAAAGGTGATGGGTATATGGTTGACTCTGAAATCCTCTCTTAAAGCCTCTGATTACTCATTTGCTAGTGCAATTGCTGTTAGAAGAACCTGAACAAGCTTACAGAAATTCTGCATTGTAATTTTTTGCTGATAGATAGTGAATCATTTCTCCACCTCCTGATCATCACCATCTCCACTGCCTTCCTCTCAGTTACAAGGAATGTATATTTTAATCAAAGGTTTGTTTCAGTAGTGCATTGTTCCACTGGATGCTGACTTGGTATTATTGCTCTGTGGGAGCTGATCTTGCAAACTCTTAGTGAGTGTTGCTAGTTTTCATGATTTTATCACGAATCTCACGCTATTTGGTGCTTTTACTTAAAGCTCCAGCTCCTGGATTCGCGAGAATATGTGAGAATGTCTGCTTTTTAAAAAAAATTAAAGTATGTTTCTAGCCCACATGGTTGCAGAGAGAAGCTTGATGAATCAAACCCTAAAGGATCCTGCACCAGGAAGCAAATGAAAAGAACCCCAAATGTATTATTTTTTTAAATCTGATTTTTAAGCCGCTCTCCTGATTTTGGAGAGACTGATGGCTTGCCTACACATACAGCACTGCAGTGGTGCATCTGCATAGATTCATCTGTGCCTCTGTAGCACCTGGTGAAGACGCTACCTGCTTCTCCGTTGGCATGGTTAATGGAGATGCAGTAGCTATGTCAGCCGGAGAAGTCTTCCTGTTGACATAGCACTGTTTATTTTCCACACTCTTGAGAGATGTATTTATACCGGCATAAGTCTGTAATGTAGACCAAGCCTGACTCCTGAATTTTGAACACAGGGGATTGACAATACTGCTTACCACCAGGAACAATATTTACTACTGCGAATCTTACTGACATCTGTGGGCTTGATTCAGTGTTGCCCTGCACCTTTCCCATCCAGTACAAAGTGGCTGTAAAATGCTGCCATTGTGATATAATAGCATTTTACTGTCACTTTGCATTCACTTTGCACTGGTATAAACTACTGTACAAGTGGCTGGGCAATATCTATTTGGCCCAGCTATATCGGAGTATTCACAGAAGTACACACATACACAACTACAGTAAGTATTTCTAGTACAAATCAGCTTCTGTGAATGAAATTCCTTTGCATTTTTGGCTTTGTTGTGTGATAGCACAACAGGGCTGTTGTTGGCTTTTGGCAGAGCTATTTATACGTTGTGCTTCCTACAAAGGGCTCCTTGCTTTGGAGTTCTAAAAAATGTAGTCAGTCTTAAAAAAGTAAATAAGTAAAAAATAAAGTGACGTGAAGCAAAAGAACTTCCAAGTTTAATCAAATCCTGCACACTCATAACACAAAGAAGAGCAAAGTGTCGTCAAATCACCCAACCTCGACTATTTTATGATCAGTTCGGTGGATACAGCAGCTAAAAAAAGGCTCAGTCTTCTGGACTCCAGTCTTGCCGCCCATTTAATGGGATTGATGGTATAAGAGCTGTAAAACAACAACAACCACAATCTCTTCAAGCTCCTCTCCTTATATCTTTTGCCCTACCACAATGTATGGGAGAGAGAGGGTGAATAGCCATCCTTTTCCAATCCAGTCTCAAGTGCAAGAGAGGCCTTCTTGACACAAAATCTTTCAATACTCAGCTGCTCTACAAATCCAGAGACAAGCCCAACATATACAAGATGCTAATGTACAGACATCCCAAAGAGTAAACTTTTCCTAGAGCAGCAGCCTGAGGTGCTGTCTGACATGGTAAAGATGTTCCGATGATAGTGATGGTCAGTCCAGCATCACCTCTTCAGGTTGGTCTCCAGGCAAAAAAGAAGCCACCGTAATGGCCTGGACCCAGTCAAGTGCGAAACATACTTGCAGAGAATTCCACCCCACCAAAATGCCATAGGTTAGAGGCTCTATTGAGTCACTATGACCACTTATTAAATTCTAGTGCCATTGATGGAGAACAGAGGCAAATGCAGACAGGCTCTATCACAAGCAATTCTGGTGAACCTACCCTCAGGCATGAAACACACAAAGAACTCCCAACTCTTCTCCACCACAGCAGCCATGAAGTCACACCCTGCTGGAGTGTTTCAGACGATGAATCACCTAGCTTAGCATAGAGTGTCCCCATTTCAGACCCAGAGTTGAACGCTTCCCGCTACAAAGAACTTTCTGAAGAAAACCACCCACATCTGAGACTGCTTCTCCATTCACCAAGAGCCATACAATGGACACAGAGTTGACAACACAATAACTTGCCTCCCTGAATTAGTTCCTTTCACACAACAGAAAGTCCTAGAGGTGCTGAAGGAAAAAACAAGCTAGCTCCTGAAACTCTGATCTATTCCCATTTTAGCTAAGGAAAGAGAATTGAGAGCACTTGGTGACCCCATTCTGCTATCTTCTTTGGTTCTATACTGGGTCAAATTCAAGATTTTGATCCCCATCTTCATGGAATTTGGTCCCTATTTGTGGGAAAACCTCATGCTGTATGATCATTACATCCACAACAGCTATGCTGCCCCAGAATTATGGAACCACCAACCTCAAGAGCGGGAGTCATGTGGAGAGGAGGTTTCTCAGAAACTCACCCACGAATCTGGAGTTTCTAACAGGAAGAGATCAGGCTGATTAAAACTTCAGCATCTTCAGAGCAAAGCAAAACCCATTTCTTTGCCTTTACCATCCCAGAATAGAACCTCATTAAAAGTAAACAAAGTCTTGTCCCTGCTGACTAGCGAGAAGAAAGAGGAACATCTACTAGTGTGCACTTGTTGTTATTTTGGTAGCAATCTGATACCACAATGATGAGGACCACGTAAGAACTGAGATTGGTGGATAGCTGAAAGCCAAGTCAGGTTGCAGGGAATTCATTTGCATGAGGCCAAGCCTTTTCTAAACCCCAAGGGCCCTGACCATTCTTCCTACCGCACCAGCCCTGATCATCCTGAGGTTCAAGTAGGCCAGCACAGAGCTCCACTCTGTTGGAGACAGGAGCCCAGGATTTGGCCCATATGGTCTATGGAATGTTTGATGCTCATGCGATTCTCCCAGCTCTAAGCCCTAGCCTGGTTTTTGTATATTATTTATGTATGTATTTATTTTTGTATCACTGTAGTGCCAAAGAGCCCTAGTCATGGACTAGGACTCCACTGTGCTAGGTGCTGTACAAACTGAACAAAAAGACAGTCCCTGCCCCCAAAGGGATATAGGCACAAATTATAGCATCACATTGATTATTCACATCCTGCTGTGTTTCAAAAATGCCAGTTATGTCTGGGTTCTCTGCCAGTGTCAGATATTTCAGCTCACCTAAATGTACTTTTGGAAGAGTTCCTCAAAAATGGGTGTTTTATTGCTACCACTAGGCCCATTTTTGTTCACCGCCTTCGGGTTGATATTCTTCATTGGCATTACCTTCTTAGATTGCTCTTCATTGGCTATTTCAAAATGGATCATTTCAAAGGGCTGAGGCTCATGTTAACTATGAATGTCCCCTTTGTTTGTTGTGCAGGGGCTATGCAATCCTACACATGGTCACTCACCTACACTGTGACAACAGCTGCTGGGTCACCTGCTGAAAACTCACAACAACTGCCCTGCATGAGAAGTCCTCATGTGCCTTCTTCATCTGTCACACACAGGATACCTGTTTACCCCCACAGAGAGGAACACGGGTAGGTCTCTCTCCGGTTTTTTGTTTGTTTGTGTTTTAAGGACTAATCTAAACTTGCAATAATTTTTTTTTCAAAGGCAGTCAGAATCCAAGGTCTGTTTCCTGATGGAATAGATCTTCATTGTAAATGTGGTGTTTTATGGTTATACGGTTTCTCACATAATTTCATGTATGCATTGAAAACATAATGCTAGTCATAAACACAAGGAGGCCTGAAAAATAAGTTCTAAAGAAAGAAGGACTGGCTAGATGATCTAATTAGGTTTCTATCCATCTCTGATTCCTATTATTCGATGCCAATGATCTAGATGTGTCAGGAAAAGTTAACCCTTCTTCACCAAGCTAATTGCTACTCTCAAGAGCAACCATTTCCAGGATTTGGGAAGGCAATTTTTGAACTAGTCCAATACCCAACATAAAAAATGTGGCAAAGCCTCTGAGTAATGCTGACAAATGAAAAATAAACATTGTCATAGCACAATTTATTAAAGATCTTGGAGTAGTTTACGAGCCTTAACTAATCCTCCCAACAATCCGATTCCAAAGCAATAGTTATTTTGTATATTCCCAATTTATGAGGCTCTGCATCAAGCTCAGAGAACTCCTCTGTCTCTTCCACAACTAGCCAAACACCATCACAAAATCATCCATTGGGCAGGCCTATGCATGTACCAGGATTAGGAGTTGTTGACAACCTGCATGTAATAAAAAGTGAAGATTTCTTACTGAATTCCTCAAGCTCTGTCCACAGTTTCCATTTGTGTGGAAATGCTTACCCCAGAGTGGATGATTAGAGATTCTCCCCTATGTGGAGAGCCAGCACAATGCACCATCGAGAGCTTAAGTGATGCATAGGCCTTCCTTGTGCTGGTCCTCTCCCTAGGCTGAATTTCAAACAAAATGCAGATCCTCAGCCTACCAAGATATCTGAATGGAGAGAACATCTTCTGGCTTTTCTAGAACAATTTCTGCTGGAGCTACTTCCAGACATTACTGAAGATGGATGCCCTCTGGAATGTAAAAGCTTTGCAGAGGGCTGATGAGGAGAGCACCTTACAGGGCTCCAGAGTTTTTACACTGACTTTTATTTCACCATGTAACAGGACTTAAGACAAAGAATCAAACTCAAAGAGTCATTTTGAGACATGCTCAGAAAATGTAAATGTATGTTTTTGTACTTGGGGCCGGTCATGCAAAATAAAATGAAAGCTTTATGATAAAAGAAGCTTTCATGAAATAAGTATTGATGGATCAGTACCGCTGCCCTCTGAATTTGCAGTGGGGGAACTGCGGGAACGTTGTTAGATAGTATAAGACAATAATGGATAGTATAAGACTCCAAAACTTCCTGGGACAATGCTGATATAGTGACATTCAGCTGTGTTTTAAATAAGAG
The DNA here is from genome assembly GCA_007922155.1 of Mesoclemmys tuberculata. Taxonomy (NCBI): domain Eukaryota; kingdom Metazoa; phylum Chordata; order Testudines; family Chelidae; genus Mesoclemmys; species Mesoclemmys tuberculata. The sequence goes on along the minus strand of ML675616.1, from coordinate 87,657,271 downwards.
GGGATTTAGTGGACATTTCTTAATTAGCTTAATTGTGCTGGTGGAAAACTTGATAGTGGCAGGAGTGTTACTACTTGTTGTGGCATTTCTTTTTGTGTTATGTATGTTCTCTCTCTTTCTCTTTTAAAAGACACTATATAAAATTCTTTACCCCTACACCCCACTTAAACTCTCCAAGATGGGAAGGGGATAGTGAAACTTATTCCGGAGAGGAAGTGGAAAAGTTGGAAACCTCAAGCACGTACAACAGACGGTCACCAGAGCACAAACATCCTTTAACTCAGTTAGAAAACATTCTTCCAAAATATCAAACGAACAAATTATATTGCATATATCAATGGCACTTCCCTGGACGGAGTGTGGACAGAAATGGCTTACCTTTCTTCTACAAGCTGCAGGAGTCACGCTAACAGCAGCATGGAAACCCTTGCAATTGTCCGCCTCCGGGGAGGTCTTGGCAACTGGTACTTGGTGGTACCAGTCTTGGTCCCGAAACCATCCTCAGTGGCCTGTGTACCGCTAGCCAAACGACTGCTATAGGCATCTTAGGAGCCAAGTCCTAAGGCACTGGCAGGTTCCAGTTAGACTCTGCCAGCTGCCTCCACTCACTTGGTTCTGCCCAGAGGCCATGAGAAAGGTTGCCTCTGTGACCCACTGCCTTCAAACTGCACTGAGCCTTCCCCGTCTGGTGACCTATATCCCTCCTGAGCAGGAGGAAAGGAGGAGCAGCAAATTCACTCCCTCTTTTGGCCTGTTTACTGTACAAGGGATTAATCACAACCTCCTGATTACCCAGTAATTCCAGATAGCTTGAGGTGGTCTGGGAAATCCTGGTAACAGAGAAGTAGAGACATCAAAGACTGTCTCATCTGTGCTCTCAATGCCCCCCCTTGCTGGGCCCAGACAGCATGAAGGGGGAAGCTGCCTGTTTCAAATGCAGAAGGGACTTGGAGTGGGGTAGGGGAAATAGATTAGGGCAAGGAGCCTACACTGGTGAGATTGAGACTGGAGGCTGAGGGTGGGGGTGGGAGGGGAAACAAGGAGTTGAGGTTGGGGGAAGACTAGGATTGGATGGGCAAGGAGACTGAAATGGGTACAGGGAATCTAGAGGGGTGAGACTGAGGACTTGTCTACATTTAAAATGCTACAATGGCACAGCTGCACTGCTGTAGAGCTTCAGACACTACCTATGTAGACAGGAGGGATTCTCCCATTGACATAGGTAATCCACCTCCCTGAGAGGCAGTTGCTAAGTCAATGGAAGCATTCTTGAGGCTGTCCACATGGGGACCTAGTTCAGCTTAACTACCCCACTCGGGTATGTTTTTTTCACACCCCGGCCGACATAGTTAAGCTGGCCTATCTTTCTAGAGTAGACCAGGCCTAGAACTTGTTGGGCAAGAAGACTGGCACTAAGATGAGACACCTTAGAAATGGAGTCTGCAACTAGATTGGTGAGAAAATGGAACTGGAATGAGGAGCTAGGATGGGGAAGACACAGGACTAGGACAGGGTTGGGCTGTAAGGGATGGAACAAAAGAGGTCAAGTTTGAGGGGAATAGGCAGAAAGTTTTGTGTCCTTTAGTGAACACTCCACTCCAGAATCTGGAACAGAGTCCAAGATTCATGAGGGCTTGTCTACAAAGTGCGACAGAGTGCACCAGAGGGGTGTGATTTGTAAAGTGCTCTAACTGCACTGTGTAGGCCCAGTGGGCACATTCCAAAAAGTACCTTGTTCACGTTAACATGATGTAGGCCTCTTTTAGAATTCACCAATAGAGTCTACTTGGGGCAATTAGAGTGCAACATGTTAGAACGCTTTAAAACTACACCTCTGTATGTGCGAGCAGCAGTCACCACTGATTTGATCGACTTAACGTACCCTTTCTACCCATAAGCACATCATACATAATTTGAAAGCTTATTATGTCTACTTTAAGATGAAGTGAGATGTGGAGCTGTCAAGTTGTGCCATTACCATAGAAACGGGTAAATGATACAATCAATACGTTAAAATGGCTGCTTTGAAATATTTGCGTTTGTTTCTGTTAGTTTAATGGTTCTCTATTATGTCAAGACATAAAATTGGATTTCTTTGTGACATCAAACCATCACAACAACAATTATAGGGTAAAGCAACTCTAATAATAAATTTATACAGGTATCATTGAACTGTAATAGCACTGGTGACATTTCTGGTCAACATTATTATCATCTTGCTCATTGTGATCTCTGTCAAGAGTGTATGGGTTACCCAGTTTTCATTGCCTTTGCATATACACAGTTCTGTGCAAAGAAGATTGTTCTGACTACGGACAATTGATGGTTCAGCGACCCCCACTGTTATAGGCACAGATAAGGTCTTGTAGAAGCTCAGATGCCATTGGGCCCTTGAAGAATACAAGTAGTTCATCATCCACATTTGTCTGTCCATGTTGCAGTGATAATCCAATATCTGATTTACCGTGTCCGAAGACATCCAAATCTTTGTCTGCCAAGATGCTCTTTTGACATGCTCTTCAAAACTGCCCTCATGTGATGGGAGTTTGGCTGATGACTTGTCCTTTCTGATGGCTAGATTGAGGCACAAGCAATTTGGGTCTCCTTTCTCACTCTGGTCATATAGCACTGCTAACAACTTCCTAGCTGCAGAAATTGTGGCTTGTCCATCACCCTCTCCCAATTTGTCAAGATCTCTGATGAGGTAAGCTCCCTTTGTTTTGACAACATTAAACACAGGGTTTTTTTCCCCAATCCCAAATAGGGATGACCCAGTCACATCCTATCAATGCATGTACAGCAAGAAGTAGGTTGCAGAATTCAGGCGTGAGTGCGTCACAAACTGCCCGCACAGATATGAAGCAACACTGGTCAGTTGTGCTGGTAATGGTGTCTGTTTCAATCTACATGCTATCTATGTGTTCCATTTCTGGAATGTAGCAAACAGGCAGGACCAAAACCTCTGTATCAGGTGACCTAATCATTCCTTTGACACAAAGACTCAAAATCCATATTGGCACATATAGCATGCAGAAGTATCCTTGTGTCCACTTTCTCTTGAGTACTGTACAAGGCTTGGGCTTCTTCAGCATTTCTACTGGTGATGGACTTTGCTATCGCACCACTGGAAAAGTCTCCAGCAAGAAGGAGTGTTTGTGATGGATGCGTTCCTACACTCTCAGATGCATTTTTTAACACTGTATTTTCAGAGGAATTTTACAAGTAACTGCTTGTTGGAGGCCCCATTTAAAAACCTTTTCCATGGAGGCACAGGCACCAATCACCAATTTCTTGCATCTAACTTTTGATCCTGTCCTATGCTGTCTTTCTGCAGTTTTCCCAGTTACTGTTGTCATATCTGTCAGAGACTTTGATTACAGAAATAGCTTTGCGAAATCTTAGGATGCACCTCAAGAATTCAGCAGCTAGTTCACTGAATATGTGGAATTTTTCTCCAGCCATCATTGTATGACAGCCATGGCATCTCTGATGTATTGATTAACTAAAGCTCCAGATTCTCTGGAGAAACTGTGGTTTCTTTGTTGCATGCTCTTTGCTTATGGATTCTTTCAGCTTGAGCTTCCAGCTGATGCCTTAATTCAGCTTTGTCTGTTCTTATTGTTTTGTTGACATGAAAGAGGGACAAAGGCAGAGGTTCTATTGGGTTACTAAGAACAGCTGCCATTGAAACATCATCTCTGCATCTTGCAGTGGACAGGGCTCTATGAAAACATTTTCTGGACTGATTGCTGTTCTGATTGTCCTTCCTTTGCCAGACTTAAATTTGATTTTCTTGGCCATGTCAGCAAATGTTTTGATGCCACTTTTCCTGCCCGTCAGAATCAAGTGCACATCTCACATATCTCTCCATCGGTTCTTCACCAACATCTGCTATTTTCAGTAGAGACTCTTGTACATCTAATGTTACATGCAGTCTAGTATGATACGTTGATAAGCACTTCTGGATGTGATTTGGGGTCAAATGGGTTTGTCACATTGTTGATGGCATGGTTGGTAAGAGCTGTAACATGCTCTTCATTCCTCTTCAGTGCAGAGGCAAGGCCTTGTTTGTGGACTTCGTCTTCACTTCTTTCTCTCATAGCTTTTGCTTATTCACTCAGACATGTCTTGTGATGGTCCATCTGACAAGGGCTGGCTTCTTTCTTGTCAGTCCTACAATCCCATTGCTGCCCTTTGAGTCTTTGGTACCAGTTTTCTCTGTTCCCATGCCACTCCAAATGCCATTGAAAGAACCAGGAGTCTGACACACAGCAAATTCTTCAGATTTAGATGAACTGTGTACTTCTTCAGGGAGAACTACCATAACACGAATGTAGGTTGTGTGACAGGGCCAGGCCAGATGGCTATACAAGGGTGCTAGAAGGCATGTATATTAGCCCCAGGCTTAGCAAAGCCTTATTCCCTGGGTGATCCAGCTGGGGCTGCTTTAAGCTAATTAGGCCACCTGGAGCTGCTTAGCTAATTAGGCCACCAGGGGCCAATCAAGGAGCCCCGCCCCAAACACTTAAAAGCCTTCAGTTCAGGCAGGCAGCTGTGGAGTTTGGAGTGAGGAGGTGTGGAGTTGAGAGCTAAGAGTTTGCAGTTTAAAAGCCTGCAGCTTGGTGCTGGCAGCCTGGAGCTAGGAGACTGCAGCCTGGCAGCCTGCAGTCTGCAGAAGCTTGGGAGCTGCCACAATTCCTGCCACAGCACTGGAGGCAGGCCACCAGCTGGGGTAGCAGGAAGTGGTCCACAGACTACCCCAAGGGAAGGTAGCAGTACTCAGGGGCAGAGCGGGCCCCATCCCCTCCCTAAACCTTCCCCCAGCTGCCCCACCGGTCGGGCCGGAAGAGCACAAGACCCACGAGGGCGGAGTACATCTGTTCCCCCCCCCCACTCTGTTACAGTTGATATCTAACTGGCATAGCTGGGCCTGTTTGCAGCAAAGAACTATGGAAGCGTGGCACGCTGTGTAGGTGAAACTTCTAGTCACGCTTTCACTCTTCATGGACGTTTAGGAGTAGTATCTGCGTCACCTGGAAACAATGATCCCAGAACATGGGTGTAGGAGACAGGGCACGTCCCCAGGTCGGAAATTCCTCCAGTAGTGCTAGCGTATGCTGAGTTTCAACATCATCAAGCTCTTTAATGACATGCTGTAAGGACTCGGCGCCTTCAGACTCAAACACCTTTTGTGAGTGTCAGCCAACACCGGCCAGTCAGATGCTGGAACTACTTGAGTACCTCCTCCCAGTTCACACTATTTAACAAATGTATAAAGTTTCAGAGCACTCAGGGCCTCAAATGCTAGAGTTAAGCCACATACAGCAAGGTTGAATTGTTTACCGGCAAGCATTTGTTCTGCAGTACAAGCTGCATACACATTGGAATCAACAAAAAGGTCAAGTAATCCTGTGTCTCCCCAAAATTTCCCAATACATGCAGTAAAGCAGCACGGGGTGGGACAACCATCCAAGTGAATCACATTGGTACCAAGTTCATCTGAGAGAGTCCATTTCACTCGCTGAGCAGCAGCATACAGTTGCTGATCTTTGATCTGATTGGCATGCTGCTGCCCTAGAGCATCTGACATTACCTTGAGAGTCCTGTAGCACTTTAAAGACTAACAAATTTCTGCAGGCATAAGCTTTCATGGGTTGCAGCCCACTTTGTCAGATGCATGAAATGGTAATCACAGATAGGAGGTATATATATATACATCTTACAAGGGTAAGAAAAAACAATGGGGAGGGTAAGTGTTAACAAAGTCCATTCAGTTAGAGTAGATGAGGCCTATTCACAATCATTGATTAGAAGGTGAGAATGTGTGAACAGTGACAATTACTTCTTGTAATGAGATAACCATTCCAAGTCAGACTGGGTCTGATTTAGGAACTTGCAATGTTGTTTCTTACCCTTGGATGTATATATATATACCTCCTATCTGTGATTACCATTCCATGCATCTGACGAAGTGGGTTGCAGCCCATGAAAGCTTATGCCTGCAGAAATTTGTTAGTCTTTAAAGTGCAATAGAACTCTTCTTGTTTTTGCAGTATACAGACTAACACAGCTACCCCTCTGATATTACCTTACATTTCAGCATTGTAGTATAGACTGTGGCCATGTCTGTTGGTCTGGCATCCACAATAGATGCATAAGCAACTGCTGTGTAGGTGCACTTCTTTGTTTTGTGGTTGAAACCAGTCCAAAATGGAATCACCTGAGTGTGAACATCCACATAATTTTGGTATTGGTAGGACATCATGAGGTACTAGTCTTAAAAGGAGAGATCTTGGACAGAGTTCATTTGTAGGTGACAAGAGTCTATTTTCTCAAGTACTTTTTTCACAGTGAGTCAGTTCTGGATGTGTTCTAGGTTTTTCAATGCTGCATGCTGCATAAGAGACTCTGATTGCTCAAGGAGAGTAAGTGACTTTTCTTTCCCAGGCATTAGTGATATTTCTTGTGATGCTGGACAAGCTGAAGACTGTTCTTTAAATGCCACTTTAGTCATTCAGTAGAAGGTATTCTTTCCATCAGTGGTCTCTGCATTGATGTCTATATTATCAGCTCCTTCATGGATGAGAATTCCACCAGCATGAAGAGAGAGAAGTCCTTTTAGAATGAACACACCTCCCTGGAGTCTTTCTACTTCAGTTTTTGCAGCACTAGTGATGGACTGCCTCAGCTCCTCATAACTGATGGAGAATCCAGGAAGATGTAGTATGTCAATTAAATTGGGAGCCCCAAACACATGATGTAGCCGTGCAGCAAGGCAAAACCAATAAAAATCTTTTAATACATTTTCATTTGGTAGCTTTGACCAATAAACACTGTATTAAGATATTGAAATTAACTTAAACAGTAAAAACTGTAATCGTAGTCATGTTTCAGTGTTTCTGGAACTGTGCAAAAAATGACACTTTCTCATTTTGGGCACCATTGTTTCATCCCTCCTACAGGCTTAGAGCACCACTTGATAGCTCCACATCATGACTTATCTAAACATGCATAAAATAGCTTTAAAATGTCATATGAGGTGGGGGTGTGTAGGGTGGGTACATTAAACTCCAAACATATGGCCCTTTTTGGAGAATTGCCACACACTTATGAGTGCATTTCGCTGGTGCCATGAAGACAAGCCCTGAGTCCCACCATTCATCTGCTGGCAGAAAATAATTGTGAAACCGAATGGGAAAGTGTCCCATCTTCTCTTGTGGTGTTCCACATAGCAGAGGATGACAATCTACTACTGTTCATATCAGTTACTGATACTATGTTAGCTCTGCTGATATCAGTTACTCAGTTATTCTGTCAGCTCAAGTGGCAGAGGTCCAACCCTGCTGAAGACCCAGATAAGAGTCAGTAGGATGCACCATGATGGAATTTTTGTGTGTTCAGTTTGTTCTTTAAAAACCTGGGAAGAATAGTGTGTGATGATCATGTAATTAAAAACTTTATCATAATTCACATGCACAAGATAGAAAAAGGAGCAACGGTCTTAAGTTGCAGTGGGGGAGGTCTAGGTTGGACATTAGGAAAATGTTTATCACTAGGAGGGTGGTGAAACATTGGAATGGGTTACCTAGGGAGGTGGTGGCATCTCTGTCTTTAGAGGTTTTTAAGCTGCGGCTTGACAAAACCATCACTGGGATGATTTAGCTGAGGATAGTCCTGCTTTGAGCAGTGGGTTGGACTAGATGACCTCCTGAGGTCCCTTCCAACTCTAATATTCTATGATTCTAAGACATCTGAATTAAGATTGCATAGGCAACCTTAATTCTGGCATTCTATTCTATACAGGTTCTTACACTGGCTTTATCTCTGTAATATCTGGGTACCTTCCAGAAGTGCATTAAATGTCTTGACTTATGTCAGTCACGTGCTTTTCACTCATTCTCTCCTCAGGATATGTTTGGTTATTTGGGGGGGCGTTTACTATACATATTGCCATGTGAAAGAAGGTCAACAAAAGGCAGCATGGAGCAGAAAGTGATGAGGTTTGTGATCGCCCTTAGTTCTTGTGGAAAATCATTCCATGGTCTTGGCCCCAAGATCTTTCTCCTGTACAGACAAGTTTAACTTTATTGTAAAGAGCTCCATTCTGCTAGAGATGTGGAATAATCTTCATCCAGGACTTTAGTTAATCTTTTAGATACCCTGCACCCAGGCCACTGTATGTCTGGAAGATAAGGACCGAGATTTTGAATTTGGTTTGAAATTCTATGGGAAACCCAGTATGAAGAGTGGAGGGACAGGTGTGATGTGCTTTCAGTAGCCTGTGTTGTTGAGATGTACTGCTGCATTCTGTAGCGGTGGGAGTTTCCTGAGCAATGAAGGCTTCATGCCTGGGTACATCGCAGTGCTGCAGTCCAGTCAAGAGATGATGGAGGCAGAAATAACTGAGTCCAGGTTGTCGTCCACTAGCATGAGATAATCTCCTAGCCAACCGGAGATGGTAGAAAGCGTTACTCATGGATGCTGATCTATGAAATCTTAGCCTTCTCTGCAGGGAACCCAAGACTTCTCCTAAACTACAGACTGACTTGACCAATTGTGGGTGTAAACCTTCCGCAAAAGGAGGCTGCACTATAGAATGATGTAAGAAAGCCTTGGTTTTCTTACAGGTGCCCACCAGAATATCTGTTGTTGGCTTTGAGCCTCATGCTGCCCTGCGGAGGGGAGCAAAGAGCAAAAAGGCCCCCAAAAGTGGGATGCAGTAAAATAAATATGGGTGGCAACTCCCTGGCATGCCCCTGCCTCTCCTTACAAGGAGCCTGAAGAAGTCCAGTCATGTGGACACCACGTGGTTGAAAATATGTGAGTTTGGCGGCGTGAGAGCAGGGATCCAGAGTTGCTACCTGCTAAGTACTAACATTAACTCCCCTAGGCGTAGAGCACAGGTATAGGAGTCCTGCTGCCATCTGGAGTTGTTGTATAGAGGCTTATTCTCTAAGTTGTCCAGGGTAACAAAAGTCCAATTCAGACTATTATATATAAAACTGTTTGGAAAAAGGTAGAAAAAGGAAACAGAATAAATTAGTCCAAATCAAAAAAGTCTACTGGAACCACCCAAGAACTGTGTTGAAATCATGACTGCTAAACAGGAGGAGAATGGAATCGGAAATTAATGGACCAGAATTGATATGTCAGCAATCAGGTCTAAATAGTGGTTAAAATAATGAGGGGATGAGCTATTCTTCCCATGACCCCCTTTTGACGTCCTTAGCAAAAGGCTTTTGTGTATGTGGAGGAGAGGAAGGGTATCAAAACCCCAGGGTTGGAGACAGGTGGACTGAAAAGAGGGAGCTCTACCGTCATGGCTGCCACCCCAACCATCTCCTAGACCCCACCTTGACACCACTGGGCCTTCATTGACCTGATCCTGAGAGATGCCCTGACCACACTGGGCCAGAAAGAGGAACCCAACTGACATCACCACCTCCACCAGGCTAAATCCCAAACAGCTGCTGGGATGTGAGATGTGGTTTGTAGCTGTCATTCCCTCCCTTGTGTGTCATTTTCCTTTTCCCATTTTGTTTCTTTTCTTTCTTCTCTTTTTGTCTTCTAAAATGAGTCTGGTTTAGCTGGCCAAGACTGTATCTTTCACAGCGCTGCTGTGTGCACGTGACCAGAGAGACAGATCAAAACAATGCCTTAAACAGCCATACACTAGGATAGCTTGGAGTGGTAGACAGGACTGTGTGCTCTATGTTTCTTCAGGAATGAGACTGAAAGCACCAAGTTACCACCAGAGACAGAAGCTGCATTTTCTGTCTTCACTGTTCTTTTCTTTCCTCTCTTGCATGTTTTTCTTGTTTTGTTTTTAAAGGAATCAGGATTGGACTTTAACAAGAACATCAACTTCTGCCTATCTCAACTATCTTCTTCTCCCCCGCCTTCCCGAAAGGACAGTTATTACATCTTTAATACCATCTAAAAGATTGTCAGGCAGGAGCTTGCTAAAAACTCTACAGCTAAAAGGAATGAAGAAAAGCCTCCTTTTATACATTACATTTCAAATGCTTTAATTGTTTTTCCTTTTTTTTTTTTGTTTCTGTATTTTTAATGCAAGTTTGAAAAGCTTTTTAATGGTGGTTGATTCCATGGGGCTATGCAGGGCGAGGTCTCTGTACTCAGAACCATGAATCATGTTTAAATCTGGTTTATGCTGTACAGTGACAGGGTCATGTTAACATCTTTGATTCTTTGGGCCATTTATTCCATTGAAATTAACAGAACAGAGTGTAGGACCTAGAGAACTGCCCAGATGGACACGTATTCCTTATGGAAAGCATCCCTATTTGTGCCTGAATGCCACTGAACTCCCATCCTCTTTCCCCCTTCCTTTGCTCCACCTCAGGTTTTGAAAGCAATGGTTTTCAGAGTGGGTATCCTGCTGTCATTTAGAGACATACCTGTTTGTTTGTCTGGTTTGCAATATAGCGCGGTCTCTCTAGAGTGCTAAATTCAAGAATAATGGGAGATGGCTAAAATTACCCAGACACTAGATCTACCCTGTGAACCTTATAGCAACCTATTTAGATGTTAAAAAGCAATACAAATAAAATGTAAACAAGCCCCATTCTCTCCCCTACTCGGAACATGTCAGTTCTACTCCTGTCTAGTTTACATTTTAAAAGCCTACTACTTTAGAGCTAGATTAACGTCTAGCATTCACATGGCCATGCAGAGACAGGGAGATAGTGAAGGGTCTCCACCCCTTCTCCTTTTGTGTGACCTCAGTAAGGATTAACCAGAGACACTCAGAAAAGTGCAGGAGCTTCTTCCTCCTCCATTCTTCCTGAGCTGAAACAGCTGTCCCAAAAAAAGGGGTGGGGAGAGAAGGCTGACTCTGCCCCTCTGCTGGCTGGTCAGCTGCACAGGAAGAGTGCACTGCATGCCTTAAAGAGATGTAGCAAATTACTCCACCGCCCCATCATGAGTGGGAAGCACCCTGCCCCAATGCTCAGATGTGGCAAATTTCACAGTTTAGCCCTCAGGGCCCAGTTCTACCATTGTGACTCATGCTGTATAGTACTTGTCTGTGTGAGTAGCCCCGTCACTTAGAATAGGGGACTATGGAACACGGGTAAAGGTGGCCAAACCGGACTGTTAGAAAGTTACACAAATGATGGTCATTTAAAATGATTACTAATCACACAGACACGTGGAGTCACTCTTTGCTCAACGCAGAGCACATAATTACACTAAGTGACACCTGCTCCTTCAAGCTAAGTTGGGGTAAATCTTCAGAAAGATTGTTCTTCAGGGCAACTCTCTCCTGTGGAAACAAATGCAAATGTATCTGGCATACAGTATGAGAAAACTAAAGCAGAACTGGTAGCTGGAATGCAGTTGTTACAAGTACTAAATGGTGTTGGGGGGGGTTTCATACATTTTAGGTACACAGGAAGCTACAACTATGGTAGCTATAGCAACCAGCACCCCCATCCAATGCAGAGTCAATATCCATCTCTACCACATGACACTGCTATTTCTGGACCGCTTCATTACTCAGCTTATCACAGAAGCTCTTCACAGGTAAGTCTGTTGTTTGACTTGCCAATGCATGATTTAATGTACTAAATATGGATTTTAAACTATCTGTAATCAGCATTCAAGCTATTTTAAATAATCTTTACTACTTGATGTTATATGATATGCCCTGATTTTTACTCTCAGCCTTTTCAGTTCATAGTGGTCTAAAATTCCTCATAAATATTTTCATCCTGGACGCAGACCCCTTTACCAAAAGTCATTTTAATCTGTGAAGTTGTTTTTGAATGCTATGATCTTAAACGCAACTGACCGGATTGCAAAAATGTTTCTTTGCCAAGCACCAGTTTGCATTAGCTGTTCTGAAGTGGAGCAGATGTCTAATTTGAAATAAAAGTGTTTTAAAATTGCTGAAATAATTCATCTGATGCTAGGATTGCCATCCTTTTGGAACCTTTGCCTTTGAGTATGAATATTTTATTCTTTGGGCCGAAATCATAGCCGTGAACTTGTAGCAAATACTGCTCATATTTCACCTCTTAAAACAGAGGCTCTGTATTTTACTGCAGTTCTGAAATTCATATTGGCATCTAATTAAATATGCTGGGTGAAATCCTGACCCCACGGAAGTCAGTGGGAGTTTTGCCATTGTCTTCATGAAGCCAGGATTTCATCCCATATTTATGAAGTTGCTTTAAGAACTTGGGGGTAACTTGCAGCACAATTTGGACTGCATCTATCTAATAAAAGGTGTAGACTTCAAATCAGGTCCATTTATTGAAGCTGTTTATCCATTTGAGTCTAGTTATGGCTTGAGGTGACATAAAACCGTCGTGTTGGCTGTTCCAAAATATAGCAATGCAGCTTATGAAACATGTATTGGGCTTTTATGTACTTCATATTTAGGACTTACGTCTCTGAGTCAGTCATTTTATTCTAAATAGAAACTATGGGCCTGACTCACCACTGCATTACTCCAGTTTTAATTTAATTTAAATGGAGTTACACTGGCATGAAACTGAAGTAGTCAAGGGGTGAATCAACCCCTGTGCCTTCTGACTCAGGTTTATTCCTACTAACTGGGTACTCCTGGCACTGTTTCTGCATGTATTGTGAAGCACTTTGGGATGCCATTGCATGAAAAGCACTGTCTTGGTCCACTTTCTATTCTAAGCCTCATACTGTACATGAACTACACTATTTAGTTGTTCTATTTCATAAAACTTTGCCTGCCAGCACCACTGTGGGATGTAAAGGTGCAGACACAGCCATTAGTAACAGGACTTGGATGATTCCACAGAGCAGTGAGGTTCTAGGAGATACACAGAAGCTGCTCACCCACCACAAAATGTGGGGCACAGCTCAGCGGGAGCTCTGCATCTGGGATCATCCAGGAAGCAGGTACGGGCAGGATCCTGGGGGAGGTAAAGTTGGGGTGTCCCTCCTGTATGGCTCTTTGTCTTTCATCTGTAGGGAATTTAGGAAGACACACAAGGGGCCAGAGAGTCTATGCCAGCCATTAGCCTGGAGCAGCTTTCATGGAGGAATCAGAATGTCCTAATGGATAAAGCATTGGCCTGGGACACAGGAAACCTAGATTCTATTCCTGGCTATGCCACTGGCCTGCTGGGTGACCTTGGGCAAATCACTTCCCTCTTTGTGCCTCAGTCTCCCCTTCTGTAAAATGAGGATAATGATACTCTCTAAAGCACTCTGAGATATATGGAAGAAAAGTGCTGTATAAGAGCTAGGAAATACTAACAGCTTGACAGTGGCTCAATATCCTGTGTGAAGAGATTCCTCCTGTGATCTCCTCTGCATCTTCCTAGGAACTGGCCCAGACAGTTATGCCAGGTGCTGGATGGAGATTCTAACCTTTAGTGGAAGAGTTATAGCTACAGTAAAAAGAATGAGTGGATATTTACATTTAGTAGTGTAAGACAAGTTTGCATGTATCAGTTTTTCACTACACTTCATATTCTTATATTCTATAACAAACCTTTGAAATCAAAGACTTTCCATCTTTTGGATTCACTATCACTGTTATTAATTGCAGAAAAATATATAATAATGCACTGCATGAAAAGCCATCTAAATATGTGAACTAAGAATGCATGCATGGCTCAGAAATTATCTAAGCCCTTGTGTTTGTGTGTATAATGGAGTGGCTGTTGCTTTTGTTTAGAAATTTTGTCCCTTGCTCAAATTATCATCTTGTACTCTTATGGCAGCCTGCAATGTCAAAAAATAGATAGCATAAGTTATACAAATAACACTAAACAGAGAATTGCATTGAGTGCACACTGATTTCATGATTAAGGCAAACTATACAAATAATAAAATAATTAAAATCATGCAACCGTTTTGAGGGAGATGTCTTTCGCAAGCGTTGTTGCTGCAGTAGACCCACTCTTCAAGTCCAGGTTCTAAATAACTTTTCTGCCTTCTTCGACTCATGAACATTCCAGAACAAAATAGAACAAGTTACTCTGTCTTAATGGATCATGTTTCAGAGCAGTTACCTCAGCTTGAATTTAGTATGTTCTTTTTTACCCTGCATGTGTTTAAGTGTTGTTCTGAACAGGGATATGTTCCAGAATTAGAACCCACCTCTCACAGCTAGGACCTGAAGCAAAGCCATATATGTTCTATGGATTTTTATGGATTAGGTAAAGGGGGAAAAACACACTCACACTGAACAGTGGATTATACAAACATTTCCATGCCAGCGCTCAGAACATGAGACAGACCATGAAAAAATGTGTGCCATGAGTTTCAGGACAAGTGGCAATTCTAGGCTTTGATCTCCACTTTGTGTTTATAGTGACAGCAATTTGGGGCAGTGCATGTTTTCTTCAGGGCACAGTGATGACTCTGTAGCTCTACAAATGTGGCGTTTATTGATGTTATCCCTTTAAGGCCACAATACTCTTGTAACCCTGGAACTCCAATTGGCAGGTAGTTTAGTTTATTGCATGAGATTAACGTGTGCAGCAAAGTGCCTGGAGGTCTACTAATAAAACAGGATTGTAACCCACACGTCTGTGGGTATATGTGACTGGACGCACCTTCCACTAGCCAGCACACATGCATATTTACCTGTATACTTTCACATAAATATCCTCTTAGCTCCTGCTAATGCTCACTGTGGTGTCAGATATACTGGTAGCACCGGTAACCCTAATGCTGCCATATTCCATGGGTGAAATGTGGGGTTGCACCTCTAAGAAGCACCGAACTGAACTCACACCCTGGGGATGAGGACAGAGGCTAAATTGCTTTAAGCTACATTTGCACTCTGCTAATGCTGTGCTGTTCCAGGGACTGGAGAGAGTCCCAACATAACTTAGTCCTGTCTAAGTTACAGTAGCTTCTCAGGGCTGCCCTATGAGCCGCAGCGCTGCCCCAAATCACCACAGCACTGCATGAGGAGCCCTGCTTCTGACATGCCCCTCACAACCACTGATGTGCCCCTACGCCAGGTTTTGTGGGGGATGGTCTTACAGCTGTCTACTACGGAGCTTGCACTAAGGGAATGATCCTCCACCCAAGACTAGTGCTTTTAGGGCCCCTTTATACCACTCTGACCCTTTCTGCCTGTCTTAATAGGGTTGGAGAGGGGGTGAGAACCTCACCCCATGTGTACTATATCCGTACAAAAACAGTATAAATTAGAAATAGCCTTCCTTTTCCATATGTCCTTATTCCCCAATAACTACTTTATAATTCTGAAAACTTTAATACCCATTAGAATCAGCCCATTTCCTTATAGTTAGTAATGACATTAAGAATAAATAAGAACCAATATCTCCAAATAACATTTAAGAAACTTGAATTATTGTTCTAGAAGATATAATTTCATAACTGGCCATCAGACTATGTTCTCAATTGAAATAAACATGTATTCTATGGAAAAGCAAAAAATGAATTTTTTTTAAAGTAATCGGCAGAATTTTTGAAAGCCCCTAAATCCCATTTTCAAAACTACCTAAGTCACTTACTATACATCTTTGATGAGCCAAGACTACACCAAACCTAGCTTTGTAAAGAAAATAGTCAAATTAAGGTTAGAAAGGAACAACCAATGCATAAATATCTTTCATTATTAAATTCTGTGAGATTCTATGGTAAAATTTTCCACCAAGTTCATTTGTAACCAGTTCTTTAATACAGATATAACTCTTGACTAGGTACTTGTGAACCCTAAAGCTAATGTTTGATGTTTATAATAATGACTTACAATGCTCTTCGAAAGTGTGAGCTAATGCAGTATAAAGTTAGAGTTGCATTCATAAGGAAAATATTTTGCTATTTGGACAGAGACACCTTTCACCTCCTTGCATAATCAGCCGGCCCGCTGAAGGGCAAGGATAAAGAGATTATTCTTCAGCCTAGCTCTGAAGGAACTCAGACTCCATTGGTGGGAGAAGACACTTAACACAGTATTTTCTAAAATAATACTAAAAGAAATTGAGTTAATTTAAAAAATTTTGGGAACGGCCTTAACAATAATCAGCTTAAAGTCACCCAAACTTAAAAGGGGTAGTGTTTCTTCTCTAGTTTAAACAGCAGTGGTAACAGCAAGTGTGAGTTGACCCAGAAAATAGTAATTTCCTGTCAAGAGCCCTCCAACAAATGTCGCCTTTATATCTGGGAAAGATCACTAGGCCCCAGTGTTTTGAGTTCAGCATGCTTAAGCACTCTTCATTAAACCGGATGTAGAGTGTGAAAGGTGATTCAAGCAGCATGGGCAGGCATCCGCGCAGATGGCTATGCTGTGGACACTCCAACAAGGCTGAATAGATGCTTCATTGGTTGAGTTAATAGTCAGGCAGGGGCCAATGGGTACTTTAAAAATATTGTCTTTCAATGGTCTCTTCACTGTAGGGAAAAAGAAGTCTCTGACTCACTTGCAATTAGCTGACCTACCATTACAAAACTTTCCATGCTGGTTTCAGTCATAACAGAATTTATTGTAAAATAGTAGATATTTGGAGTCCATGTTAGTTTCAGGCAATTATTCTTTTTATATTAATGACACATTCATAAACACAGCTGCATCTGGGGTATTTGACTAAATAGAAAAGCAGCCCACTGTATCCTGTCCCCTTACGCTCAATCATTAGCTCTTGCTCTCTGGTAAGCCTCACTGTTAACTGACAGTGGGAAGGCAGATTAGTTCTCCCTTTCAATGCATTATGGAGTTAGCTCCATGGGCCAAAGCTTAAATAAAAAAATGGCATCTTTTTTATAAGTTCATCTCCTCTACCTGCCAAGTGAACTGCACTGTGTGGCTCCTCCATATAATGACATGGCATGACCTGGAGAACCTGTGAGGGTTCCCTAGAGACTATTCTGTTTCCCGTGAACATTGTTGGAAGTTTAGAAGCCTGCTGTGCATGGCAGACAGAGCTTCACCTGGAGTGTATAAAATTTTCGTTCTCAGTTTCTGCAAGGTGGTTACTTCCTGGCTTTGAATTCCAGCCTTGGCTTCACAGCTTCCAATAGGAAATTGTGCCATGTCAGGGTGGCAGAATGTTCTAATCTGTTTAGCAAAAAGGAAAGTTGTTTAGAACGTCAGGAAGAAAAGATTTAGTTACACTTGGAGCCAGGGTACCAGCTTAACTAAATTCTAAATTAACATTAAATTCTACTGTGAATTAAGAAATAAATCAATGGATAATACAAAGACAATCACAATGTTTATAAGACAAGATCTTGATTAGGCTAAGACAATACTTTCCCAGTTTAATTCCAGTTCAGGCCAAGCTTCATTCAGTGTCTCCCAAGAGGGTACAAATGAAAAATTAAATTGTCCCTGAGCCTTTTATCTTTTCCCAAACCATCCATCCTCGATCCTTGAACCTGGTGGCTTTGGATAGTTTGTGTACATTGCTCCTCAGGGACTTCTGAGGCTAGGAAGGGGAACAGCTCACAGCTCTGGCCACTATGGAGTTGGGCATTGTGGTTGACTTAATGACCTCCCCTCGACAGTCCTAGACAACAGGTTATGTTGGACATTAGGCTACAAATAAGGCTCTTTGTTTTAAGTTTTTACTGATTTTTTTGCTGAAATTTTTCCAAGTTTTACAAAAACTATTATTCTGGTTTTACTAATTTTCACCCAAATTTTGGACCACACAAGAACATGAAAATACCGATTGTTACATTACATGAGGTAGATGTGTTCATGTTAATAATAAATTAATCTAGGGATGAGCGAGAGGCTGTCTGTTAAAGTAACTCAATGTAGTGGAAAGTACACATGTACATGTGAATATGTGTATATACTGTAACAGTACAGTTCATCAAATAAACTATAGTATTAAACTGCTTTTACTTTCAATACTCTTACTTTTCTCTATTTGTTGCTTTTTTTCTAGACTCCCACCCCCCAATATTAATCTCAGTATTTACACTGAAAACTGTTAAATTAATCTTTTGTGCTGATTTTCACCTATTTTAAAATTTTTATAATAAACACTGACAAATCCTTGGGAAATTTTAAACAAAATAAAACCTAAAAACAAAGGGTCTTAGTTAAAGAGTATTGTTTGACTATTCTATATACCAGCACATTTGTACAGCTGGACATATGGCAGAGGTGGTTTACATTTCCTAGCATCCCCATATGATTGACTGAATGAATTTCAGAGGGATTTTCCCTTCCCACTTCTAAGTATTGCCTATGTGGTCCAAGATGACTTAGTTCTTGAACATATTAACGTGTGTGTTTGGGGGGGGGCACTTCCACTGAGTTATTCACTTAACATTTTGAAGATATGAGATGTTGTTAAACTTTACCTGGAACTGCTTAGACTTATTTAAATATTTACAATTTCTTTGACAGCTTGTGCTAAAAATCTCTAATCTTCCCCAACTCAATTAGCTGCCCAATTAAAGTAAAGGGCCACGGTCCTAAATTCTAAGCCTGATTCAGAGACTGACTCCTTCTGTGGCCTTAAGTCACTTAATGTAAAATGTCAAGACTTGATTTTCATTGGTGTTGAGCACCTGCAGTTCTCATTATCTTCCATGAGAGCTCTCGCTACTCAGCATTGCTGAAAATGGAGACCGTTAGGGTGAAATAATGGCCCCACTGAAGGCAGTGGCAAAACTCCAATGAGTTTTCCTATCAAACATTATACAGGGAAATATAATATGCTACATGTGTGGCGACGAGCCATGTGGTAAATGAATGCATCGTGCATCCTTGACCTCTTCACCTGCCCTCTGCTGGCTAATTCCTCTCCCCAGGATTTAGTGTAACATTTTTAATCACTGAACAGCTTCAAACTGCTGCCATAAAAACAGCCTGCCACAGAAAAGTTTCCTTCTTTTCTTCCTCAAGTACTGTTATTACATATATCACTACATGGACCCTAACTTGTTTGCTGCCTCCTAGCTACAGAGAGCAAACTGCTCTCTTCCCTTCTGTCATGCGTTCAACCTGTCTTCCCCTTAGCAGGAGGCAGATATCATCCCTCTCTATTCTCCAGATTCCAGCTGTCCCTTCAGACAGCTGGAGTGTAGTAGAAAGATTATTTCCCATAACTCACCAGCTCACCTCTTTTTAGAAGCTCTCCAATCAGCAGAGCTAGTCAGTAATTTTCCATCAGAATGATTTGCTCACAGAAAATGCCCTTTTTGCAAAATCAAATTGTTTCATGGGAAAACTTCAATTTTGCTAAGTAAAACTTTTTCTCCACAGCAAATTGAACTGGTGGCTTCCCAGCAGCCTGCCTGCAGAAAGTAAAATTAAGAAGAGTCTTCCAGGTGGGCAGCTGGCAAGCTGAAAAATTCTATTTCAGTTCTCCCAAAATGGAATTTTCCGTTTCTTGAAAATTTTCAAATTGGGACCGAAAAAAAAAAAATACAAAAATGCGATATTTTTCACAGAAAGAGGTTTCCAAATTTACCAGTTAGTTCCCTTCTAGGTGGACAGACTTGGCTCCTCTCCGCAAAGGCTGGGAGACAGGCTTGTAAGCATTTAAAGGGGACAGTCCGCCTTCTTCTAGACAAGGTCCCTTTATCTTCCTTCTTCAGAACACAGTAGAATAAGCAGGAAGTAGGACATTTTAAGACCTGCTGTTTATTGGATAATAAGTTTCTTGATTACAGTTGTGACAAATATGAGTTATTTTTCTGCCCACAGATTAGCTGCCAGCCGTTAGTTTTTCCTGACTGTATCTGATGCTTGAATTTAATTACTTGCTTGCAAACTCTTTCTTATTCTGTGGATTAATTGCAAACATTAGTATTTAATACTCCGCCTTTGAATATTAACTCTGCTGGTGTGATAGATGAGATAAGTCAGGTGGTTTTGTTTCTGTCCCCTGATTGAATAAGCAGGCAAGGACTTCTGGTGCAAGTACTCACATATGCAAATTTAGGCCTCAGTTCTGCTATCTGACCCATGTGGCATGACCCTGCTCCCTCCATATGAGCATATGGATCCACTCAAATGGATCAGATTGCAGGATCAGGGCCTGTTAAATTAAGTTTTGGAGAATATTAGTTTATGCAACTTTAAAATGCACTTTGCTGAACATGTGTGTGACTAAAACTTGAACATTTGAATGCTCACTAAGGCCTGGTCTACACTTAGCTTCAGGATTTGGCGGCAGTAGACGGGACATACGCAAGTGACATAAATCACTTGCGTATCTCCGTCAACTTCGTGGCATCTGCTCTGCGCACCGTCCACACTGCACTGTGTCGAAGGGAACGGCGCTCCCTTCGACACAGCGCTGTGCCACTTACCGGGGTGGTTTTCCTATGTCGATTGCTGGATTGACTAAGCCGGTCTACACGGACCGCTCAGTCGATCCAGAGCAATCGATCTGACGGCGGCGAATTTGTAGATCAGTGTAGATCCAGCCTAAATCTCTTATAGGGAATTGCTATTGTTTTGGCTGTCATTACTGAGGAACGGCATAACATTAATGAGTAGAAATGCTGTTGTTAAGACCAAGAAACCTCTCATTTCCTTGTGTAATTCCCTACTATTTTTCCTCTCTCTTTATCTCAAGACTTCACTTATCACTGTCCCTTCTTCTGCTGCCTATCCTGGTATGTCTATTCTCATATTCTTTGGTATTTAGCACCTGTTCTTACCCTTAATGCCCTTTCTCTTCCTTCCCTTATTTTCACCAATATTGCTTTCTATATAAATTGGGGACATTTACGCCAACTAAATTTCCCTTCTTCTCCAAAGCCTCCAGCCCCAAATGCTGACCTCCTTCACAAATCAAGTTCATGCACTTTCTGCTTGGTCTTCATCTTCCTCACCAACCTATGCTGCTGCTTTAGGACTCTGCCTTCTATTGGTCCTCCTCTGCACTATCCCTATCTCTGTCAAGACCATGCACGTGGCACTAAACCACTATCTGACTCACTCTTGAACATCTGATCTGTTACTGAGCAATCTTGGTGTGTGTACAGCCTCCTTTTGGATGATGACTTTGAGATCCCTCAGGTAGCTCAGACCTGATCATTAAAGTCCGGTTTCTCATCTCTCAGTGAAGCTATTCCCCATTCTCCATGGAAAAACTCCTTGCCTCTAAATATGGAGGAGGTTTGGCTATCATTGCCAAACCTGCATTTAAATTTTTCCCTCTTTCCAGATATCCCTACTCATCTTCCAAACAGTTATTTCCCCATCTTCCATCACCATCCTATCCACTACCCCATAATCTATAGGCTATTTTGGATTAATAATGCTTATGCTGTTTTTCCTCCAAGTAGTACCATATTGTCTCATTTTCTGCCACCTTAATTGGCTTCCTATCCATCTCTGAAACTAATTAATTACAATCTCCCTCTTTCTTTTTAAAGTTCACAATGGCCTCTGACAAGTGGTACCAGCATCCCTCGCTGACCTTCTGTCCACCTGTTGCCCACCTACTCACTCCACTCCTCCCGTCATGAGTTCCTTTCTGTACCCTCGACATGATTCACTACCATTTTGTATTTCTCTTCCACTTTCATGCCTAGCCTGTCAACTGTTGTTATAATCTACCACAATCAAATGGGGGACAGACTTTTATTTATAACTTCCCATTATGAACTTTCTGAATTCCTTGAACTGCTCCACCTCAGCCTTGGTATAATCAAAACATGCATTGTCAGGCACTGCCACTGTAGCGGCACTGTTCCCTACTTACCTCCATCTAAGCTCCGGCATCTAATTACTTCCATTCTTTGGGCTTGATTCTCCAATGCCCTGCACCTAGTGTAATTAAATCAGAATGGCAGAGCATAACACTCACTTTGCCTTGGTGTAAATGACCACACAAAGTGTGGGGTGAGGAAGAATTAGGCCTTTAAGTCTCACATTTCAACATTTGTTAACTGAGAGCTAAAAAGAAAACAGTCTGTAGAACACCTCGTGAGGCTGCACACTGCAAATGGTATATAAAAATAAAAGAGAATGTATTGCTGAGAAGATTTACCTTAATGAATGTACTGATGACCTTTATAACTCCTTAAGAATAGTTCTTACTACAAAGGCAAAAGGTATGCTGCTGCCTGCTCTAACTTTTTTTCATGTGTGTGTTTAACATTTTCAAAATTTGTTTTTATTTCTAAGTACCCTTTCAACAGCCCAACGTCCAGGATGGAGCCCTGTTTGATGAGCAGTACCCCAAGACTGCATCCAACCCCTGTAACTCCTCGCTGGCCGGAAGTCCCATCAGCCAACACGTGCTACACAAGTCCATCCATGCACTCCACAAGATATGGAAACTCTAGTGACATGTACACGCCCTTGACAACTCGCAGGAATTCTGAGTATGAGCACATGCAACACTTTCCTGGCTTTGCTTATATCAATGGAGAAGCCACCACAGGATGGGCTAAATGAAAATGACTGGTAAAGCATGAGCTCATATATTTAATAAAGACAGAAAAACTTTATATCTGGCTATTACATGGGACTTTATCTGAACATTCGTTAATGGACATGAAGACGGATTCGATCCTGGACAGATGATTTAGTTCATAATCTGGACATACTGCAAACCAGTGTGATGGAGTAACTGAACAAGATTTAATTGTTACTATAGAGCATTATATTGGCCAAGCTGTGCCTTTTTTTTTCCTGTCCTGTGGTCTGACCCTGTGTGATGTCAGTTTCACTGAGCCATTTTTTCCCCCTTATTGACAAATGTTAATTAGTCTTTAAGGAAAGGTGTTGGAGATAAATCTATTTATAATTTGAGATAAAGACAAAAAGTTTACCATAAACAAAGCTTTGGCACCTCTACTGAGTTCTGTAGAGATATTCTTTCAAGTCATCAGTTCATTTGTTGTCATAAATTCCTCTTTTGGGCTCCGTAATTGGTATGTGTTGTTATAGGCTTCAGTTTACACATAACTTTGTATATTGATGCACCTTTCTGTTGATCAAATAAGTGTTATCCTTACAAAAGAAAGACATGTAGCATTGAATGATATACTGCCTTAAGTTGACTGTGGTTCTTATTATATATGTATTTGTATTAAGTTTGCACAATCTGGTTAAATGCAACAACTCTGGTCAGTAACATCAAGGTTAAGAAAGGATTTTGAGACTGGCAAGGTGTTGGATTCAGAGCCACGTATGTTAAATATGATGATACTAAGCAATTATGTAAAAGTGACAATACAAAACAAAGTATTCATTTCATTACCTATTGCTAGGTATGAAAACTGCTCTTCTGATTCCTTCACAAGATGACAACTTTAGATGCGTCTAAAAAGAAAACAACAAAAAACAAAATTCAAAGCTGTGCCTTTGAACTTATTCTGTAATGTGTATGTGTGGGAAAATGTATTGTATTTTTGGGAGAATTTTTGGTAGACATTTTCTGTCAGATTTGTAGGTATTTGTGAGTTTTTGTTAGAATTTATTAACATAGGTTTTTTTTCTGTATTATAAAATGCACCAAGCAATTATGGTGGACCTATTACCCTATGGGTAAGAAATAAATAAATGGAAATATGACATCAGGCATTTTAGTAATTGTTATGTAAATAAAATCTTTGATAGCATCCAGTGTGATGATAACCATGTTTATGGCTAAAATGGAAGTATTATCTGTACAGTTGTACAAGATATATGAAGGATTTTCACACTCAGATAATTTTTTTTTAATTAAATATATTTTATTTTAGTTTATTTGAACACGGTGACCTTCACAGGCTGATAACTCTTTAGACAAATCTTAAATGTGATGGTGTAGGCCCTTATCCAGCAAAGCACTTAAGAATGCGTGTGATGTTAAGCTCTAAATGGTCCTGTTTACTTATGTGGGACTGCTCACGTGCTCAGAGTCACAAATGTGCTTAGTGCTTTGCTGGATTGGAGCCATAGATAGTGAAGTCCAAATTCTGGTGACATTACTCACTCAAGTAATCACGCTGATGATGGGAAGCAAGATTTGTCTCTATATAAGTATTATAACTTTTATAACGAGACTGATGCCAAATAGTGTTGGAAAAACCAAGGCTTTGTTTTCTTAGAACAGTGAATAAAGGGGCCAAATGTTCAGTCCATGCACAGCCAACGTTCTATTTAGGTCAATGGGGTTATCAGAGGGTGACTGGCTCCTTTTAAGAGGAAACAAGATTCAGTGGATCTGGGCTGATTATCTTCTGCCCAACTGGCCATAACAGAAAAGCACCTGAGCCTTATAAAAGGGGACACAGTGTCTGGTGGTTGTGGCACATGCCTACACATACTGAAGGAAGTAAGATGGTTCCTGCAGGGGTCTGCATGTGCAGGGGAAAGGCTTGTGGGGAAGCCAAACTCCAGACAAGAGATGATGGGAGATCAGGGAGACAGGCCCTCGGGGGGAAAGGCTGTGCCCAGCTTGGAACTGGAACGATGGAGTGCTTGACCTCTGAAGAGAAGACAGCCACTCAGGGAGGAGTGGCTATGCCCAGCTTTGGACAAGTGCAAGAGAAATTCACTTTAAAGAGAGGTTAGATCCCACAGGGTCCAAGGGCTGGACCCAACTGAAACTGGAATGAAGTCTTTATAGATTTGAGTTCTGCTGTGAAAGATTTTGTGCAGAACTTAAAAAATCCACACAGTCCAGATAGTCAAAACATTTCCCTTCTGGGATCCCCATTTATTAAGAAGCCCTGAGTGAAGAGGAAACTGAGGCAGGCCTCTGCAGAGCCACCTGTGGCCACAGGGGGCTGGCACTTGAGAGGTGGTCAACCTTTTGAGAGGGTACACATTGACTGCAGAATTGAGTTGAAAAGTTGCATGAAATTAGGAGTTTTTGCTAATTACAAATAATTAGCTTGTCGGCCAAATTGTTAAGGGTATTTAGATACTTAAAGATGCAGATGGGCACCTAGTGAAATATTCAAAAGCACCGGCACATCTGAAAATCCCACAAGGTGCCTCTTTGCATCTTTAAGTGCCTAAATAGCTTTAAAAACCTGGCTCTGGTTCCCCATTGTGTGGTTACACCAAGGGAAAAGCAGAGGCAAAATTCTACCAGATCAAATGCTATTGCTTTACACTCTACAGTCTTTTTGCACTAGCGTAAATGACTACAAATAGTGCAGGGCAACTTAGAATCAGGCTCAATGTATCAAATCCTACATTGTTGTAATTCAAGATATCCACAAAAATGTCAAAATATCACATTTTAAAGCTTATGATGATGTTTATAAGTAGCTAAACTTTAGCAGTTACAATTTTGAAAGTATTTGGTTTGGATCAAAGTCCTGATATCAATGTTCTTTCTGTGATTGTTTTATCAAGGCATTGAAATTGGTCTATTAAATATAAAATGCATACAAATATGTACCTACACCTAGACTGTAGTCAGTGTACTGCCACTCAGAGGGAAAGCAAATGCTACCAGAGAAGTAAAATTTGCCTTTTCTCCCAAAAAATCTCAAATCACTGAACAGCAGCCCCTCTGCTTAGCCAAGCAGGGCCCACCAGTGATCCATTCCATGAAATACTATGTCATATTCAAGGTTTTGGTCTTGTCCCTTGCAGAGGAGTGGCCAAAGTTACCCAGTGGACTGCCAATTGTGACCTGCTATGATATCTGCAAACCACCAAAACGGTCAGCCTCAACAGCGAAGCTCATGTGGGCAGAATGGTGTTTTCTCTGCCAGTAGCGCTACAATTTGGAGTGGACTCTTGAAAGAGATCAGGGTGACCTGAACCTTAGCGGCTTCTTAGCAAAGTGCAACATCCACGTATTTGCCTTGCCACAATAACCACACATTAAAATAAACAAAGCTCAGTCCCTGCTGACTGGAGGGAGCGACTGATATATAGCCTTATATGTACACATGCTCTTTAGACTTTCAGGGAATCTGCTCAGATACCATGATGATGGGAGCCATATGAGAACCCAGGTGAGTGGATAGATAGAAATTATATGCAGTGAATACAGAATCACTGAAATGCAACCATCTCTGGGGTGGAGGAGTGCAACCAGCCAGCATATAGCATAACAGTTTTGAGAAAAGGGGAATTTTGGTCAGGGACACCACAGCAAACATTTGCTCTTATGAAAAGAGCCTCAGGATCTTTAATGTTCACGCTGATTAGATAGGACGTTGGTTTTGAAGGTCTCCTCCAGAACACACACACACTCATTTTATCTAATTTAGAAGGGCAGAATTGTCCCTATAGGAATTTGAACCTATAATTCTAGAAATTATTACAGAGCAGATGTTTAGATGACTGACACCCCCACCCTCCACCCCCTTGACCATGGTATCTAAACTATCGTGATTTAGTAGCCACAAATGTTACATAAAGTACAACTATACAAATGTCTCCGGGAAAGGCCTCCATCGCTTTTTATTCCCCTGATACCACTACAAATAAACAAACACATTAACAAAATGGTGATTTTTGTCATTCTGGAGTGAAACCCTACTACAGCTCTGCAGGATTTTCATTACCAGGTAGAAAAAAGACTCAGCGGGGGAAGAGCAGTGAGAACTACTTTCACTAGAATGAATCCAATTTTTTGTCAGGCTACCTCTCGCTGTTAGGGTCACTACCCTTTGACAAAAATGGCCTCTGACCTCCCCAACCTCACAATTCTGTTGTGACTGACCCTGAAACCCATGAAATGCAGGGGCAGACGCTGCTTTGGAAGGTTTAGATAAAGTGACTAACATGGGAAGGAATCATGGTATGCACCATCTGAAAAGGTCTGGCAGTTCTGTGGGGGAAGATGCAATTTATTCTGTCCTCCTTTCATTGAACTCCTAATCCTTCATATGCTACTTAAGGTGTAAACTAAAATGCACGGATGATAAATGACAACATGCCTTCAAAGTGCCAGCGACTGTTTTTTTCTACAGTCTACCTTTTAGGTTTTAATATTAGGATATATAAATAATGTGAATGTTTTATTGTTCTGGAGAGAGATGGCTAGGCAGGCTTGTACTTTCTTATATAGTATGTAGCTAAAAGAAATACCAAAGGATTATTTTTGCTTAATTTTTTTTCAGGCGATACTATAGCCTAAAGATATGTGCGAGTCAGAAAAATCAGACTAATGTTTAGGCCTGGATTTTGTTCCTCTATATGTCCCAAAAGTTGGAGGATGATCTGATTTGGGATTCCAGTTCAGCCCACTATGGATAGAGGTCCTAATTAGAAAATTCAGATTCAGGTTTGGATCTGGATTACACACACACACACAAGCACAAGATGTTCAGGAGTGTTTCTATTTTGGGATCCATTAGTAGTTGCTAGTGCCCTGGCCTCAGGGGATTCAGCCATTCAAATATTTGAGTGAGGGAAATAAGTATGCTCTTCAAGTTTGCTAAGTGTGTGAGCTCTCCTGAGAGTCAGGAAAGGGGTCCATGTTGAATAAGGAAATTCCTCCTAGGGAGGCAATTCCTCTGAACAATTTTTTATTGTTGATTTCAAAATAGGCAATTTTCTGCAATCTGGATAGTGCATTTTGATTATAAAATCCTCTGACTATGTAAAATACTGTTAAGTTTTAAGTGTTGTTTATTGACCTATAGATGTGCACAATGCTTCACAGACATATAGGAACACAAGGTCTCTGCCCTTATGTTTTGAAAGCTCACCCTACATTTTTTGCCCACCCTAACTCCTACTGATCTCTTGCTCTTTTAATGCAGCATATGACATACTGGGCCAGGGAGCGGACTAGGTCATGACATGCTACCATTCCAAGGACACTCATGCCGGTAAGGAAACAATAAACTCCCATCACATCATCAATCTGTCTGCAAAAGGATTCACTGCAAACAGGCAACTTTGGAGAGCCAACCGTGTTGTCACGTGGAAAGGAGAGCCTCATTTTTTATTCTCAGTGGAAGCTAAGAGTCTAACATGATTCCAGGAGGTGGGACTTGAGGGAAAAAGGCCAACAATACTGAACTAGTGATGGTCACAAGAAATGGCAACACTGATACCAGGCTTATCATTCACTGAGTCACACAGCTTTGTTTTCTTACTAAAACATGCTCCACAGACTTCAAAGACTCTGTCCAACTGTGTTGTGAATACTTGCCTCTTGCTTTTTATACGTAGGTGTAGGGTCTGCCTGGCCACCCTGATTCTCCAGCTGTGGCAGCACCAGCTTTTGTTAGTTAGTCATCCGAATATTTATTTTAAGCTTTATTTCATGCCCAACACCGATGGCTGCTTTCTTCTTTGGCTGCAAGCTAAGAGAAAGCCATTAAAGGCCTCCTGGTCCCCTTTTCTGGCTGGAACTTTAGTACACACACACTCCCCATGGCCGCTGCCCAGTACCCACCTACACAGAACTTCTCACCCTAGGACAAAGGGCCAGACATTGAAGTGACATCAGTGTGCACTGGTATGATGTAACATCATCACATATTAATGGCATGTCACACTATGCTGCAATATTTTCATGCAGGGGGGACAACCACAATTTTCCTTGAGGGGGAAGGGAGACACAGAGATCTCCCTCCCATGCCCTGCACCCTGTAGCACGCTCTCGCCACTGTATTCCTCACCCGCCACTTCCCCACACCCAGTCACGAGCTCTCTCATGCTGCCTCTGAACCGAGACCCAAGCCCTCCCTGCTACATCCCGCTCTACACACACTCCCCTCTTGCTATCCCACACTCAGCCCTGTGCTCCTCACACACAGACTTTGCACACCATTCCAGGTCTTCCACAGAATGCCAATCTGGCTGAAGAGCATCATCCCCACCAGGGGCCAGGCATCTCTGGGAGCCACGGACTCATCCTCCTTCTATGTCTCTGCTTCCCCAGGAAGCATGAAAAGCCTAGATCCAATTCTTCCACCCCCCAAGGGACTGGAGGTTCCTGGTGCTCCAGGTCTCCCCTGGGATGGGGGTGCTTGGTGCCCATGGGCACTGGAAGGATTGCAAAAGAAGGGTTGGGGGTGGAGGGAAGCAGATACCTATGAGGACACAGCACCACTCATAGTTAGCCCAGACACCTCTCCATCCTGATGGGGGTGCAGTGGGGCCAAATTTGAGTGAGTGGCATTGCGAACTGGTGCTTGGAGTTCCCATACCACTCAAATTTGGCCCGGTCTCCCTTCTGCCACGATGGTGCGGCAGCAGGGCCAACTTCCCAGCTTTAGTGAGGGGCTGGGCCCTCGGCGTTACACCTCCTGCCCTAATGTAACCTCTGTGATCCGAGGTCTTCAGCCCACACTAGGCCAGCATCATGCCCCTGGGACACACGACAGTCCTGCCCGTTGGGACGAAGGGGCGCAAGCAGTTACCCCGCCCAGCGGGACCCGTGTTTGCAGCCTCGTGCGCCCATAAGCGCATAAATGGTGGAGAACCTGCAGCCAGGGCCACGCGCACGTTGTTATTAGTTGCATTCGCCACCACGGTGGGGACATGTCATGACGGCTATCGTGCAGCTGGGGAAACTGAGGCACAGCAGTCAGTCACAGTCACACTCACACTCACGAGAGCACGTCACTTGAGAACATGGGGGATTATTAAAGCTTCACGTTCTCCCCCCGCCCCGCCCCATAGGCGTAGCCTGCCACCTGTCCCAGGGGCCTACAACTCCCAGCATGCAAGGCGGCACCAATAGGCCGCATGTCCCGCCAGGCCTGGCCGTTCCACGGGCGCACTGCATGCTGTGAAATGTAGTCCCGGCCCCCCCTTCCCCAGAGGCGGGAAATAGAGCTCAGCCAATCGGAATGAAGAGATGGGCGAGAGCCCGCCCTCGTTGGCCCGCTCCAGCCAATAGCGACCGAACGCTCTCTCCGCACACCCCGATGGGGCGGGGCGGGGCCGTGCCGTTGGTTTCCAGGGCAAGACGTGGCGTCACTGCGGGTCAGAGGTCGGCGAGCAGCTGCGGGTGGGCGCTGGCTGCCGCTGGCGGAGGAGCGGCGGTTGCGGCGCTGCTCGCGCCCCGCGGCCATGGAGCTGGAGACGTCGCTGGAGGCCGTGAGGGGGCGCGGCGGGGCCGAGGGCATCGAGCGGGTGCTGGGCCGGTACAACGAGAAGGTAACGGACCCTCCCCCCGGCCCGGCCACACCCCTCCCGCCTGTCACGGCCGCCGCCGTCTGACTGCAGCGACCTGGGCACGGCGCTGCGGCCTCCTCTGCCCGGGTCAGCCCGCCCCCGCCTGCCCCCCGCCGCGCTCCCCGGCCGCCCGCTGGCTGACGCCGCTCCGTGTTCCGCGGGCGGGTGCGGGCTCTGTAAAATCTCGCCCCGGCCACCCCCGTTCCCCCTGCGTCCCCTTCCCTGTGGATCCCTGTTTCTGTCCCCGACATCCCCAGATGTTTCCTCCCCCTTCCTGCGGTGCCCCCCGGTGCGGCCTGGAAACGTTTGTCCTTTTTTACCTTGTAAACGTCGCCGCCTTAACAAACACCAGTTGCCTTTCTGAAGTGACTCCTATATGGAAGATCTGGAAATGGCCCCTTTACTCCCGCTCCCCTCTCCTTTCTGGTTCAGTGTGCCTTCCGCCTTCTTCACCGCAGTGACCTTAGTCCCACATGAGTTGACATCAATTACTTGATGCTTCTATCACTTACTTGGAAAACAGGAGTGTGTGTCTGTAAAATATATATATGACATCCCTGAAATCCAGTCATCCATGAGACCTTTACCTTCTGCTATCCTCTCCCCACTGCCCCAATCAAAACCTTGCAATCACTGACTGATAGCAGAACTGGGGAAAAAAACATGATGGTATTCTTATTTCTGAGTGGGTGGGGCTGTCCCTGTGTGAGGGATAAATACTGTGGCTATTTCAGGAAAGGTTAATATTTGTACAAGTTTGGTGATTTATAGCCCCTCTTCTCCTCTCCTGCGTGCCTCCTCCCCATTTGACACTCCTTAGGTTTATGGTGTAGTGTGTTTGTTCAGTGCCTAGCATGAAGGGGCCCTGATCTTGATTGAGGCCTTTACGCATTACCCTAGTGTAAAATTGCTCTATAAAATAATCTGACCTGAATGTCTCTTCACCTTGCCTAGGCTATTAATCACCATGCACTATATGAATATTAACCTTCCCTGAAATCTCTTCATTATTTATCCCTTACAGAATAACAGCCCTGCTCAGAAATAATACCATAATGATTTTTTCAGCTCCGCCATCAGCATACTAGTGACTGCAAGGTTTTGATAACATGACTGTAGAGTTAGTGGAGGGCAGATGGGATCACACTTGAGTCATTCCATTCCTTTCTCTTTGGAGATGATGATGGATAACTCCTCATCCACCTGGAGGGCTCTCTTGCATAGGGTTCCCTTGTCACCCATCCTGCTTGGTGTATAAGGTCCCTTGTCATCCATCCTGTTGGTGAGGCCCCTGGGTGATGCGGAGACCATGTGGACTGTGACTGTCCGTATGCGAATAACATGGAGCTCTGTCTCTTTCATAAAATCCAGGTGGCAGAGCTTACTTCATTTTCCTGTGTATCTGGCCAAGATTGGGGCATGGGTGCAAGAAAGCCAGCTGAAGCTGAGTTCAGAAAAGGTTGAGTTGATGCTGTTGCCAAGAAGCATCTAGTGAGCAGTGGCAAAGGGCTATGTCTGCTCCCATTACCACAGGGATATGCCTGTGTGCAGTCAAAGGACCTGGGGATGTTTCCGCCTTCCCTGGTAGCACAGAAACTTGTTGGGCTAAATGATTGGTTCCATTTTTTTGTCTGATGTGGACTTCATGACATCTAGATTGTTGTGGTGGTGTAGTCTGTTTTTGAAGATTACTTGACGTAGAATGTAGCTGCCTAGTTCCTGATGCATCAGTCATAGAATCACTGTTACAGCTGTTCTTCAAAGTCTGAAGTACCGTAACTTCTAACATGTTTTTGGCTGCAATTAAAGGCTTATTTTGAACTCTGAATCTGCTCGATTTGAGTACTAGCTTCTTAAATTGCTATCTCGCCTTTCTTGTGTTGTTGCAGCAGCTCATCTCAGCTTAGTACCAGCTCATGCTGAACCTCGGCCATAGCTTGTATACTGTACGAGGGCTTTCCTGGTGGCTTTGTCAGTTTTTTGGGGGGCAAGCTTTTCATTTGCTTTAAGTTTCTAGCCCTGTGATTTGAAAAGAAAACCTTTATGAATATGAATCAGTGCCTAGGCTGTCTTCCTAGGTATGACATAGACAACATTCAATAAGAAATTATCCCTGTAGTTTAATGATGACAATAGCTGTCTTACTACTGATTGTTTAGGCAGAAACCTACCTAGGATTGCACAGAGTATCCCAGCATGTTCTTTCTTGTGTTCATAGACTTGAATATATTAATTGGGGCTACTGTCGAGACATCATTTGTGTGGGACCTTCTGCTTTGGAATTCACTTGCCTGTGTGGTCCAACAGAGGACTACAGTGTTAGACTACTGACACCTGCACTAGAGGGGGTTGTGTGCGAGGGGCAGATTATGCAGGAATGTGAACGTATTTTTGAGAGGTAAAGGGTGGCAAGACTGACAACTGTATTTGTGTTAAATTCTGTATGTGCATTCAGTGTCTGACAGCATATAAACATCTCATAAGTTACCTCTTGTCCGCTTCCCTTCTTAACTCCACCCAGCAAAAAATCCCTCACCTGGATATTCAGTCTTGCCAAACCCTACTCAGTTGGGGCAGGGAAGAGTATTGTAAGCTTTCCTCTGTTGAATTTAGTATTCAAACAGTGATTAAAGTTTCTCCCTCCTAATACCGGAGGTTTTGTTGTATATTCCAGAGAAACTTGGGTAGGGGGAATGAATCTCTAAAAATGTCCGAATCAGGCTCATGCTCTGTCGATTGCACTTCTTACAAAGAAATCTTACCTAAATGTTTTCTCCGTGTCATTTATATATACTCTAAGGCAGAAGCAGAAAACATCACAGTATCTAGGTGCCTTTACAAACTGATACACTTTTCAAGCTGTTAATAAAAGAAAACCCAGCAAATTCTAAAAGCAGGTAACTCATCTCCCTACAAAACAAAAGTTCATTTCTTTGGTAGAAGGACCCAATTCTGTCTTTTTCAACTTTTTAAGAGTAGTCGTTTCTTGGTGGATGCAGATGGCAGTTAAAAGACAGCATTATTTAGGTGCTCATTCCTTCTCTTCCCACTCAGGTGCCCCATCTGCAGTGGGTCCACCAAATATGTTTCCCCTTTTGCTCAGAAATACCTTAGCCCCACTAAATGTTTCCCTAGTCTTTCCAAGATCCCTGTATCAATAAAAAGATGCAGCCAAGGTCTGGGCCCCTTTTTTCACTCAAACATATACCTCCCTTTCATCACAGATGTCTGTGAACTCTTCCCATCTGGCTTCCATGTAAAGATCTGTAGTTCTAATAGATGTTCTGCTTGGAGGAGTCCCCCTTAATACTAAACCAGATCCTAATTCTTAAAGACATATCCAAAGCCTGTCTTCTGCTTCTTCCTACCCAGAGATGTTCTGCTGATACCTTCATGACCATTAAATGTAGTTAAAAACAGCCACCACAGCTTACAGATTATTTTACTTTTTGCGTTGTTGGCCAGGTCTGTTGTGAGGGTAGTAAAAAGAATCATAATTTGACCTTGAGAGCCTGTTATCAGTTTTTGCCAGCATAAGTGCATGCTTGTTGCTGTGCAAGCCTCTAGGTAAGCCACATGAGGCCATCATGCTTATCCTTAGATCGTTTGTATGAAAGGTAGCGGCTTGTCATTTTTTCCTCTTACAATGTTAAAGGACAGAGAGAGAGAGAGTACAGAATCCGTGTTTCATTTCGTTAGATAAAATTACATAGCTTAGCAAGAGTCATACACCCTGTTGCTTTCCATCTCTCTTTTTTTTAAAAAAAACATTCTTAAAGACCAAATATTGTTAAAATAACTATTTGGTGTTCTCAGGCTAAAATGTTTTTGAGTGCTGATTGATTATTTATACAGTGCAGAATATTCTAAAATGGAACTATGGTCCATCACTAGCTCAAGTTCTGTTTAGACCACACCTTCCTCACACTTAAATGTACTCATAACCAAAGAACACTAGGTAATGCATTTAGACCACCAGTAAAAATTAGAAATTGAAGAAATACTTCAACAGACCTTGTACTGTACTCACTTTTATTTGAATCAGCATTTCTGGGTGAATTATTATAAAAGTACCCCAAACTGGGCAAGTCTACTTAAAACAACTTCCCAAGCTACAAACGATATGCACCACTTACTTCCATTTCTAAAGCCTGAGGCCCGGTCTACACTTACCTTTTGCGATTCAGCAGGAGTCGACAGGAAATACGCAAGTGAGGTAAATCACTTGCATATCTCCCATCGACTTTGCAGCATCTCCTCTGTGCGGCGTCCATACTGCGCTGCATCGAAGGGAACAGCGCTCCCTTCGATGCAACGCTACTCCACTTACTGAGGTGGTTTTCCTGCGTTGCTTCCTGGATCGACTGAGCGCATCTATACAGACCACTCAATTGATCCAGAACAATCGATGTGACAGTGGCGAATTTGCCACCATCAGTGTAGACCCAGCCTGAGTAACTAGATAGCCTCGCTGCTTTACAAATGTAACTAATAGTTAGTACCTGTGTAAAATGAAAAGATGGGGATAACACCTATTACACACAAAAGAAACTGTAGTTATCTTGCTGGCCTGATTCTACTGCATTTGAAATTTGTGATAAAAATACCACTGACTTCAGTGTGGTCAGTCTTTGGCCCTAAGTGACTTGGACATGGCCACAGAGGGAGTAAAGGTTAGAACAACATACCTCCTGGATCCAGGCTCATGCTACAGCTATAGGGATAATTGGGCAATTTACTGCAAGTTAACTGTAGTCTCATAATTGGATGCAGTGGATTAAATTATATGATTCAAGAAGGTCTCTTTGCATCATATCAAATTTATTCATGTTAAAACTGTGACATCTTGTTCTAATCAAATTATGGGAATTATTTAACACTTTAACTGGCCACTAATGTAACACATGTTAATGGACTATAAATTTAAACCTGTTTCTTTCTCCAGAATAGGGCCACTTTCAAATTTGATCCTGCAGATGAGGAGAAAAGAAAGGTAAGTAATTTAACAAACTTTTCTACTTGTGCATGCCCCCTTTCAGGCAGTCTTGCCTTTGCTCTGTATTGTTCAGAGTCGGTGATACAAATGGGCATAGTTTATTTAGCACTTATGACATACATGTTGTCCTGCTGTGCTTTTAGAAAAAAGGAAATTAGAGTTCCAAAATTTTTCATAAAGAAAAATAAGAAGTGTCAAGTGTTCTTATCGGAGATTATGATTAGAAAAAATAAATGAGGGGACCACTAACATAACTAGGCAGAACATAATGTCCACCTGTGGGGAGACAGGAAAAAACTGGCACATTCAACTGGAGGAGCCTCTTTCAGAGAATTAGAATGTCACCAGTTTGTTTTCTGTCTGCATCTGCTGGTTGGAGAGGATAAGGTATTGGAAAGAGAGGCTTAAAAAACTTCTAAAAATGGAATTACAGAGAGTATAAAACAACGAAATAAGTGTCACTTCATAATTGAAGAGCTGTAAATGGCAAAATATATGCCGTATGTTTAGGGAATCAAAGGCAGAAACCATTTGAACTCCATGGTGTGTTGCTGTACGGATGTTAGAGCTTAACAGCTCCATGAGAACCAGAAAAATCTGGCATTAAAATTCATAGGAGTGCCTCTGGTTTTTAAATTTATGGTATGAGTGCATTATGAAAAGGCCCTTGCATTTTCTTTCTAAATTGATTTTGGGCTGAATAGAGGATTTATTGGCATAAGGATCATTAGTCAGAGGGTTGTGCTCTTGCTCTGGTCACTGAGATTAATAATGAAAAGAACAGTTACTTACGTTACAGTAATTGTCCCATTTCAAGATGTTCTGCACATGTTTCCCACTTACGGTGTCCAGGTGAACCAGTACATCTTGAACAACCACAATTGCTAAAAACTGTTCTTTGAATTACTGCATGTGTGGATCCCACTCAGTGATTAGCCAGCAGTCATTCTTCAATGAGGTGGGAGCTAGGAATTATCTAAAAACTTCTTCCAAAACAGGTGTCAGGGCTTGACACAGTGGCTAATGAATAACGTTTTGTAAACATATGAGCTGAAGACGAAGTAGCTGCTCCACATATTTTCAATAATGAAACTTGACTTAAATATGCTCTCTATGCAGCTTGTGCTCTAGTGGAATGAATTCTGATATTCATCAAAAGGCTCTTATTATCATAAGCAGTCCTTATACGATTGGACAGCAATTTTGAAAGTCTTTGCAATGAAATATCTATCCCTGTAGATGTGTTACCATAAGCTACGTTTTGAAGTTTTACAAAAGATTTCGTTCTGTCCAGATAACACAATAACAATTTTTCTCAGATCTAGAGTATGCAATTTAGATTCAACCAATGACAAGTAAAGTTTCTGAAAGAAAAGTGGTAAGTGAATTAATTGATAAAAGAATCTGACCTCACTTTTTGAAATAGAAAGACAGATGTGATTGCATAGTTACTCTATCCATATGAAAAACTGTGGGAAGGATTTATCACTAAGGCTTGCAACATGCTTATTTTACAAGCCGATGTAATTGCCACTAGGAATTTCACTTCCATTGATAGCAGATGAATTGGATAATTCGATAGAGGTTCGACGTGGTGGGGAGAGGGGGTCCATCACTGAAGAACGCACTAGGTTTACGTCCCATGTTAGTGATCTTTCTTGCAGGAGGAAAAACATTACAAACACTCTCATAAATCCGTTCACTGATAAGTGAAGAAAAAACTCAACTTCCTTCTGCTGGAGGACAGAATGTGGAAGTCGCTGCCACATGGACTCTGACCAAAGCAATAAATAGTTCTGAATGCTTTAAATGTAATCTAAAGTGCAATGGAACACTAATGTGGAACATAAGCATTAGTCTTTGCTCATGGAAAATGTTTCCATTTGGCTGTGTACATAGTCCTAGTGGATAACTTTCTTCCCTGACGAAGACTACTTTGGTCCTCTAAAGAACATTCTGTCTACTGAGGACATCCAGAAATCATTCAGACTGTGAAATATAAAGATGCTGGGACTGGATGAAGAATTAAATGAGGGGTGGCCAAATTTATTGATCCTCTGAGCCACATACAGTAATCTTCAGAAATTTGAGGGCCACAAGACACTTAGAACCTGCCCCATGGGATGGTGCCTGCCAGGGTTTGAGGCTTCCGCCTTGTGGGGTGGCACCTGCTGGGTCACCTCGCAGGGCTAAAGCCCCCAATCCCATCACCCCGCTGCAAGGCAGAAGCCCTGATCTTCCCTTCCTCCTCCTCCTCCACACACCCCCACTTCCCCTCCCCCAAAAAATCTGGTAGAGAAAGCAGATTGGGGGGGGGGGCTCCACGAGAGAAAAGAGCTACATGTGGCTCATAAACTGCAATTTGGCCACACCTGTTAGACAGTAATTCTGAGAGAGCATGTTTTTCTGAACTGGTATTATGATGACTGACACCACCTTTGGTTCTCAGACCTAATGCAAGTGACGTCAACATAGAGCTGCCAGTATTACTCAAGCCTTCTCATGTCGTATTTTCCATAACATCCTTGGAATCAGTGGATATGGAGGGAAAGCATATATCAAATAGTGTGACCAACAAATTGTGAAAGCATCTGCCAAGGTTGCCAGACTCCTTTCTCCTCAAGAACAAAAAATTGGGTATTCCCTGTTTTGATCCCACGCAAATAAGTCTATTTGGGGAATTCCCCACTCTCAGAAGTCTTGGTTTAGTAGAAAATTTTTCATTTCCCATTTGTGAAACAAGGATGTTTGCCTGCTTTGTGAGTATACAGTACCATTTTTCTCTCCTAGGAGGCAAAGAGCTGTAAGACTGATGTGCTTTTGAGTATGCCATTCTGAAAGTTTTGTAGCTTCTTGACAAAGATGGCTCGATCTCACACCTCTTCTGTTTATACAGTATGAGACTGAGACATTTTCTGTGGAAAACTTGGATTGAAGAGTCCTTGATGACGAGCAAAAAGGCTTTGAAAGCTAATCTCACTGCTTTTAATTCTATGTTTATGTAAATTATGGGTTTTAGACGTGACCAGGGGCCATAAGTATGAAAGTAATCTACATGTGCATCCCAGCCTAATTTGGATAAATTGGTTATCAGCGTTTTGGACATGACTGGAGAAGCAAATAGAATTCCCACACGTTTCCCTTTGTCATCCACCATTCCATCAAGGCTCCAGGATTTGATCAGGAATCTGTGCTTTTAATGACAAATCATGGAGTGCTGGTTATAAGTCAAGTTGATCCATGCTTGAAATGGTCTGAGACATCATCTGGCAATTGAGGTTACAAATGTGTATGAAGCCATGTGCCCAAAAGTTGGAAACACTTTCTTATTGTAGGCAGAGGGTATGTATAGAAGTGAAGGATAAGATTTTTTTTATTTGAAATATGTCCAGTGGATAGAATGCTCTTATTGCTATTGAATCTAGAATTTATCAGCACTCTTCTATAGACTGGGACAAATCCAGATTTGACTTTACGTTGTTCCTAAAACCCAGGGATGAAAATAAAATTACTTTGCTTGCAACCACTATGACTTGCATACATGACTTCCCCTGTACAAGCCAGTTGTCCAGATAAGATTAAATGTGCAACCCATGTATGCATAAATGAGTTGCTAGCACTGACAGTTGCTTCATAAATGCCCTCAGTGTTAATGACATTCTGAAAGGAAGTACCCAGAATGGATAATGACTCCCCAGAGCCATAAAACATAGCACTCGTGGGTTCACTTGCACATGAAAATGTCCCGTAAATTGAGGATAATGAACTAATCCATGGTGTCTTGTGCTGGGATAATTGACGCAAGAGTTACCATGTGGAATTTGGTGTGTTGAATAAATGTAAGGTTCCTGAGATTTAAAATTGGATGCCAGCCACCTTTTTTTTTTTGGGGGGGGGGGGGGGGGGGGGGGGTATGAGGAAGTAAAGGAAATAGAAGCCTTTCTCATGTACTAATTCTAATGCTCTTAGGTTGATAAGGTCATCTGTCTCCTGGCATATGGCATTCTCATGAGAATAATCCCTGAAAAGGGACCAGAAAGTGGGGTGGGAAGGAAGCAAAGGTTTGAAATTGGATGGCATAACAGTCCTTGCTTACTTAAAAACCCATCAATCTGTGGTGAATGCCATCCAAGCCTTCAGGAAATAAGAGAGACAGGAACCAAAGTGTGACGATCCTTGTAGATTAGTACAAGATCCTCAACCGTTAAATCAAATCTGATGTCCAACTGAGTAGCTACAGAAGAGGGTAATGGATCTGACTTTTTTTAATATCCAGAACTTTTTCTAAGTTGTTCAGAAGGCCTCTGGTGTTGAGAATCTGAAAAGAATTTTGAGCTTCCCTATATCTGGAGAACAAAAACAGGCCAAAATTCCCTGGTTTTGAAATGATATGAAATCTGAGCTTGGGTCTCAAATCTTTTAATGAATGCAGAGATTCATCAATGTTATAACTGAACAGATTCTGACCATTGAATGACAAGTCTTCAATTGCTGCTTGAACACCTTTTGGTAAAACTGAGGCAGATAACCAGGATGAGCATTGCATTGCAATCACTGTAGCCATTGAATGAGCACCAGAATGGTGCAATGGTTTCATCAAGAAAGAGAGAACGAGGTGTAGAATCAGAACGATTATCCCAATGAACAGGTATTTTGTCATTGCTTAAAATGTGGTGTTCCTTTGCGCCTTGAGCTAAACAAGGAAAGTTATTAGAATTATGAGAGTCTGCAGCCTGAGAGTCATGAATAGATGCCAAATATTGTGGGAAAACTTGCTCCTGAAATTGTGAATTTTGAGGCCCTGTGGGCCATTTGGGGGAAAGCTGTGGCCAATTCAGAGGAAACCAAGGAGCATAGTGAGACTGAGCATCCTGAGATGTAATAGGAAGATTCTTCTCATTCTTTTCTCCATTGATATTTCTTTTTTAATGGAGGACTCCTGTCAGGCTGGAGAGGAATTCATGTCTTTGACCAAAGAAAACTGATGCAGGAGCCATACATAACAGGAGACTGAAAGATGAAAATGGGATTCGCATCCTTAATTTTATTGATGTGTTTGTTTCAAAGAAGTTTTTATAACTTTGTTTCTTTTTGTGGAGAGGATCTGGAAGGTACATAAACCAGGAAAACCTCCAGGATTGGTGATTCAGGTTCTAGAGTGACCCTGAGGCTTGGTGAAAAGACCATAATTACTTGGAACTGCAAAGTTATTTGTAAGATACATCTGCACTGAGGAGGTTGCAGATGCCTCTTTCCTCACTGAAGATCCATCAGTAGCTGGAACCTCTGGTGCAGAGCGGGACTTGGCTGAAGTTGCCAGTGCAACAGAGGCACTGCCAAAAATTGTCTTGAGCACTCCAGTGCTGAGCGGATTGGTGCTGATGCAGTTGGTGACAGAGGAGTAAGTTTAGATGCCCTTTAGAACTCCTGGTCCCTTGAGCTCTTCTCGTGTAGGAGGCAGACTTCTGAACTGGCTCTCCGCTGTGGCATAGTACTCTGGATTCCAGTCCTGCTCTTTTCCAGTGGGTAGTAGCAGTTCCTTTTGAAGAGTACTGCATGATTTCTAACACTGTTTATTACTAACCTGTTCCCTGGTGGAAGGGATTAAGTAAATTAATTGGCTTCACATTCAAATATAGCACCCATGTTCTTATAACCAAAATACAAACACCTGTTATTTGAATTGATTATCTAACTGTTCAGGTCAAATAACTTTACAGTGTGTATAATTGGATCATGTCTTAACAGTTTTTAATGTGCAGTTGGATCATTCCTTAGTATATGCTTTCTGGTTTGGAAATCTGTTTTTAGGCTTGGAAGAATTAGATTTTTGTCAGTAAATGTCAATATTAGACTTTGATTTAAGGATATCTACTTTGTATAATTTGATATGTGATGATTATTTGGGTTAATGGTTACAAAGCTTTAACTTGGCTCACAATGTCTGATATTACTGTGGGGAGGGTCAGACTATTTTAACTTCCTGCAACTGTGAAAATTTAAATCGATAAGAATTGCTTGAATAGTGTATCTGTTGGAATTATAATAAAATTTTAAAAAATGAATTCTGCCAAGCCTAACTATTCTGCAAGTACTTGCTTTGTTGGCATGATGTTATATGCTGCAGGATTATGAATGCTTCATGTATTTTATCTTTTTTACAACACTAATTTAAGGTAAATGGTGGTTACCAAGGGCCATTATTTTAAGATTTTCTGTCAGAGAACAATGTTTGGATCCTCTTAACAGACAAGATCTTGAAAGCTGTCGGGGGAACATAATATTTACACTTAATGTTGTAAACATGGCCCCAATGAGCAGGGCCCAAGCAATTTTTTCAGGCCCAGTACAAACTTGAAACATGTGCCCCCTCCTGTGTTACAAATCTCCAAGATTTGCAAATCTAACAAGATCTGGACAATAGATACATAAATACAGGGGAATATGTTTCTACAAATATCCTCAGGCATGATCTACAGTTTAGGGCTTGAACAGTATCTGCTTAAAGGGTGATCAGACCGTAAAGAAATGCCACACGTCTCAATTTTTAAAAAAAGTTAATTTTTAGCATAACCAAACTCAAAACAAAAATGACTTTCTGGAATCTTAATCATTGTGCCTAGATATTCGAGCACCCTCCAGCTAGGGGATGATTTCATAGTATCCTTGCTGTTGCTGATCCTAGGCCTGCTGTCTCTTATTGAACCATGTTTTTTCTCGTGTTCTGCAATTCCAGCCTTTATATCAAATATTTCAATAAAACAAATAACTAGCTGGATATCCTAATGTTTTACATTTGTAATGGGCCTGGAACCTCCTCTTGAGGTAGTAATCTAAGTTTGTCGGCAGTGACATTCTTTAAGGTGGGGAAAACGACAGCATTTTTGTGGCTAGAGCTGTGGTCTCCTAGTACTTTGTTAGCATTTCTGTCATTTGACTTTTCACAGCTGGAAGTAGTTATAAGCTTAAAAATACATTTGCTGTAACAGAGGAAGTAAATGTGTCCAAGGTAGTAAGGAAAACTGTTTATATTAGAAGGCAAAAAATTGAGCTTAAAAATCAAGGAAGCTCCAATAAGTCAGTGTCTTGTCCCAAAACTTCATCAAGTGAGCAGTTTTTATTTTTCTCAACTCCTTTATGATCTGCTGTTTAAACGGTGGTGGTGGTTCTCAACAGTTGATTTTTCTCTCTTCCTCTGCTTTGCTGTTTTGTGTGTTGTTAGTTGGTTCTTCTATGCACACAATGTTATGGTTTGGTTGCATTTAATTTTTTCCCCATGATTTAGAGCCCTGCAAATCCACAGATATCTGCTTTATATCCATGGGCCAGTTTTTTTGCAGATGGTGGATTTGATGCAGCTCTCCAAGGCGGGGAAGCAGCTGTCTGTAGCTCTTACTTTGACATCCAGGGGGCACGCTGCCCCTTTGCTGTTCAGTGGGGGCCCCAGGGCGGACTCCCGAACAGCTGATTGGGGTCCTGGGACTGCAGGTGCAGTGTGGATGTGAATGTCCTAGACAAGATAAACTGCAGATGGTGGGTCAGATATAAATTGATTCTTGCAGATGCTGATCCACATTTTTGTATCCACACAAGACTCTATCCATGATTCACTTTTGCAAAACAAAAACACCTCTTTAAACTGGAACCTCTGTGCTCCATTAACCCTTGCTGCTTTTCACTCCATGATAAGAATGACCCTTCCCCCATCCCCTTTGCATTTTAATTGTAGATATTTTTTTCCCTTGCTTCCCTATTTGTCTGGGCTTCTCATCTCCCCCTACTTTGTGTTAGAACTATTGCCCTCACAGCTTCCTTCAGACAGTGTCACCTCCCTTTCCTCTGTCTCCTTTATGTCCCCACTTGGACTGTCAGGTCACCAAGTCACTGAAGATGTTAGCACACTCTATTGTCTCGGGTGCATGGGGTAAGTCTCTGCAAGCACTGGGGGGGCAGATGCCTCATGTCAGCATGGTCTGGGGCTGTAAATATGCCACCAGCACCTACCTTTTACCACAGTCCCCTCTAACCACACACACTCATGAATCTACTAATTTCACCAACAGCTCATCAGTCCTATATTGTAACCATGGTGCTGCCCACTGGAATGGAGAGGCGGGGGAGATACTGGAAATATTTGTTCTTCAAGATGTTGCTCTCGTTGGAGGTGAGGGGACACTAGGGACAGACTCTGGTATCTGCTGCTTTCCCTTAGCAATTACTGGCACTCAGTCTCTGCTTTCAGGAGGGTGTTGGGGCCTAAAGGGGCCAAAATTTCCATGGAGAGCACCAGCCCATCTATTGCTCTTGGTAGGGGAAGGGGGGCAACATGTCCCCCATGTTCTGACCACAGAGGTTTCAATGAAGGGTTGGGTATGGGGCCTCAGTTTGTCTTGATGCTGCTGGCAGCCACTGAATCTCAGTGGCCATTTCTGTCGGAAGGACTGCTTATGCACCAAGATGCCTCAAAAATATATTAAAAGCTGATGCCAGTCTTACACTGATGGCAACCTGCAGGGGGTGAAGAGCAATCTGCTGCAGCACCTCTGCTGGAGGTTTCTAAACCATGCAATACCCCTGTGAGGTGCTACTCATCTACATTGTGTGGAACACTAAACGGAAAACACAAATTTTAAATGAGACCTGTAAAGTGCTTCTGTTCGGTGGGATGGTGGAGCGGAGGCCTTTGTGTCCTACGCTTTTTTGCTCTGACTATCATATGGTGAATGTGTTTTGTTTTTTTTAAACATAAGTCTTGTTTTACGTAAGTTCTGAAAATAGCATTATCAGTGCCCTCAGAAGCCAAACTATTTTGTAACTGGACCAGATTTTTCCAAACTAGATATCCTTCAAGATGGGAAAGAATCTCCTGCCTTTGCAACACATTGGAGAAAAAGGCATAGAAGAGTGAGACCATCAATTCCCAATAAGTAGAGGCATGTTTTTTTCAAGTATCTTCCTCTCCTCTCTCTCCCTCCCCCCAAAAAAGGGGGGAAATACAATCTATTTGTAACTTCCAATTCAAAGAAATAGGGACAGAGGCCTTCTGGGGATCTGCAACATAGCATTTATATACGCAAACTTTGAGAAATGCTCAACTTGGAATTCACTGTAATAAAACCCAGAGACTTTCCATTTACAGTTAACTTTGTGCATGTCTGGTACAGTTCCCAACTTGATCAAGCCACATAATATGCTTATAGTTAATCAGTCAAACAGAACTTCAGTTCAGCATTTTCCATTTCAGAACCAATTGGAGTGTTAGTTATTTTAACTCAAAATGTAGTTAATTCTCAGAAGCTCTCAAATCTAGAATTCTGTATCTCTTTGTGTACACACTGATTGATGTACATATATGGAAGCCGACAAGTGAGCAACCATGCAAGGTAATCACACAAAAAAGCATGAGTTCTTCCTATACCTATCGATTAAATTAGCTCCTGTCACAACAGCTAAAGACACAGTGCTCTGTGCAAGTGGATTTATAGAAATAAAATGAAATGATTTGTTGAACACTTAAAAAAATTAATTGGGGCCCCTATATTCTGTGGCTCTGCAGCCACAGAACTTTGTGAATGCTAGCTGCGGCTACAAAATTGTGCTCCAGAATCTAAGCTTTCATTTATCATTCTTCACACATGGTTATGAAAGTAACTTGTACTGAAAGTAAACCCATGCAGTACTGACATAGAGTGAGAATACACTGAACTTGAAATGGTGCATGTAAAGAAGATACACTTCTTCACTCAGCCCAATGGATGCTTAACTCCAAAACCTAATGACATAAAATGCTCATGTTCTGCATCATTTAATTGCTGATCATTTT
The DNA here is from genome assembly GCA_007922155.1 of Mesoclemmys tuberculata. Classification (NCBI taxonomy): domain Eukaryota; kingdom Metazoa; phylum Chordata; order Testudines; family Chelidae; genus Mesoclemmys; species Mesoclemmys tuberculata. Next base: position 87,612,451 of record ML675616.1, on the reverse strand, counting down.
TAGCAGAAATAGACAGCTTATCCCTCTTATTCAGCAATCCCACACAGCTTTCTTTGGGGTTGAAATCGCTAGTTGTGTCCTAGTTGGTTGCCATAAACACCTAATTTCCTTCCCTGACAAGTTCTGTAATTCCATTATGCATGGTCAATGCACCATTATGGAGCATATGTAGAACAAGGGCTACTGTACTTATTTCACGATTTATCTTTTATTTTTAATTCACTTGCTTCTTCCCCAATCATCCTGCTTTGAATACTTTAAATGAAGCAGCTGCAGAATTTTAAGTGTCACAGCAGAGTGCCCCAGAAGCCAGGAATGCTGTAGTAGAATTTAGGTCTAGCTTTTCTTGGGGTATGTATGTTTGTTACCTTTATGTATCTTATACTTAAGATTAAGATTTCAATGTATTGTGAATATTTTTGCCTGTGGTAGAAATGGCAGAGTCAATGAAGGTGGGTTCAAGATAGAAAGTAGCAATACAAATGCTTTAGGCCCCTACCAGGGCTGAGAGTACTTGAGGAAGGGAGGAGGGAGAAAAAACTGCTTATTTATTATGGGTCCAGTTCTGCATTTGTTTTATGTATGGAGTTCCCATTGACTTCATTAACCATTCTGCCCAGCGAGCAGCTGCAAAAGTAGGTTGTATTAAATAAATTAAAAACTTGCCCATCTCATGAGCCCCCTAGGGAGAGCTTAATTAAAATCAACTGAGAATTTAAAATTGTGAAAAACCTTGATTAGAAGACACAATGAACTACAGAGACTTAAGCCAGTCCAGGAGAAGGCAGAATGACCTGATGCCAGTTACTGTTTGTTAAAATGACTGGGAACATCATGTACTCTGGTACATAATCCCTGATGGGGCCAAAGATGTGGACGCTGCCAGTGCTCCCATACCATAAAGCATATGAAACTTAATAGAAAACATGTGATGTGACTGATTTCCTCACCATCACTGCCCTTCCCACCCCTAAAAAATCTTGGTCTGAGAGTTAGCTATTTAAGGCCTTTTTTAAAATGGGCATTTCTAAAAAACCAAAACCATGTGACGGAGTAGACTTTATGATCCTTTTAAGGGCCAGTGAATGATCATCATCCTTCAGCGTTAAAGCGTCTGCTCTCACAATGCTGCATTAAAACCATGAAGCTTTAAAGCTGACCCAGTATCAATTTAGCTTTCAAGCCGAAGACCTGACCCTTGAGGTTACTGATCATCTAGATTGAAGATTTAACAAAGGCATATGGCTAGTTTGAGTTTGGAAGTTTTCCACACAATATATCAGGACCCTAAACTGCGTTCCGTGGGCATTCTGAACTCCCATTGAAATTAGTGGGGTTTAGGATGCGCAAAGAATACAGGATCAGGCCCCAGCCACTTTGCTTAGAAGAGGGAAGATCAGTGAAGATAGTTTAAAAACACATTCCTTTAGGGTGCTGTTGAAATCCAGCTTTTTGCTGGATTTTCCTGCATTTTTGTCAGTGATGTCTGTCTACTCTGCAGGAAAATGCATCAGCATGCAGTTCAGAGTGAGGTGGTTGTAGGGACAAATCATTTTCTTTAATATTTCTTTAAAGTATAATATATAGATGTATGTACCTAAAAGGGTGCTCTTCTATATGCTTTAGGCCCCTTTGACATAACTGAAAAAGGCAAGTACCGCAAATATAAGAGAACCCAACAAATGTTTATTTTTAGCAAAACTCTTGCTGGTCACCCTTAAACTGCAGTTAGTTCCTGTAACAGTGAACTGTCCATATTCCCACTGTTACACTCAAGAGGCTGGTGGTGGTCAGCTACTGTTTTGTATACTGCAGTAATGGAAAGTATATTCTTCTAGTTGCTGATATTATCCAACAGCGTGTGTAAATGGAGGGAATGAGTCACTAAGGGGAACAGCAAAAAAGAAAAGTCACCCCCATGAGGCTCATTAAGGTTTTTTATTCACCGCATGGTCATTGTTCACTAGCTACAACAAACCAAATTGAGCTGGCATAGATCAGAAACTGCCAGTAGTGGGAGCAGGTTGGAGGGGGAACAAATTGAATGGGTTAACAACATGTCAGGGAGATATGCTAAAGCAGGGCTAGTGGGGCCTAGCTGATGTGGGGGGCGTGGGCTGGGTGGCTTGGTATTCAATTGTGGGATATATGTACACCTGCCTAAATGACCTATTTGGAAAACTAGAAAATTGAATGGCAAAAAACCTGTTTTTTTGTTAATGCCGAGTTAAGGTTGCTGATGTTATGTTGTCCCCTTGCAGAACATTGAGTTGAGCAAAATTCAAATTTCTGAAAGCCAGGAAATGCACAGTGCACCTTATCTGTGCCCTCTCTTAGCTATGCCCTGTTAACACCTAGACATTTAGTCTGCCGACCCCATGGTTTCAGAAATTGCTGTTCACCTCTTTACAATCAATTCATTCTCATCCACAGGATTCCATCTAACACTATCAAAGGACAAAAAGAAAAAAAATGCCCACAACTGATTATCATCTTGGAGATCACCTCTCCTCCTATGCTGTTTTACAATGGCAGTTTGGATCATTTAGCAGTCTTTCTGCCACTGTCTGAATTTCAGTACTGTCAGTACTGAAGCGGAGGCAAGGCTTTCTTGACTGAGTCATTGCTCATACATTCATTCATTCTTGATGGTTCACTAGGGTCTAATCAGCTTGAGAGCACATAGTAAGATGTTCTTATTTGTACTTAGCCCATGTTTGGCTCTTTTTGTTCCTGGGGAAAAAGGGTTTTAATGCCTGTCATGGAATACTTTGTCATTTGTTTTTAAAAATTTATAATTGCTTATTGCTCCCATAAGTGCTTTTAAAATAAAATTACTCTAATGATTTTGTCATATTAGAAAACCTATAATTAACCTTTTGGGAAAGTGAAGGACTTGATCTCATTTGTATGTCACACATTTGTAATGCAGTCAGACTTTAAATAGATTGTTCAGGAAATACTTTACAAATCACTTGTTAGGCTGAAAGTTTAAAAAAAATTAAATTTCATTAAATTCTCCTGTATGTCATCTCCAGTTTACATAAAACATGTTTTTTCCCATTGCCTTACCTAAGTTTCACTACAGTTCACCAAGATTTAGAGCAATAAAATGAGTTTTTAAACCTTTAACTGAATTTCAAGGGCAGTTTTCAAAAGTACAGCTAGGAGAGAGAGGTGCCCAACTCAAGTTGAAAATCAGTGGGAGTTTGGTGCCTAATTGCCCTTTGTGCCTTTGAAAATCTCCCCCATGGTGCTTTTAAAAGATGCTGTATTGAGAGCTCTGCAGTTCTAAATCTGTGCAGCAAGTACAGCCTGGCAGTTGCAGTTAAGGGAGGTGGGGGATCTCCGCCATGCTGTGATCTGGAAGGACTAGCTCTGAAGGTGAGCAAGTAAACATTCAATTCTTAGCCTTTCTGCTGAGGCTGCAAACAAGAGTGCCAGCTGTAAATAATAGTTTTAGACCTTGATCTAAAGTCAATTGAAATTGAGGGAAACACTCCCATTGAGTGACTGCAAAGGGTACTGGATCAGGCTTTTATTGTGTGTCTCCCTGTCCACTAGGGACTGGAATTAAATGTTTTGGAGCTTTTAAAGAAAAACCACTGGTCAGCCATCGGGTGTAAGTGAATGTTGATTTATAGTCTTGGTGTGCAGTTTGATCTCACTAGTCTTGTTATAAAACCTTTTTGTACTTTTAGGAAGTAGCCCATCTTTCACTGGTAACTCTCGAAGTGTTAATCCAAAATTTTGGTTTGGAAAAAGTTTGGCATAGTGACGACTTACTTTCTTACAGTAGCAATGCTGCGTGCCCTGTGAAGTGTGAGATCAGTCAGGGGGAACTAGTTACTGATTATGGATAAACTCTTGCAGACCACGTTGAATTGTGATTAACCTTCCTTGCACCTGTTAGTAATCTGGGAATTTTGCTATGTACAAGCTACTCCTGGTAATGCACTGTAACAGAAAAAGGCCAATCTCTGTTCCTGCTACAGACAGAAACCTGCTAATAATCCCCACGGCTGTTCATTCTCACTTTGCTGGATGATTTGTCGCAATCTAAGAGGTTCAGTAGCTGTTGCTTCAGACTTTTAAGCAAAGATTATTATACAGAACTTTTTAATTGAATGAATTAAAATATTTGTCAAAAGTCAGTTAAGCTATGGAGGATGATTTGACCACTACTACTAAACTATGACAGGTGTTTTTTTTAACTTTAAGGGTGGGATCTTCGGAAGTGGTCAACATTGGCCACCTTTTCCCATTGAAGTCAATGAGAGTTTTATTACTAGCTTCAGTGGAAGCAGTCAGTTCAGTCTTTTGAAAATCCCACTTTTAAACTTCCTAAAGGCTTTTGTTGTCTTGTTGATTTCTGGATATTTCATAGCTGTGGTTTAACCATACTAAATATTACAGAGAGACAGATGTTTGTGTTTTAGTGACTAACAGTCTATTTTGGCATACATGATGTAAGCATATACCCCCAACAGTGTTGATCCAAAATAATTTCCAGATATTCTTTTAGAGGTGGTGAATGCAGGAGGTCTTTAAATAGCAACACTGGTGTACTACGTAGCTATTTGTGACAATCAATAACTGTCTCACATTTTGAGTATAATGTTATATGCTTCACTGTTTGACAACTTGGTGTATCACACAGCATTGAAGCACAGTTTGACCTGCCTAGTGTAGTTGAATAATATGTTGTTTCCACTGACTCTTCATTCTCAACTATTACTGTAATAAAACTCCTTCTAGCGCTTCCAGTGGAACGTTCTTCTTGGGGCTGGGTAACAAGAGCATTTATTTTAGTGCTGAAAAATCCAATTCCTGAGACATTTGCTTAAGTACGAAACTGTTACAGTACATTAGTATTAATAAGAAACTGAGAAAAGTGTGTGTACATACATGACACACCTTTTTTGGTCATCAAGTGATTTATACTGCACCTGTGGCTGTCATTGAGCACTACCTAGATGAATGACTGCACTGTTTGACTAGTATCTAACCTACTTCAAGGAACAAGATGCCGAGGAGGACTTAAAGAGCAAAAACAAAGGGTCTGGGTGGTATGGGACGCAGTAAAGCTTTTATTGCCACTTATTTGGGAAGACCTTCATAACTAGACTTGTGGCTCTGCCACCCATGAGTAATGTTGTCATCCTGAATTTGTGGCAGTAAAAACTTTATGGAGCCCTGTCCTGTCATGCAGTCTCTTCTGTTCCGTGTTTCCTCCGTCTCAATTGGTTGTCCGAGTTTGTTCCAGTTTTGTAGAAAATAATCCCGAATAGTGTCGCAATCTTTCTGTAACTCAAGTGGTGTTTTTCTGACCTTCAAATTCTTAAATCACTTCTATTTTTCTAAGCAGCAGAGCAAGTTAACTGCCTGTAATGTAAGTATAGCATTCTACCTTTTGATCACTGGACAATCTTTTGAGTCTCTTGAACAGGGTGGTCTGTGACTGTTTTACAGGTGGTATTGAAACTCTCCTAGCTGCGACTGCATATTTTTATTACCAGAAGTTACTAAAAGTCTACATATCACTGTTTCGTCTTGCTGGTTTTAATATGCCCTCTTTTGTCTGTTAGTATATAGACCACTAAATACTAGTTAGAGTCAAAGTTGAGGAAAACTCAGACTGGGACATTGAATCTCAAATCAGGGAGGTATACGCACATGAAGAACCATTTAGCTACAAACTTAGTAGAAGTATGTGCTGTATTCCAAATACTGGCTACTAAACCAGTGTGATTTCTTTTTTTAAACTGAAAATGTAACAGTCTATTAAGAGGACCCTCTCCACTTCCAGGAAAGAAAACTGAGCCCTGCTGTGACACAATAGGATTAATTTATAGAAGCCTGGTATTAGAGACACTGGCAACTTGTCTGTGATAGGAGGAATTGTGCTGTCATCTCCATCTGTATCCATTTATTTTAGTTGTAGGTATAAGAAAACCCATTAATGATATTCTCTGAATGTTTCTGTAATAGTTCATATTTTGAAAAGCTAATAAACAACCTAGATAAAATGAGGCCAAAAACAAGTTCCTTAGCCACTTTCTTTAAAGTTTTATGATTTGATTGGTGACAATAGTAAAAGATTTAGCATTCAAAATCAGTGATTTTTTTGTGGGTTTGTTTTTTGTTTGTTTGTTTTGTATGTGTGCACAGAAACTGTGTGAAGGAATCTTAAACATCCTTGAAAAAGACACAAAAACTTCATGTCAAGTTGCCTGTCTCGAAGCCCTTCGGATTCTCTCCAGAGACAAGAAGGTTTTAGTGCCTGTGACAACAAAAGAAAACATGCAGATCCTGATGAGGCTGGCAAAGCTGGATATGACAGAAGATTCTTTGGAGGATGTGTCCAATTTCCCTGTTATAGTGGAAGCTTTAAAATGTCTCTGTAACATAGTTTTTAATAGTGCCATTGCACAGAAGCTCAGTTTGGAACTGAATCTTGCAGCTATGCTTTGCAATCTACTAAAAAAGTGCAAGGACCAACAGTTTGTTGATGACATTAAATGTTTTGACTTGCGCCTTCTCTTCCTCCTGTCACTTCTGCACACAGATATTAGGTCACAGTTGCATAATGAGCTACAAGGGTTGCAGGTTTTGACTCAAGCATTGGAAAGTTCATTTAGGATAAAATGGACAGACAAGTACAAAGCTGCTGAAGAGCGTGATGGGTCTCCTTTATCGCTGCAAGAAACAGATTGTGCCATTGAGGCACTCAAAGCTCTCTTTAATGTGACACTCGACAGTTGGAATGTCCACAGCGAGGTAAGGTGTGAGCTCAGATTCTTTCAGATAGGGTTTATTTTGTCTGCAAGAACCATAACCACCAGATAGTTACGTTGGAGAAACAGTTGCCCAGTCATCAGAGCAGGGCATTCCAAAATCTTTTTCCTGAATCTGTTGCTGTGACCACGTGTAACCAATTAGTCTGGGATTTCTAGAGGAAACTAAGGGAGATGGGCTGCATTGAAAATGTCAACATTAATTTCTTAGCCAGTTTTTCTGTATGTAACACAAGCCTAACAAACGTTATCTTCCTCAGGCCTCTGTTCTGGAAAGCACCCCCATTTAGGACAGTACTTAAAAGTTAAACGTGCTTAAAAGTGCCCTCCTGGACTAGGGCCTCTTGAAAGTGATGAATTTTTAATGTTAGCTAAAAGCTTTGAGATCCTTAGAGGAAAGTAGTTACACAGGGGTGGGTAGATGGTTTGTATAATACATTTTTTAAAAGTATTTTAAATATAAACTTAAATATGCAGTTGAATGTTTGAGGACGAGAGTTTGAGGTTTCCAAAAGGAAATAAACACCTGTTAAGCACATGAAAATGTTGTTTAGGATAACTCTCTTTTAAATGTGTATTGTTCTGATGGCAATCTCTCTGGAGCATAACTAGTAATTGTTAGAGTTGTGGAATAATGACTTGATTGAAAACAAAATCTCCCTTGTTCCTTCCTGTTCGCTGGGCACAATTACAAACAGATCACCTTTTTTTTTTAAGAACAAGTCATTCTGTTTGTTTGAGGGAAAGAGGTGCACTTTTCTTCTAAAGATGATCTCAAATGATGAGAAGCAATACATGCACCTTGTTGGTGTCATTTGTAAATAGGATTTACCTTCTCTTATGATGAATATCAAACCAGTTGCCTCAAGAAAGCCTGAGGCACCTGGTATATGACACCTCAACCTTCCTCGTCCTCCTCTCTTTTTTTGTTGTTGACCCCATTCATGTCACATCCTAAAATTATATTGTAAGATCTTTGGAATTGAGCACTGTAAATATGATTACAACTAAGATTATTGAAAGATATTTATAGTATCTTTTTAAATATAGTTAAACCTCTAAACAAATGTCTTAATTATTAAACAAAGATTCTTTTGTGTATGGTCAGTGTGTTGGACTAATCTGAAAGAGGTTAACTATCCTAAGAACATGAGAGCTTGGAAATGAATTACTTACCCAGGAATGTGGGACTTGAAAAGAGTTTTGAATGAAATTAACAATTCAGTTAAACTTCCCAAGACTATGGGGCCCTGAAGAAATATCTAAGTCCCCAAATTGAAAAATGTACTCTCTAAATGTCATAGTAGATAGAGGAGTCTTCAGATTGCAGGGTAGTCCAAAAGAAAGTGAGGGACTTTTATCTTGCTTTTGCTTCTGACCTACAACTTCAATACTTAAAAAGATGTTTATCTTGACTGGAGGAGGTGCCTGACCTTTGCCTAGACAAACAATACCATTAAATATGTGCGTTGAGGGGTGGAAAATATGACTGTCCCTAAGTACATCTATATCTATATAAATGTATGCATTTGAAAAATGTTGGATGAAAAGAAATGACTTTATTCCCTCATACAGAATTACCTGGTCATAAAATCAAAGGTTTTAAACTGTGGGCTCAAGCCATGTTATATTTTTACCTTTATGGGTAGCAACTCTTTCTAAAATCTAAGCTTTGATGCTGCTAAATTCTGCTTTCCCATCTCTGATGGTTTCCAGTAGCATTAGATGAAGGTTCTGTCTCCTGACTAAGGGACTGCAGAGAGAAGTGTGGCTGTGTAACATTCTTTGCTTACTGAACCTAAAGCAATTCTCTCATGACCCTGGGCTTCTTACTTAGAACTGTCTAAGCCTGCATGTTTTCATGTGAGGTGTTATCTAAGACATTGGATCTCAACCTTTCCAGATTACTGTACCCTTTTTCAAGAGTCTGGCTTGTCTTGCGTACCTCCAAGTTTCACTTCACTTAAAAACGATTTGTTTACACATAAAAATACAAAAGTGTCACAGCACACTAATTGAATAATGGCTTACTTTCTCATTTTTACCATATTATTAAAAAAAAATCAACTGGAATATAAATATTATACTTACATTCCGTTGTATAGTATATAGAGCAGTATAAACAAGTCCTTGTATGAAATTTTAGTGTGGGCTGGCTTCACTAGTGCTTTATATGTAGCCCATTATAAAATTAGGCAAATGTCTAGGTGAATTAATGTACCCCCTGGAAAGACCTCTGTGTACTCCCAGAGGTAGGCTTACCCCCAGTCGAGAATCACTGATCTAAAACAGCGGTTCTCAACCAGCAATCCAAGGCCCCCTAGGAGGCCGTGAGTAGGTTTCAGGGTGTCCTCCAAAATATACCAGAGAGCCGGGCTGACATAAGAGTTTTTGAGGCCCCGGGCAGAAAGCCATCTCCCAGGGCTGATGCTGAAGCCCAAGCCCCACTGTGCTGGGCTAAAGCCAAAACCTGGGCAATTTAGCTTCATGGGGTTCCCTGTGGCATGGTACCTGGGCAGTTCCCTGGCTTGGCTTTTAATCTACTGGGTATGCAGAAAAACAGTTGTGGCACAGGTGGGCCATGGAGTTTTTATAGCATGTTGGTGGGTTTCAGAAGGAAAAAAGGTTGAGAACCCACTGATCAAAGATCTGATCATACTGAAACTGACTGATTTGCAGGGAACTGCAGCCGTCACAGAACGGGGATGTCATAATTTTTATTGCCAGATTTTTCAATTTATTTTCAAGACAGGATGAAGCACATGCTCCTGGGTCTTGCTTATATGTTAAAATATAGCACAGACTCCACTGAAGCTATCATTTTGCCTTGATGATAGGAATTTGTAACCTGCTCTCTTGCACTGAAACCTCAAAAATGATAAGTTTTGTGCTTTTGGGAAATGGCAGACTCAGCAGTGGAGGTCCCTACTGGTTCAGCTGGTGGAATATCTTTAGAAAAAGGAAGGTTTTAGACAGCTTTGCTCCTGTAAAGCCAAACAAGCCAGTCTGAACTGAAGAAAGAGTTTGTGCTTAGGCTCCATCATGAGAAATGGAAAAAGGAAGTCCTGTTGTGTTGGGTAACTCCATTTTGCATCACACAAAGGTTTGGATCTCTTCAAGAGTTAGAAATTTTATTTTGTGTTTCGAGATAAAACTTTTTAGTAACTTCTTTGCTAAAGCTTGCCAAAGCCAAATAGCACTTGAGTAAAAACTATTCTCTCTTCTTCTAAACTTTAACATTTCCCACAAGGATTCTTGTTAGGCAAAGTTTTGTTTAACATTGCTTTTAATGATCTAGAAGAAGAGGTAAACAGCATACTAATTAAGTGTGCTGGAGAAGCAGAATTGGGAGATGTTGTGAACATCAGGCAGGATGGAAAAATATAAAGGGATCTAAAGAGTTTATTCACATGGGCAGGAAATGAAATGAGATTCAACCTAGAAAAATCCCTACCTGAAGCACCAGTATTCAGTGACAGGAGATAATTTAAAATTAGCAGTGCTGGACTAGAATTGATATTGAGTGGCAAATTGGAGGAGGTTATGGTGATCCAACATACAACAGTAGCATCCCAAAGCCTAATCAGAATTGGGCCCCATTGTGTTAAGTGCTGTACGAACATTTAAGAGACTGCCAACGGGAACTGATAAAAAGAAAATAGACATAGGGAAGGGGATAAGAGGTAACACATACAATTAAATGTTTGTGGTAGTTATTGGCACAGTTTAATTATGTATTTTTGCTGCTGCTCGGGGGGGTGAGGGAGGGCATTTTAAAAAATTAGGGCAAAGGGTGAGTGGGAATGGTAAGAAGGAACAAGTTAAGTAAGGGACAGGGAAAGGATCAAAGGGGAAAAGGAGAGTAAGGAGTAATTGGGAGGACAGGAGGAGTGAGATGTGTTAAAAAGACTGAGGGAAGGGGAACAAAGGTGGGAGAAGTTCGGCTGTTTGCCCCAATTAGATTGAGGAACGTATGGAGTTCAAATTTTCAAAGGCAGTCTAGTGACATGACTGATGCCCAGGACCCATGAAGTACTGCTGCTTTCAGTTCCTACCAGGGGCAAATCTCTGGCTCCCAACAGCTAGTTCTGCTTCTGGGAATTTTGGCTCTGCCTCCCCTTCCAGCTCTGTGGGCTTCTGTGAGGAATAGGACTAGTGCCCCAGAATGAGATTCTCTCCCCCTCCCCCTCACACTCTCAACCTGCAGTGAGATACAGAAATGCCAAAAATAAATAAATTTAATTAAATATAAAATATGCATGCTAGTGGTATTATGTTATTTTTTCTGTAAGCTATCCACATCATGGAATGAGGAGAGCTAAATTTTGTAGGTGTAAATGGCAGGGAAAGGGAGAAGGTAGTTGTCTATAAATTGAGCAAAGGATAGCTTAGTCTGAATATCAAGATACATTTCCTAATTAAATCTATTAGACTGGAAGGGGCTAGATGCACAAAAGGACTTGGGTGCCTGACTGACACTTTAGGCACCTAAATCCCAGAATCAGGCTCCAGTGGGATTTAAAAAGCCCCCACTCAGCTGCTCCTAAACCGTGTAGCCACCTGAACGTGCTTGGTTCCTAAAATTTTGCTGTAAAAGTTTCCTATGCCTACGTTTCTGCATCTTGAGCATGCTCAGTGCAATCCCACATGGGGCATCCGGTCACCTGTGCCCCGGTGCGATTTGGGCTCTGTGTGAATTCCTCTGCCTAACATGCCTGCGGGGCCTGATCTGCTAAACATGTTCACAGCTCATCTCCCAGATTGCCCCCTCTAGATGAGTTTACACAAAACAGCTGGGGGGGAGGAAGGCTTTCCTCATAACTTTTAGCCTGGTGGTCTAAATGTAGGAAATCCTGGGTTCAAGTCCCCCCTCCACCAGAGAAGAAGGGATTTGAACAGGGAACTGCCACTTCTCAGGTGAGTGCCTTGACCATGGACAGTGGAGATAGTCTGATACATGGGACTCCCTCATTCTCTCCTGCTGAAAAAGTTCCACTGTATATAAATAATTAGTCATTGGATCCTGGATCTCCCACCTCTCAGGTGAGTTCTTGAACCACCACACTACAGAGTCATTCTCATGCTTGTTTTCTCCAGCCCAATGACTTTTTTGTTATTTAACCACAATACAACAGCTTCAGCCCCAGAGATTGAGGGAGCCCCATGTCAGAATATTTCCCCCTCAGGTGTTGAATCAGGGATCTCCCACATCCCAGGTGAGTACCCTAACCCTTGGGCTAAAAGTTGTGAGGAAGGTTCTCCCATTCCTCCCCCAGGTTCTTGCTGGGGCATACGCTATAGCATAGGTTTCTAACACCATGAAGGTTTGCTGCTGAGAATCCCAGGCAGAGCGAAGTGCCTCCCTATATCCCAGATTTAGGCACCAGACTCCTTAAAAGGGATTGGGGTTTAGGACAAATCCCTTTGTTTGGTATCTCCCATTGGCTAATTTAAGTGGGGAAGCCTCATGGCATACTGGCTTTTGTCAATCCTATTCTGAGGCACCTATCTGTCCCCATTTCTTGGATAGGGAAGCTAGGTGCCTAACTCAGGTTTTGTGAATCCCAATGACTTTTTTTTTAAGTGCCTAAAGTTTGTGAATCTAGCCCAAATAATCTCCCAGAGGAAAAAAAGGAAACTCCATTACTAGAGTAACTTAAAACTAGCCTGCCCCAGGCATTCAAACAAACTCTTAAAGAGCAGTCCTTTATTGGTAGGAAATAGATTGTTATCTAATGGGTATTTTCCATCTTTAATTTCTATTGTTCTAGTGACCTGAAACCCTCATTTTCACTCGTCAAAATGAAAAATATCTTCATAATTTATATTTATATAGAATGAATCTCATCAGTTTCGTTATATGGCTGCCATCCTTCGCCACTGCTTATTAACCGTGGGCCCTACTGAAGACAAAACTGAAGAATTGCACAGGTTGGTAGAATTAACAGAACCAATGTATTTTTGAAGGATAACTTTTTAGTTAGAGCACTAAATGTTTCTCTTTAGATTTTAGCAGATCAAAATAACACCTAAAATATGTCCGCTGTCCAAAAATAGACGATAAAGGTTATGCAGTTCAGTGATTGATTAAGAATATTAAGAGAACACACTTAAATGTAAAAATGTATTTGAGCAAATATTGAGGATAAATTTGTTTACAGGAATTCTGGTTGTATCACTCCAAGGTGTCTTTAGCTGTAATTGTTTCACATAAATATCAGTAGAGAAATAACAGTTAGAAACATGTATAATTTCTGCAACTCTGATGCACGAATCTGGAACCATTGGATTGGTGTTTTAGGTCACCGTTAGCCCAACATTTCTATATTGGTATTGTAGAGGAGCAGTGTCCATTATATCTATAAATTCTACTGCAGTTCGTTCACCTTTGACAAATTAGTCATGATCTTGCATATGACTGGGTTTGGAATAGTTAAAATTGTAACTTGCCTTTTCGGCTGTTTTCACTTACCCACTTTCCTACCTATTTTTTATGTATAAATGCCATTAAACTGCCTTAATTGCCAGGTCATCTTCCCATGGTATTTGGGGAGACTGCAGCTGCCTAGAATGTAGCTTGTGATCCCATAAGGAATTTGTTCTATAAGTGTTTTTTACTTTTTTATTTACCAAATTCTCTTGAACTGTTGTCTGTAGGTTAAGCACAAAAATTAAATTATTTTGGTAAGGGTTCCACTCTTGTGCATTTAGAATTTCTAGTTTTTTATTTGGGGAATTTATTTTTTATTTTTGTCTTCCTCAATGTAACAGACACCCAAAGACACAAATTAGCCTACTAGCTTCAAATTCCGCCCCCAAGGTGTCTGGCAGATATTAGTGTTGTCTATTTCACCTTGGAAAGGCCATATTTGTAGCTACAAACTCTTCTGAGGACATTCCTATGAGACAACAGTTTCCATGAAGAATGCTATAGGTTTTTTCTCCTCCTCTCTTCCCTCTTCTCCCCCCCCCCCCCAAAAAAAAAGAAGCTGTCAGTACATTTTAACTGAAGATTATTAAAAGCTACAGCATCATTGGGGTTACTTGCTGGGAATGTAGATAGTCCATCAGACCCTGCTCACTTGGTGCAGATTAGACTGGGACTATTTAAGGTACATCTGCAGAAGGTGCCTAAGTACCATATAATTATAGATGATGCTGAATGTGCCCTAAAGTGCAGTATTCTCCCTCTCTGGGAGATACCACACTTAAGACTGCCTGCAGAACCTACGTTCTGTCCCCTTTTACATATGCATTATGATACAGTCTTTAATTATCTGATTACATGCTTTTGTCCTTATAGCAACCCTATATCATTCAGTGCACAGATTGGACACGTGAGGGGTCAAAATTAAGACATCACAAGCAACCATGAATGACATTTTCTAACTTGAATGTTTGTCTAATATAACTTCATATATAATAAGGCAATTCTTGAATGGGATGGCTTTACCCAGGGGGATTTCCCTTGTAAACCTCATTACAGTCCCATATGGGTGTAGTTGTAAGTAAACATGTTACTTGCCAGATCAGAGTTTCTGTCTAGCCTATATCTATATCATCTAATCATATAATCCTCTTTAACGTCTGATAGCACTACAGAACCAGTTTATCTATAAGAAGAATGAGCTGGGATTATTTTCAGGTTTGTTTCAGCAACAGAACTCTTAACTACAATACAGTCTAATTGTGGACTCTTTATTGTGGAGATGAGGCACAAACCAGACAGACCAGGATTTGACTTTTAGAATTCATATTCCAGATGGAGTCTACAGGGCTGGCAGTTACAAAAAGTATCTCTTTATTTGAAAATTGAGCAAATTTTGTATGGCATCATTGAGGCACAAACATTTTTATCGTTGCTCTTCAGAATATAAACCACACTTTAATTCTAAGTCCAGTGATTATTTTTAAAAGGAAGACTAAATCCCATATTTGGATGCTTAGATCAGCACCTACTGTGGGCATGTAAGTTTGAATCTTGTACCCCCTAAATGCTGATCTTTTTGGTGTCCAAATGCAGGACTTGATTGCCTATTAAGGAGCCCTTGTCTGAACACTTGGGCTCTGAATGCTCAAAATAAACTTGAGGATTTATTTTATACTAATAACAGATGTCAGATGGATACCCTGAAATACACTTTGTTTTGCTCCCTCATTATAAGTGCTGACCACAGTTTGACTTTTTTCACCAATAAGCAAAAGTTTTTCTATAAAAAATAACGAATTTAGTACCTGTGTATTGTTTTGTTGCCATTTATGTGCTTCTGTCTGTCATTGCTTAACATTTGAATATGAGCAGCTCAAAGCGCCACATATTAGAGCGATGCCATTTTTGACCACTAACAAGGTTTTAATCAAGGCATTCAGCCGTGCTAAATAGTCCTTTGCTTTTGAATTTGCATATCAGGAGGGTGCTGGGAGTCTGAGTGGGTGGACGTCATGTCCCAGTGATTAATGATCTCTAGGAAGCTAGAAAGGGGAGAGTAATATACGCAGTATTTCTACCCCCTGGAGTAGGAATGCAAACACTATTGTGCAGATCTGTGCATAGTCACTGACTTCCTGGTAGCTGGAGAATTTCATACACTCCTCTACCACAAATAAAACTGTCAGTGAAGTGACAAAGATCAGAAAGCTGGGCTTCATTTATTGAAAAGAATAGCTCAGGCACAGTGATCCAGAAAATTAATTTTGTAGGTGTTTGGGAATTCAATTGTTTAATAAGAAGCCAGTAAAAAAGGAACTTTCTATGAAAAGGCTGAAGCCACCAAATATTTGTTGAATTGAATTCTGTTTTGTTTCTTACTATTTGAGTTGTTGGAAACTGGATACTTTTAAATTGCTTGAGAGAGAGGCTTTAAAGGAAAGTAAAAAAAAAAATACAAAGACTGTTGAAATTTGTTGCTGGTCTTTTTAGAGAGGGAGCTGATACAGTGGGCAGAGACATCATATCCACTGTGGTTGCAACAAAAATACAATTTCTAGTACAAATTCACAACAGTATTATCTGCTTACTTGGAAGGCTTACAGTAAAACAGATGATAAAGTTACTTTTCACTAGAACAATGATATCAAGTAACATAAGACACTACAGTGATGGAGGAGCGATGTGAATACCTAGCTAGATAGTTGAAGTTTATTTTTAACTTCAGTAGAGCGATTTCTGAAAGCCTAAAGATCTGAAGCCAAGATTAGTCACAACTTTTCCAGCACTGATATTTGTAATTAGCAAGATTATAAGGGTATATCTACACTGCAAAACACATCTTTGGCAGTGAGTCTCAGCCCATGCCTACAGACATGGGTTCGTGCTACAGTGTGAAAACTAGCCATGTAGACATTCCTGCTTGGGCTCTGAAACTCCCTCTTCCCCAGGTTTCAGAGCCTGAGCGAGAACATTTGCACTGTTTTTAGCGCCTTCATGCAAGCCCCCCATCCCCAGGTCTGTAGATCCAGACTCCTGAGACTCACTGCCATGGTGAGTTGTTTTTGGTTTTTTTCAGTGTAGATGTACCTAACGATGCCACTTCAGAGTCTCTGCGTACAGCCTGAAAAGTTGTTCTGCAATATTTCTCAACTATCTTCCAAATGTATCTGTTTATAACTTTGCTAAATGTTGGTTAATCATCAGTCAGTAAATATAGAGAGAGTGCTTCTCTTTCAGCACCTACCAAACATGTAGCAACATATTAGGGAAGTTTATAAATCCACTCTAACTTTTGTTGTTGTTCTGTCAAAAGAGCAGAATGGGGCTCTTGCTGATAGAAAAGTTAAATAAATCAGACGAGAAAGCAGAAATTCATGAAGTAAAGCTCTAACATGGTTTTCCATAAGAAGAGGACCTGTGGTATAGTTACCTTGAATTAAATAAATATTAGTCTCCATTAACTATCTTAAATGTTGTTTTAAAAATCAAGACACAGTCCAGTTGACTTGTGTTGAATAATGGGGCTATTTGGGAAGTAAGTTACTACTCAGCATGAGTAAGAGTCTTACAGTCTGACCCTCACTGTTTTGGGGAGTCTAAAATTGTCTTTTTTTATTTATTTATTTTAAATCCAGTTCTGGATGACATGAACTCCAGTCTGATTATTTTTTTAAAGCTTTAACTATCTGCCACATGTGATCAAGTAAAAGTGCTAATATATGAACAGCACTTTTCCCCCTCTTTGAGAAGGATGAAATCACTGTTTTTTAAAATATTCTTACACCATGATTATTGTAACATTTGAGTATTGTAAAACTAAAATTGGTAAATTTCAAGAAAGACATTGTGACCCCCTGAAAACCAATATGTGGGTTCCCCCTACTGGGTGCAGAATCAATTACTGTAACACACAGTTCTTATAACTATGCATATACAGTACCTGCTGACATCAGTGATGCTAAAGTAGCAAGAAGTAATGAAAAACAGCTATCTTGGCCTCTCCTCTTTTAGAAATTCAACATGGGTAATCTTGTAAGAAATTGCAAAGAATAGAGAATTTAAAACTAATGTTAAGCAGCAGCTTAAAGAAACGGTAACTGTCCAACAGTTTATGCATAGTTAGTATTCTTTACATTTTCAGTTCCTTACATTAGCTCTTTTTTTACGCACATGAGCAGTGTTAGTGGCATATACTTTTTCATTCAGTGTTGCAATTACCTGTATATGGTTTGGTACATCATCTAATATTGTTGGTACACTAGTAATAATTTATCTAAACACTGCTCTTGTATGTAATAGCAGAGCACTAACTTGATAAAATATTAATACTGAATATTAATTCCAAATATTAATTGAAAGGACAATGCTGACCATGTATACCATATTCTGTGGGGAAAAAACAAATAACATTATTTGAATTTTTTTAAATGAATTGTGTTTTGAGTCTCCTCCATGCTTTGTTTAAAGGAAGGTTAGTTGATTGAGAATAACACGCTTTTTAAAATCTCTTTCAGTAATGCAGTCAACCTGTTAAGCAATATTCCGGTTTCTTGTTTGGATGTTCTCATTAGTCCATCAACCCAAGAAGAAACCGTTTTGAAATACAATGGAATGAATATGGATGCCATTCAAGTGTTGCTGGATTTCATGGAGAAAAGAATAGACAAGGTATACGGGTGACAATGAAGGATTTCACAAAAGGAATGCCTCTTAAGAATAGAAATGAACTTGAATTAGAACCCCAGATGAGTACACCTTCCTCTCCTGCTCCAAAACTTGAAAACTTCCAGGGGTGGGAATGATGTGAAATTCAGTAATCTTGCAGGTCAAACCCATTCTGGACTTTGAAAGTTCATGTGATTCCAATTATATTAATGTAGAATTCTTCATAAATTTATGAAAAATGTCAAGAGGCATACGATGTTTGAAAGTAAAACACTTGTATCTCATTACGCCAATAATAAAATGAAAAGAAAAGTTAAGAAGAGAGTATCCCACACCATCATATCTGTAAATAATTCTATGATAAAACCAGGCTGACATCCAACCCAGTTTCTCGTGTGATGTTGATTCTGGATCACTTGAACACAGTAAAGTTTGAAACATGGTTGTAGTTATAAAAAGTGACAACTGTGTGCACGTGTATGTGGGGAGTGGATGGAAACCTTTTGCTGAAATATACTTGCTTCTTGTGGCTGAGATGTCTTATTTTACTGACATTTTTTATTTCTATTACTGCATAGAATAATATCTACATACAGAAAAACAAAGTCAACAAAACTTGATCAGGGCCAAGTTCAGCAAATAATTTAAACGTGTTTAAAGTTCTGATCCAATGCCCATTGATTTTATTGGACTTTGGATTAAGCCTAGATGCTTTGCTGATCAACCTCTTGAAATAATGTGAATCCAAAACAAGGAGAATCAAAGGCTGAAACTCCACATTAAATTGTGCATTGCATATAATGTTCAAAATACAGAAGTCATAAATATTTTGATGACATCCAAGGGAGCTAGGTTATCTTAAAAGCTAATTTTTGTCTGAAAATGTACAGTTTATATAAACAGTCCCTTTTGAATTACTCAATGGAGCATCTGAAACTAATCACAATCTTTTTTTCAAATTGAATATAGATAATGTTATTTTCATGATGAGATTTTCTGTGCAAAGTTAATTT
Source organism: Mesoclemmys tuberculata (assembly GCA_007922155.1). Classification (NCBI taxonomy): domain Eukaryota; kingdom Metazoa; phylum Chordata; order Testudines; family Chelidae; genus Mesoclemmys; species Mesoclemmys tuberculata. Next base: position 87,593,546 of record ML675616.1, on the reverse strand, counting down.
AGAGAGAAACCTTTTATGTGAACATTGTTATAAACCGCAGAAAAAAGATTTTAATGGAAACGCTATCACAGCAATGGGTGGTGAGATTAGCAACCGTTCTGATGATGATTAATCAAAAACTCTTGAAAGGGGTATATTGAGAGGGGAAAAATCTTTGTCACTGCAAATATAAAATTTTCTCTCTTCCACTTGACTGTATACTAAATTATCCACGTTAATTTATTGTAAAGTTTCAAGCAAAGCATACATTCTGAATGCATATAATATATTCTTGTCTGAATCTTATAATTCAGCCAAGTGTTTCAGGTTTTGTATTACTCCATTTTAGGGAAGCAGCTACAGAGAGGGCTTGACTCCCGTGCTCAGTTTACTAACAGAATGTTGCCGAGCTCATCGGAACATCAGGAAGTTTATCAAAGCTCAGGTAAAATTGAGATATACATTTATAAGTCTGAAAATAAAACAAACAGCAAACTCTTTCAGACTTTACAGCGCAGAGAACACTGATGCTTTAATATAAAGCAATATGTATTTTAAAATTTCTCTTAACGATGTCTATATCCATAAGCAACTGCAATATCTTTCCCTTCCCTCAACTTAATGACAGAATTATTGATCTACATAAAGTGTTTTCAATGCAATGTTATACTTTGATTTCAAAGTAATATAAAGGGACTAAAAATTGTCAGCCTATAAATGCATGATAATGAATTAAATCACTGTTACCAGCAAATAAAAATCCAAATCCAACGATGAAATATTTGACAAACTGAAGAACTTCAAATTCTCCTTCAGATTGAAAGTGCACAATGCAAGACTCTGGATGTAACCTTAAGGCACTTCTGTAAGGATAAAATATACAGAGGGAGCACTAGACAAATCGTTTCAAGTAAGAGCCGATGCCATGGGTCCTTTGCAATCAAATTAAGCATGGGCCCAACTTCCAGGGCTTATGCCACAGAGCCTTCAATTCAGCAACCTTGGGTCAGAGTCTGAGGCTGTAATGTGAGAGATAGGAGGACATTTTCAAAAGAGCCTAATGGGACTTGTGCTCCTAAATCCCCAGTCACTTCTCTAAATCTGCCCCATAATTAATAAAATAGCACCACAACTGCATGGAAGCCTGTCAGTCCATTAGTGTTTTGGTGCCCTTGACTTGAGCTTTAGTCATAAATTATGATACATCAGCAAAAATCAATCAGTGGCATTGGAGCTTTACGGCTTATTGCTGTGTGTAAATTGTATTCCAAGATGAAATTCACCCCTGTGTAGAGGGCTAGCCCAAGGCCTATGCACCATGTAAGCCCTTAAAATATGCTTAAGTGAAGCATGCTAGCCCTCTGCAAGGGGGAATTTCATCTGTGTTTATAAGTTCAAGACTTTTTAGTTTTGATAACTTCTGCAGTTGTAACAATCTGCTAAAGTGCAATGAAAAAACTTTCCAAATGCCACCTCGCCCCTCCCCTCCTCTGCCAATTTCATTAGTCATAAATTTCTAAGTTTATAATTACATGATCATAATGTGCATGCACCAAAGGGGCCAATTAAGGGTGGACAGGCAACCTTAGTTATGGCATTTCCTAACATTTGGGAGCTTGACTTTGCATCCTTCGTAATGTTCTTTTAATGCAGTTTTTTGTGTGTAATTGCCTAGCTTTTTAAAAAAAGCAAACTGGAAAAAAAAATCTCATGTGGGATCAGATTGACATGCACGTGGCTCATCAACAGGGTTGGAATCTTTAGATCCACTGTGCCTACCTCTGCTACTTGAATAATGATAGGACTAGTCAGTTGTCATCCTTCACGTGGACCAGCACTGGGGGGGGATTAGAGAGACTCTTTGCCTGTGAGTTTTACAGATATTTGCTGATTAGCAGAGGGATGGTGAGTCTCAAAAATCTTGGATTCCATTCCAAGCTCTATAAGAGTGTTTTTGTTTCTTTGCCTACCTGCTTGCTTGCTCTAGCAGGCACAAACTCTTCTGTCCATTTCCTTCTCCCACCCCACCTTGACCCCCCTCAGTCCCATCCCTTCTATCCTTTTGCTATCTCAGTGCTGTTTTCCCAGTCTCTGGCTTCTACTCCTAGTCCCATTTTCCTTGCCTTCCCAGTCCTGGTCTCCACTCCTCAGGCTTTTCACCTCTACCCTAGTCTCCCCATCCAATCTCACTGTCCCCTTCTCTGTCCCCTTTTCCCAGTCTTTGCTCAGCCAATCCCAGTTCTCTCCCCTTGCAGTCCTGATCTTTGTCAGATCTGTCTCTTGGTCCCCATCCTCTCCACATTGGTTCCTAGTCCCCGTTTACTTGTCCAGCCAATCCCATCCCCACGGCCCTCCCAGACTGGCTCCCAGTCTCGTTGTCCAACCACTTCCAGCTTCCCGTTCCCCCACACACAGCTCCCCTTCCTACCACCCTTTCCATCCAAGTCTTCCAGTCTCACCAGACTCCTTGTCCCAGTCTACTGCTTTCCCTCCATCCCCATCTGATTCTTCATTCAAGTCAGCTAGTTTCCATGCTTGGATGCCAGCAGGGGGCTTTTTGATAGCAAAGGTGAGACAGGCTCCTTGCTCTCAGTTCCAGTGCCTGGCCCTGAGTAGCTGTTACAGGGAAAGTCCAGATTCACCTCTGTAGTCCTGGGCTGGAGGGAGCATGCTGTTACTCTGTGGGGATGGCTCACGTGCAGTGTGATCAGCATTAGGAGCTGTGATGGGATGGCGTATGTACAACATGGTTCCTAGTACTGATCGGAAAAGGATGGAGCTTGCTCAGTCACTGTGCATGCTGTGGGAATGCCACATATACATCTGCTTAGCAGTACAAGCTGTGAGAAGCTGGAACAGGCTGAGTGAGGATGGAATCTTCTGCGTTTTTAGCTACTAAAATGAAGTTTGCACTGAGCACACGCAAACTGTAATATTTTAAAAATGTATAATAAAGTAGAACCTCAGTTATGAACACGTCTGGAATGCAGGTTGTTCAAAACTCTGAAACGTACTTAACTCTGAACAAAATTTGGAACTGAACATTGACTTAATACAGCTTTGCAACTTTACTATACAGAAGAAAAATGCTGCTTTGGTCTCTGCTGCTGCCTGACTTTCAGTTCCAAATGAGGGGTGTGGTTGACTGGTTAGTTTGTAATTCTGGTGTTCTACTGTATGTCTGAGTTTGGGCAGATTTTCACAAGGATGGCAAAAGACACACATATCTGCCAATTTTCAAATCCATACCCCAAAGCATGGGGACACTAGATTTGTTCACAGGAAAGGTCATCTACATTTTTAAGGGGACAACAATATATTTTTCCCTAGCCTCATTCTCAGAAACAAAGCTAAGCCATTTTGACTGAGCTTTTCCCAGAAAATTTAGCCTGCAGCAGTCACCTACCGTAGAAAATATCAAACCAAATGATTAAAGTTTGGCAAAATTACAAGCAACTGAAAATAGTTTTAATATGAAGTGTTGGGCACCCATTTTAGGTGAAATACCACTCTTCCTGTTCAGTTCATATTAGAGGAGGGGCTGTGCCATCCAAGTGGTTCAGAAGTACAGAATCCCATTGAATTACATGTTCATTTGAAAATCCCACCCTCCGATTTTGTGAGGTATAAGAAGCAAGGTCAAATGACCTCTTAAAAATAAAGATCCTCTCTTCATGCCTGTACCACAGAGAGCAATATTTGGGAAAAGAGTACAACCGACAGTACATGTGTGGAAATATAAGTGGAATATTCTGTAAAATTTCTTAGGGTATGCAGAAGTAAGCCTTCCAGCATGCCTTAGGCTTGAGCCCAAGCTCCAGCTTGAGCCGCAGTTTCTAAGTGCTATCTATACTGCTACTTTTAGCGCACTAACCTGTCTGTTGACCCAGGCTAGGAGGCTCGCTTCTGCAGGCTGTGTAGACATAGCCAAAGGCTTAAATGTTTCTTTAAAAGGAAACTGCCCTATAGGAAGGCATATTTTTCATGTGTACAGAAATTGATGTATTGAGCCACATGATAGCAAAAAGTTAGATTAACTTCTGCTTTTATTTGATTGATTGACTGGCTCTTCCACAATATTTAACAAAGCTTCTGTGTAAATTACTGATCACACTGAATGTAACAGCTTGTTCGCATTCCGGTCTCAATGTGTATGCCATCCATTTGAACACGAGTGAAACTATTAAAGTGATCTGTACCAACAGGGTTACCATATGTGAAGATATTCTGGATAGGTGGTTATTTGTATATACCAAAAAAGAAAACACTTTTTTGAGAAGACATGAGAGAGAGCCCTGACATCATTTGGGATAAAGGTGGCAAAAGAGGAGAAATAAATATATTGTAAAGCAGGAATCTTGTTCAGTTCTCTGCGGAGTTCCCTGGAAGCCCGTGCAGCTGGTTGGGCTCTAGTCACTTTGGAAAGATAGGCTTCATATTACAGATACCCTAATTACAAAATCAGCCCTCCTTTGCTTGGGTGGAATTTAAGCTTGTTCCGTACATGATTTTCCAAGAAATCAAAGCTTGAAATGTTTTTTCATTCCATTTTCTGTATGAACGTCTGCCAGGAATCTATGCTGTTTTTACTTTTTTCTTTTTATGACACTAGGTATTGCCTCCGTTAAGAGATGTCTCAAATCGTCCTGAAGTTGGCACAACAGTGAGAAACAAACTTGTACGCCTTATGACACATGTTGATCTTGGAGTAAAGCAAATTGCAGCAGAATTCCTTTTTGTCCTTTGTAAAGAGAGAGGTATAAATCAGTTTTGTTTTTCCTTTTATTTTCATTACAGCAAGACTTTAGGAAGATATTCTTATTTCTGTAACATTCCCAATTCCAGATATGCCCGTTAGTTTAAAAGAACTGTTTGTGATACAGCTAAAATCATACCTAATGTTGTTCATCTTTCATCAAATATTAGACAATGGTTTCAATTTTCTGTCTACCACATTTATATAGTTGCTATGCAATGGGACATTACATAGTACTAAGATAATAATTAATGTATCCTGACAGAATTGAGCTTCATTTTGACGGTCTGGACACTAAGTAAACAACGGTAGCCAATTAATAATATTCTCTTCTCTTAGTTTACATATTTCCCCCAGCTTCCGTCTTGCAAGTCAGTTTGCATCAACACAGATCTTGCAATTGACTGATCTATCTGCTTCTAAATGGTACATACACCTAGCATACTGCTGTTTAACATTAAATAGATTTTATTTCCACTCTTCAAATGGCATTAACTTTAATTGCCTAGTTATTTGTGTTGTTCTAAGTGTGTCCTTCAGATATCTTCCTTAAAGTCAGAAAATCAAATTTTAATTGCCTTCCAGAGATCTATGGCTTCAGCTAAGAAGAACTACAGCCTTAATTCACAAATAACATTCTAGCCTTATTTATTTAGTACCAAAAAAGTGCTGGGTGCTTTTGAGACAAACTGAATACAAGAGGCCATACCTCAAAGATCTTACATTCTGAAGATGTAATATTTACTGGAAATAGATTGAAGATGTAATATTTACTGGAAATAAATTATGATCAGTTCATACTAAATACCTTGGTTATCCAGACTCTTTCCTGACACATTTAATGGTGATCTTCCTTTTTGGTAATATGCTTTATGAACTCTTCAAACCATAAAACAAGTGTTTTTAAAAATTGGGTATCTAATGAATGAAAAATCTAGTACCAATCCAGTAATAATGTTAAAGTATCATTGTATTTCCTCAGCCCAATCTACAGTACAGCAACCTACAGTAAAAATTACTTTTAGAGCTTTTCTTAAATTTACCCAAAATTACAAGATAGTTGGCTAGAATTTTCTGTTTAGCATGGAATTGATAAAATGGCAGGACAAACTTCTCTACGTTGCTCTGCTTATTTGCTTCAACCTGGGGATAAGAGTTATTTAGGTTGCGTGCCTTTTTCAGTCTTTCACCCCTCATCTAAAAATGCCAGTGACATCAGCTGTAGTAGTTCTATCTATAGGCTCTTTGCTGTATCTGTTTAATGTCAAAAACTCTCACTGACCTCAAGTAAAGGAGCTTATTTCATTTCAGTGGGAGTTCCATGTTCAGAGCATTTGCAAAACAGGGCACCAGAAACTGAACTGAGCCAACCAATTCTGTTTTCTTGCCACTAGGCCCCAAAATATTAATATGGAAATTTATTTTTGATCACTATGGTATTGGAGTTGAATTCACCCAGTGCAGAGGAATTATGCAAGTCCCTCCATGTGGTTTAAACCCTGTGTAAAGGGCTTCAGTGGGAGAGGAGAGGGCTCCTGTACCCGTGTACATTTTACACTTGATGAGTATAAATTCAAATATATTTATTTCAGGATACAGCCACCATCTTGGAATTGCTGTTGCTTAACCATGCCAGCAACTGCTTTCCTAGCTTAATTTATTGTTCAAAACTGAATTTGAGCCCATTATTTGGCTTAGGGTATCAGGACAACCACCTTTTGTAATTCTGTGTTCAAAGAAGGCGAATCATGGAATTGCTGTTTGAGGAGTTGTGATTATTATTCCTTTTTTTTTTTTTGCATAACCCTATGAAGTCTAGGCCTTTGTATTTGTAGAAGAGTTGTACTTTTTCTCCAAGGAATATACTATGGCAAATTTGTTTTTAAATAGTCATCCTCCCTTCAGACCCTATGTTTAAGTGACCACCTTCTTAATAAGGAAGGCTAAATGGACACCATTGGGAGCACATCAGTTTCTGTGCTATTGCATATTAGCCAGAGGGGTCACTGCATAGCTATATAGCCTACTCCCTTCCCATAAGGATGAGTAGACTGTGTTTTGCAGTTCTCCAAGTTAAGATTTCCAGAGGAGCCTAAAGAATTTAGATAACCCAATCCTGTTGACTTTCAGTGGGAGTTGGGAACCTAGCGCTCAAGTGCTTTTGAAAATCCCAACCTACGTTCTTTATCAAACCAAATATAGCGTGCTCTTCCCCCACCCCCCCTTTTTTTTTCCTTGAAAGCACTTCACAGAATTGGTTTAACCCTGAGGATCCCTCTGTTAGGTAGGTTATTATCCTCTTTGTTCTACAGATGAGGAAACTGAGATAAAATAGTAGTTACTGCATAAACCACAAAAGAAAGCAGGGATTAGAATATTGGGCATTCCTGGATCAGACCCCTGGACCCTCCACCTTCCTGGCAAGAGTTAGAGTACACACTTTCACTTTTCACAGCTTTTCAGACTCCTGCAAATGTTGTCTGACAAAATGATATAAAACAGGCAGACTTAAATTTGCCATCTTACTGGGTTAATAAAAAATGGCTACGGGACTGAATTAAAATGTAGAACCTCAGTTGTGCTTTTTCATCTACTTCATAGAGCAAACTGGTCACCATATAAAGAAGTTATGTTTAAAAACCCATTTTAAAGATCCTAATGTTGCACTTCGTATTGTAATTAAGTTAACTCAATTCTAGCTGAATAAATTGATCTGTCTTTGCAGTTGACAACTTGTTAAAGTATACAGGCTATGGTAATGCAGCAGGTCTGCTGGCAGCAAGGGGCCTGTTAGCAGGAGGAAGGGGAGATCTTTGGTACTCAGATGATGAAGACACAGACACTGAAGAATATAAATCTGCAAAGCCAAAGTACGGTACTGTTTGTCTTTTCTTCCTGTTACCACCACCCAGCTCATTCTATTTGCATTTAATTTCCTCCTCTCTGCCCTTTGTCAAAGGTGTCAATCACAGCTTACAACTTTGGAGTTGTGTTGTGACAGGGTGAGGCGAGAGGCCTACTGGAGAGTGCTCCTATTTGGGTTCCAGGAAGGGAGCAGGCTAAAGACCCTCCCCAAGCCTAAGAGGAAGAGTCACTGGGCTTGGGAAGCAACTAATTGCTGGAGACAATGAATGAAAAAATAGGAATGGGCATGGGGGTCAAGGATCAAATGGAGGGAACCTGCAGAGAACCCCAAGCAGAGAACCCCAGACAGTGCCCACTGCTCCTCAAAGGCTGAGGAATCAGTGGCCACGGCCCAGAGAAACAGAAATAGACCCCACAGTTGCAGAACACCTCAGCCAGCATCCTCTCCCTGGTGGTGTAGGTGGCCACCTTGGCCAAGGCAAGGAGGAGCTGATGAGGTCCTGCGACTTTGTGGGGCCACGGATGGGATGTTCATAAAGGAACAGGTGTGGGGAATACCAGAAAGTGCTAGAAGGCAGATACATCAGCCCCAAGATAAGCAGGTCCCTTTTCCACTGGTAGGTGAGCAGGAGTTACTCCAGGTTAATTAGTACACCTGGAGCCAATCAAGGGCCTGTGTAGGAGGTGTTAAAAGCCTCCCCTCCAGCCAGAGAAGGGTGTGGCTGGAGTTGGGGGAGGGAGGCAGGGCTGGATGCTACCTGCCTTCAGGAGGGTTTCCAAGAAGGAGCAGAATGCTGGCAGGAGAGAACCCTGCCCAAAGAGGGCGAAGGACCTTTCCCAGGCCTGGAGGCCCGAAGGAAAAGACCTTCCAGAAGGGGAACGTTGAACTGGACATTTGGTTTGGCACTACCATGCCCAGTGGGGCTGTCAGAGGCCAAGAGCCTCTCCAAACAAGGAGGCCAGGAGAGGCCCCTACTCAAGGAGGGTGTGGACAGTAACAGAAGAGGCACAGGGCAGTAACCCAGGGAAGCTAGCAGTATTCCTGACGCTTGCAGCACAAGGCTGCCACTTATAGGGTTCCTGAGTTGGAGCCCAGAGTTGAGTGGGACCAGCCCCCCCTACACTCACCAGCCATTTACCAGAGAGGTGAGAGCCCCAGCAAAGAGGCAAGGGCCTATGAGAACCAGTCACAGGATTGGGAGTCAGCAGGGAGCAGCCATCTTAAAGGCTGAATTACCCTCACCCTTCACTAGAGGGAAGAAGAGTGTTGAGGGATGAAGCTGTTCCCTGACCTGCCGCTAGAAGGAAGCACTGGACCCACAGGGACAGAGGAAGAGTTTTGTGACAATGTGTTTACATGAACTGTTATCTTCCACAGACTTCATTAATGTTTTCTGTGTTGGCTGTTGAGATCTAGTGTTTCTGGAGTTCAAATGTAACTTTATCATCTTTGTTCATCCTTGAATGCTGCTTCCATAATTTCATCAATTGCAATTATATTGATAAGTGATAAGAGAACTAGCCAGCCTAGGCTGGGACGTTTCATTGTTAACCAGTTTTAGATATGTGATGCTATACCATTTTAGTAGGCTTAGAATTATTTCAGATGCCCACTGTAGTGCTTGAGTAGGGTTTATTTGTTATCTGGCTTTGCTCTGCCTTGCTTGAAGACTCTAAATCTCCTTAATGGAAGAAAGATATATGTCGGCTTATTTGATTTTATTTTCAGACTCTCTCAAAGACACGTTAAAAGTGTGCAGATTCTGGCTTCTTCTGAATCTCCTATTGTAAAATCTCCCTGAGCTCAGTAGGTTACAGCAACAAAACATTTTTTCCTATAGCAACACATTCCACTAAGAAAAAAAGAGATGCAAGACTTCCATCTCCCCAGATTTTGAGGGCATCTTTTTAGCCACTTCCTCTCATTCTCTTTTTCAAGAGAAAACTGTCCTGTCATTTCCAGATGATAAAATATGGACATGTTAAATTTAAAAGATATATTTGTAGGCACTTAAATTAGTCTGGGATTCTCCATTTTTCATGTGAAAAGAACTTGTGTGACTTCCTCTACTACTTTTATTGAATATTATTCTTCATTATTTAAATTTTTGAAGTGAGATTCTGCTCTGAAAAGCCATACTTTTTAAGGATAGTGCAAAGCAGTTTTGTGTTTGATTTCCATCACAAATTGACTCTCAATTTACTAGTAAAAAATGAATGGGGGAAGAGGATTCTCAATAGCCAGAACTATAAATTCAGCCTATGATCTTAGAGTAAAGCTTGGTTCAGTAAAAATGAATGTCAGAAGGAAATAAAGGGATCAATGAGGCCATTAAAGGGACCTCCACCACATACTTCATTTGAGAATAAAATGCAACATCAGAACTGGGCCATATGTGTCAGAAGTAATAGTTCCAGAAAATTGATACAAAATTCTTACCTTGAATAGAATTCCTGTTTTGAGTCTTGACCCATAGACATGATGAGTAATGATGGAACTTAAGTATTTGAGCACTTAGCATGGAGCTAATGTAATAAAAATGTAAAAGCCAGCAAAATAAATATAAAACAATAAGGTGGAAGGCCATCTTTGGGGGAAAAAAGCAAATCTCCAGAATTCTTCTTCCAGTTCTGTCTGAAGGAGTTAAGCAACTTCACAATGCTACCAGGGAGCATTAACTTAAAACAGTGATCTGTCAAAATCCAAAAAGATAAATTTGTATGTATTTAGGTATGTAAATGCTACAACCACCTTTTTCCCCCCCCCCACAGCATTAACCTTATCACTGGTCATGTAGAGGAGCCAATGCCCAACCCTATGGATGAAATGACAGAAGAACAAAAAGAATATGAAGCCATGAAGCTTGTCAACATGTTTGATAAACTTTCCAGGTAATGTAACCCTATCCAAAAAAGTATAATCAAACCAAAGAAGTAGATGTTTTTAATCAGCTCCTCTTAAGAGAAAGATGTAGGCCCCAATTCTTCACTATGTCAGAGGTGAATATTAATGTCAAAGGGACAATTTGCTTGCTTTTTAATTCTCTACATGTGTTTTGCTCTGTTGGGACCATTTCACTAAACAGGAAAATGGTGTTTGTGCTTCTTTGACATAGAAGAAGAAATGTATTTAACACGGTTCCATCTAATTCTGTTTAAACTCTAATGTGGATAGGACCTTTTGGGAAGGCTTGGTTCCTTGCAGTAAAGCAAAGGAGCCGGGATGGAGGGGTGAATGCATGTTAAGTTGCTTCAGAATTCTGATTTAAAACACTGAACAATGTAAAATGCCCAGAAAAGCCAAGACTCTGTAAAACCTATGCCTACCCTCTGTTTTGATAGGTTTACGCTGTTTTTTGGTCTTAAGCGCAGGCTCCCAGTCTCACTGTTGTTTTTAAGTAGCAGTGATGATTGTAGACAGTGTCTCTTTCCTACAAGCAGTGGTGGGTGTGCTGCTCTCACTTCCCCACCCAGGAGGGGAGAGCAAGAGTGCACGACAGAATGACTGGAGGAGTGTTCAAAATAGATTAGGAGGAAGCTGTTGTGGCAAACAGAAGGAATCAAAGATCATATGGTGAAAGCAGTAGTGGGAGGGTTGGAGAGTATATGGACGACAAATTGTGGAATGGATGGAGTGGAGGAAAGATGAGGAGTATACAGTGTTTGGGGAGTAAAATACAACAGTCTAAGGATGAACATGAGAAACAGCAATGACGAACACCCTAAGGCACTAGATGGCTTGGCAGACTGGTAATAACAGCATTTGTTTTTTCTAAGTCACTGGATAAAATCTAACCCAGGTCACACAAGTAGTGAATAAAAGTTGTTAGCATCTGTAGTCTATTGGGTTGCCTGTGGGAAATGAATTTATATTAACAGGCTTACGAACTGAAAAAGAAATGGAAAAAGTGACTTAGATTTTCACTGCTCTGCGTGAGTGTTTACAGCTGTGATTTATTGTAGTCCAAATGCAGGTAAATGTGAGCTTCAAATTGTATGTATTTAATCTTTCAATCTGTACAAAGATAACAGCATAAAAGAAAATTAAATTGTTAATTAATTAATTAAATGTAAATTAATACCATAGAATTGACTTCATTTTAACATATGGCTCTCTTTTTGAAGAGGAAACACATCTGTGTTTGTGGTTATAGCTATCTGCCCCCTTGACTTAATATTTAGGAATTGGTGCATCATACTTGAATGTCCCAGGAACAGTTTCTTCCTCCACTTCCTCTACACATGAATACAGAGCAACTCTTTATCTTAGTAACATAATCAACCATAAACAAACAAGTACAGAGTTCTCAAAGACCAGTTGTTCACACCTGCTAGAACACTCATTACAATTCTTGTCAGTACCTGGTGGTCCGTATGAGTTTGATTCATGTACAATATTTAGTTGAACTATTCTCAAACTAATCCAAGTCCCAATCCTAGAAACATGTGTGCACATGAGACCTGAATTCATTGGGATTGTTTTCATGCATAAAATCATTCCGATTTGCAGAATTGGAGCTGAAGTTCATAAAGGCACAATATGTTAGTTTTGTAGTTAAAATTTCCTAGAAATATCTGGGGGGAGATGTATGGTTTGCTGAATACATCTTCACAAATCTTTTTTATTTATTTAAGAACTTTTTCAAAAGGTCAAGAATGCAATGAGAGATGATGGCAACATTAGATTTGGTATTAACCAATAGAGACTTAATTAAATCAGATGTGAAGGAAGGGAAAAATTGAGATGCATCTGGTCTGGAAATACCAGTACATTAATTGAATAATTGTTTTGTCTATCATCAAGAAAATAGTAAAATACTTACTGGAGATGACGACAATAAGAAAATAACTAATTTTATTAAAACTAAATGTGGAACAGTGAAGGAAATTAGAGAATAGGGTAGAGTATTAAGTTAAAGGGGTAGTAAAAAGAGGCCACTTTAAGAGGCATCACTAACACCACATATGGTCTGAAAGTAAAAAGGGAAAGTTTAGATTGGAGATGAGAAATTATTTAAGACTGAAGGCAGTTTGTATAGATGTTAAATAGAAACAGGAAGCTGCCAGTCTTACATGCAAGAAGAGAGAAACTCATTTTAACAGTAGTTGGATTCTCTGAGTGTTTTTGTTTTTGGTTTGGTTTGGTTTGGTTTGGTTTTTGTTTTTTGACCTGCAGTCTGAGACTTTTCATAAGGTTAATGCTGCCAGTTGACTAATATTTGGTGGTTGTCTGTAAATAACAAATTAAATTGAAAGCCACTTTGCTACAATTCTTGAAAATTAATCAAAGCTTTATAAAATCTAGCTTTCTTCCATGCTGGAATTACACTTCTAGGAGCAGAAACTCTTAATATCTAGGAAACTTTGAGGGTTCTTGGTTTAGAAGCTCATAGCCTTGAAACAGATCACTGATGGCAAGTGTACTTCCTCCTAGATCATTGGTTCTCAAACTGGTTTAGGGATTGCAATGTGGTCATGTGGCAGTCTCAAGTTGTGAGCTCGGAGCGCTACCACAAAGCTGTGTGCCCCAGCTATGCACGGGGCTGAGAGTCTTCCTGCTTCCTCCTGGCAGAGGAACATGGGGAAAGGCGGGTGAGCAGTGACATGCAGATACTATTCACCCTCACCCCCCCCAATGTTTCTCTGCACCCCCCTTGGGGGCTGTGAGGAAGGGGGAGTGAGGAGCAACATCAGGGCTCCGTGCATACAGGTCACTCCCCCCTCTTACACAGCCTAGGTGGGGAAGTGGATGTAGGGAACTCCGACTGTTGCTCCTCACTTCCCCCTCCCATCCCCCCTAGGGGGTCATGGAGGAGCAGCTTTGGGAGGGGAGGGAGAAGCAAGCAGTAATACCAGCTGCTCTGTGCATGCAAGTCAGTTTCCCCAGGTGGATGTAGGGGGGAGGGGGTGCATGAGTTAAGGGCGAAGGGAGCACAGTGCAGGTGTTAGGGGTGAAAAGGGGGAATGGGGAGCCCGGGGGGCCCCCAGGGGGGCCAGGGGTTCACACTCAGAGGCTTACTGTATGAACGGTCGCCAATACAAAAAGTGTGAGAACCACTGTCCTAGACAGGCTTGCTAATTCTTTTGTCACTGTATGAAGTAAGACCTCTGGAAGTTGACAAAGGAAACATTGCCATACTGAAAAGTTACAAGTAATATCGTCTAAGATTATTTGCATTTCCCTTCTCTGCTAGTGGTGTTAACTTTAAAGATGCCAATAAATCTTTATCATCTCCTTCCAGCACCATCATACTTTTCATTATTTAGGGAGAGGGTTTTTTAAAGGGGAAAGTAATTGAAGAGGCAGATTGAGGGGTAGGGAACCTCTCTTCTCTCCTCTTTCCTTTCCACAATTTGAACAGACTAACTGGGCTCCCTGCAACCTGAGCAAGAGATCAAAATCGCCTTGTGTGGGGTTACATCAAATTCCATGTGGCTAATACTATTACATTGTCTCGTGGCGTGCTACCAAATAACTAGCATTCTCACAGAAAAGAAAAATATAAAGGATTAATAAGCTTGCAGCAAAACTGGTTTCCTTGCCTCACTGAAAATGGCAAAATCATCCCATCTGATTACAGACTATTCTAGATCTGATTTCATGTGTGTGTTTTTAAAATGCATTATCTGATAACAGATTACACTCCTAGGAAATAAAAACATGGCACCATTTTTTAAAAGGGCACAAACTTTCAGAAGCAGTCATCCTGTATTTGGACACACATGTAGTAAGCTGTGAAGTTGTTCCTATTTTGATTACTTGAGTACTGTATTTTGTATCATATTAATGTTATTGAAAAGTGCCTAGCTGTGATTGTTGTAGGAGGTCATTGCATGCAACAAGGAGATGTTTGAAAGCATTTTGTGGCATTTAGTAGCACTAAATGATAAGCATAATGGAGCTGGAAGGAGGTGATAAGGATTTATTGGCATCTTTAAAGTTATTAACTCTCTAGTAGACAAAGAAAATGCAATGGATATTAGACGATAGTTAAGGTTGCAATGGCATATCTGCTATTTAAAGTTAATTATAACTTTTCAGTCTGGTAGTTGTGCTTGATTGAATCTTTTCACGCTAACACTAATCAAGGTTGATTCTGTGAGAACACTAATTATTGCCAGGTTTGTGGAAAAAACAAATTCATCTGGTTTTGCTTTATCTAAATATAGGTAATGTAGAGGGGAGGCTTGAATATACACCTTTGTGATGTTTCAGACTTTTTCTGCACACAAATAACTGAAAAATAGCTTTGTACATGTTAAGAGTTAACGTATTTCTAGCTTTTGTGATTAAATTGTAGTTTTTACAAATGAAGTGTTACATGCATGGAATTTTGCAATCCATGAAAAGGAAAAGTGGCATTCAGAATATGAACGCATTACATGTTGGAAGTCAGGATGCATAAAAGGATGGCACCCATTAAATATACAGGAATGAAGTATAAAAAAAAGAATTCAATATAAATCATAACAACCTATCCTAAACATAAAACATCTTTTGATTTTTACATTAAAAGTTTGTTGGTCTCGGTTTTATAAAAGCTCTTTGTTCCATTCACAAAAACTAAACTTTGGTACAAATTTGGCTCAAAAGGGTTGCTTTCTTCTTTTTGTAATACATTTAAAAACATTGGAAATGCATATAAGAGAAAAGGAAGACCTTGAAATCTCTACAGTACTGGGGAACTTTCAACACTACATGGGCAAGGTGTTGGATAAGGTGATGTGTGTTTGGAATTGGCCCTAAATTCATTTATTTCATACAAATTTTGTAAGTAAATAGTATAAATCAGCTACGAGAGTGGCTGGTTATAAATCAGTTTACTCTCCATAATAAGTCAGTTTTGAGCTTCCAAAACTTCCCCCAATCTGTGCAAAAAGATTTAACATAAACTTTCAGAGTTGCAAAAAACTAAATTTAGCCAAATTAAATCAACTGTTGTGCAATTTTCCATCTGTTTATATCCTACACTATTGGAAATATTCCATGTTAATTAAAATGTCTGATAAATATACTAACATGGTCTTCGTTATAAATGATGGGGAGAATTATATATTAATTGACTAATTTAAAATGTTAGGGTGCTTTTTCCAAGCCAACCTTGTATTTAATAGCAGGAATCCTTTTGCTGATGAAATGGTCCCCAATTATCACAGCTTGGGTTTTGTTGTACATTGAACAGAAGTCAACAAAACAAGTATGTAACAGAACCTGCCTAAATAGCAGCCACACTCATTAAAAACACAGCATTAATCAGGGGGTGAATGAAGAGGGCAATGGTATATAGATTTTTTTTTCCCCTACTTTTCTAATCATAGAACAAAATAATGTTACATGAAAGGATCGGAACTATTATGTAGTACTCAATTATAGGGAGGTGAATAGGTCCCAAACATGCCATGTTATCAAAGGCGCAGACTGGTGTTTGCATGATGGTTGTTTCATTACAGACAGTCATTAATTCCATGTGTCAATACTGCCCTGTCCTACACAGAGCAGACAAGAAAGCAGTACCCTTGAAAACAAGGGAATGATTTTTGAATCGTTATCAAGCTAAGTGGAAAGCAGGAAGCTGAAACTTGTATAGGTAAATTTGAAGGGACACTTGGGAGATCTGCAAGTGGGAGAAAAGAATGTGTTTTACCAACTGCTTAATTGGGGTGTGTTTTCTACTTGTATACTTGAATAGAATGCTTTGTTTGTATTAGGAACATGCGTGGTGCATAGAGTCTTTGATCTTGTTAGAGGTTACAAGGATGTTGTTAAAACTTGTTTAAATGTGTATAAATAAGTGCATTCATGTATTTGCATTTATAATACATATTTAATGCATATAACAATATCCACAATGCTGCCCCGTGGGTGGGGGGAGTATTCTCTTCCTGTAATGTGGAGTGACTGCATTTCATAGTTGTCATATCATGGATGTGAAATCATTTTCTTTGAAGTGTGTGCATTTATGTCGGGAGAGCCCCAAGCCAACTTTTACTTTACTTTAAACGAAGGGAGCATGTCCTCAGCTGGCATAAATTGTCTTAATTCAATTGAGGTCTCTAAGCAACCAGTCCTGCATTGGTGACTCGTTGAGGGTAATGGAACTATGACAGCTTACATGAGTTGAGGGTTGGCATGAGGACTGATGATGTATGCAAATCAAGTAATGTCAACTTTGACAATTGCTGGAGTGACCCCTCTTGTAAACTGCCCAACAACAGTTCTGTTTGAGTAACACGCTCGTTTCAGACTCGGAAAGTTAGCTTTGTGGCACCCCCACATATTACATCTTTTGTTTGTGACTTATTCTCTTTACTTTTAGTCCTTTTTTCATCTCTCTTCTCATTTTATCATTTTGAAGTACTCAAGTCACTCTGGGCTGGTTTGGAATTTTGCAGTCCAGCCCAACGGAGAGGAAGCATATAGATTGACTTGGAGAGACTGCTGCATATTGGTCTCTTCTTCCCCCAGAGCAAGAAGTAATAAGTTATGCCAGCCCTTTGTTGGCACAGCTTAATTCCTCCATGCCAGTTTTGCTGCACTGACTGGCCTGTGTAGTGTTGGGAGGAGAGTATGGAACCAAAGCTTCATCCACCTTCTTTCCCTCCTCTGTAGTGTCTGGCAATATGGGAAGTCTATGCATGAGAACAAATGGGGTTATGAAACCCCATTGCCCTCTTGTGTGGGTGCTCAGCAGGGTTCACAATTAAGCCCTATGGGATGAAGATACTTGGGATGACATCCACAAGTGCAATGCAGTATATTGTACAATCAATATACATTGTGGCTTGAAGAATATACCATGAGATGAAAAATACATGAGTTTGATCATCATCATATATACAATGTGTATGTTGGGAGGGACGTTTAAGGAGGTGAGTCAATCTCTTAGCTTCTGAGTTACGGTCTCAGTGAAATATTTTGTGTATTTAAACTTTAAAAAGACAATAATATGGAGGTACATATTGTTTGTGTGCTGTGTTGACAGATTTTACGATTCCTTTCAGTGAGTGCAAGTTCATCTCCGATACTGTGAATGTGTATTTCTATGCACTATATAGAAATGAAATAAATCTGATCTAAAAGGTAAATCACACAGAAAATAGAAATCTTATTATTGATACTTTACAAATTAAAATGGCATAACTGTTTTGTGAAACTATATTTGCACTCCAATGTTTGTGAATACCCTTAAGAAAAAAAGTTGCATCAGCAGGCTAGAAAAATATGTAGATCTCTGTAAGGTTTTGTAGATTACTTATCCCTCACATTACATTTTGTTTGGAAGGTTTAGTCAGAAAATTAGCTTAGGCAGCCAACGTCACTGCGAGCATTGTAGAAGGTGGGTTCTGACAGTCTTACAAGAAAATTGTAGTAATAAAAATACTGTGGTTTTTCTGTCTCAGTGCATCAAGGTAGATTCCTGTTCTCCAAGTTTCCTTACCTTTCAGCACTAGCACAGAGAAGCTGCATCAAAGCTGCCAGGGCCTCACATGTAATGGACGCACGAATTCATTTTCTTTGGATTCATTCTACAGTATTAGAATTTAAATTCTTATTTTATACCAACCCAAATGGATAGTGACAAGGCAGTTCAAATAAAGATATCCCAGATCCATCTTACCTTAAAGATCCTGAAAATTTGGAGGAATCTCCAGACCCTGCTTTTACTTTTTGAGAACAGGCTAGACTGCTTGCCATGGCACAAGCTCTCTGGGTTTTGTCGAGAAGGTCTGCCCTCTCTATCCATCTGAATTAGAAACTGATGACAACTCCAGGATAATCCAAGAGTACTTGAAGCCTGTCGTAATCTGATGATGCAGTCTGTTCAAGAGATCTTGAACCAGGAGAAGAATTGGTGGTGATGCATGCTCATACACCTTACCTGCCAAGAGCTCTGAAATATCTCCAGTTGCCTCTGCTGCCACCATTGAGTTGTCTGGAGGCTGCTATTGATGAACATATTCAGTCCAAATTCTTATTTGGCTATATAAAGTCCTTAATTTACAGTAGACAAGGTATTTGAGTAACCATCTTGCACCCTAGGTCCTTTTAAAATTGCTGTAGTTGGCCAGGTTGCCCTTGTCTTTCATCCTGCGGTTTCAAATGCATAAGACCGGGAGCAATGGGACCTTTTTATTTCAGCGACAAGGGGTGAAATCATGAATCCATTGAAGTCCATGGCAAAACTGTTGATCTTAGGGGAGCTGGGATTTTACCTTTTGTCTGTGGGACTCCTTGAGCAAACACACTGAAATCCTATTGTAACTGTTAACTGGTATATTCAGGTCTCTCCTGTTATAACTGCTGTGTTTTTCCCCCTTTACCACCATTTTTATTTATTTGGTTCTTTTGGCAGTGTGACCCCTTTCATATTTTTAAGGTGCCTGGATACATGGTGATTTATAACCAAATGGCTAGCAAGCAACACGATTCTGTGGCTTTTGATAGCAGTTTCAGATGTTGTGATGTAAGAGTTTGGTTTTTTTGGAAGAACGCCTAGGAATTTTCTGATTCTTTATACCTGCTAGAATTAAAAAAACTCAATCAACAAAGAACTGTAGACTATTGAGCATTGGGTGAGGGAGGCCTTTAGCCCTTTGAGATAGAAG
Source organism: Mesoclemmys tuberculata (assembly GCA_007922155.1). Lineage (NCBI taxonomy): Eukaryota > Metazoa > Chordata > Testudines > Chelidae > Mesoclemmys > Mesoclemmys tuberculata. The sequence goes on along the minus strand of ML675616.1, from coordinate 87,574,339 downwards.
AGCAAATGTGTCCTCAACTGAGACTTGAATATGAGTTACTGAGACTTGGATGCCATTGGAGCTTGAAGAGCTGTCAGAAGACTAAATTGTGAGATTCAAAGGATCTTGTTACCTGCTAGATAGAGGCTTCGGACTCCTGTGCTGCAGCTTTCCAGTCAGCAAAGATTTTCAGCTTTTTAAAAGATTCTGAAACAATTCACCAGCCAGTTTTTTTTACTTGTCTTGTTGGAGGGCCTAGTAGTGGCAGGAGGAAGCCTTGTGCTTTAGATACTAGATGTGTGGATCTTTACCATTGTTTGGACCTACAAAATCAGATTCTGAAAATAGTTTTATATCTTCTCTTCCCCTTTCCCAGTATCCACATTAGAGCTTAAGTAGCAGGAAGAATTTTTCTCAGAAATTTCTCACTTGGTCAAGAGAGTTCTAGAACCCGTACTACCAAGGTGAGAACAGGGGGAAGACTCACTAGCGAAGTGGAAGCTGCGGCTAGTTAGCTCCCGTCCATGGGGAGAAGAGCCAGTAAATCTACATGATTATACATTCCCTCCCCTGTGCCAGGTCCCCTTGGAGACTGAGTTGCAAGGAAGCCATGGAGTGCTGGGTTTGTCAGCATGCAATAGTTGCAGACCTCCTGCACAGATACCTAGCAGTCTCACCCATCACTGCCTGGCTTGGCAAAGCTACACTGGTTACACTGGGCTTGAGGTCTCTCGGGCCACATAATGCAGCACATAAATGTTTCTGAAATGACAGAGGTGAAAGCATGATCTGTTGAGTTTGTACATGACACTAATAATCATGGGTTTGAGTGCCTTGCTTATGCAGATAATTTCTCTTTCTCTATTGAGAGACACCAGAATCTTCAAAAATACAGTTTCTGGTATCTTGTTTAATCATTGCTCATCTTTATAATGTCTGGCTTATTGTTCATACCATGCAGCTAGGATGTTGCTTTTCTAGCTGCGTCAGTAACCACTATCGTTGGAAGGAGGGATTGTTGGCTATCTGTACAAAGCCCTTCTCTTTCGTCCTGGAGAGAGAGAGAGAGGAACAGGCAGCATGTTGGAGAGAATAAAGCATTTCCCCACTCTGTGTAACTACATTCTGCTCTTTAGGTTATGGTTGTCTTTGGGGGACAACAAACAAATTTAAAGGGATTCTCTTTCAAATCAGAGGTAAATTAGGGTCAGGCATCCACGCCATTTAAATGAAATCCTGAACAGTAAGGGTTTTTAATAGAAAATCAAAATGCTATCTTTGATTTTTACAGCCTTTGCCATAATGCATTGTAATAAATGAGGTGATAAAATGTGAGGATTAAATAAATCTTTGCTAATACTTTTTGATTGGCTTAATCAATAATTAATCATTTTAAGATGAGGCTGTGGCTTGTGGAGTAGATATAATTGGATTAGCTGTGGAGAGACCTTTGGAGCTTTGAAGAGATTAAAATGGCTGTCAATCCTGTAATTAAACTGCTACAAACAAAAGCAATAGTAAAAAAAGCTGACTGTTTCAAAATGAATCAACAAGTACTTAAGCACCACTAGAGGTTGTGTAGGCAGAATGTGTTTTCCTGAATGATTTATTTCAATGAATGAGATGAATATATATCAAATCATCCATTTGAATTGTGTGTTGCCCAGAATGGCAGGTGAAACTTTGGTAACCATTTCTTCTTAAAGAAGAAAAGCTAGTGTATGTATTTAAAACAGCGAACCTGCTCCTTGTCCTGAATCTGTTGGGCATTGACTTTTCATGTATCTTTTAATTGGCTTAGTAGGTTGGCCTACATGAATAAAGTCTTTATCTGTCCTCCCCACCCCGTTTTGGATTTGTTGTTTCCCTCTTTCTTGTTCATATTGAAGGTCTTATTAAAAATTTATTTTTAATGACACTATAAAAATTGTGTATCTATATATATAAAAAAGTGGATTGATGCTTGTGTGCATATGCTAATGAAGACTTTTAAAAAATTTTACAGAGAGGAGGTTATAAAACCAATGGGAGTTCGACCAGATGGCACAATGACGCCTTTGGAAGAGACAATCTGCCAGTACCAAGCCAATGATCAAGACAGTTCAGATTCAGACTAAAGCATCACCTGCTTCGCTGCAAATATCTCCTGTAATCAGTATCTTCCCTTAGAGCCATGACATCTTTTATCTACACATTCTACCCTCGCATTAGCCAGCATCACTTTAAGTCTTATTAATGGGATATTTAAATGATGGATCTTGTGGTGTAATCTCTGCATTTTTATTAATCCATTTATATAGGAACAAGTGACCAGTTTATTAATTGTAAAGCAAATTGTATTTCAGTGAGATGAAAATAAAAGATTGCAATGCAAAAAAAGTAAACATTTATTAAAATTTGCTAGATTCCTCTCTCCCATTTCTACAGGTTTTTTCCTTTTCTTTTGCTTTTGTTTACGGTGTCTTACTCCCAACCCCTTCCCAAAATACAATTTCAGCTAAAGAAGCAGAATGACTTAATTACACTAGGAATAAAGGATGTTAAATGTGACATGACCAACTAGTGAAGTTATCAGTTTGCTTAAGCAGCTGCTCAATGATTCTACATCCATTTTTTTCTAAACTTGTTTAACTATAGTTAGATTTTTCTCTCCGTTTATTACTATGGTTAACCAATCTGTTTCAAACTTTAACCTCTGTCATCAGTTACTGATGACTGAATTTTTTTTTTTTAAATAAGTTGTATTTGGCTGTTCCCCTGAATCAGGGCCACAGAAGTATAAACCAGCAAGCCTGTACCACTTATGGCCTTGATTCAGGAAAACACCCCTATTCAGAACGGTACTTAAGCATGTGTTAATTTTTGTCCTGAACAGGGATGGATTGAAGTGCATGCTTAAGTGTTTTCCTGAATCAGGGCCTACATGTTAAAAAGTAACGTGTAAATTGAGGGGAAGTCAAGTCAAGACAGGAGAAAGCCGTTTGGTTTTTTGGGGAGGGTGGGAGTGTGGGGTTTTAATGGCATTGGGTGGGGTTGCAAGAGAGAGCTTGTCATACTCGACTCTTCCTTTGATCTTTAATTTGTTTTTTAAGGGTCCAGAGTTGTAAAGTTTTAGGAGTGCTGCATTGCTGCTGTTGCCTTTTTGCCTACCTGGGCCTCTTTGCCTGTTGTCTCTTGGGATCAAGGTGTGAATTATAATCCCTGCCAACTGTCCTGACACTGTCTGTTTCTGGGTGTAGTTCAAATGCTCACCTGTGTGAATTCACCATACACACCACTCTCACACTTTCAGGAAGAGATTAGCAGAACTCCAGCAACCACTACCCCAGCCATGGTTTGTCTCAGGGAAGCCAGCAGCTCTCTAGCCTTGTTTCCCTCAGTTTGACATGGCTTGCATACAAGGCCTCAGTGCTTCTGAACAGACTACTCTGTCCAGATGCTGTCCTGAAGAGTAAATGTGCACTCTTCCATCCACATGGCTCCTAACCTGAGAGAGATTTGTGTAGCGGGGGTGCTGGAACAAAATTTTATAGGGATGTACTACCTAGAGGTGGTCCCCTAGCATCCCTTATACCTCCTACAGGACTGGAAAGGGAAAACCCTGCTGCTATCCTAGAAGGTGTGAGTGTCACTCAGTTCAGGGAGAGGTTAGCCATGACCCTTACCTTTAAAAAGCCCAAGGGATGTCAAGATTAATACTATGGAATTTTTGAAGCTGAGAGGCCCCTCGTTATGCTTACCCATGCAGTTCTAGATTGCCCACTGAAACTGGCTACATCCTCACACTGCATCAAAACAATTAGAGTGCAAGCCACCTGGCTGAAGTGAAGCCAGCCACTGCTCCCGTCCTGAGCTGAACAAAACGCAATGGGCAAAGCAAAAACATCTTTGCATTTCTAATGCATTGATTATGTCAAGGTGCCACATACAAAAGTAAGAATGGCCTCATTTCTGCCACTACCGGACCCTACTCCATCTTGTGCACGTTTCTTTAGTGAGATTACTTTTGGCAGTTGCCGCCTTCTGGCTAATTGCATCTAGACCTTTTTTTTTTTTTTTTTAAGACAGTGGAAGAGTCTGCCTGTGGGCAATGCTTGTTCTACACAAATTGCCATCAGCCCTCCATACGCAATCTTCACAGTGTAGAAGATTGATAACCAGAGAATTCAACCATTCTCTCCCTCAGGAGCAACAGCTCAGGAGCTTCGTTAATGAGGCTTTGAAGGTCTCTTGGCATTGGCTTGGGGCAGTCTCTGTACAGACGTCGGAACAGTTCTCAGCGGTAGAGTTCCAGAAACCTACAGACTGCAGGATTTTGGACGCCACTAAGTGCTACAGCAAGACCACCCGCAACGTGGAAAGGACCAGCACAAGGTAATTCTGATTAAGGAGAAAGATCACACTTTGCTCCCTGAGCATGTTCTACCAGCTCTAAAATGATCTTTCCAAGAAGGCCAGAGGGATGAACATAAACAATATTGGCTCAAGGGACTCGTTATAAACAGCACAACACTGGGCTGCTGCGGTCTGGCCCTTGCCAGTCTGAACAACACAACCACTTGTCCTGTTTAAAAGTTTCCTTTACAAAATAAAAGTATATTCTTCAGATGCCTCCTGGATGCTGCTTAAAGTGATGGGCAGAAATGAAGACTCAAGTACCTGAATCTGGCTGATGTAGCAGCTTTGGAGTAATTTAATGTGAATTCACGCCTCCTCAGTAGATTGCCACATGGGCTTCTAAGGGTATGGAGTACATTTTTATTAGCATAATATCCCAAAACCTCACTCCATTATTCCATAAACTGCACAGCTAATTAGGGGTAGGGGTGAAGGTTACTGCAGGCCTGGCCTGGCCTCCTTTTGAAAAAACCACGGCTCTTCTTGTTCCCCAGGTGCCCTCCTCTCCTTTCCTTGTGATGGCTCTTTGTCCTACCTCACCATTTCATCCGCCTACAGCATGGAAGCAAGACACTGCCTGACACTTGCTTACTTGCAACCCGCACTGTATATCGGTCTAGCTCCCTTGACCAGTTGAGATTCTGGGGAATTTGATTTTTTTTGGGGGGGGGGGTCAGTATGTAGCCGCCTAGGTTGCAAAGAAAACTTTCTGAATGTGCGGGGATGCAGTACTATTTTCCTGCACAAACTGCTAAGAAACACTACCACAGAGAGACTGCAGTAGGGAGAGTAAGTAGCAGATCTCTTCCCAAGGAGGACTGAGGTAGAGGAGAGAGGAGTGTAGGTCGGAGAATGACTGAATAATTGGTGGGCTCAAAGAATTTAAGTTCCCTTTAACATTTTAAGCAAGTGCATTGCTCCATCCAGCAACTAAGAGAAAAGGGCTAAGAGGCACTAGACTAAGTAGAGCCCAACAATGAGATGAGGAAAGACATCTGGGGCAGGTGAGAAATAAAACAGCCAATGTAGATGCTCTGCATTTTTTTCCTTTCCCCTGAGTGATACTGAATGCAACAGCTAATTTTACTAAGGGCCTCTTCCTGAGTCATGCTAGCACCCCCACTTCTTGACCAGTGGATACGCAGGTTCTCAGCACTTGGGGGCATAACAGTGGTTATGGCTACATAAGGGCCATCTACAGTCTAACTTCAGTTATCCCAAACACCCATTGATAGTCATGTGTGCACTGAAAATGGTATAGGGCTCTGACCTCATAGCTCTGCCTCATGGGCTCTAATTAAAATTAAATTCAGCCATCTCTCCCTAATGGGTTTGATACTCCCCCCCTTCCCCATAGTGCTGTACCTCTCTCCTTGGCTGCTGCATACTGCTATTTGGTGTAATTAACAGAATATTGTTAAATGAGTCACCTCCCATCAGTAGGAGGCTGTGCTTCCCTTTTGAGTTGATTTGTATTACAGTAGAATCCTACACAAGCCGTAATCAGGATCAGGTCCACACTGTACACACACACACACACGACAATGCCTGTTTTGAAGTGCTTACAGTCAAAGGGTAAACAAGTGAGGCGTTTTTAAATTTAAGGAAAAAAAAAGTTGGTGTCAGTGAAAACCAGACATTTAGCAGTAGCTTCAGCCACTTCTTTAGGACCAAGATCTTCTCAAGGACCCCTGCTGAGCCCAGCTGGTGGTGGTTGGGTATATGAGAAAATATCAGGACCATATTAAGGAAACAAAATGAAAATAAACGTGCTTCAGCACGATGGTGCAGCTACTTGGTTGCTTATGGTCTCGCTCTCTGGGTATAGGAATGCACACGTGGCTATCTGTAATCTCGTGTATGTGTAACCAGTGTTGTAGCCGTGCTGATTCCAGGGTGTTAGACAAGGTAGGTGAGGTAATATCTTTTACTGGGCAGTCATGGCTGAGGAGAGCTGTGAAACACAGGTTAGGATGATGACTATAGCACTTGCTAGTAGGACAGGATTATTTTAACATATTTTATGGTCCCCTGGCCTGCTTTTTGCTTCTGCTAAAAGTTTTGAGGCAGCCACTGGACATTATTCAAACCATCAACCAGCTTATGAACCTCATCCGCTTGAGTTCTACTCTATGTAGTTGTGCCGGATTATAATGGGTGCAGTCAATCCACCCATCCAATGGAAGCTACTGGATTTCTCTCACTTTCTGATATTGAGTAAAACTTTCAAAAGCATCTAAGACCCATTTTTGAAAGTGACTTGGGAGCTCAAATCTCATTGAAAATCCAGGGATTTAGGAGCCTAAGTCACTTCTGAAATTTGTCCTTATGGTGAACAGAACATAGACAGGAATGTGTGATTTCCTTATTGTAAAAGCATATGTTGCCTCTGGCACTAGATTCTTAGTGGTGCATTGCCATGATCTAAGTGTCTTTTCCACTGCACACTGATGGTGACATAGGGTACTTTGCACCCACCATTTGTAAAACTTCTCTCTCTATTACTAATGTCCCTATGATTCCTTTGGGACAGAAATGACTGATTTTTTTCTCAGCTAATATGTAGACCAATTCATGTGGTCTCTGATTACTTAACTGATGAGCTGATGAAATCAAAAAGTCATCACTGCTGGTTACAGAAAAACGGCTCTTGCTCCAGCTGTTGTTTTATTGTGGCACCAGTTCTCGGTACAGCTCCCAAAAGCAGGTGCTGGTTAGACTTGAATGGTACTTTGGGTTCAGTCCAATGGATTCCCCAGGCTGTGTTCCTGTCTTAGTTTCCACTGGGATTTTATATATACACACACTCGCTCCCTGACTGCTTGGCTTGTCAGCAATTCTTTCAGACATGCTTCTTCAGAGGTCCCATATAGCACTTTTCTGTTTGTCAAATAAGCAGTGGAAAGTGCCTCTTCTGTATATTTTTCTATCCAATTTGCCTAACATCTGGCCCTGACTTGCTGCTACGAAGGAGACGTTCCTTGCTAGTAGGAGAGTTGGGCAGGACAGAAGTTCAACAGCAACGGCAAGGTTTGGGCCTGGAGCTCTTAATTCTACTTCCTGTCTATTGATTATGCATTTTTGGAAATGCATCTGGCACATTTGGTTCTGCAGGACATGTGTCCTGTAGCCTTGAAGGCACAGTGCCTCATTACGTAATGAAAAATAGCTTTTTATTTCAAAAATAATCTTTAGATTTCTAAAACAAAAATGTTCCTGGGAAATTGTTGATTGTTGACATTGTCTAACAATTTTGGTTTTGTGCACAAAATTTCATACTTTATTTTTTGGGAGAAAAAGGGGGTCAAAATTTTAATTGAAAGCATTTTGGCAAATATTCTTAAATGGCTATTACAACTTTGCATTTACTGAAGCCCAGGTTTTTGGTGAATTATTGAAAACAGGATTGAAGATTGTAAACACTTTTTTGAAGGGTGGGGATGAATTGCCTTAACAAAAAAAAAAAAACCCCAACCAACCAAAAAAAAGCTCTTCAAAAAGATGAGAAATAGTTTAGAATATTTTGACATTTTTTGTAAAGAATAGGCTCTTCTTTTTCAATCAGCTCTTGCTTGTGTTAAGAAATTACTTCCTTCTGGACTGTCAAGGCACTGGGTATTAAATCTCCTAAAATGTGAGTCCCTTTCCCTGGAACATTTTTAAAAAGTGATAAATTACCAGTATTCTTTGGGTTTTCTTCTCGATGTAGTTCTTTTCAAAATATTTTTGGCTTACATAGGTGAAATAGTTGATGTGAGAGGGAGCGTAAAGGTAGGGAATATTGCAATGCAGGAAGCTAACATATTGGTCCATTGCCTGGCATCCTATTCAGAAACAGAAAAGTAAACTCCAAAGTCTACAGGAATTCAAGAGCTTCCAAAGGAGCATTCCACTACATTCTCCTTAGTCTTATTAACACAAAACAACTAATAAAATCCTGCACTTTAATAAGGTTGGCTGTAAAAAGACTGTTCCACTGTTCAAATAATTGAAAACCAGACTTTACAGATCTTTGATGAGCAACAAGTTAAACAGTTAGCTGGCCAGGAGAGAGTTTCTTTTCTGATCCATGTGTGTAAAATGCTAATTAAAAGTAGTACAAAAGCACAGCAGATCTGAGGATCAAGTATAAGCACAGTGTAACCTGGCAAATGAAAATCATTGAGTTAACATCTCAATTACCTGGTGTGTTCAGAACTGTTAAAAATGGTGTCACAAAATGGTAAGAAACATTATACTAGTTTAGCTGAAAGCATATATAGGATATGCCAAAACAAATCGATATTTCCTGTGCTGGTTTGCGACTCCTGAAGTCAGATATCTCCACAGAATGCAGATTCCTGCTTCCAGGGCGGTGTTTAGACCAGCGATCTCTGACCTGTCACTTTGTCTTGAGTGCCGAGTCCTTTGACTCCTGCTAAATATCCACGGAGACTGCACTACCGGAGTACCATTTAAAATGTAATCGAGCCATAGGCTGTTGTGCATTAGGCAAAGCTTATGTGGGGGGCAGAGGGACACAGAAAGGTGGTTTTAAACCCCATTGTTTTTCCTGAAGCCAGCTGGAGACCAGTCTGGACCCTGGCATAATTTAAAGCAATCTCAAGACTGCTTTAAATTGTACCTGGCTGCAAGTTGTGCCTGTCAATTGTCAACAGCTCACAGAAGCCATTTGGGTGCATCTCCTTTCCCCTGCTCTCTACAAGACCAGAGAAGGTATAGGCTAAGGAGAAGTACTGTCATAAGGCCTGTTGGCGAGAAGGACAGAGGGATGCGTAGTGTGAAAGGGGGGAATAGCTTGATAAGCAGCCAAATGTTTAAGATTTGTGAGGCTTCGCCATCACCAGATGGTTGGTTTTACTCTGGTAAGTTAGTTTATTCTGTGCTGTTAAGTAGCAGTTGGCTCTGTGGGTGTTGGTGTTTATTTCATGTTCCACGTAGTTGTAGTCTATAGGTTCTAACAACCTATAATTCTGACCATAATTCTGACCTAAGTTCACAGGCATCCTCAACTGGCTTCCTTCTTGAGAGCCAGCCATCCCTCTGCACTGTGAGGAAGGACAGGAAGAGGAGCTCACAGGGGCAAGACCAGTTGAAGAGCCGAAGAGGAGCCTACTATGGGCTAGGCTTCAGAGGAGCTGTCCATATTGATGGCCTTCCTCTCACGGACAGCCTAATCACTAGCCTCTCCAGCTGCATATCGGATGTGAACTGCCCAGGGGAAAGGCTGCATGGACTGGAGTCTCCCACCAAACAGCCAGAGCTCACAATTCTTCCAGGACCCATTCACAGTTTACTGGTGCCTACTCATGCTGAGTGAGAGCAGCTGCTCTAGTTTGGCCATTGCATATTCCCAGTCAATGGACAGATCTGGCATCTGCTGCCCACGAGCCCTTGCATCTCCTGATGCTGTGGTGTCCAAGCTCAGCTCACTAGCCTAACTGGAACTTGGGGTGCAGGCCATGGAAAAGGTTTTCATGCCGCTCCTGTGTTGCAAGATCTTAGGAACACTTGCGAGACGGACACCGAAATGAGGAAACAGCAGTTTATTGATTGGCACCAACTGGCTCAGCGGAATCACTTCCAAAGGCTGAGCCCCGATTGTACTGGGGCGTAGCCTTTTATACCTTTTAAGATTACATGAATATTCATACAAAGCATCACTATATTTTCAAAGATACATACATCAGCAATTATTGATTGGCTCGTTAGCACTACTTAACCATATTCACACCCCTTTTCCGAGGTGGGCCTTACCCTTGTTTTTCATTAGTCTAACAACTAAGCTAGCAACGGCAAAAGGGAAGCTGCCCTTTGCAGGTGTCTGCTCAACATCCTGTGGTTAGATGTTAAGCGGGCTTTTCCAGAAGTTGCCTGAAAGGTCACTGAATGGAGGAAATCAGTTACCTATAGTTACAATTTTAGATTAGGGTTAAAAGGACAGAGACAGAGCCGGGCGGTTTTAACCACAAACCATGCTCTAGTTATGAGGCACAGAAAGAGTGCTGAAGTAGCGTTCTTGGTAGCTTTTTATAAGGTTAAAAGGATAGATGCAGGCCAGTTAATATAATCACTTATAAAGCACAAAAGTATTTATAGATAATTTTAGGGGTCAGGGCTTGCCTCACCTGGAGGCATAAGCTCCTGCCTGCTTCTGTCCTCACCTGCCCTATGTGTAGTGAGAGACCATATGTAATGGATATTTACCATCTGCAGTAAACAAAATGTATTTTTTTCCATTCTAAGTACAGAGAATACTGTAAATCAGACAGCAAAGGCAAATATGGTGATGCTCTAAGTTCATTTGGTAATAACACCCCCTGTATATAATCTATGATTGGCTCTACAAAGCAAGAGGGCTGCCATGAGTTGATGTTGCTGGGACTGTTTTCAGTGAACAATATCGCAGAAGCCTGAGACTTTTAAGCCAGAAGTAGCTCACAACTTGATGCACAGAAAAACTGGGTGCTTACTCTCCCAAGGATGCACACACTCAGTGAGACATGGTTAAATAAATAACTAATTATATAAGTAAAACAGCAGGGGAAATTATTCCCAATTATTCAGTTGGAATATGTAATAAATAAGGCTAAATTGTAGCTTTCTAATCTGCCGTGGACAAGAGGTGTGCCTCAGTCAGGCCACAGTTTCTTTCCTGCTTTCTTTTCGAATTAAGAATCTTCTACTAGTGCTGACGAGTGGCGGATTATTAATTCCACCCTGATGGCCAGTGTTTTCAGGAGGTGGAGCCCAGGTCCTGAACATGGGTTAACATATGGGAGCAGACGGAAAGTGCTGCTCCCCCTTCTCATCTTCCTGGTTTAAGGAAGCAACATCCCTCCTCCCCTGGCGTGGCTGGAACTCCTCCATCGCATGTGACTCGAAGACTGGCCCCACTCACCTGCTTGGAAGTGATAGTGGGGGCTGTACAGGGGCTTATCCTAACGCACCTGTTCCAAGAAGGCCATACAGCAGCAAGAAGATGGGCTGTCTCCCTCATCATCTCTGGGCAACTGCACGGCCCAGACTGTGATCCGTCCTTCAACGTGCACTTCAGAAGGCCACATTACAGGAGACTGGATTCCATAGTATTCGCTTTGCTACGCAGGGAGGAGAGGGTCACATCCTCAACTATGTCATTGCGTGAGTCAAGTGCTACCTTTTGCAACCCTGCCATCCTTTAATGTCGTTTTTTAATATAAGGGGGATGGGCTCGGTAGGAGCTACCTTCAACCCAGAGCACTTTGCTTTGTTTACAAAACAAAAAAAGGTAACGTCAGAATATGGTATTTTTTACCCAGCTTTAGCGCCAGGCGGTCTGATGACAAGGATAACGGTGATGTTACCAAGTTCCATTTTTTATTCATCATGGAAAGCTTTGCCGTCCCAGCTCCAACCTGAGTAATTAGTAGCAGCTCAAAAATACTTTCTGTGAGTGAAATAAACGTGGTGGCACCTCACTAGTAAGCTCCAAGAAAATATGATCCTCTTAGCCTAGGGAGAGGTGTGCTAATGGTCCTTTAGTTGCTGTTAAAAGCTCATCCTGCCTGTAGTGTATAAATCTACGGTTTTACCAAACAGGGCTGTATTCCTTTAATGAGATTTAGACTAGGGCAGGACACTCTCTCTATTATCTTTGTACAATGCCTAGCACAATGGGTCCTGGCCTCTAGGTTCTACCGCAATACTATTGCTACTAATTGTGTTGACTATTTTCTGCAGCATTTCATTGATCGTTGTTTAATTAGATGTGTTTGAGCAGTTCTGCAGTTGGGAGGCTGTTTGGACGACTGAACCTACCACATGGTCAGATCATGGTGCTAAGGATCACAGGTGCTTTTACATTTAAAAAGCAAAACCAAACCCTGACAAGAATTGTGAAAACGAGACTACAGATAATGAGGGGGAAATGAGTGCAAACTTTCTTCTGATGTTCTCCTATATGATGAGTAAGTTGATGTAATTAACAATGGATTCTGAGAAGCTTTTTTTTTTATTTACTCTGATTGCAGTTTGAAACAAAAATGATTGACTTAAACACACTTAAGCACATCCATAAATCCCCTTTTACCTTTTAAAGGGCATGTTAGATGCTAACCACAGACACTAGTTCAATGGTAATACTGAACAGCTTGGCTCCCATTCTGCAATCCTTGACAAAAACCGTAGCGCTGTAACTTATAAAGTATATAAACAAAATTCATAGCATGTGCTGAGATTTGCGAATCCTACCTTAAACCTAATATGTTAGGGAAGACTTCACACTGATTTTATTTCTTAGAATTCATCGTGTGGGTAAATCCCAGAGCCATATCACATCTCAGTTCCAAAGGCATTTGGGAAAAAGAATACTTTTTTTTTTTTTTTTTGAAAACAGAAGACCCTCTGTTTCCCCTCCCCCCCCCTTTTTATTTCTTAGCGTCCAAACATTCATAACACCCTGTTGGGGAAGAAAATTTCCCATCTGAGTTGTAAAACACACTTATAAGGAAATGGAAATGCATGAACAGAGCCTTACAGAAAACAAAACCTCCATGAACAAGATCTTATTTTGCATGCTTCTCACTGTTGTATTTTGTCCAATTTGCATATTTTAAAGACAAGCCTTTTTAAAAAAAATTCTGATATCAGCCTGAACTATTCTCAAGCTTTGAACTTTTCCATCCTTTCTCCTGATTATGGCCAAGTGACCCATATTTAAAAAGCATTTACAATAAAATTATAGCACTTTCTTTTGTGCCGCTAGTTTTCCCAGTGAAAAGCCGAAATGTTTTAAAATTGTCACTTTTTGACAGAGGTAATGGCTGTAATATATTTAGTCTCTTCCCCCTTGTTGTGTTTAGAATGGCTATGCTAATAAAGGGCACAGCTGTCGATACTTTATGGCCTGCTGGGGGGAAAAAGGGGAAGGAAGGCAAAAAACAGATTGACTGTGTGTCAACAAATGCAGCTGGGAAAGAAAAAAAGAAGCCCCTTGAAGGCCTCTGCAACTTAAAGTCCAAGATAAATGATGTTCCTATGTTTAAAAAAAAATGGAGGTTGGAATTCAATAAGGGAAGGCTGAAAAGAGAACTGCTTAAAACTAAAAGCCTTTCTCTGCTTCTAGACAGCCTACAAGAGAAATGAGCAAAACTCACCACAGAAGAGGGTGAGCAGCCAAGAAAGAAAACAAAAAGCCTATCCTGGAAAATATATTGCATCAGTGAATGATCTGAAGTGCATTATCACCGGCAGTCGGGGAGAATGCAGTTTAATGGAGATGCAATGGCAAACTTTTACACTCTGTTGTGGTTTGGGAATAGGCTTGTTTATGAGGAATAGGGGTGTCAGAAGATGCTATAATTATTCATAACAAATTAGGCATTTGGAATAAAATATGCACACGGTGCCTGTTAAAGCTACTGGTGTTGGGCAGGGCCTGGCTGCATTCAAGGCTTACTGTCTGCACATTGTTTTGCTGTGCTTTTGCCCTCTGACACGACCCACCTCTTAAGGTTTTCACCCTCAGATCTGAAGGCAGCAGGTGATTTGCTGCAGTGGACTACGAACTATGGGACACAAACCTCCTTGCAATCTGATTCAGCCTCTCTTTCCCCTCCGCCCCTCAATCCCATCTTCAGAAAAAAGTTTTTTATTTTGAATGTTGACCCCCCCATACGTAGAATTGTTCCCTTTCCTTTTGAACAGGCCCCCTGGGCATGTGGGTTCTTAATGAAGGTAGGACTTTTTCCCCATTGTTTTTAATGTGTTTATAATTTGTCAAAATTAGCATCAATACTATTATCATTATAACACAGCAGTCTGAAAGGCAAGAAACAGATTATGGGCCAGAACCTTGGGTGATGTAAATTGGCACAGCCCTATTGACTGACAGGGAGCTACACTGATTCAATCAGTCTAGGGTCTACTCCTCTTTCTTTCATGAGCAGCTGTGTCTTGCCATTGGCAAGTTGACGCATCTCCTCTTAGGCTGGCTTTTTTGGTGAGCCTGATGACTGGCTGCAGGAGAAAACTTCATCTTCTAGGCCACCTCTTTTCAGTCACCAAATTCTACTGTAATTAAAGGGGGCACAATGATAGAAATGGCTTGGGAAGATGATTGCTTTCCAGGGCTTGATTTGACAAGGGTTTGGGTCAGAAATAGCTATTAGATTGCAGAAATTTTAGTGATTATATTATAATAATTCAAATGGTGATATGGCACTATTTTTAAGATAGGGTTCCATGAAATGATCTGTGGAATTAAGACTGTGAAATCAAGATATTGGGAGTGGTCCGATATCCACTGAAGTCAATAGGTGTCTTTCTCCCGCCTCCAATGGCAGTGAGGTTGGCCTTTAGGTGATGTAATCACATGCAGTAAAACCTTATATCATTTCTTGGGAAGTAGGATGGGGATTGCATTGCAAATGGTGGAGTAGCCATATGTGAACAAAGTCGGGCAATGATGCTGCTTTGATGTATGGCACATAGATGTGTCTTGCTGCCAACACGCTTTTGCTCACTCCGTGACATTGGAGACAGTCTCACTGTGCCTGGCTTACAGCACTCATCAGTAAAGTGAGCTCACAGAGCAGAAGGAAGAGGAAAACAGTCATGCATCCATGAGCGACACCACAGTCAGGCATGCCTTATGATGCAGAATGGTCAAATGAGGCTAACAAACGTATGGGCGCTACTAAAATTAAAGGCAGAATAGTTAATGAGGAATAATGTAATGGGAATTGAAAAGACTTGGCATGTTTAGGTGATTGGGTCCCACAGGTGGCAAATGCAGTTAACTATAGACCAGTGTGTATGAGCTATGAGTCAGTCTAGCAAACATGTGCTGAGCCCCCTTTTGATCATTCTCAAATGTGCCGGGCTCTGTATTTCCATTCCGTCTGAGCTGTGCTTGGCCAGTGGAAATGAGGGCCTGTAGAGAGTAGCTTACAGTTACCTGATCTGAAGCCACCTGGTCCAATGGGAGTTCCAGCTGCGCAAATTACAGCTGCTGTGCCCCCTCGATTCCCTATCGCTGTGGGTTGAAGTGGCAGTGGGCACAGGAGGAGGCTACCTGCAAGCAGACTGTTTCTCTCCAAACGGGGAATTCTCTCAGGGCCTATCAGGCTGCTTTCAGTCCATTTTGTGCCACAAAGTAGCCTTAGCAGACTGGAGAATCTGGCCTCCTGTTCCCAGATAAATTATTCTCATTTGGTATCTGTGCAGTTTATTTCCTCTTCCCAGGTGTATGTATTTACATGTAGTTTCTACTGCGTCTCACTTCACTGGACGTGAGCCTCCATTACAATCTGCCCTGGCCCAACTGCAGTTTGCTTCTGTCCCCCGCTACGTTTGGTGTCTTTGCAGTTTTGATTTTGTCAACAGCTTTGTTCATACTTGAATTTACATCATCGTCTCAATCCCCAGCACTCCTTTCGGAGGAGCTTAAAATCAAGTTAGTCTTTGGGTGGAGTCTTAAAGAGACACACAATATTGATAGTGCACCATTTTGACAATGTACTACCATAGCTGCATCACAAAAGGCTGCATGGCAGAGAGTGCTAACACTGAACATTTCCCCATTATTTACTTCCTGCCTCTCTCTGACTGTAGCTGATGCATTAGCTCCTCACTGTTCTCCTCCCCTTTTGACTGCTAAGACTTCGTCTACACTAGCTCTTTTGTTGGCAAACCTTTTATCAGTCAAGAGTGTGAAACACTCACACACCTGACTGACATAAGTTCCACCAACAAAAGCACCAGTGTGGCTGGCGCTAAGTCAGCAGGAGATGCTCTCCCACCAATTTAGCTACCACCTCTCATTGGGGGTGGTTTAATTATGCCAGCAGAAGAGCGCTCTCTCATCTGCATAGAGCGGCTACACCGAAGACCTTACAGTGGCACAGCTGTGCCACTCAAGTGTCTAGTGTAGACATAGCCTAAGTGTGGTGGCAGAAATTCTTTGGGGTTCCTTTTCTCCTCTGAGCAGGGTGATAGTGAACATACCTACCTCATCACTCCTTGGGGGGGTAAAAGTTGGGAAACTAAGTCACAAGTCCACCCAATTTAGATTTAATTAATGTTCCCCTTTATTTATACAATTTCAGACAGAATTATTGTCACTTATAGTGTCTGGACAAACATTTGCACCAGACAAATAACAACAGACAAGACAGAACTGGTAAATAGCCCAAGCCATCACAGTCTGGGGCACTGGGAAGTTCTTTCATCTTCCATGATCATCATCTCCTTCTCTGATCCCCTAGTCTGGTCCTTCCGTCCCATGCTTCAGTTTCTGGTCGAGTGTTCTCCAGTTTGGACCCAGGCTCATTGAGCCTGCATTTCAGTTTACCTTACATTTCTGCCTTTCAGATGACTTCATCTTTATCCTGTTGGCTTCTAGCACATCAACCCTTTGGATTATAGGTAAACCGTACATTACGCAGGTGTGAGCTTCATTTACCCAACTTCTATATTTTTCCTGCAGTTTCTGGATTTTTCTGGAAAAAGGGCAGTTTCTATATCTTCCAACACATTTTCTGTCTTCCGTCAGCAGTAATGATTTAAGCAAATTAGCAATTCTATGTAAAAGAAGAATTGGCAAAACCACACTTACTTCAGCAAAGCCGTAGTTTAAGCGTTACCTCATCAGTTACATATCATTAACAACATAGCGAGCAAAGTTCTTAATCTTACCATTAACAATTCTTCATTTTATACTTCAATGTTATGTAGCGTTATATGTTGTTCTGTGCTCTTCATAATCTATCAGAAAGGGCAGGAGAGTTATGGAAAACATGATGATTCTTTAAGGCTGATCTATACTAAAGAGTTTTGTCGACAAAAGTCAGCATTTGACAACAAAACAGTGGAGGTGTACACACTGAAATGCTCCTCCCACCGATGTTACTCCCCTGCTATGCTGACATCATAAAACCACCTCAGTGAGAGTTGTAGAGCTTATGTCGGTGTAGTTAGGGTGACGCAGTGCCAGTGTAGACCAGTGGGGTGGGAAGCCTGGGCGGCTGGGCCCTGCTTCCAGATGGGAGTGAGCCAAGAAGCCTGGTGGCTGAATTCCGCTCCTGGCTGGGAGCTGGGGTGAGAAGCCCCGGGTGGATTCTCCCAGCTCCCAGTTGGGAACAGGGGGTCAGACCTCCAGAAGCCTGGGATGTAGCCTACCGGGAGCCTCTGGGGCAGCGGGGATCCTGGTAGGGAGCTGCCAGCAGAGTTGAGAAACCAGGCTCTCAGCTCCACACAGTGCCCCTCATAAGTCTGTAGAAGCACTTCTGGTGAGGAGTCGATTTTATCTCTGTAGCGTAGACAAGGCCTAAATGTCAAAATTTCTTATCTTTTTTTAAACATGGGTTTTTCTTTTAAAGTTTTGTTTTGGGTGGGTTTTGTTTTTGTGAATCATTAAAAAAAAACTTCATTATACATTTTCGCGTGAATGCATTTTTGAAGGGTATTTTAATTTTAAGACCTTATTATTTAGTTGCTTGGTACCTCACTACTCCTCATGTTGCCTGGTTTGCATCATATAGGACATGTAGTGCTCCTACAATTGATCTTTTGCTTGCCCTGCTTTAAGAGACAAGCTGAACAAGTGTCATTGCTCTATATCATTAATTCAGTTGTTGAACTGCATCCACTACTGACCCCTGTGGTGCCCCATTTGGTACCGTTCCCCAAGAAGAAATCTTACTATTACAAATTACTCTCAGCTCCTGATTGCATCAACCAGGTTGGAGTCCATGCTGTGTTTTGTGTTGTTTTTCCCAGCATAGAAAACTGTGCAGCTATTTGGACATGTAGGCCCATGTTTTGGGTTGCTTAAAGTTAGGTTCTTAAATCTATACTTTAAATAAAAGTAAGTTAATTTTCATATATCTGTATGTTAACATATGCACAATATACAATTGCTATCTACATAACCCTCTCAGTGACCAAAAGCCAGCAAGCACACACCTACTGCGGGTTTTGTTTGTTTTTGTTTTTATCAGAAAAGCCAGTTACTAAAGTTACTACATAATTTAAATATAAGCGGCATAATATTTGTAAACTTAATTTTAAAAGCTTTACGGAGTATCAAAACTGACTAATGACAGTAATCATTACTAATCTCATTTTTTAAAAATTGTAATTTCTGATACTATTACAGAAGATAAAGTATTTATTTCCACTGTGTTCTAATCTACATCTTTCTGGTTTCCTGCAAACTTGCTTTAATAGCACAGATTGTGTCATTCCATTTCTGGTATCTGGAATGGGGCACACTCACTGTTGCCAATCTCAGCAGATCAAAAATCATTAGTCCCACCCCGTCAGTTCAGCCCCCAGCCTCACCTCTGCTCCTCCAGATTTTCATCTCCCCTGCCCCCGCCCCTGCCCTTCTCCAGGCTAGATGTTGCAGGGTGGAGGAGGAAGGACAGAGGTGCTGTCCTGTCCCCTTTGCTCACAGGAGGGGAGGGGTGGAGCCACACTGAGGGGCTGGGCTTGTCTGGTCCCTCCTTTGAGAATGGCGAGCAGATCTGAGGGGAGGGGAATCTGCTGGCTCCTGGCAGGAGGGAGCGGAAGCTTCTCGCAGCGTCACGCGGGTTGCCACCTGTTTGGTTTTCAACTGGAAAGTCTGGTCAAAAAAGGGAACCTGGCAGTGTCCGGTTGGCAGTAACCGGCGGGAAGAGCACAGCTGCGGCTGGAGCTGCTGCTCTCTGCGCAGCAGAACTTCTGACACCTATGGGGTTGCTGACACCTGATGGGCCACAGACCCCACTTCAGCCTCTCGGGCAGAGAGAGAAATACCAGGGCCTGGGGAAGGGAGATCCTGTCTGCCTCCCTCTCCACCCTACTGTGCCCTGATTTCCCTGCCCTGATTTCTCCACCCTGACCCCTCGTTCTGGGGGCCAACCCCTCTCACCCTACTGTGCCCTTACCCCAGCCCCTCAATCCAGGGACCAATACCTCCTCCCTCTGCCCCACTGTGCCCTGATTTCCCCAGCCTCTCACTCTGGGGACCAACCTGTGCCATGCCCCAGTTGCCCCTGGCCCCTTGCTCTAGGGACCGACCCCCACTGTGCCCCGATTGCTCCTGCCCCAGCCCCTCGCTCCAGGGACCAACCTCCCCCCCCATCCCACTGTGCCCTGATTTCCCCAGCCCCTCACCCTGGGGACTGACCCGTGCCATGCTCCAGGGTCTGGTCCCGCCTGCTGCCCCATTGTGCCCTGATTGGGCAGGCAGGCCCACATCAGCTTCTCCCAGCCTGGTCCCAGGGGAGGGGGGAGCAAGCGACAGGTGGCAGGGAGAGGTGGGACCTTGGGGGAAGGGGTGGGGCAAGGGTGTCCAGTTTTCAGCAGTTAGAAAGTTGGAAACCCTAATCACTACAAGATGAGCGGCAGAGCCCTCCGCAACCCTGTCACTCATGAACAAAACCATGAGTGGTGGCACTACTACATGCCGGCTCTTCTCAAGCCGGTCAAGGAGCCAGCACAGCCCTGTGCTGATTTCAGCCCAGAAAAGAGGCATTTTGGGGACTGTAGTTCCCAGGGAGCATGGGAATTGTAGGCCTGACAGCAAAGAATGCTGGGAAATGGGCCAGGACTGTCAGTAACTTTTCTTTCCTCGGAATGAGAGTGACTGAGTGAGACCCATGAGATGGTTTCTAGCTAGGAGGGAGAGTTACATTTAGATTTTTTTTCCATTTTTGTTTTTTGTTCCACTTTTTCCTCTTTCTTCCCCTTTTTCCTCCCCCACTGGAAAAGAGTGAAAAAAAGTTAATAAAAAAATTAAACAAAATATTACTTTGCCACTCTCTAATGATTTTTTGTTTTTAACTTCCCCACCCTCATTTTTCTGACGGGGGAGGACGGGGAAGAGGAGAAACAAAATGAAAAAAAAATCTGAAATGAAACAAAGGTAACTTCAGTTTTTTAAATCCAAAGAAATTCCTGAATTTTTAAATAAAGGGGGGAACCTTTCATTTAACTATGTGTTTCTCATGAAAAGAGAAGGACAAGAATTTCAACCAACCCTCGTAAACTGTTCATTTGGTGAAGGTCGTCTTGTGAGCCTTGGATCAGCCTTGCCCCAAAGGTGAAGGTTTCAGTCTTGAGTTGAAACGACTTTTTTTGGACTTTCGCTACACCAGCAGTGAAGGACTTTGGTTTGGCCAGCAAGCTGAGCTACTCACAACAAGAGAGAAAGTGAAATAGCAGCTACTCCCTAGGATGGAAACGTAAGTCACTCTGAGCACATCCATTAGCTCATTTCAGTCACATTATCCAGTAGCTATATTTTGACATTAATAGAACATAACTCTTTTGTTTGTGAGTAAGGCCCAGATAGCACCTAATTCCCACAGATTTCAATGGAAGTTAGAGCCTAAATTCGTTTGGGTATCTGGGTTTATAAGTCTACATGCACAGATCACATGGATCTTTTTTAATTGATGGTTGGAAAAAACAAATGAGAAAAACCACTGTCCACAATATGGGTTGGGAATGTGACATATGGGATCAATCCCATTTCCCCCTCTCCCATCCCAATCATTATATCTCCCTGTGTCTCCTGCATTCCTTGAACCCATCATCAATGTCTTTTCTCTCCTGCCCACATTCCATGCCCACTCTCCTCTGCCTGAGGCCTCTTTCATTTTTCTTCCTCCCATGGTCTACACCCTTCCACTCCGCAGCTTCCCACTCTGCTTTGTGTCTCCTCTCCTCTTGCCTCCCCCAGAAACTCCACCTTTTCCTAGAATCCTGCCTCAACACACTCCCTTCTAGTCTCTTACTTCAACCCTCCACCGAGTAGCACCTCAGCCCAGCTGCCGGTGTCAGAAGGGGGTTAGCTTGTGAATATTTATACTGAAAGCATTATTCTTTTTAAATGTAAAATCAACTCTTATCTTGTTAACCACCATCATAAGAAATTAAAGGATGGCAATATAATGTCAATCAATATTGATTTATGGAAAATAGATCTTGTCAAAAAATCCTCTCACTTTTTGATGGGACTGCAAGCTTAGTTGATAAAGGTAACAGATGTAGACTTCCGTAAGGCATTTGCTTTAATAAAACACAACATTCTGGCTAAAGAAAATTAACGTAATATAAAATCAATGTAGTATGTATTAAATGGACTAAAAACTGTCTAACTGATAGATCTCAAAATTGTAATTGCTAATGGAAAATTACCACCCAATGGGTGCATTTCTAAGGGGTCGCGCAAGGATTAGTTCTTATCCTTATGCTATTCAATATCTTTATCTATGATCTGGTACAAAATATAAAGTCATTGCTGATAAAGTTGCCAGATAACACAATTTGGTTAGGTGTAAATAAAAATAAGGACAGGTTAGTTATACAGGACAATCAGAATTTTTTTGTAAACCGGGTGCAATCAATCAATATGCAGGGTCATACATCTAGGAAAAAAGGAGGTAGGCCAGACTTCCTGGATGGGGGACTGCATCTTTGAAAGTTGTGACTCTGGAGGTCATGGTGGGCAAAGAATTGAACATAAGCACCCTGTCTGGTGCTGTCTCTAAAAGGGATAATGTAATTCTGGATGTATAAACCAGGGAATATTTTAGAGAAGTAAGGAGGTGGTCTTACCTCCGTATGGCATTCCACTGTCAGAATACTGTGTCCAGTTCGGGGGTCCTCCCTTCAAATACAGTGTTGAAAAATTGGTGTATGTTCAGCAAAGTGCCATGACTAAGAACGATTTGAGGACTGCCTTACATGTCTTAGACTGAGCTCCTTAAATCTCTCAGTGTATCCAACTTACAAAAGAGAAGGTTAAGTGGTGACTTGGTCAGGGTCTACCTACACAGCTCTCTGAGAGTAGAGTGTTCTTTAACTTAGCAAGCAAAGTCATGACAAGATCTAATGGCTTGAAGCAGCAATATTCAAATTGGATATAAGGCCCATTTTAACAGTGAGACTATTTAACCATTTGAGCAACTTAGCAAGAGATGTCTTGGATTTTCTGTTGCTTGAAGTCTTTAAATCAAGAGGGGATGTCTTTCTAAAAGATCTGCTATAATTCAACCACAAGCTATTAGGCTTGATGCAGGAATGACTGGATGAAATTCTATGGCCTGTGTTATGTCACACTCCCTGCAGCTTTGCACTACTCTTTGGTTGCCTGTTGTACAGATTTTAACATTTAAAGCCTGAAATATACCAGGTCTCAACTAGAGATTGTCAAATTATTTGACAATGAATTATTTGCCTCACTTTTGCACCTTTTTATTCAAATTGCCCCTGAACAATCACAATGTTGTCAATTCAAAGCTATTGGTCAAATTATTTCTATGACTTGGTCTTGTCTGCATTGGGATTTTGGCCATTGGTGGCCAATCTCAGATGTAGCTAGGCTGATGCATGCTCCAACTGAAGACCAGAAAAGACATGATTTGCACCAGTGGAACTTTCTCCTGCTTGAAGCTGGAATATTGCAGAGGATCTCCTTTTAATTTGTCCTAATTTTTGATCAGGGATTCTTAAACTTGTTCATCGTGTGGATTACATCCTAATGTACAGGCTGATTCTTGGACTACTTCCCATTCATGGTGTATAGACCATCTCCCCTTCTTTCATGATCACATAATATCTCTCTGGTGACAGCAATTGCATAAATGAAAAAAGTAATATTAGGAATGATCTGTTTTGCAGCTGACCTTCTTTGATAAGTGTTTTGTCCTTTTTTTGAAAAAAATCATCAAATGGTCTACATTTGCTCTTTTCATATACTCCTCCCACCTTCTCCCTCAGCTGGAAATGAATGGAGCCAGCATTGTGGATCTAAAAGATACGCTATAGATTAAATGGAAGTTAGGGCTTGATGCAAGAATTACTGGGGGAGGATTGATCCCTGGGTCTATGTTATGCAGGAGATCAGAGTAGAATGATCATAATGGTCCCTTCTGGATTTAAAATATCTGAATTCACAAGTGAAATTCAACTCAGTGAAGAGGGCCATGATAAGACCAATGCATAAATCCCACTTAAACCTTATTTTGGGTGGTTTAAGGGGGACTTATGTGATGCATTGGGTTTGCGCCGGTTCCATGTGACCAGCCAGCTCTCCAGGGATCAGTGGGTGTCGACAAACCACTCTGCTTTCGATGAAATTGTTGCTTCATCTGCAGAAGCACCTAAGGATAAACTTGTACCATCTGTGAACAATGGCTTCTAATTTTTTCTCTCTGTTTTGTAGTCCATAAGTTTTTTTTACTATTCAGCAGGTTAGTGGTAAGTGTTATGAAGTGGGTTTTACTTGGAAATGTGACTATATGCAAATGGCACATCTTTCTCCAGTAGATCTATATTTCCAGTTCAACTTGCTGATATTTCTTTTACTGTTGTTGTTAACAATTCAGAGCGAGTTAGGAGTTACATAGGTGGAAAAGAGGGCAGAATCTTTCTGAACCTGTTGGCTCTTTGTTTCAAATGGAATTGCTGCCTGATCAATACACAGTGGAAGTCAGCATCAGAAATATGCACCATTCATAGAGCCCTGTGTAACACCAAATAAACCAGAGCAATTTCCCAGGGCACACTGGCACAATATGGTACCTGGTGGCTGTGAAATAATTTCATTTGAACCCCTAGAATAAGGACAGAAAGCCAGTTGGTGATTAAAAAGAGGGACATCGGCACAAAGCCATTACTAGATTTTTGCTATTCCTAGGTGTTTTATTAGAAGCCCTGAGAGGTTCAGGCAATATGAGTAAATATATACAAGTAATGCAATAATATATTCAGGACCTCGTAGAGGAGTTGCAAATCCAAGAAAGGGGTTTATGTAAAAAAGGTACAGCTTCTTTGAGCAGAAATCTAAACTTGGTGCTCAGTTAAACCTCCACGACCCTTGTCTGATTTTCCCCCCCTCCATCCCCGCCCCCTGGGTTTTCAATACATCCAACAATGAAAGTGAAATCCAATCCCATCCAATTAGAGGAAAATGAATGGCTCATCTACAATAAATGGGCTCTGAATAACAATAAGCCAACAAAAGAGCAATGAACTGGAGACAGAGTACAATCTTCCTGAATGTTAATCGGCAACTAACTCCACAAGCTGCTTAGATGTGGAAAGAATTGGGGGAAAATAGATTAAGGAAACCTTTAGAACACATTGCCTTTTAACTACTTAGGCCTCACATTTTTACCTAAATACCAGAATGTTTTTAATTCTGCCTTTTACAGAAGGATGTGTATTTTCTCTGAGTTACATGTTTTGAGTTGATATGTGAAATGGTAGATCCACACTCAGATTTTTATTTTATTTTGCCCAGCTAAATCTATTTTAAAGCAGCTTTTTAAAACCAGTGAGGTCAAGTAAAGTACTGGAAATTGCAGAGAACAGTTTTAGCTTGCAGAATTAAGTAGTACCAGGAATTCTGGAGACGAGGCAATTGTCTTCAGAAGGCATTATGAGCCTAAAGAAAGACTTGAGACAAAGGACAGACCATAAAGAAACTCCAGAAGAAATCCGTAATTAGGGATCTGAAGGTGGGCAATGCTTTCCACATCTTGGCATATGCAGAGGAAGTGACAGCTTTAATGGCTCAAACTGTAACCTTCCCCCTCTTATATTCCTTTTCACACTAGCCTGAATGATGCGGGAAATACTTCCACAGTTACTCAGCTTCTATTTGCTCTGTCTTTAACCCCAGATGATCTCTAGAAAGCAAGGACAAGCTGCAGCATTACTGCAGCAAGGACAAGAATCCATCTGAACAATCCCAGAAGCCAGTTTTGGCTGCCATCTCCTACAGCCTACTTTAATCCATGCAGTAGGAACCTAATCCAAAGATCACTGATGTCAATGCAAATACCTCCACTGACTTCAGGAGGCATCAGATCAGGCCCAGAAGATTTCCATCTCATGCACCCCAGCCAGCCACACGCCTCAGCAGAGCTGTGATATTAATGGGACATAAAAGGGCACAACCCACTCTCTAAAAATAAAAATGGTTCAGTGGCACCACAGCAGAAGAGAAAGCATTATGAGGCAGGTTGTTTCTGAATATTCTTTGCTGTTCAAAGTCTGTGCCCACCCAGTTTGCATTCTTGTCCTTCAAGCCAGATTGAACTACTACCACCACCTCCCAGGCTCCCAAACCTGTCTCCAAATTACCCAAATGCTTGCTCCGGGCGAAACTTCATGCACAGAAATGCCATCAGGAAATACTTATTTGAAAAGGCTGTGCCCCATTATCACAAAAATAATTTCCTGTTGCATTAAGTTTACAGAGGATTGCGCTGCAGTTTGGGCAGTTCTGCCTGCAATCTATAGGCATTTGGCATTTGTGCATACAACTGTTCTTCCTAACATCATGAAGTCAAATGCATTTAGCAAGATTACAAAAAAGGAGGCAAGTTGGCGGGCATGGCCATTTATTTAGTGCATTTTCAATAGGCTGTACCAGAGGATGCAAGTTGTGCTCCCGACCTTTGACTGTCTGTATAGTTGAAAGAATTGGCATTATTGCAGAATACTTTGGAATGTTTAGCTCTTCATTTCCTCCAGCTCAAATTGCCCACGAGGGATGCTTAGGCAGTTTGGCTTTTCAAAATATTTGTAATGCATTATTTTTATTTGGTGCTGGTGATGCCTAGCACATTGCCAGCAATGTATCACCAAGGAAGGCATGGCCCCACCCCTGAAGAGTTTACAAGCTGAAAAGACAAACTGACCAAGCATAGGGGGAGAGGGATATAACATCCAAGTAAATGGGTCGAGCTTTGGCTGAGTGATAGTACTGTGCTTTTGATAATGGAGGTTTGAAATAGATATATGCGCTTTTGTCACTTGCCCCTCAATCTAATCATTAGTTAGGTAACAGCTTGTCGGTGTCATGAGAGAAGTGGGCCTTCAAAGTTATGTAACTAGGGTGTTATAATAGGGCCTGATGTGGGCGTGTCATCAGGGGCACGTGGAGAGGTCTCTCGTGTGTTCTTGTCTCATTTTATTTTTTTAAATGAATTAAATTTTTTTCCCAAACAAAAGCTAAGTCTCTACCTGTTATGGCTGCAAAGAAAACCTTGAAAAGATGACCCAGTGTAACCTATGCAGTGATATCTGTCTGAGTTTGCAGAGAGCCTGAAACAATAGGTCTGAGTGTGAACTGCCCTATTCTTTTCAATGGCAGCTAACTTGGATAACTTTGAATATACTATAAATGCCACTGTTGTTAACTATTTCACTGCTCGACAAAGCAGGTGAGAAAGGAGAGGGAGGACCATATTACAAAAATCTACCCAGTCTACTCTGAATGACCACTCGCTTTGGGTGCAGCCTTTATCAACACATGGCTGGGTTGTAGGGGATGCACGAGTGCTTTTATTTTCCTGAGGTTGAGAGCTCAGCTTTTACAAGTTTCAGAGACACTGCTGTGGTTCTTACTCAGCTGACTTCCATGATCTACTCCAGTGCATAAGGCCCCAATCCTGCAGCCCTTAAAAAGTTAACCACTTGACTCGCACCAACACTAACCACTTAAATACATAAAAGAAGAAACTGAGTAATTTTAAAAGTCACATTATATAAAATAATACTGGAATAATACTCCAAACACAGTTTATAATAGAAATACCTTTCCTGTGCCTGATCCACCAACACAAATGTTCAGATAATCCTATTCCTAGAGACATCCCCAAACAGGATTGCTCAGTCCAGACAAAGCAGCCAAGTTTGCCTATATAAAACAAAACTATATGACATATTTTCATTGTATGTATGGAAAATGAGAGTAAAGAGAGAAGGCTAGTGTCCCATCTCACCCCCCACCTCTCTTGCTAATCTGATATACAAGCAAAGGGTTAGTCTTTGTATTCTTTGAGAGCAGCAAGAATTTGGCAGGCATACAGATAAACTATTAAGTAATATCTGTGAGCAGCTAAAGGGGATTTGGAGAAGAGAATTATTCATTTGTTAAATTAAATAACAATTTGGTCTTAGCAGCATTAAAATAAATTTTCAAAGGCCATTGTTTGTTTGAACAAAGAGGGGAAAGGAGCTGTTAGAAGCAGTTTAGAGAGTGCAAATAAGAGCACAAATAAGAAGGGGCATGTATGTTAATGAGCCGGGGGCTGGGGTTCGGCATGGAGTTGCGAGCACAAAAACCACTTTCAATCTAATGTAGTATTTGTGAGCACCCATTGGCAATAACGTTGAAATGTGATATTGCACCCTGCTGAAACTTAGACGCTTAAGCAAAAGGTCTTTAAAATAATTCCAAATGTTTATCTATGTCTAATGTGCGCTTTCTGGAAAATCTAACCCTGAATTTCAGGCAAGAACAGGACAATCTCAGTGCCTGGTAGTTGCACCTGTCTCCTTTCACTGTAAATAGTGTTACTTGGTAATTCTATAGCACTTTCCCTCCAACAATCTCAAAACATCTTACAACTAGGTATCCTTATGAAGGAAGCAGGTACTATTAGCCCCATTTTACAGATGGAGAAAAGGAGGCAAAGAAGTCAAGTGACTACTCCAAAGTTTTACAGGGCCAAATTCTGACACGCTTACTCCACAAATGGTTCCATTGAAGTCAGTGGTACCGCTCATGAAATAAGTTGTTGCTCAACACAAGTAAAGGCACCAGGTAGGACTGGTTGAAAATTTTCAATCAAAACTTTCTTTTTAGGGAAAACTAGGTTCATAACAAAATTAATTCTTTTGCAAAAAGCATCTGCTTTCCTTGAAAAATCTTAATTTTTTTCATCAAAAAACCAAATGCCCAAAAACTTATTAGTCTTCTGCTGAAAAAAACAGGGTTACTTACCAGTAACTGCTGTTCTTCGAGATGTGTTGCTCATGTCCATTCCACTATAGGTGTGTGCACGCCTTAGTGCATGACTACCAGAATGTTTTTCCCCTTAGCAGATCCTGTAGGACTGGCTCCAGCACTCCCTGGAGCCACGTGCCCATGCTGCGATATATGAGGCACTGCCGCCCTATGCCCTCTCAGTCCCTTCTTTCCACCAACTCCAGCAGCGGGGATGGGGGATGGGTCATGGACTGGACATGAGCAACACATCTCGAAGAACAGCAGTTACTGGTAAGTAACCCTGTTTTCTTCTTCGAGTGCTTGCTCATGTCCATTCCATTTGGTGTACAATACCTTGGAGCAATACCTTGAAGGTGGGTCGGAGTTACCGATGAGCTGTCTGTAGCACCACTCTCGAAGCCTGCATCTTCCCTTGCCTGCTGGACAATGGCATAGTGAAACGTGAAGGTATGCACCGACGACCAGGTGGTGGCTCTGCAGATGTCATGCACAGCTGCATTAATTTCCCTTGACATACCACAGCTAGGGACTCCATGATATACTGCCTCCCCTCACCATGACACAGGAAACCATGAAGCATCAAGGGAGAAGTTAGCAACACCAGAGTTATGAACTGACCAGTCAACCACACACCTCATTGGGAACCGGAAGTACACAATCAGGCAGCAGCAGAAACTAAAATATAAATAAATAAATAAATACAGGACAGTACTGTGTTAATCATAAACTACTAAAAAAATAAAGGGAAAGTGGGGGGGTTGTTTTTTTGTTCTTTGTTTTTTTTAAAATGTGACTAGTTAAGGAAACTTTCTGTGCTTGTTTCATTTAAATTAAGATGGTTCAAAGCAGCATTTTTCTTCTGCATAGTAAAGTTTCAAAGGTGTATGAAGTCAATGTTCAGTCGCAAACTTTTGAAAGAACGACCATAATGTTTAGTTCAGAGTTCTGAATATTTCAGAGTTACGAACAACCTCCATTCCCAATGTGTTCGTACTCTGAGGTTGTACTGTAATCCAACCCATCAGCTCACTACAGGAGAGACTGGGAGCAGGAGGTACTGAACTACAACTCCCATAAGGCACTATGATGGCATTTCCAAATGATCCTGGAACCATTTGTGGAGTCAGGTACTATTCAATGTGAGTAAGAGTGTCAGAATCTGGCTGTGACTCTGACAACATCCCAGTGCAAGAAGGCAAAGAGCTCACTGGTATCTGATTCTGAGCTTCAGCTGGCTTCACCAGTTCAGTGTGCCCCAATTTTGTAATGTCATAAACTGTACCTGATGTGTCCTACAAGAGATCTCTGGGAAACTGACACACTGATCATTGATATTCTTTCATGGCGTATGTATGACAAATGCCGAAGGGACCATACAAATATGAGGGAAATGTAGAACTACAATGTGTTTACCAGACAAGGCTAGGGTGTGGGTGAACAGGTTTCTCCCAGGCAAAGGACAAGCCAATGCCTCCAGCCAGGTGTCATCAGAGTCAATTAGCAATCATATATTAAGTGGCTATTCATTTGCATTTTAACCAGACACAGTGTGGGAATAAACTAGCATGGAATTTCCTTTACCAGCAGGCTCCATGTCTCTTTCCTCACAGCTTGAGGGGTGTGGGGTAACTAGGGGAGTAACCTTCAGAAGAATCCATTTCAGAGGTTCGCTGGACTATAAAAGAGGGGGAAGGAGCCCCAAGTCATCTTTCATCTAGGAAAACAGAGGAACTGAGCACTTTAGATTTTGCAGGAGACCCTGACAAGAAGGATGATCAGCCATGATGCTGGTAGGTAGTGTGAGAAAAATCTTACCTTGAACCCAGAGTGTAATTCCATGAAATCTTAGTCTCTAGAAAGAGTTTCACTTTTATTTGCTTTTAACCATTTCTAACTCTAACAGGGACTCACTTAAAATCCTATCTCCTTTTGTGAAGAAACGTATTTTACTTTTAATCTAAAACAGTCCAGTGCTGTGTTTGAATTAAAATGATAAACTCGAGTTAAAGTGACAAGCTGTGTGGCTTGTCTCTTTAGAGGAGCAAACAAACCTTATTATTCCTCTGAACGGTCCAGGACAGGGCTGGACAGAACTGGCACTAGGCATAAGCAGACTAAGCAATTGATTAGGTCCCCAAACTCCTCAAGGGCCCCCTTATTAATTATTAGTATTAATTCTTAGTATCTGTTGTATGTGGGGGGCCAAATATATTCCTGATTAGGGCCCCCAGTGGGCTAGCACCAGCACTGGGGTTGGTCATTGCAGAGCACATGATTTTTGGGGAAATTTGGGACTGGGGGCTGTTGTGGTCATCTCGTCAGGTCTAATCAAGGTCAGAGGAGCCCAGAGGGTGGCTGTGGTATAACAAGCAGGATGCTGGAGTCAGAGCTGCTGGTCCAGGGTTGCTGATCACACAGACACTGAGTTGCAGGCTTGTGTGCTGGCTGGGAGAATCCAGACAAGGGAGCTGCAGAAGCAGAGCGTTTTAAGTCACCCAGAGTTACAGGGCAGGTGATGACACAGCACCTTACTGGTCTGGATTGCACCCCAAATGTGACACTGGCTCTGTGAAACTATGGATTCGTTATTTAATGTCTTTGTGTCTCCTTTTCTCCATCTGTAAGATGGGGCTAAAATACTTACCTCGTTCACACGGATTCTAGAAGGCTTATTTCAGTTTTCAGCTGGGGTTTTTGTTTGGGTTTGTTTTTGGTTTTTTTGTCAAAAAAATTGAAATTTTCAGGGGGGGGGAGAAGCCCATATTCTAACCAGCTGTAGTATCAGAGTCAGGCCCACAGTGAGTCCCAGCAGAGCATGGGATAGAGATCTTGAATCAACAAACACTTTAGCATGTGCTTAAATCTCATTGACTTTGATTTGCTTCGAGTTAAACGTATGCTTTCAAGCTAATTTGTATCAGGGCCAGAATGCAGGGGTGAAATCCTGGCCCCATTGAAGTCAATAGTAAAACTCTCTTTGAATTCAATGAGACCAGAATTTCACCCCAAATCTCCTGGATCCTAGACCTGTACTAGAACCACTAAACATTGCTCTCTAAAACCCAAAGCATTATATCCTGATGGTTTTATGTCTCATCATCAGACTGCTTACTAACCCCACAAAGTCCATGGTTTTTGTTTATCATTACCTCCTTCCTGCCCAGTACCTTGACGTTGATATTTTTAGATTATCTGGAATGATGTCAGAACAGACAATCTGTGTCCTTGGAAAGATTTCCTGTAAATACTGTCTTCTTTATTGATTGTGATTAGTTCAACTGTTGTGTACGCTCCAGAGGTCTCTTTCCCCAAATGTATTCATCCAGGAGATCTGGTACTAGAAAAATCCATTTTGAATGCAGTATGGTTGGAGTCAATTGGCTATATTAACTGCCTTTAAACACAATTTTCCATTACTGTCATGCTCAGTTTTGTAAGACTGTCAAGCTCTAACCTGGCTTAATTCTTAAGTCTCTGCTTTCCATCTGCCAATCTCATTTCATTTCTTACTGTGACAGCCCAAAATAGGTAGCTGGAGTGGCCAACCCAGCCTTGAAAGGGAATACATACAGAAGTCACTCCCATGATGACTTACACCCTTAATGCCCTGTGAAATTTGAATCTTGACAAAGGATTCTCATCTGGTTCCCCAAGAGTAAAGTGATTGACCAACCTCTTCATTTAGAAGAACTC
Organism: Mesoclemmys tuberculata; assembly: GCA_007922155.1. Classification (NCBI taxonomy): domain Eukaryota; kingdom Metazoa; phylum Chordata; order Testudines; family Chelidae; genus Mesoclemmys; species Mesoclemmys tuberculata. The sequence continues at coordinate 87,542,490 of ML675616.1, read as the reverse complement.
TCACTGCTACCTTTGGACACAACCATCCTGTTCCAGCCTTCTGCCAGGTGAACTAATACCTCATCTTTTCCTTTCTAATCCATTGCAAGCTATTGATTAGACAATCACAGCCGTCCTGAAAACTATTGCACATGCTCCACCAATAGACAGGGGTCATTGAGACTGCTGAGTGTAGCTACTCGCCCATTAACCCTAGATTCCCTCGAGATGTCCAGAAAACTGCAATTTACAGGCAGGCTCGTGTAGACACTTTTCCACGTCTTTATCAGCTGGATCAGTATTTAGGGCAGACACTCATCCTTTTCGCCTTATCTAGTCGGTTTCTCGTGTTTCTTTGCCTGTTGGTTTAGAATATAACACCGGGCTGTCTCGATGAGACATGGTGATGACTCAGGCTCGGATCCCACCTGTTCTGCCCAGCCAGCGCCCTGCACGTCTGCATGCTTTTCCTTTTCATTTGAAAAAATTTTTTTTGAAGAAATGTAGGGTTTTTTGTTTTTTGAAGATGGAAATTTTTGCCAAAACACACAGATTTTTTTTAATTGTTCCCTTTTATGGAAAATTCCCAACAAACTTTGTTTTTCGTCTGTTGACCTGAGCAGCTGCCAGTTTGGGTTGACCAGCTTCTTCACACCGTGCAGTCTTTCAAAACTGAACGGGCTTTTTATTTTGAAACTGAAAAACTAGTGGAGGCACACGTGGGGGCTCTGTGTGGCCTTCAGCAGACCCTGCTTTCCAGAAGATTCAAACTTGTGCACGTAACTTTAGTATTTATCATTTGTATTATCATAGCACCTCGGAGTTCTCCTCATGCACCAGGACCACATTGTGCTCGGTGCTGAGCACAGAACAAAGAAAAAGTCCCTGCCTCAGGGAAGTACAAGACAAGATACAATAGATGAAGTGGTGCTAAGCTGTTTTCTGGCTGCTTTCTTAGGCTCAGTCCCAAAAGCTCACGTTCATGGACAGGCCTGCACGCGTATGAAGCCCAATTGGAGTCAGTGGAGCTCCATGTGGATGCAGGATCTTGGTGCATATCAGTGTGCAGGACTGGGCTTTAATTGTGTCAAATGTACACCTTTCAGCATGGTGTGCATGTGCTCTGACCATGGCACCTGTGTCCACAGAGCGTGAGCTCTTAAACTGAGGTTCCAAAGTAGAAAATGACTATATATAAATTGTATCTTAAGTGATCTGCTTCCTGTGTGCATTCAGTCACATCTGCTCATATAGTGTTACAAATATTTTCACTCATTTTAGAGAGGTCCTGTTAATAGATCATCTGGGCTATACATGCTTCACTTCCCCTTTATTTATCTCATAAAGCCCCTGCTTTCTACCTTTCTAACTTGAGGTGCTTGGACATGTTCATGTCCCTTAGATCAGTGTTTCTCAACCTTTTTGATACCAGGGACTGGCTTGGTGCCTTCCTAAACTGTGTGTAAGCTATGTCAGGGAGATCTCATGGTCCAGCACCGGTCCATGGACTGGTGGTTGAGAAACACTGCCTTAGATTGTTTTTCAAACCAGAGATGACCCATGCATGCCCATGGTAGGGGGGAGAGGCAGAGTGAGGACAGCTGACTTCAGTAGTGTTACTGAGCATGCTCAGTCTATGTGGTAAGAAACTTGCCATTTTGTTCTATAAAACAGCATCCTCCATGTGCATTTGGGGGCTGGGTGGAATCTTCCTGCCAGTTGGATCTGGCCCACGGGCCACCAGTTGGACCATGGTTTTGAATTCTGGGGCATACATAGATGGCATGCCCCTAATACCCAACTTTTACTTGATGCACTTGGGAGGAAGATGAACTTTACCCTAACTTTGAACTCTCCCTATCCTTGTGGTAGCCAGCCAGGGGTTGGTTTGTTGGCCTCAGGCCTTCTATAACTTGTTCTGGCTTGTATGGTAAATCTAGGTGCTGTAACATAGCCAAGGTTGCCCGTGCACACTAACTACCTGGGAAGTGCCCTTGTGTTTGCAGGGACAGGAAGAAGGGGTGTAGAGTTGACCGTGCTGGCCTCTCTCCCAGTTGAAAATGCTACTATGCAAAGGGAATCCCTCGCTGGCCTGTTAAGGCAGCTTTGTGACCCCAATGCCCTGTTGTATCAGGTGAGTTTTTACTTTCACTCCTGAGGTTCATTTCAATCTAAAATTAAAAGCAAAGTTCAAGGAATGCAAATGCTGATGAATTCAATCAACAGAAAAAGTTCACACCAGTCACCGCACACAGAGCTCACCAAGTTTTGTACATCTCCACTTATATCCTCTGGAAACCAAGCACTAGAAAATGAATTTGCAGCAAAACACGTTGCACAAACCAGAGCCAATTGCAATAATATTACTGAAAGATTTTGTCGATGAAAAATGGCTTTTTGGTTAACATTTTCCTACTTTTTTCCAACCAAACTTATTTTTGGTGAAAATGTTTGGGATTTGGTCAAATTCTTCAGCTTTTGGTTTTTAAAAACTGGGGTTTTTTTAACCCAAACCCATTTTTTTTTACCCAAAACAGTTTTTGTTTTTGTTTTTGTTTTTTTAAACTTTTGAGGGTTTCATATTTTTCATTGAAAAAACAAAAAATGTTCACTAGAAATTTTGTAAAAAAAAAATGAAGTTTGTCTCAAAGCTTATTGTGGAAAAATTGTCCTTTTTCTTTTTTTACCAGCTCCAGCAAAAATCCTTTTGCCGTAAGAGTAAACAAAGGGGAAAAAAATCCTCCTTGTGTTGATCTTCACAATTTTGCCTCTCCCTGCTTAGCTACTTGTGTTCTATGTTGTGTCATGCTCTCACACACCCTTCCCTCTCTGCACAGCCAATGCCAGTCTCCACCACCTACCGCTTTGCTTCTCACACAAACATCTTTGAGTTTTCTTCCACACTGCGCCTTATGTACTGACTCCTCTTTTGAACCGATCCATAAAGCCACTCCCTTCTATTGTCTCCCTCTTTCAGACCCACTTCTTCCACAAAGACAAAGAAAGCAGCCAACATTTAACAGCTAGGCTGAGGGGTAGTTGGGAAGAGTCAATATTTATGTAATTGCATGATTAAAAAATATAGCCAGTGTATCTTTTCGATTGTCTCCCACAACTCCATCCTTCATATGCCACTCAACTTCTTGGCTAGTAAGCTCCTCAGGTTAGGAACTCTATCTCCCTTTGTTTGTACAATGTATGCCACTGGGGGCCCCATTACTGAGCTAGTACACTGCAATATAAATATTAAATGACAATCAAAACTGCCTTCAAATGAATTCAGAATGAGGTGTTTTCTCTAAAAGTGTTCAATCCATCTTCCACTGAACTCAGTGAGAGTCTCTCCATTTAATAAATACTATCTGGCTCTTTTACAGCTCTTCTCATAGCACCTTACAAAGGAGGCCAGTATCGCTATCCCTGTTTTACAGATGGGGAAACTGAGGCACAGAGAGAGGAAGTGACTTGCGCAAGGTCACCCAGCAGGCCCATGGCAGAGCTAGGAATGGAAGCCACGTCTCCCAGGTTTGACTTTCATAGGCGTTAGATCAAATAAGCAAGATTTGCTTAAGTAACCATCCTCCACTGGAGACCTCCAGGAAACAGGTCAAACCAAACCAGGCAAAATATAAGCATCAATTATAGATGTCTTCTCAGCACAGAACTAATACATTTCAACCCTTCTTACAGGAGTTATCATACACAAGAATGAGATACTCATTTCTGTTACTTCTCAGCTCATTCCGAGGCCCTCTTGTACATGCAAGAGTGGAATTTTTGAAATATGAGGCTCAGGCCAGATCCCCAGCAGGTGTAAACCGGCACAACTCTGACTGCAGTGAAACTATGCTGATTTGCACTGGCTGTGGATCTGGTCCATAATCATCCCAGGAACAGAGTTGGACTGTTCTAATTCTTCACCCTGGTTCTGCCTAATTTTAATTCCAAAAATAAAACCACCACCCAAAGGGTATGTTCAAAAACTAGCTAAAATATTTATATTTATATTAATATTACTTGGTTTTAAACAAGTTAGATAAGTTCTTTGAAAATAAGAGCTTCTGGTATTGGTGCCCCTTTCTTGTACATGCTTAAAACAGACTTGCAAAATCTCCTTGTATTTCTTTGAGATCCCTAGGGAAGTTTTAGAAAATCCTCAGGCTAACACTCCCCCATTTCATTTTAAAGGTCAGGCTTAGAGTTGGCAGTTGTATAGGAGCTGTCTTCTGTAAAGAAAGTCTTAACTAGCCAGGCAGAGACTTAACCCCACCATCGAAAAACTAACATTGTCACTAGGATATGGAGAAACCATGGTGAAGAACTAGCAACAGCTAGACCACGGCAGAATGAGCAGTCGGCATCTGCTCGGTGGGCCTTTATCATGCAGTCTTGTATGTACGATTCAAAATGCACAGAACGATTGTTGAAATGATGTAGACAAATTGACTCAAATTAGTTTAGCATGGGCCATGCAAAGTTTAAGCTTTTTGAGCCCAGGCACATAGCAACAGGCCACAGCACTTTTGGAAGACAGTCTATTGGAAGTGCTAAGAGAAAATTTATTTGGACCCAAATGAGAAGGATTTTTTAAAAATTACTGGCTCTAGAAGACCTTTGTAGAAATTATGATCCTTATTAAAGACTCTATTGGGATAAACAATTTTATAGAAATACTTGAGTGCTTTAATGTCATTTTATATTCCCTTCATCTTTTGACTCTTATTTAATGACAGACAAATCCCCAAAGAACTGCAAAAAGATTAAAAGGATTTTGAGATTGTGTTCTCTGCTTTCAGTCAAACTGTCCCAAATCCTGCCAGTACAATTCCTTAGTGCCCTGTGACACCTACAGACCACCACGAGTGAGCTTCTTATTGTATTTACAGTAATCTAATTACACCAGGTCTTCAATTCACAGCCAGCTTTCGTATACGGGCTTTAGTGAGAACTCTACCTTCAGTGCAGATTGCCAACTTTAATCTTTTAAACTAACATACTCATGGAAAAAAACCTCAAAAAGAGAAGTTTTGAAACTCCTTGTGTAACCTTTGAGTTGTGTTCTTTCCCCCTCAAAGTTACTCTGGGTAATTTTGGAGAGTTGTTGGGTTTTTATTTTGTTTTTTCCCTTTTAACTATCTTAAGGTAATAGCTGAGCTCCTGAGAGACGGTTTCTTGTAAGGTTATAAACTGATGATCAACAGCCAATGGCCAATTACAAATATTTTTAAAAATACATATTCTTTAGAATGAGAAGATTCATGCAAACACTTTTGAATGCCTAGCTGCACTTCTACAGTAAGGGAAATAGAAATATATTGTGGAAGTGAAGACTAGACTAAACATTTTAGGTAAAAATTAAATATGGCAACAATTTGCTTTGCTCATACTTAATGGACACCAAACTTTGAGCTGATGAACTTTTCATTCACTAAGACCCACATGACAAATATAGATGGATCTCCTATATACAGATCAGCCTTGTACATACACAGGAAAAACTGAAAATATGGCACTCTAAAAAGAAAATGTCCCAGCTTTAGTGTATGTAAGAAAAATGTAAATTAAAACAACCATCAATAAATTAACAAAGCTAGAAATTCTTAGTGTCATTGCTGCCATCTAGTGTCAAATAGTGGTATTACATGATTCCCGCTTCGTTTTCCACTTCAGTTTCTCCATTTGAACCTTCTCAAATTGAACTGGGTTTACCAGTACAATTCTTGTGCTAGTTTGAGAGAAATTCTCCTATCTAAGATGCACTATGAATCTCTTAAGGTAATAATGCTAGGGTTCCATACTTGGAAATCTCAATGCCATCAGCAGAGATCTGTTCACAAATGGCCTGATCTAAAACATATTGAAATCAGTGGGATTTTAGCCCAGAACATCAAGGTGGATAAATTTGGATCCAGCATTACTATAAATACAATCCTCAGATCTCCCCTATCACTGCACCTTTTATAGCTGAAAACCAATCAGATATAAACTCATATTTCATTTGATAGCACTAAAAGTCCTTACATGGATTTTTAAAATTCAAGGTAGTGCTCCCAGAAATAATTGCTGGGAAAATATTTTTAATCATCAAAGTTAAATCATTTACAATTTTGGTACAGAAAACAGGAACTATTCCTACATTTAAAAAACTGTTTGATACTTTTCTGGAACATGGTAATGGACAGAGATTGTCCGTCTCAACTAATAAATTGAAAATGTGACTAGGTCCCTGTAAAACATAATGGTTGGCCCAATGAGGATAAAGTGTAAGAATGCCATCTGCTGGCTTGTTAAAAATATGGCCACTTAGCAAATGCCCCTACTGTAGTTCAGCATGAACTTAGAGGGCCCAATTCTGATTTTACACACCAGTATAAACCAATTCAATTATTCCAGTTGTACACTCATGTTTGGCCAGATTATGTGAATGATACCTACATTTTACTTGTACATCCATAGTGATATATAAAATAGCTTAGCTTACTCTCTTTTTTATGGCAGCAGGACTCACTGGGTTGCTTCCTGCTTTGCCCTCAAACTGAGAAAAGACAAGGTGAGAGAAAAAGGATTTGCACTTGCAGTTTGAAAGACTGCTTTTGCTGCATAGCCTCTATGTTTGGGTTGATGCCAGTGTGGCTCTGTCCTCCTTAGTCTAGTTGTATTTGATACATGCAATGCTATGTGACGAGCTCTTATTGGTAAAGATACACATATTACCAGTATAAAGTTTTATTTTTTAAAGTGATCCCTGTAACAAGGAGTGGCTAAGAGTGCCTTAATTCTGTGCAGCATTTAAACATTACTAATTTAGAAGGCATTTTACAAGAGGCTGCCAGTTTCACGTCTGAAAATGTTTGTGGACAGCAGTGGGGTCTGCCGTTTCAGCCTGATGGTCAAAAGCAGTATTTCAGAAGGTCCTGGCTCACAATCAATATACTTGGGTATATTCTCTGCCCTCTTCCACTTTCTTTGCAGAGCTGGTGCAAATTGGAGCATCACCTAGGCTGTTCTAACCTGCTCCGGGGCAGAGCCAGATAATCAGGGAACCTTATGTTTCTGGTTGTTGGTTCTCATCTTCTTTTTTTCCTGGCCTGCCCTGGATGGCTGCAGGGGGAGGGGAGCCATTCTTTCCTAGGTGGTCCCCTGTGGTCAGGTAGAGCCAGTTGAGCTGTGATCCTGCTCTCACTGGTGCTGGTCCAGCAACAAAACAGGCACAGAGCAGTGAGAGCTACTCCTTCCTTCCTTCCTTCCTTGTGACTGCAGCTGCTTCGTATGCTCCCAACTCTTAGCAGAGTAACTCCTGTGGAAGTGGTGGGAGACATGCCCCCTACTTCAGTACTGACAACCCCAAACAGTCAAAAGCCTGAGATTTGCTTAGAAATCACAAGGCCTTTTCTAAAAAATTAACATATTTCTGGTTTCTGAGCCTTCAGGATGCGGGCAGGTCACATTTTTAAGCTTTTCTCCACAACCACGAAGGTTAGAAATTTCTGTGTTAATTTCACATAATGACCTGACTCCAGAAGCTGGTGCTTGCAAACCCCCACGCCCCTCTCTCTTTCTCTCTCTCTCTCTCTCTCTCTCTCTCTCTCTCACACCCCCAAATATTGTGAGGTAAAGTAGTGAGAGTAGAAGACACGGCTACATCTCCCACTAGAGCTGGGACTGATTCAAACTCATCCATTTAAAAACTGCACAGTGTGGTCCAGGGAGCATGCTTACAATTCATAATCAAATACACATTTTCTTCTTAACACAGGCAACCTTGAGGGACATAATATGGAGCCAAGTGGGCCACCAGTTGGGTGCTACTGCTACAGACAAATGGTGAAAAATTCATTTGAACACCGTTCAGAGCATTAAAAAGCCTTGTTATTTCTCTTGAACAGTTTCTCTTTTATAAGGTACGGAGGTACATTCTAGGAGGTAGAGAGATAAAAAAAACCAAACTTGGGGGGAAATGGAGCTGCCAAGGAGGGGATCAGAAACAGGAAGGGGGGGGCGAGATTGGAGGAACAATCATGATGTCCTCCTTTTCACTCCCTAACTGTGATGATGACTTTAGCCGAGCTCAGAATCCTCCTTTCCATCACCCCCAGCCAACCGAATGGCTGTGTGGGATCCTGCTGTGCCAGTGCAGCTTGAAAAAGCTATCTATAGTGGAGCAAAATATATGGATAGTCAAAACTGAGACTCGTTAAAATAGCCAGGTAGTTGGGGGAGGTGTTGAGGAATCTTGGGTAATTTAAAGAAACTGTGCAAACATCTGAGGTGTTTTGTCAGAGTATCTTGGGGAAAAACCAGGTTGGTAAATGATGATTTAAATCCTGTTTGTACAAAACTTGGAACATGTAGGGCCAAAATCCCCGTTCCTCCTTTTTTGTGAGAAAAGGGGTGGCAAACATAGCTTTAAAGCCACCTGTGTGCCTCCTGCATTCTGGTTCTGCCCAATAATAACCGTCAGTAGGCTTTGATGCTAACTGAAGACTAACTACAATGCAGAGTGCATCATCCACCACCACCTCTTATCCCCAGTATATCTCTGTGCCAGGGACCACAAAAGGGACAGCTGTGTACGGCTGTTACACTGACTCTATGCAAGTAAGGAAATCCCTCCTAAAAGAGAAGTATTTTCCCGGGGCTAGTTCCATCTTTTCTAAGACCCCCTTTATGCTGCAAGAACAGCATAAAGTAGCTGCATCACAGGGGAGAGTCAGCGCCATAAAATGGAGGTGTGATGTTTAACGTAATGAATAGTTCTGCTTCTTTTCACTTTCCCTGAAGGGAAAAGGAAACTTACTGGAGGTGCAGGGCCTGCTCACAGTCCAAAGGGAGGGGGGAGATGAGACGGAAGGGAATTGTGCAGTAAAATGATCAAGTTGGTAGGTGAGATGGGAGCCTGACAATTAACCATAGCATATATTTTAGGACTGGATTCTGCAACTGCTTACTCTTGGAGCTTCCAGGGGACTACGCTCTATAGCGTTTTCAGGATTGGGCCCAGGGTTTGCAGCATTGATTGATTCCCATTTCTTTGTAATGCTTCCCTTTCTCAGTCTGTGTTTGTGTCAGCTATGAGTAGAAGGGACTCTGAGAGGCCAGAAGAGCTCCTCGAAAGCCATAGAGTCTCCTTCTAGCACAGTTAAGGTCAGGTTTTTTTACGTTTGAAATAAGTGCTTTACAATTAAAACTTTAAAGCAACGAGACTATTTTCTTCAAACATGTCCTCAAGTGTGTCCTAGGTTTTTAAAGAAATATTTTTCATATGTTTTTTTCTTCAGAATGCAACACTTTATTATTACAGTGGGGTGCTCCAGGGTGTAGATTGTAACAATGTGTGTGTGTCATCATCATGACACACCTTGGCTGTTAATAGCATCAGCCTTTGGTCTTTTGCCTAACAACCTCAATGCATATAGCATTGCTCCACCATAATCCAAACCCAAGAGTGTCTTATTGTTAATTATTATATCGATCTAAGGTACCTATAAAGCACTCTTCATCTTCTTATTTAAGCACTGGTCATTAGGTAGGTATTGAAGCATCTACCTAATTTTCCCCAAGCTTCAACCTCTCAAAGGTGTAGAAGAATGAGGCAGTATTAGGGCCTGAACATCCAGTCAGGCTCTTGGTGGGTGTAGATAGAGGAAACTCTATAGCAGCCACTTGGTAGTCAGAAGGGGAAAAGGCCTTTGAGAAGGGAAGCAAGGTGACACCGTTACAAGTCTGAGTTTTGCTTTTGGTTGGTTTCACTTATAACCAACAGACTCTATGTACAGGGACTTTCCATCTCCTGTGTCTGCGCAGGTGGGTGCAAATCATCATTTATTTTGATAGTAGGATGGAGGCCTGGTAGAGGGTTCATCATGGTTACCTAGCACAACGCTGAATTCTGCTTTTCTTGCTTTCTTGTGCCGTCATGCTCAGCATCACTCCAGCTAACCTGACGTTTCACAGTCATGGCTGAACACAACCTTTCGTAACGCAGACAAGCCCTCCAAGGGCAAACACAGTAAGAAAAGCGAAAGAGTTTGTAACTCAGCCCCTAGGGCTCAGTCCAGGCGTGAGGGGGAAACAATGACCTTCCCTTTGGCGTGCCTCCGCTATTCGTCCTGTCATTATTGTTGTTGCTATTTCTATTGTGGTAGCACTTGCAAGCCTCAGTCATGGATGAAGGCTCCATTATTAATCTAAGCTACTACTAGCAGTGCCCTTTGAAGTCCTCCAACCCTTGGTTAGAGAACAGGTAAATCTTTGATCCTTAAATCTCACCTAACCTTCACGCCTTTTAGGGGAGGAGACATTGGGGGACAACTTTTCAATATTTAGGTGCTGGCAGTTAAGTACCTAGGCACTTTTGAAAATCCTACTAGGTGCCTGTCTGTATTTTTAGGCACCTAAATATCTTTAAAAATCTAGCCTTTGGCTTCCGTTGTGTGAAAAATATGCAAATTATTCATTAAGATTATTTGTATATTTTGCATATGCAAACGCATATACAAATGGAGGATAGGTCCATCAATGGCTATTAGCCAAGATGGTCAGGGATGCAACCCCATGCTTTGGGTGTCCCTAGCTTCTGTTTGCCAGAAGCTGGGAGTGGCCACTGTGACGGAGTCTCACAGGAATCATGCTTGGGGTACCCTCTCGACACAGCCAGGCAGGATTCTGGTGCTGCGAAGTCTGCCATGGTCCACCCTGGGTCTCCACACACCAGTGCAGCCAGCCCCTTAAACTGGCCTCAAAGGGTCAGCCCCCTGCTCTGCTTGGAACTCCCCGCTGGGACCCCCCACCTTGGATGGGTCCCGGGGAGTTCCTCCATGCCCCAAAGGGCTAGGCATCCCGGCTTGCAGTCAGAAGCGATTCACAACCAGTGTGGAAGTCAGAAGGGTTTATTACTTCTCAGGATCCCTTGTAGAAGGACACTGCTAGCTGCTTAATTAGCGATTATAGCAGCAACCACTTGTGGAAACTCAGAGCCATGCTTGGAAGTCTACTCTCTTGACCCCTCACAGGGTACTGCCCTTCCTCTCCGCCCCCCAGACAGACTCCTCCCGCCCCTCCCTATTCTTTCCCTATTGTCTCCTTCCCGGGGCCAGATGTTACAATCTGTTCTATCTGGTTTGACCATTGAGGACGGGAGGAGAGAGGGAAGGCCAACCGCCCTCTAGTGGTCTCTGCAATGATCACACACTAGGTCCTACCACCGAAACACAGGATATATGACGGGAACACATAGGTAACATGAGAAAACTGAGGCGCACACTCCACATTTGGAAAGGGATCCCCACTATGTCACATCCGACGGGATGGATCACTCCATGATGGTCTGTTCTATTTGTTCCCTTTGAAGCACCTGGCATTGGCCACAGTTGGGAGACAGGATACTGGACTACTTCAACCATTGGTCAGACCCAGTATGGCCATTCTTATGTTCCTGTAATCAAACTTCAGTTTTTAAAGAGATCGTATGAAGGTATCTGTCGACAGCCCTGGTGAATTGAGTCCTGTGTTGACCAGCTGAGCAAGCTTCAGCCCTGACTTGGGGCTCATCCTGCAGGAGCGATAGGGCAGCTCATGCACTGAGGTCCTTCCTGCTCTTAGGCTCTGTGCAGAATCTTCTAATGGATTCAAAGCATAGCAGTGAGTTTGTGATGCGGGAGCTGGAACTGAGACCCACCAAACTTCCATTTAATGGGAATAGTCCCCAGCTGGATTCAAAGTGGTGACATACAGGTGTAAAAGTCTGTTGCCCATTAACAACCTCCTGAGACATCCAGCCCCCCCCATAGGTGCTAACTTCGAGGAGGTCAAATATATATAAAATTACATGCAGAAACACTTAATCACTGGTACATTAAGAAATGTCAGAATTAATGTTACTATGCAACCTCACTTGGTTGCACTCATGCCCCTTGCAGGTGTGCATTATGATACAATCTCTGATTAATTACATGAGCACGTACTCTTTTTTTTTTTCCCCCTCTGCATGGATCATGAGCAAGATTTGAACCCCGGCTCTTCAACATGTCAGTTGTTAGAAACAATGTAAGTGAGCAAAACTGGACCCAAACTTTGAGCATAGTCAGCTTTCTGCCTTTAAAAAACAAACAAACAACACACTAACAAGTACAGTACTTTAATTCCACTAGACCAGTGTCAGGCCTGAGCAGGTGTGCCACGGAATTTTTTGAAAAACTACTTGAAGAATTCTGAATTGGCTTATGAATATTCATGAGTTCATTTTGAGCCTATATGGTGGTGTGCCTCAAAATAATTAAAGGTATCAAGGTGTGCCACGGCAGAGAAAAGTTTGGGAACCACTGTACTAGACAGTCAGAGAATGGCAGAAATAACCACTCCGGTTGAACAGGAGGCAACCACAACAGCTGCTATATTTTTATGCAGCACACCACGCTTTGCAAATTAGCAACGTTATCGTTCCTCAGTATTTACAAGGCAGGGATCCAATCCTGCAGCCCTTCCTTATGTCAGCAGCCCTGACTCTTTTTAGTAGTCCCATTGAGTAGTCAGTGGCACCATTCATGTTAATAACTGTTGCGGGTCTGGGTTGCAGACTGATTGGGTGGCTATAATTTACAAAGTCTGCAATGTATGGAGCACTAATGTCTCCTATTATCACATCAGCCTTTTTTCCTCTTAAAGAAATGAATTTATACTTCAGTAAATTACTTCTCTTATTTTGAACGTCTTCCTGTTGAAGGTTGTAAAAGAGCATGCCTGTCTCATAGACTCATAGGCTCATAGGTCAGAAGGGACCAATATGATCATCTAGTCTGACCTCCTGCACAAGGCAGGCCACAAAACCCTACCCATACACATTTATAACAACCCCGAACCCATGACTGAGTTATTGAAATCCTCAAAAGTGAGATTTGAAGACCTCAAACTGCAGGGAATCCATCAGCAAGCGACCCATGCCCCACGCTGCGGAGGAAGGCGAAAAACCTCCGGGGCCTCTGCCAATCTGCCCCGGAGGAAAATTCCTTCCCGACCCCAAATATGGCGATCAGCTAAACCCCGAGCATGTGGGCAAGACTCACCAGCCAGCACCCAAAAAGGAATTCTCTGCAGTAACTCAGTTCCCATCCCATCCAACATTCCAACATTCCCTCTAGCACCTCCTGGTAGTCAAGTGTGGCTCTGCCTCCGTTTTCCCTCCTCTTAGGGCTCTTAAGAATTCCACACAGGTGAAAAAATATCAGGCCAAAGTCCCCTGCTGGGGTTTTACTTTATTAAGTCCAAATAAACTTGAAATAATTTCAAGACCCAGATGCAAAATAAAGTCTCTCTGGCCAGTAGTATTTCCTCTCAGGTTCAGGCAGTTGCACAGCCCTCCTTCTTGGGACTGTGTTTTTGGGCTCTCAGCAACTCCTCCAGCAGCTTCCCCAGCTGCATTCTTCAGGAACCTTTCCAGAAGCTCTCAGTAGAGTTCCCTGGGAGTTATCTTTCAGGGTTGAGAGAGGTCTACGGGTAGAAGAGCAGCAGAGGGATTTGGCTGCTGACTTCCAAGTTGGAGGACCAGCACTGAGAGCCAGAAGGTGGGGGAGCAATGGAAGGGCTTACCCCTGGTGACATCTCCATACTGGAAAGCTGGAGCCAGAGGGCTGGAGCAGGATGAGGGACAGAGGAACAGTGGAGAGGCCTACCTGATGGCCTGTCTGAGATATGAGTGGTTCATGGAACAGGGGAAGTGATGGGTGCTCCCCTTATGACAATGAACTTCCAGCAGAGAGACTGGGGGAGTTCCCATTGGGAAGACTTTGCACACCAGCTAGAAGGACTGTCCTGGCAGAAAGATAGGAGAGGATGGACAAAGAGTCCAGGTGTGGTGAAAGACGGGGAGTGTGATATATGGGGTGTCAAGGGACTAGATGTTGTGGGATTTTAAGGACGACATGCATTGGGGTGATAAATGGACTATGTTTTGTGGCTTTGATTATGGACTATTTATGCTATGTTTTTTTGTAATAAACTGGCCCCAAGGGGGTATTATTGAAGCAAGAGAGCCTGATGTGGAGTTCCTGGAGACTGAAGGAAGGACATTGAGGCAGATGTGCCTGTTCTGCTGCAGCCTGCCATGAGAGGGTGCTCTATGGGAAGTCATCCTATCACAAAGGTATGTTTTATAGCACACAAAATAACATAAAACTGTATTTTTTACAAACCAAATATCATGGTCTTTTGAGATCTTTCCCACAAATCTTCCCTGGTGAGACAAATTAGGAAATAATAGTCTGATGAAATAGTAGTGTTTGAAATCCATTTGTTCCAGGTTCCTCACTGCCTACATATGACCCAATCTGTTAGTTGCTGGGAGGAAGTGTGCTCCAGTGGATAGAGTACCTGGGTGGGTATCAGATAACTAGGGTTCTCGTCCTGGATCACTGACTGTGCAATCTCAGTCAAGTCAATTGATCTCTCTCTGTTCGTTTCCTCATCTGCAAAATGGGGATAATATCGACCCACTTTTGTAAACAGTGCCGACAGCTATTGATTCCAAGCACTAGATAAGTGCTAAATATTATTTGTATTGGGTTTTAGGCAGCTAGTAATCCCCAAATATATTTCAAGCAGATTGTATTGTCTCCCTTATCCACTGATGTTAGCTGTCAATCTTTGGAACACTGCGCTTCATCTGAATTGGCTCATCCTCTATCCTGCTCTTGGAGCCAGTTTTCCGAATGATGCAATAGCATTTGGCTGCACGCATGATCTGAGAAGCAAGCTCTTGTTCTGAATTTGTATTTTTTTGTTTGCATTGTGATAGTGACTAGAGGCTCCAATCAGGGATTGGGGTCCCATGGGATTACGCCTAAACCTCAGAGATATTTAGGCACCTAACTGCCCTTGATTCCCATGGGAGCTAGGCAGTTAAATACCTTTGAGGATATGTTTGCTGTGTTGTTTTAGCCATGTTGGTCTCAGCATATGAGAGAGACAAGACAGGTGAGGTCATATGTCTTATTGGACCAACTTCTGTGGTGCGAGGGACAAGCTTTCAAGTCACAAAGAGCTCTTCTTTAGGGCCTATATGCATGGGCAATAGAGAGTCAGTCCCTGCCCCAAAGTGCTTACAATTTAAGTAGAAGCTTAAAATCTATTCTTAATTTACACCAGAGTAATTCCAAAGTCATTGGTTGTGTCAAGAGAATTAGACCCTCATTTCTGGCCTTCAACACAGCAGCAATACTTCATTGTTCTACTTGTTATTTTGTGCGCCATCTTTGGAAATACTACATAACCAGGCTCTCTCCTTTTCCAATTGCCGAACACAATATGCAACTGTCTCCCCATTCTTCTTCCAGCATATGGATCGATATATGTGGTTTCAATTTCTACAAAACAAGCTGGATCTGAAGGTTAGGCAAGAAGAGCTGGATAAGCATTTCCTTTCATGTTCAGTGAAAGAGGTTCTGGACATCTGAGCGGATCTCACCCAGTCTTTCACTCCGAGCTGTCCTCCAGGCTTTGTGCTCCAGTGCCTTTTCACTCTCCATTAAAATATTGTTGGCCAGTGATCTCAACTAAATTCCTGTAAAATTTTGAAATATGTTTAGCTCTCATCATCTCAGAGTAAGGTACTGGAATATCAATCTAGGGAACAAACCGCTAAACCCTAAGTGGATGTATATTTTTAACTGGCAAATACTAATATGGCAATACAGAGTCCAGTCTAACCTTTTGGCTCATTTCCTCAGAGATGTGTCTCTGCAATGGGACCCAACTCATACTTGTGGTTTACTGTACTCACTCGAAGATTTCACTCCATCACACCCAGAACTGACCAGGGTTATTCATGCAGTTGTAATCTCCAGGGTCGATTAGTGCAACTGATGTCTAGAAATTAAGTCATATGCTCTGAAAAAGTTCCAAGGGTTACAAAACATAGAGTCTAGTCTGCTTAATACAGGATTGAGCACATCCCCCAGGTACATTGCACTCTGCTTTGATTCCCCGTTGAACAGAGCGTTCAGTCCAAGTTATCTGTTCTGATACCCAAAACCTTTCATGGAATTCATCATGGTTATTTGAGAGGCCCCTTTTTCCTCTGCAATCATGACCCCTGGGAAGGGGCACGCCCTCACGCTAGTAGAGAGAAGATTAACAAACTCCTCTGGGCCTGGTCAACACCAATGAGGTGTACCTGCAAGGCTTGTTCTGCCTGTAGGGGGGTAAGGCTTAAAAGAGAGAAACTTCCACAGGAAGGGGCGGTGAACTTGAAGAACACTGCCCCACTTAATGGCAGCTGAGACAGGCTCTCTGAGATAGCAACAAACCTCATCATTCTCAAAGTTGCACAGTCTAGCCTCAGAGAAGCACACCCATGAGGAAGGGCTAGACGTAGACCCCATTCAGACTAAGCTCAAAGGGCTGTTCTAGGAAGACTGCCTGGGTTCCACAGCACCCATACTTCTCTTTTTTCCCCCATGGAGTCCACTCTCCCAGGAGGGAAAAAAGAGAGGAGAGGACTTTTCTTTTATTTGCTCCAAGAACCCCTTTGGGTGTCTGCCAGGGAGCGTGGGGAGAAAGGAAATACAGTGTAACTTGGATCTGAAGCAGGGTCTGGAGGGAACTTGAGGGGATCCCTGCCTCCCACATCAGCTGCTTTCTACTGGAAAAACAAAATGGTCAGCCAGAAGGGGAAGGCTCACAGGTTCAGGAGAGAAACTTTCATTTTGAACTAATTTATGTAAGAGATAAGAATGACCATCTTTAGCATAGACACTGTCACTTTCTCTGTGTTTGTACTACACACAGTACAATGAAACCCTGATCCTGACAGAAAAGCTTGGAGTGATGCTGTAATATAAATTAAAACATCACAGAACTTACTGCTTAAAGAACTAATATAAAACTTCTTTCTTTGACTAGGCTTTCCCTCAATTATTTCTTCACAGTGTCATATAATACACACTCACACACAGAATCTCTAAACTAGTCACGCTGCACCTCCTCAATTCTGACAAGGGGAAGAGAAAAAGAATGTTTCTATTTTTAAATACTTGGCAAGGTGCGCATATACTACTACAGTGATGGAAGGTCATGCAATTAGCGCATAGATTAGAGAAATCTTTACTGAAAGATTTCATCATAGAAGAAGTATGTTTTAATGAGGTATTTGAAGAAGGGGAAGGAAGTAGTTTAGTGCATGAAAAAAGGCAGCTGGTTACAATGACAGACGATAAGAATCAACCTGCATATTCACCCAGACTGAAACTTTTTGATATGCAAAAAGGGTGTGGCTAACTTTTTAATCACTGCCCCGCCCTTTTAAAGTGCTGCATAGAAAGGTTAAAGGGACAGTGTCTATTTGTAATCTAGTCAATTTTAAAAGCAGTTACAGTTACTACACCTGTTCCTGAGGCCCTCTTGCCAACTTTTGTGGTTTTACAAGCACTCTTTTTTCTGTTTGCTATGTGAAAAACCAACACAAATGTGGGAATCTGATGACAGTTAGTTTTCATAAAGAAACCAAACAGCTTTAAAAAAAAAACTGGAAAAAAAGAGATTTTCCAGCAATGATGCAAATTTATAGTAATCTTAAAGTGTAATATGTAAAAATAGTAGGCAAAATATTGTCAGACTGCATCCTAAAGTATGTAGACAATTAAAGGCTTCAAGTAGAACACACATCTACTGGTGGCAGGCTGATAGACACAACTCTCTCAGAACCTCAAGCTGAACCATCCCATGTATCTAAAGAAACCATTATATTCACCTCAGTCTAACGCTTCAGAGTGGACAGAAAAAAAGTATTTATCTCGAACAACCGAAAAAAGGATTCATCAATAAAGGATGCAGTGGAGCCGTTGAAAGGCAGATGCCCGAAGAACTGGAGGAGCCATAGATGCAGCCCAGTGCACAGTTCCTGAGGGCAGCTCCTTCACTGCCTGTGGTCAGAGAGGGACTGATGGAGAAGGCTTTAGAGGGACTGTAGCAATTGCGATGGGATACGGGAAGGGGCTTTCTCCTAACTGCCAACGCATGCTAGCAGCCAGGAGAGCTCGTGACCTTTCTCTCTCTATGGCGGTGAGACCTGAGAGTGGGAATCCTGTGTTCGGTATCTTTAAATAATTTGCATCTCTAATAACAACCTTTACATCTGGAAGAACCTCAAAGAGACTTGCAAAATTGTGGCCTTATTCTACCCTACCCGGGATTTTCCCATGCAGGGGACAGTTATGAGTTCCCTTCTTGATGTACCTTTAGAAATAGAGTTTGCCCCCTTCAATGCAGTGGGCAGGGATGTTAGCTCTTTAAACCAGCAGGCCTCTTGACACTCAGGCAAGCCCATGCTCATGCACAGCTGCCCCGCTGACCCATCATAACAGCAGTCCTGGAGGGAAGTCTGTGGTTCTAGCAACAGTCTGTGCTACTAGCACCCTAATCTGACTGGATTTCAGACCAAAAACCTGAGGGGTGCAGAGAGAAGCGTGCTGCCAGAGAACAGACCCTCACCAATGTAACCCCCATCTGTACTATGTCCCTCTGCAAATCTGAGGGTAAGCTAATGGAGCTGCAGTAGAGAACCTCCTGGAAGAAGGCCTCTAGCACTCACTTCTGCACTCTTTCCCTTCCAGTTAGCCAAGAGCTAGGGGTTTTGGCTCTCCTCTATTTTCAGAAACAGGGGGAAGAATATTGCCCTATTTGCATAAAGCATAATTGAAATGCAGCTTCTTTGGCGTGGAGGGTGACAACTAGCACGCAGCAACCTGCACAACGGTGGAAATCTCCTAGGCTAACAAAAGGTCACATGGGATATTTAATTTTCTTGAAGGCAGACAGAAGCCCTATTTCTAAACCCGTTCAAAGCTGCATGATGCTCTTCAGCTTTAACCAGCATTCAGAATAGGGATTTGCCCAGGCTGGCTAACAAATTCTCTCTTCCTGATTATTGTGCAAGCTGGCTGCCACTGTCTTCCTTACAAATGACATTTCAGGCATGCTGCACATACATACCATAGCTAGGAAAAAAGGCACAATGGAAGTGTCAGTTTGCACCACGTTGCAGGTGTAGAGCTGGTTTATCTGGCCTAAAGAACATTAGCACAGATCAGCAGAGGCTCCTGTGCTTCCCTCTGTTGACAGTACAGGTGGTGTGGCTGGAGGAAATATGACTTGCTAGGATCCTACTAAGCTGCACCATTGCATGGCTTTGGTTTTGACCCTTTGGCTAAGTTAAAAGTGTCTTTGGGCTCAGCCCAGTGAGACCAGGCCTGCACACAGTGGCCCTAGGGAACAGGTAGGAGTGTGCACAAGGGGAGACAAGCAAGGACACAGCTCCTCCCCCTCCACCTAATAATCGACACTGGGACACAGACCTCCTGGGGCCCCTATGCTGGAATACCTACCCATGGCGCACCACACTGGGCATCGACACAGGCATTCCTGGTGAGAATGTGCAGCGCTGAAGCAAGAAGCCAAGTAGGCACATGCACAAGCAATATACTAAGGGCTTAGTGAAGATGCTATTATGCTGATGGGAGAGCTTCTCCCTTTGGCATATTTAATTCACCTCCCTGAAAGTCAGTAGCTACCTCAACAGGAGGCAGCGTCTGAATGGGGAGCCAGGTTGGTATACGTATGTTGCTCAGGGGTGTGGATTTTTCACCACCCTGATCAATGTAGTTATACTGATATAGGTCTGTAGTGTATACCTGGCCTAACTGCAGTGCCTTTATGCCAACATAACTGGCGTCAGCAAAAAGGTACAGTATAGATATAGCCTATGTCTATGCTCTGACCATGACTACACTACCACTTAAACTTATGTTGCTCAGGGGTGTGAAAAAACACTGCTCTGAGCAACTAAGTTTTGCCAGTGTAAATGGTAGTGTGCACAGTTCTATGCTGGTGGGAGAGCTTCTCCCATCAACAGCTACTGCTGCTCATTGAAGTGGTTTTATTACGTTAACAGGAGAGCTCTCTCCCGACAGCATAGAGAGACTACACGAGCAATCTTACAGCAGCGTAGCTGCGTCGGTACAGCTGTGCTGCTGTAATCTTGCTAGTGTAGGCATGATCTTCAAGTGATACAACATGGCTGAAGCTATGCTACTGCAGTGTAGACACTTACTACAGCAATGGAAGGGTATTTTTTAGTCACTGTGGTAAATCTGTGTCCTCAAGAGGCAGTAGCAAGGTCGACAGAATTCGTCTGTTGATCTAGCTGTGTCTAGAGTGGGGATTAGGTTGATCTAATTACCTCAGGCAGGAAGTAAAATTTTTAACAGCCCTGAGTGATGTAGCTAGCTCCACCTAAATTTTAAGCTATGTCTACACTAGAAACGCTACTGCTGCGGCTGTGCCACTGCAATTTAGACATCTACTACAGCAATGGGAGGGGTTCTTCCATCATTGTAGTAAATCCACCTCTTCGCAAGCAGCTAGGTCAAAGGAAGAACTATTTTGTCAGTCTAAGGCCTGGTCTACACAACAGAGTTCTGTCGACAAAAGTAATCTTTTGTCAACAGAACAGTGGAGGTGTATACACTGAAATGCTCCTCCTGCCAGTGTAACTCCCCTGCTATGCTGACATCATAAAATCACCTCAACGAGAGGCATAGAGCTTATGTCAGTGTAGTTAGGGCAATGCAGTGCCAGTGTAAATGCTGCATTCCTTACAGCTGCCTTTGGCTGTCACTCTTGTCAATTTCACAACGCCTGAGCCATGAAAATTGACAAGAAAGCCAGGCAGTTAGAGCCCAACTGCTCCCTACAACCCTGGAGAGCTGGGTGGCTGGATCCTGTTCCCAGTGGGAAACTGGGGAGGGGGTAAGGGGTTGGACAGCCTGCTACAAGCCTGGGAGCCAGTGGGGCAGCTGGGCTCCCAGAAGGGAGCTGCCCAGGGGAGCTGAGAGACTGGGCTTTCAGCTCCCCACACTGCTCTCTTAGGTCAGTGGATGTGTCCTGGGGGGGATGCACTCCAGGGATGGGTAGGGTGGACATCAGCCACTGTGGTAATTAATGGGGTGGCTGTAAATTGGTTGACTGATCTTTGTAGCGTGACAAGGCCTAACGCGTCATCTACACGGGGGCTTCGGGCGCCTTAACTGCTGCAAAGGGTGTGAAATTTTTCACAGCCCTCAGTGCTGCAATTCAGCCGCTGTAACGCTGTAGGGTAGAGCAGCCCTGGGGTGTAGCCCAGGTAGGGACCCGACAGCAAGGGTGAAAAACTTGGACAGGAACTAAAAGCCCCAAACATCAGGAGTGTCCCTATAAAACCAGGACATGGGGTCACCTTAAACCCAAGCCTTGGAAAGCTACAGGGTGGGAGAGCAGGGACCTGCTTCTTACCCACCCTGCAGCCCCCGCAGAGAGGGAGCCTGGGGGGCAGGGAGGAGGAAGCCCCAAGATTTGGCTGCTCCCCCTACAGGGACATTCTCCCGAGCCATGGTGTGAGGGAGCCGCGAGGGGGGCGCTGCGCGGCCAGGGGCAGCCCCTGAGGGGCGCGAGCAGCCCCAGACCCCGCCGCTGAGACGGCGGCAGGCGGAGAGCGGGGGCGGGGGCAGAGCTGGGCTGGCGCCTGCGCGCGCCCCGGCGGGGGGCCGGGCGCGGGCTGGGCGGGGTCTGCGGGCGCGGGGCGGACGGGCTGCGGGCCGCGTAGGGCGCCACGTCGGCAGGCAGCGGCGGCGAGCGGCGCAGGGTGGCCGGGCGGGCGGGCGAGGAGCGCGCTGCAGCCGGCGGGTGAGTAGCTCGGGGCCCGGCGCGGAGCGCGAGCAGCCCCGGGGCGGCGTCTCCGGACTTCCCCGGTCTGCTGCGCCCGGGACCCTTGCGGGGGGGTGCGGGAGAAGAAGGCACAAAGGAGAGTCCTGCCCGGGGCATCCCCGCTGGGGAGCCCGCCCCTCGGCCCCGGGCCCCGCTGAGCCGTAGGGGAGCTGCGCGGCTCTGCCGAGCGCCTGGGGCGGAAGGGAAGCCGTGTGTGTGTGTAGACGTAGCGCGGCACACGTCGCTTCTTAACACCCTGCCCTCCCCCAGAAGTTACAGCCCGAAGCCGCTGAGGCTGTTTCATGTGACCCCCCACACCCAAAATAGGGCTTGACCCCGGTGTCCCCGAGAGCAGAGCTCGCCCCTTGTGTGTGTCTGGCAGGGGAGGTGTCCGCGCTGTGTCTGGAGCTGGCGGTTGTTGCCTCCAACGTGGAAGAGCAGAAGGGGTGGGGGCAAAGAAGGAGCCCAGGCAGCTTGTGGCAGCAGCTCCAGGTTAAATCACTGCCTCTCCTGCCACGTCATTCCTGCTGTCCAAGAAAGTTCTTCCTCTGTCTTCGGGGTCCCCATTGAAAGGATCTGCGGTTACAAGGGCAGTGGTTATAATGTCACTCCAGTTTATTTTCAGGCCACACCGGACAGCCGCCTGCCTGGGGCCAGAAGTGCCCAGAGCTTACTCAAAATAGAGAGGAAATGATGTCTCCTCACAACTGATGTGGAAGTTTGCGTACATGTTCTTTGTCCTAAAATCTGATTTAGGAGATTTCAAAATATAAAATGGAGGGGGAAAAACAGTAGGGGACGGAGCAGGATTTTGTTTAAAAACAATATTCTTTGGTTTACTAGGGAGTCTGTTACATTTTAATGTGTGAACGAATGCCACAAGTGGACTGGACAGGTGGTGATATGTTGCTACCTGTGTTTGCAAGGGCAAAGAAATTGGACTACATCACATCCTTGGAGTCCTCCCCTAGTTCTCTATTAATTTCAGGATCCAGCTCAAAAGTGCCCATGTTCTTAATTTCTCCATGGACTTCAGGCTATATTAAGGATCTGTCTTTATCCTCTTCCCTTTCAATTTGTCTGGTGTTGTGACCCTCTCTCCACCCTTCCACAGAATCAAATTTATTGCAACAGTTGGTGCAAAAGCACTTACTTCTCTGCAGCTATTACTCTTTCCTTTATCTCTCTGCTTCAGCAATCCTTTCTCTTACAATTTCATCTGAAAATCTTTTCTCCCCTGATCATTCCTCTTAATTTTTCTCTCTATCTGCTATCCTTTATCAGTTCAGAATTGTTTTAGAATACAGTAATTATGTAAAATAGTAAACACAGCTTTTCCCAGTTTTTACCAGTGTTCCTCACAGTAAGTTTCTTTCCTCCTTTTTTACCGTGCATTGTCTCCTAAATTGGTTGTTATGGCAAAATATGTGAATGAGCTTGCACAAATTGTCTGCAAATAGTTCATTATTTAAACTTGGTCACTTTTGACTTAATGACTAAGTGGTGTGGCCTGAAAATAAACTCAAGTTATTTTATAACTACTAGCTGTGATGGTTGTACTAATCTGAAAGACAATCTTTGTGCAAATGTTGTTGGGCAGGTCCCTGCACTTGTTTATTAAGCTCTCAGTTGCAGCCCTATGAGTGAAGATGTGGCAGATTTCTTATAGAAAACAATTGCAGAATGTGTATAGCATTGTTACATTACTAGAAGTTTGTTTTTTTTACCTTGAGCTTTAAACTGAAATACTTACTATTGAAGCATAGCTCACTGAATGGAAATTGCTTCTTTCTGGCCAGTGTGCTTTCATAAATCTCCCTTTGAAAAAGGGATAGAAGCACAGTAGCATTTTGTAGATGGACAGGTTATTTAAATGCACAAATTCACATTAGCTTATATATGCATCAACTTTTAAGGCTACCCAGTGACCATTTGTTTAATTGTCTGTAACAAGAATAAGTTCATATTTAAAATGCCAAATGCTTTATTGCCATTAAGTCAAGGTTGCACGCACTCGGAGTTTTTATTGGTATCATGGTAGAGCCTAGGAACCTAAGTCATTGACCTAGATTCTGTATCAATTCTTAACAAAAAGATAGTCGCTGCCCCAAAGAGCCTACAATCTAATTATAAGACAAGTGTAGTCAAGAATTTAAGTATCATGGCAAAGAAGACTTAAGGAGGGATTTGAAAGAGTACAATGAACTCCTCCCATGCATAAGAGGCAGCACTGGAGAATGTACAAAGGTTCTAATTTAAAAAGTAGGTAATGAAGGCTGACATCGTTGGCAAAGTGGAGGTGGAAGTCAACATCTTGAGAGCATGAGAAAAACGTTAGGTAGTGAGGGAGAGGCCACTTCTCTTACCATGAGTTTAATGTCCAAAACACAAATCTTGAAAAACAAGAAAATGTAAAATTAAGGACCCCTTGCAGAATCTTAGCTCTGCCCCCATTTGGTTCAGTACCTTGTGCCTCTAAACCTTTTTCTGAAGTGTGTTCTCTGACTATCAGCAGCAAATACCCTCCATAGCAGTGATGCTGCCCAGAGCATATTAAGGCTCCACTGGAGTACATAAGTAACGAGTTCTGATTTTAGTTATGATGGCTGTAGAGACAATGTCAGGTTCTATTAGGGATAGGTAAGGTATTGTAATGTTCCTAGTTCTGGATATTACTACAGGGCCAGAGTTAAGGTTTGTGTTGTGTGAGGGAAATGTTACCTTGGCTCTGCACTTCAGAGTCTAACATGTTTTATTTTTTAATGTGGCAGATTACTCACTAAGTGGGCTGGTCCCTGCACAGTTCCTCAATCAGCCTGCTTTTAGTTGGTACTGTTCTTTGTTTTGAGGTCTGGTTCACAGCTGGCACCTGTGCACTTCAGCACTGATCCAGGAATGGCTCACCCTACAGAACCAAAGACCATCCAGTATTTTTCTTGCTTTACTTCTGGAGTTTGAGCCTCTTGCTGGATAAGAATAGACCAGTCCAAGGATATATGTTCTGTTTGGTTAGTTCTTCCTTTCTTTCTTTGTGTCTCACTGCAGCAAAAAATGGTTTACAAAAAGATTTATGATTTAAAACTGGAGCAGTGCTCTCCTTCTGCTTCCAGTGTGGCACTCCAACTGTTGCCGTATGCACAGCTGGCATTCTCATCCTTGAAGAAGCTCTCTCCCCTGCCCTCCTTTCCTTCACCAATAGGCTGAGGCACAGGGATTTGTTCCAGGGCGCTACCATGTTGCTTGTGTGGGATTGTCCCTATACTGCCCTCTTTCACCCTCCTGCTGAGAGTGGCTGGCATCAGCTGGGCTGCTCGTTGTCTGCCTGAAAGGGCCCCGCAGAGCAAAGTGATGGGAGCCGGCCCTTCTTGGTACGAGGAGACTGTGTAGGTTCCACTGGCCAGGGGCCGAGGAAAGGGGTGGCCGCTGTCCTGCGGGAGATGTCCCACTCAGTGCCCATGTGGAGATGGGAGTTGGTAGAGTGGAGTACAATGAGCCAAGCCCAGGGGAGGAACTGTGCTTCAATAAACATTCCTGTCTCTGTCGTTTTAAACAAAAAACAAAAAACTGGTCATCTGGGGGAGGGGGAGTATGTCAGGTATCCCTGGATCAACTGATCTCAGATTTGCCCTGCCTACTGCACCCTGGCCCCAGGATGTTAGTTAGGATGTTAGTTTTCAGGCTGATCTCACTCTATGTAGGTTTTAGAAGGGCTTTAAAATTGGGTTTTAAAAAGAAGTCTTGTTTCTGCATAATAATACAAACACTGGGCATACTACTATGTTCTTACTGCATTTCTAGCTGAGTGTATGGTACTGTTGATGGGTTGCCTTGTTTCAGAAACCCAGCAAACTTTAAACCAGTCACCTAAAGTAACTGAAATAGATTTCTTGAGGGACATCAAAAACAAGACATTGCCCTCTTTTGGAAGGTAGCATGACCCACAGTGTGTCTGGGTGGATGCTGAACGAATAATACTTAGCACTTTTAACCATAACGCTTATCACTAATCCAAGGTTTAAATTAGGATATTAGTAGTCAGGGATAATCAACATGGCCTAGGAGTGATACCCTGATGAGAGCCTTAATGCGAAGGCTTTCCTTCCAGTCTTCCTTCTTACCCCACATTTACTCTGTAGTAGAAAGTGCTAAGATTCTTTCTAAGGTGCTGTTCTTTGACCCTTGTTTTGGGGGTGGAGTGGGGGGTTCCATCTTTTGTATCAGCCTGTGGCTAGTAGGTGCCAGATACCACAACCACAAGGGACTTCAAAATGTAAGGGAAGAGGAACTCTTCCCTCCCCACCTCCCCTCCCCACCCCCTCTTCTCCAAGCCTCTTGACTGACAGGAGCGTATGGGGGAAAGTAGTTCTCCACTCCTTTCTAAGCTTCACATGCTAATTGGTTGGTTTGGAGCACTTTTCCCAGGTAAATAATTCCAGTGCATACTGCAGCTGAT
The DNA here is from genome assembly GCA_007922155.1 of Mesoclemmys tuberculata. Taxonomy (NCBI): domain Eukaryota; kingdom Metazoa; phylum Chordata; order Testudines; family Chelidae; genus Mesoclemmys; species Mesoclemmys tuberculata. The sequence goes on along the minus strand of ML675616.1, from coordinate 87,516,329 downwards.
TCTCATAGTCTTTCCAAGCAGAAGTGGCAAAGTAAAAATTGACCTGATTCTTGTAAGTTTCACTTCTTCCCACAGGATTCTGAATAGCACCACTGAAACAAATCAGTATGTAGCTTTCACTCTTCTGGTGCTGCTTGGGACTCTTGTGAGCTGCAGAGACACTGGAGTTTTCTGTTTGCAAACTCAGAAAGACAGTGCTTTATTAGTTCATCTACAAAACCATAACAGCTAGAAACTAAACTCTTTTAAATGAAAGCTAAAATTCTGCGCACACAGCTTTCTTAGGAGGACCTCTATCTTGTTAAGGAAAGTTTCCATCTTGACACTTAGTTCCCAAGTCTTGCACATGACACCGTGTGGACTAGGTGGAGATTAATCCCTGTTGTCCAAGACCACAGAAGGTTAGAGGTGAAATAAAACTCATGAAATGTTGGCTCCCTACTCTAGTACTTATCAAATTGTTTTGGGGCAGAGGGTGTATAGTGAGAGGCCACAAATGCATGGCAGAATGGACACAAGTAAGGAATGCACTTTGGAAACACGGCTTTGTAATATGTTGTTAAAATATTACTTTCTCTTAGGTTTATATAGAATATAATTGTGGAGACTGCTGAATGAAGTAATATTGGTAAGTGATGACCTTTGTTTTATTCAGTGCAACATGACGGTTACACAACTAATCTTAGAATTTTCTAACACTTCTGGTTTTGTTCAGGTACCTACAGCAGTGTTAATTTTATCATTTTGTACTTCCTGAGTAGACTTGTATTTGGCATCTGTAGTAACTCCTGTGCATAAGGTTGCAACCCATGTTCATTTTCTATTCTAAAGATCTTTTTTATATTATTAATAACTCTGTAAAACTTTCTTTTGGGCTGAAACTTTCCACATCTCTTGTCTGCTGAGAATGAGGGTTTATGAAAGAATAGTCAAAACCTTTTCAGCCATTTTTTGAGTATGGAGAATGATAAATATTTCTGCCAGTATATTAAAGAAAAGAAACTGCAATTCCTGTTTTAAATAGCTTTAATACCTCGTAGGTTTAGGTAGAAACAGACCCTAGGTTGGAGATGTGCCTCTTGGTCAAACCAAAATGGATTTTCACTAAGTTAAGGGTTTAAAAACTGGACTTGACATGTGCACTGGGTTTTAACGTACAGTAAGCTTTTTAAACTAATGCTCTCCTGGTGTTTTGTTAGCACTGTGCACATGTGAGAGGAAATAGAAAGAAAAATACACTTGCACATGCAGTGGAATGTGGTATATGCACACTCAGGACATGCAGAGAGAAAGTGCTTCACAGAAACCTCGTCTCATTCTATATGATCTAGTCATGTGAATTAAATGAGGCAGGGTTTCAAGAGCCCTTGCCTCGTTGAGAGCGTATCATGCGTATTCTAAGAACTTATTTCACATGAAGGACTTTCCATCAAAAAATTACATTCAAAGTAGGGTAAGATTGCAAAGTTATGCTGAAAAATCAGGAAGTGCCAAAATTCAGGTTCCTTGTACAACTTTAACATCATTGCTTGTGCATACGCATTATGATACGTCTCTTAGTTACATTTCTCTCATTCAGTATCTGGGTTGGATGGTGCGGGTGGAATGAGGCAAAAATTCACAGAACCCTTTGTTTTTGGCTACATTCTGTCTGCAATTACCCATGTAAATCTGGATTTATACTGTAACTGAGGATACATTTTTCTGTGGACATAATATACTCTGTAATAAATGAGAACACGTTCCAGAACACATTACAATGAATGAGACACATTCTCTCATTGAACAGTGAGAATAAAAATAAATACTCAACAGCTGTCTCACTCACTGTGTTCTGTCCAACCTGCATAGTCTGATATAAGAGCCCCATACAAGCTCAGCAACTTCTAGCAAGCAGTGTCCTTTAAAACCCACATGGGCCTACCTTGTCCCTCTAACCACCCTGCAGTTTCTTGCACTAACTTGAGGCTGGTCTACACTAGAGTTTTGTCAACAAAAATCAGATTTTGTCAAGAAAACAAGGGAGGCGTACACATTCAAATGCTCCTCCCACCGATGTAACTCCCTTGATGTGCCGACATAATAAAACCACCTCAACAAGAGGTGTAGGGCTTATGTCGGCATAGATAGGGTGACGCAGTGTCAGCGTAGACGCTGTGTTCCCTTATGTCAGTAGTTCCCCATGTTGTTCCCCATGACAGATATCAAATTATATTAGAATGTACACAACTTACCCCTTAACCTTCTCTGAGCTCCTTGAATATATTTAGTTTAACAGTCTATCCCTACAAGGCATGTTTTTAATGCTTTTAATGAGTCTCGTGGCTCTTCTCTGAACACTCTTCAACATCCTTCTTGAATTTTGGACACCAGAAGTGGACACACTATTCTAGCAGCAAATACAGAGGTAAAATAACCTCTCTACTCCTTCTCAAGATTCCCCTGTTTATGCATTCAAGGATCACGTTAGCCCTTTTGGCCAGTGCGTTGCACTGGGAACTTGCTAGTCAGTAATTCTCAATATTTGTCATAACATGTCTTTTTTTTTTTTTTTTTTTAAAGCTATCCTTTAGTTCTCTCATATGGTAACTGATCTTAATTGAAGATTGGAATTCATTACACTTTTATTAGCAATTCAGTCACTTCACTCTTATGTTCGCTCAAAACTCTTGGACTTATAGACTTTTTTCTCCATTAGATTCTGTGTTTGCAACACCTTCTGCATGGACATCTGAGTCCCTTATATTACCTCATCTTTATTACCCGACAAGAGTAAGTCTGAAGTACCTGTCTCCCCAACATAGTCTGTACTGAAGATTGATGCAAAGAATAACTTAGCTTTTCTGCAGTGTCCTTATGTTCCTCAGTTGCTTCCTACTGGCCCAGCATCTCACAGACTATCTCCTTCTGATAGATATAGATATACTTAGCTACTTGGTCTTCAAATTACTTTTAGCCCTGCTAATTGCAGTCTTACATTTTATCTGCCCATCACTTATGCTTGTTTCTGTTGTCTTTCAGGTTAGATTTCCACTTTCTGAAGGATACCTGTTTTGGCTCAGATAACGTATTGATCCTTGCCATTTAACCAACCATACTGGTGGCTTATTTTTTTTCTTGCCTGCTTAGTTCCTTTTCTCTTTAAAGGTATGTATGTGTTCAGAGAATTATGCTCTAGTAGCCTCCATGATAAGTCTAAGAACTCTAAACTGGAAACTAAAATTAGGGTCTTTCTTGACTAGATATAGCCCTGCCTGAAATTCTGTGCGTCAGTACTAGTTATTCATATGATGTTTGAGAGTATCAAATTTAATTATATTGTGGTGGCTATTAAGGGCTCAACTGTGGCTACTACTTGAACAAAATCCTTACTTAGGACTGAGTTGAGAGGTTTCTCCTCTTGTGTGTTCTAGAACAAGCTAGTCCAAGAAACAATTGTATAGTGAAACATCTTGATGGGCCTCTATGTGGATACTTAAAATAGCCCATTATTAGTTTTGCTGCCTTTCCTAGTCAGGAGACCAGTAATATAAACCTCCTAGTATATTTTTATGATTTGAAATTTTTACCCATTCAAATTTGCTGTATGTTCCCCATCACTCCAATTGTCTCTATATTCTAAAGAATATCTTCCCTACCCCACTGCTACCATTTAATCTGTTCTTCTACAACTTATAGCAAGGTATTGCAATATTCCATTGGCTTCTTCACAACCCCCTTCTCTCCAACAACTGTAAGGCAATCCCTCCAAGGCAAGGTTGAGACATGCTAGTGAGGTGAAGAAGCTTGCACTGTATCTGCTGACCCAGTTCTATGCATAAAAATTCCATGTTCTACAATTCTTCACCAGTATTCAATCTGGGGGGGGATGAATCTGAACTTACGGAGAGCCAGCTGTTTGCTTATTATCTTATACAGAAAAGAAGTTCCTTTTGGGGGAACTATCATGTGCATGTATTTAAATTTAAAAATTGTTTCAGATTTTGCCAAATGTATACAGTAGATGTGAATTTCTTTTTTAGGCAATAATGAATCAAACGGACAAAAATCAACAGGAAGTTCCTTCATACCTTAATGATGAACCACCAGAAGGTAAATACTAGGTTTCTATAATCTTATTTGATACTAAGAAAACGAGCTGACGGGCAGTTCACTTCTGAAAAGAATGACTGTGAGAATCACTTACTCTTGCACACAAGGATCAAGCTAAATACTTTTATTTTTATTTTAATGACATTCTTTTACTGCTGTTAGCCCTGAAGAATTAATGCGTTTACGATTGAGTGAGCTGGATTGTGTTCTGGCTGCGCAACAACAGAATTGTTTACTAAGTTGCAATTTATTGCCCTGTGCAAACCCATTGAAGGCAGTGAGGTTGCACAAGTATTAAAAGGCATAGTTTGAAGACTGAGTTTGCATAAGTGTAACTGAGAGCACAGTTTGCCTGTTGAATCTTTTTTGCTAGTGTTCATGTATGAGATGGGAAGAGCTCTGTTTGATTATCAGATCCCAGGCTGTATCGGAAAGGCTGGCAATTTGATTAAAAAGATTTCTTTTCTAGTCAAAAGTACATCTGATACAGAAATCATTGAGACAAACACTGAACCTGACAACCAGTTTTGAAATCTGTCTTCACAGGAGAACCACTCTGGGTTACTTAAACTTGCTGGATTTTATAAAAACATCTTAGTCAACAGAAACTGGATTTATTTAAAATCAAATCTGTTCACTTTTCTGACCAGTTTTTCCTCTGTTAGTGCTGCAGAGGAAACATGACTATTGGTGCGCGAGCTGGATTCTTTTCTCGGTTACGCATCAGTAGAATTATTATCCGAGTTCTGTTTGCAGGATCTTTTTAGGAGATGACAAGCCAGACACGCATGCTTTCAGCAGCCAAGTTGTCTGTGTTGTGCTGGATGTTTTTTTTTGTTTACAAACTTAGCATGCTTCAGATGGAGGTCACTGAGTGACAAACACTGAACCTATGATCCCACACTCTTCAGTCACACTCCAAATATAATAGTACATGAAAGCTATATTTGTGTGCAGGCATTTTCTAGCTTGTTGCTAAGTCTGTAAGAAAATGAAGGGGCATTATGGCCTGGCGCAGGAGGTCTCAGCTCCACTTAAATTTGGCTCACTTGCCCCTCTTTCATGACCCAGTGGCAGAAACAGATGAGGAGGGCAGGGCTGGCCCTACTTGCTGGCTCTGTTTTATGCCAAGTGCCCCTGCTGGCACTTGGCCCTGCTGCAGGCATCAACTTTGCATTTCGCCTAGGTACAGTTCTGCTTCCACCAGGCGGTGGGAGCTGGGCCCACCGGGCAGCAGTGGTTCTTCTGTGACCTTAAGAACTTTGCATTTCATGGCTGCCCAGTATCACTGAGGGATGGGCTTGGGGAGGCCCCAGTGAGTGGGGCCACGTAGGAGCTGGGGCTTGTGCCTTCCATGGGCTGGGTAGAAAAGCTCCAGTGATGGCAATCCAGGACGCTCTGAGCTGGTGCTGGCTGTAGGGGCTTGGACTCCCTGCCCTAGCCCGGGGATTGGAGGAACGGGGTGTGAGTGGAGGTATCCAGCCTCTTTTAAAGGCTAAAGGGCCCTGCTGCCAACTTAGCATCTGTTCAGCTACAGGACAATAGTTCAGGTCCTGGACACACCTCATGCTGCAACTTTAACAAACTGGCCACAGCTTTTGGACCAAAAAATCACAACTTTCTTACAGCCTTAGTTACGCATTTAAAATGAAATGAGTTATTTACTATTTAGTAGTGCCTCCTGACTGTAGAAAAAGAGGTTCCAGTGGGTTAGTACTGTTCTGTTGATAACAGTAGTGAGGGATAACCAGTATAAAATGCGGGGCTGGCTGAGGAAGAAAAGAGAGTGGATTCCCTAACACAGTGGTTCTCAACCTCTTCCATGCTGTAAATTCACGTTAAAAGTCTTTATCGCTTTCCGATCTTAGCTAAAAGGAAAAGGAAGGTGGTCATAATGTTCTGAGACCTGTTCACAACCCCCTGTAAAGCCTATGCTCTCTAGCACGGTGGTTCTCAACCTGCTGTCCACTCAGCACCCAGCTCTGGCCCACGTGATATCCTCAGGGCCATGCAGGTAGTGTTGGATGCGGCCCACGATGATAAATATGTTAAGATCCACTGCTCTGCCATGTTGTGCCCAGGTGTAGTTTTTAAAGAGATACAGAAGAACCTCAGTTACGAACACGGTGGGAATGGAGGTTGTTCAAAAACTCTGAACAAAACGTTATGGTGGTTTTTTCCAAAAGATTAGAACTGAACATTGATTTAATACAGCTTTGAAATTTTACTGTGCAGAAAAAAAATACTTTTGACTAACTTCAGTGAAACAAGCAGAGACAGTTTCCTTACCTTGGTAAATATTTTTGTAACTTCTTTTATTTTTGTAATAGTTTTATGTTTAATACAGAACTGTACTGTATTTGCTTTTCAGTGTCCCTGCTGTTGCCTGATTGCATACTTTCAGTACCACATGAGAGATGTGGTTGACTGGTCAGTTTGTAAATCTGGGGTTTGTAACTGTGGTTCTACTGTACTGTTGTTTTTAAGTCCTAGAGAATGGGTTGTATTTAAATGTTTTGCTCATATTGAGTACATGGGGGAGCTCAAATGAATTTTCAGTCTTTGTGGAAGAGAAATGAGACAGCTGTGCTTTTCCCAGCTTCCTACATTCATTATTTTGAGCAAAGTAGATTCCCAATTTAGCAGTGGTATCTTGATCTTTCTCCAAATGTTGCTTTGTTAAAAATTCTTGAATTACTCAAGGTAAAACTCACATCTTCATCCCTTTGCGTCATGCAAACTAATGTGGCAACACCCTATTAGAGAACATCAACTGACTAAAGAGATGTGGGAAGACAAGTGAGAGGAGAAGATTAAAGAACTGCAATAACTGGATAACAGTGAAGGGGAAAAGTAGAAGATAAAATGGCAAAACCGAGAAGGAAGGGAATGAAAACCCCTATGGAGGGGGTGGCTGCTCATTTGTTACCAAAAAACTGGCTGACGGGAAGGATTACAGAGAGGGCTAACTGTTCCCCTGCCCCTGCAACGGGTTATGGAGGGGAAAGATGTTCAGACTGAATGTAAGCAAGAGAATAAATACAGGGATTGGGGGGGGGGCGTAGCTGTAACCATGTATTTGGGATGGCAAAACTAGTAAGAGGGAAGAAAATGTATGCAATAGTAAATACAAATCTTGCAGGTATTTTGGAGTTTTTTGGATACATTTCTGACTCTTGAAAAATTGCCCTTTCCAACTAGCAATAAACACCCCAATAATTTGAGTAAAACATTTGTTACATATTGTTTTCCCATCAAATCAATCCAGTCTTAATCATGAAGGTGTGATGTTACTTAATCTCACCTGTATTATTATGAAAGTGCAATCCATTGGATTCAGAAGGCTTTTGTTTTAGGATGTCAGATTCTAATTTGTCTCTTAAATCTTAGAAGGCTATATTCTGATACCTTACTTAGTTTGATTAGTGTCTTATTCTCTGACTGTTACCATTGACTTCAGTGGGACTGTCTCATGGCAGAATTTAAGTGGAGTGGCGAAGGAAATGAAATAGAACTCTTAAGTGAGGCAAAAGTTCTGAGGATGTCCTTTCAATTTCAAATGCAGACTTCAAATTGAATGTACTTAGTTATGCAACTTCTGTAATTATGTTAAGTTGCCCTGAAGAACTTTCTGGCCTTATATGCCATGTGGGGACTTCATAGCTGATGCAATTCTAAAAATTCAGCCCTTTAAAGAGATGGCCAAACAAGAATGCCTGCCAGTTTCAGTCTTGGCATGAAGATCAATTCTTTAAGAATTTTTTGGCAGGCTTCTCTTTTGAGGAAACGCTTAAGTCACTTGATCAGTCTTTTGTCAAGTAATAGCATAAATGACTCCCAAGTTCTACAGAAGTGACATCTGGCAAGTTAAGTCCCAGGAGGTTTAACAAAAAAGGCTGGTTATAAGATTTCTGGATGCAAAGTACTACAGAATTGCAAAGTATTTTATTTATGTAGAGCAGTGTTGCTTTTTATGTGTCTAGTGCCCTCTGCAAGTTAGAAAATATAATTACCCTTTGAAGACTGCAATCATTTCATACCAGCATTCACTGTAAGTCTTGGTTCCATAGGCAGCTGGTTGTTTTGCTTGCATGATAGAGCCAACATCTTGAACAGGTGCTATTGACTTACACATTTTCTGCTTAAATAAACAGAACATTCCTAAATTCTTTCTTTCTTCATTGTAATTATCAGAAACAAGGGGCCAGTTAGAGAACAGTAAGCTTCTTGGAACAGATCTAAAAATGCTGGTAGCTGTGAGGAACATTGTTAGTCCTGGCTGCTTAACTAATATGCAGCACAAGAAGAAATGAAACAATGTTGTTACCACTGTCCAACTATGTGGTTTTACTAACACACATACTCAAATGAATTATCAATAGGCTTTTGACTAAGGATTTGCCACCTAAAACAACTTGAGGAAAGTGGGACACCAAGTTCTTTGCTGTTCCTTTTTTTGGAAAATATATTTAATAGCATCTTTCTGGTTTGTTGTGACCAGGACTTTTCTTCTAATGTTAATCTCTATTAGTTATGAGAATCGATAGCAAACTTCAGTAACTAACTTCAGTATGGCAAAATCCCTTTTCCTACTCACTCTATACACATTGATGTTGTTGAGAATGAGAGTTAGTCAAGCTATCTTTTTGACTGACCTTGTAACAAGATCTAGAACTCCTGTCATATCAATTGTTACTGTAGGGTACCAAAAGATTGCAATCAAAATGTAGATAATTCACAGAACTTGATAAACTGTTCTTTCAGTCTAGAATACGTCAAAGGTCTGGTATATTGGAAAAACATTTAGTATTAAAAATGACACATAATACAAGGGTATTAAGCAATTATGACTTGTATATTTCCTGGACAGACTTACCAGGTTCTGAGATGTTGAGTCTTGGGCCTTTTCTACATTAGCATTTGTGCCAGCAAAACGTTTGTCACTCAGGGATATGGGAACCCCCCCTCTGCCCCAGTGACATAAGTTTTGCTGGCATAAGCGCTTGTGTGTATAGCGCGATGTTGGCAGAAAAGCATCTCCCACCAACATAGCTACCACTGCTTGTATACGTGGTTTATCATGTTTGTGGGAGAGCTCTTTCCCGTCAACATAACACCGCTACATAAGTGCTGTTAAAGCAGCAAAGCTATTTCGATGCAGCTGTGCCACTGCAAATTTTAAGTGTAGACTAGCCCTCAGTGTGTTCCTTACACTACAGGGTTTTGTCTACAAATGTCAGGTTTTGTCGACAAAACAATGGAGGTCTACACATTCAAATGCTCCTCCCACCGACGTAACTCCTCTGCTATGCCGACATCATAAAACCACCTCAACGAGAAGTATATGGCCTACATCTGTGTAGATAGGGCGTCAGTGTAGATGCTGCTTTCCTTACACTGGCTGTTGGCTGTCATTGTCAATATCACAGCTCCTGTGGAGCCCATTGTCATAAGAGTTATGTAGCTCCTGAACTACTTCATTACTACAGCCCTTTATTGGTGCCCTGCTGTCTCTGAAACATGTTTCAGAGAGAGAAGAGCAATAGACTTGGTGAGGACTTAGCACTGTGGGAGGTAAATGAACAGTGACACTGTAGAATGCTGTTTTGGAACACTGTCTTCAGGCTAGTCTACGTTGGAAGCACTACACTGGCACAGCTGCACAAATGTAGCACTTCTGGTGAAGACAGTCTTTGCCAACAGGACAGCTCTCCCACTGGCATAATTATTCCATCTATGTGAGAGGCAAAGTAGCGTTGGTTTGGACAGCACTTACGTTGCTCAGGGGGATGGCTTTTTTCTCACCCCAAACAACATACATGATATCGACTTACATGGTAGCGTAGACCTGTCCTAAGTGGAGTTTGTGTGTGTGTTGTGTGCTTAAAAAAAAAACACTCTGGTATTAATGAAGTAAATTCCAGACACTGAAACTACCATGCAGACAAATGGTCTCAGTGCCTTTCTGTATGGTGGGACTAGGCTAGTTTGTCAGGTATATGTATGGAAGCTTTTTTAACCCAGCATCTAATAGTGTTGAAAATTACAAACTGCTTAAAAAGCACTCTATTTTTTATAGATGATAAAATGCTTCTATAGTTTAAGGTAGTGTTAGCATTTCCACTATCAGTTGACTGTGTCTCTTTCTCTCTCCATCTTGAAGCTTATATTAGAAACTTGGAATGCTAAAATGTGGAAGAATAATGGAGATGGATTTCCAATTTTAAGCTAGTTTAGGATGTTTTCCTGAAACACTGAAACTTCCTCTTAGTTTCTGAATACTTAGTCATACCATAAATTCAGAATAGGGTCATCTTATACAACACTTAAAACATGTAATGAGCTTTATAAAACACATAGTCCATTTGTTCTTTTTTTGTACACGCCTAGCACAATGGGGTTCTGGTCCATAACTGGGATTTCTAGGCACTGTGATAATACTAACAAAAATAATGCTCCCCAGAGCTTATCAATTGAACTTTAAGCATAATGCCAGGAAGGAAAAACAAGGGAGGCATAGAGTGACATACAGCAAGATGCTGTGGTTTGAGTTCTTCCTGTGTGTTTTTACTGGTTTTTTTCTGTAGGAAGTCTTTGGTTGCAGTTCTTAGTGCCTTTTGGGGTAGTGGCACTTCAGGACACTGGTGCATTTTATTAAAATGTTTTTAGATATGTTGAATTCCCCCAAAAGTAGAATAAGGGCTAAGCGTAAGCAAACTGGATTTGGGTGCCTGGTGGCAGGGAAGAGGTGCGTGGAGCAAAGAACTGGCCTGAACTTCTTCTCATCTTTGTTGCTTCTGTTGGATGCCTGTTGGGTGATCCTTCCTTCTACCACCACCCAAACAAAACAAAAAACCCAACCAAATAGGCTTGTTTCAGACTGGGATTTCCAACTCGCAACCGCTTCCCAACATAACTTTTTAGTTCAGCTTCTTCTGTAGATCTTCCTGTAGGGCGCAGTACGTAGCATACTCTGGTAGTGAATTGGAGATTTGTCATTTGGTGAGGCAGCCCTACAGCAAAAAAATGGAATTTTTCAGTAGCCAAAGCCAGGCAGAGAGGTGCATGGGAGGTAGTGAGGTCTTCAGGGGCTGAGGTGGAACTGACACCTCAGGCAGGGGATTGGGAAGAAAGAGAGATGAAGATTAGCTGTTGAAGGGTTGTGTGGGGAGCCTCAGAGTTTGGTTACCCTTTGAAGCTGATCTAAACTTGATTGACACTTGGAAGGCTCACTGTCAGTTATTCTGTATTGTGGAAGAAATGGCATCAAGACATGACTCTTAACTGAGGAAAGCCTATCTTGCCTTTCAACAAGAACTAACCTTGGGAACAGTGATGCTTTCCAGGCAGCCAGTCAAAAGAGTGTGTAAGATACGTGTTATACAGTGTCATGCCATTAAAAGGAGCAATGGTTACGAATAAATTGTGTTCTTTCAAAGTTCTTAATCACTGAATTGAGTGTTTACACTTTTGTCCTTTAGGTTCATTGAAAGATCACCCACAGCAGCAGCCTGGCATGCTTTCTCGCGTGACTGGTGGCATCTTCAGTGTAACAAAAGGAGCTGTTGGTGCCACAATCGGTGGTGTAGCCTGGATTGGAGGAAAAAGTTTGGAAGTGACCAAAACAGCTGTTACAGCAGTGCCTTCCATGGGAGTGAGTCTGGTTAAAGGAAGCGTTTCTGCTGTGGCTGGGGGCATTACAGCTGTAGGATCTGCTGTCACAAGTAAAGTGCCTTTAACAGGGAAGAAAAAAGATAAGTCTGACTAAAAAAGGACTGAGACCTACTTGATCTCCATAATATTACATCAGTGGCATTGGAATCTGCTAAGATTTGGACTACAACAATGCCACATTCCTAAACACTTATCTTCTAAAGAACCGTGTGAAACTTTTGTTTTCCTCTGAAAGGATAAAGAAGCTGACAATACAGTGTACGAAGGTTCATTTAAAACCTAGATTCAAGCTTTATATCTGGTGAAATGTTACACTTGATAAATGTAGAACCCTAGTATATGTACATGAAGTGATAATACATCTTTGAATATTCATTTACTGTAAATCTTTTGCAGTATGGGACTAAAATGTGAAAGCAAAAAATTTTAGTTGGCAATCTTTGCAGTACTATATGGATGATGTGCCAGCTACCATTCTTAGTGGTTTCTGCATCCTCTTGGTAAGGAATCCTTGAAATGTGCAAAGGCATCTTCCGATGTGCCTGATCGTTTCATATATTTTTGCTTTTTGAAACTATTTTTATACAGATTATAAACTCTCAGTGGATGCATTCTGCTAGTGATGGCTAGCAAGAGAAACAACAGAAAACGGTGCAGAGGTGGGGGTAGGGGAAAAAAGTATGCTTAAAATGGTTTGCGATAAAAGACATCTTAAAAGTTATGTTTGCGATATACCGATTTAATGATTCATGCCTTATGGTTGAAGAACTTTCTAATGTCCATCATTTCAATGCAGTTCATAGAACAAGCTTTAGATGCTTTTGTATATGTGTTGATATCTGAAACTTAGCCATCTTTTACTAAAGACAATACTGCTAAATCTCAGGTGTATTTAAAGGTATCACTATCACCTGCAAATGAAAATTACTACTTGTAATAAGTGAGTTCTATTAGCTAGAACACAATAGAAGAAAATGGCTTAATTTCAATTAAAACAAGGTTCATAATCTATATGGTAATGGATGGCAACCTGTAGCTATCTTGGGAGAAATTCTTTTGCTGTGAAGCTGGAAACCACTGAAGAAAGATCTAATTGAAGTAAAGCAGCTGTGTAACACATGACATACAAGTTTAGTTTCTTGCTTTAATCCGTCAACATCTCCTATAACCAAGATATAAAGAATTTTTCACTACATTTGTATCTCAAGTACACTTCTGCTTAAAACATAGCACTGCACTCTTTAAACAAACAAGACTGATAGAATGTTAAGAGGGGAAATGCCATCTCAGTGAATTGCATGAGGATAGCTTTCCAACCTTGACACACTTTAAATGGGTGCATTCCCACAATTCCTCCAGGATGTGCATGACACAGGCTCTGTTGTTCAAGATCTGCTGACAGCGGCTAGAAGTAACCTTTTGGCAGCCTGTAAAAGATGGCGCAAGTTTCATGTGAACATTCTGTATGCAGTATTTTCTAAAAAGTATGTCCTTGCAGAGAATTTCTAAGCATGTGAGCTTACTTTTAAGTGGTTATGGTTGTACAAGGAAGAGAGAGATGTTTTTGTAGAAATTAAAAAAGGTCAAAAGGTATCACTTGTCTAAAATTTTTATTCCTGTTAACTGACATTGATGAGGTAAACTATTCGATATAAATTAGTCAGCTAGTATGTCTGAACCATTGGGACTTCGCTGTGATTTGGAGCAGCTTTCTTCATTAGACAGCATTGCTGTTAAATATATATTTATCTGATAGTTTTCTAGCTACTCTGTAAAAGTGGAAATGAAATCTTAAAGTCCGTGGGTTTTTTAAAGATTCCAACAAAAGGAATTATTTGCCATCTTGCTTGCGTAAAGCATCTGCTACATACCAATTTCTCGGATCGAAGAGGACCATGTAGTAAATGTAGCTTCATCATCTGATAGTTCAGAGCCCTTAACACAGTGGCGTGACAATCAACTATACAAAGGTTCACAAATATTACTACAGTCACTGTTCATCAAAACCCTTACTAATAATCGTTATGGAAACAACTGGGATTTTAGAGTGTTAAATTTAAAACAAACTCCTTACCCTTTTTTGATAAGCTGTTTAAATGTTATTTTTAAATAACAAACACTATGACACTTGCAGCAAACTAAGCATAGCCTGAGAAGTTTCTTGCGATAATCTATACAACTCTACCACCATCTTGCAGCATGTGTTAGGAGCAAAATGTATTAGTCAATGATTCTTGTAACTAAATGCTTTAAAGTAGCGTGGGGTTTTTAGTTTAGAGCTTGAGCCTATACTGCCTGCGTATTTTTATTTTCCACTTAATGTATGACTGTCACCCTTATTTCAAAACCTGTTCTATTCTGTCCTGCTTGGAACTTGTGAAACATTAAATTGTTGCAGTTTTAACTTCTTTTGACAGCTTCCTTTCTAGATGTGGGGAAGGTAAAAGAGGAGAGGTGATTCTACCTATGAGTTGAGTAACTTGCTGCGGGCCGGGGGTCTCCATATTACATTATTACACCCAAAAGTGTCATTGATGATTTAAAATACTGCTCAAAGACCCCAGCCAAGACTGCATCTCCATTGTGCTTTACAGCCCTATTGTGCTTTCAGCTGTATGTACAGATAGGATGCAGCAGGGACTCTATCTTATTGTTTAAACAAGAAAAATAGTGGAAGAAAGAACATTTTCCTCTTTTTACTGATGGGGGAACTGAAGCATAAAGAGAGAATTAATTTCCCCAAGGACCAGTGAATTATAACAGCCCAGGAAACTCAACGCTGATCTCCAAAGTCACCATCCAGTGTCTTCATCGCAAGTCTCCGCCCCAAACAGTTTACAGTCAAGAAATAAGCTTGTCTTTGTGATTCCATGCTTGGAAAGTTCTTCGGCTGTGAAACTCAGACTTTCCCAGTTCCAAAAGGGAGATGTCCACGCTCTGGCTGCCATAGACAGTTCTTTGTTCCTTTATGGAAAAAGTTCTATGCAGCTTACTCTTTTTCTCTGAAAAGATCTTACATGATTTTTAAAGAGATTTGAGGGGTTGGGACAAGAAAAAATAAGGGTTACAATATAAGTGATTCTCAATTCAGATGTGCATATCATGAGGGGCTCAGTTTTATGGGTGTTAAAGAAGTCAGAGGAGCAATAATAAAGATAGGAGTTCATCAGATATGGTTGGAAAAAAGGGCAAGATTTGTACACAGGCTGTTTAGAGGAAAACAATGGGGAAATACAAGATAAGTACCAGGTTACAAGTCTGACTGGGAGTTTGGTGGGGTTTTCAATGGTAATAAAGAAAAAGAGGAAAACAGTGCAGGGAGTGATGTTAAAGAGACAAGGCGGCTAATGTAATATCTTTTATTAGACCAACCTTCTGTAAGGAGGGAGGGATGGAAATTTTACAGTATATCAGAAGCTGGATTTCTTCTGGGATACTTTTGGAGGGACTGAAAATAAACTCTAGCAAAAAACAAACACGCATAGGTGGTTTCTAGAACTATACATTGACTAGTACGTTGCTCGGTGGTAAACGTTAGAATGTTTATTAAACTTACATGGTCATTTTTACATAATCTGAATTTCTATCCAGGTGGGGAAATGTTTCATTTAAGGACCAATCAGACCTTACTGGCTTTGATCTGAAAACTGAAACAAACTGGAATGGGACTAGAGGACTAGTGAGTAAATTTATACTGAATGTAGCCCATTTAACAGAATTATTTAATGCTGTGTAGCAAAACCTAATAATTGTCAGCATGCTTGGCACTTGTTCAAAACACAAGACAGTTCTTACCTGCAGGATCTTACTCTGAAAATGAAGATTAGACAAAGGCAGAGGCATGGAAAATGGAAACAAATTTAATTTTTTTTTGTTTGGGAAAGTTGAAGCATAATAGCAAGGTAAAGTAACATCAGTGGCTCTCTGAAGTGAGGTTTCAGAAAAAGTAAGAATGAGAATTTTTGTAGGTAATTTTTCAAGTTTTTGGGGAAAATCCTTTCTCCTGAATTTTGCATTTGAGTGATGAAAGAAACCAGACTGGTTGTTGTGGATACTCCTATACAGAGCAATGAACCATTCAACTGATGGATTATATGATGCTCTTGCTGAAGGATTTAAAAAAAAATTATTCTTCATGCTAAGATCCACAGATCTGTTATACTGGGTACTTCAACCTGTTTGCGGCTTAGGGGCAGAATGAGACCTGTCAGCTAGGAATGCCCCACCTCCTGAAGTTCCCTTCAGTTTTTGTGTCTCCTTAGTGGCCAGTGGCTTTATCAACCCTTGCTGCTGCAAAGCTTTTCTGAGAAATTCCAAACTCAGATCTGCTAGTAGCCTGCTGGGTGATCTTGGGCAATTCACTTCACTTCGCCTCACTTTACCCAATCTGTAAAATAGGTATAATGATAACTTTTATAAAATGCTTTGAGATGTACCGCTGAAAATTGCTGTAAGAGCTAAAGTATTATTTCAAATACTTAGACTAACAACTTGAGGTTTGAATCACTAGGGTAGCTGGGAACTGATTTATCTGAGCATTTGATCTCAAGGACCAATGAAACTTTATAGAAAGCTGAAGCTATTCAGGGTCATCAGAAAAATCTACTTACAATCCTGGTTCCTGCCAGACAATATAGAAAGGAGTACAGGTTATATGGCAAGTTGAAGCAGTCTCTGAAGTAAAACAGGAGAAAATACCTCTTTGAAAGCAGCAGCTAGAAAAAGTGCAGGGTTAGTAACAGCTCTGTATTACCTCAAAGCTATCCCTATCTGGATTTAGATCCCTGATTGGTACTGGCTTTGCTCAAATGAAGTCACTGGACCCGATGGAGCTGTGCAAGAATTACAGGAACAACTTTGCCCCATTCCCAGTCTCAGCAATCCATGGAAAGGGTCTAAAACAGATGAAATCATCTCTCATATGCTTCAGATCAGAGCATTACAACTCATTCTCCATATTGTTTCTAATCAGGGACAAGTAGAGCAGGGCCTGTTCTAAAACACTGATGTTCCTAAATGAGGCTTGTCCTCAAAGTATGTCCATTTTACCATCCTCAGACGAGTTACGTTTTGCAGATGGATCTCAGCCTTTGTCTTTTCCAGTTCAATCTTACATGTGCTCTCAGGCTCTATCTCCAGGATCATGGTAGCAATAAAATTGGCTTTAAGAAAGAAGAAAATTCATCTCTCTTCCTGAACAATCTTTCTGATCCAGAGTTCTGTACAGCAAGAAAGCTGAAGCAAACACACAGTAATACAGTTCCTGGAGTATCCTGGATTCAGGACAAACACATGGCTACAGGGAAGTCACTCATTGGCATGGGTTGAGGACGAATGCTATCAAATACAAGGTCTCATCTCAGATGAATGTTAACAAGATGAAGATGGCCATAATGGAAAACAAGTGATCTCTTAGAAACAAAATTCAATTACGATTGGAGCCTATGGAGAATTCTGATTTCATATACAGGCGTGCTTCAGCAATCCAAAGTTCATGATATCTATTCGTAATGGTGGGTATCCTCTCCTCACCTCATCTCATCCATTTACAGAGATCTATCTTCCACTGTATTTTCTCTGCTTTCACAACTGGTGAATGCAGAGAACCAGACTTACTATTTTAAGGGATCTCCCTGATTCAGTTCAGGGAATGGATACCAAAATGAGAGAGCATTGCATGCATCAGCTGGACCAGCAATTCCTGGAGGTCTTAGTGCACTGTTCCTTCCATGGTTAACAAACTGGCTCTAAAGCTTGACCCTGTCACCAGCAGAAGTTGGTCCAATAAAATATATCACCTCACCAACCTTTGTCTCTCTAATATTCTGGGACTGACCCAGCTCCAACTACACTGCCTACTGTTCTGGTTGTGACAGTCAACGTGTCTGATGGGTCTTCAAAACTAGTAAGAATATGATCAGTCCCAACCTAGAGAGAAATTCTCCTGTCCTGGGGGGAGCAGTTTCCTATTTCTACATACACCAACTGCCAAGAAGCAGAGAGAAGAACACCAAGACTTCTGTGGTGGAAGTTGGATTAGCAGGGTGGCTCCTGCATGTAGAAATATCATGTATTGTAAGTCAATGTGGTGAGCTGCTGATCAACCTTTTACGTCTGAAAACAAATGTTTATGTGCGATATGGAGGGAAGTGGTGAATGACCTCTAGCAAAGCTTGGTGAGGCCCATACTATGTCTTCCCACTTTGTCCATTGACAATACAAAAGATAAGAATGAGAGCACAGCAGTGAAACCATTTATGGCTTTCTCTGTGAAGAGGCTATGGTTCTCAGACTTGATTAATTTAGCACTGGCTCTTTGGCTGTTTTGGTCTCCCAGAGGAGGTCTGCTATGCAAAACCAATCCACCATTAGGGATCAGACAGCTCTAATGTGATTATTGCTTTCATAGACCGCAAAAGAAAAGTCAAATAGAATTTATTCTACTGGCTGGTGTGAAGTCCATAGTTTAACTATCATGTTAAACCAGTGAAATATAGCCTTGAGCTCTAACAGGAAGGCTTCATTGAGGGTGGATAGGAGCGTTTGAGCAAAAAGGTCAAGCAATGTGATTTTCTGAGAGAGCTCAAGAAGAGGAAGTTCGGTACAACACCCCAACATTAAATATTTCCTTAGGGCGAAAACCCTTATTCCAACCCTGCAGGATAACAGAGCACAACCTTGGAATCTCATTCTGCTCCTTCCAGCACTACTCAGATTGAAACCCTGCTTTATATTTCCTAACCAATAAGTAGGTCTCCTGATGGCTAGTATCTCTAATGAGTTCTTGGAAGATGGAAACTTTCTCTAGAGGACCACTATTGTATTTTTAATTCAGACAGTCCTCACAACTCATAGCATTCATTCCTTAAGTAAATTCAAATTTTCTTCCTTTGGATAAGCAAAGTCCAGTCAGTAGGAACAATGATAATCTCAGAACAGTCATCTCTCTTTTACTGAGATCTGCTAGCTACCCCAATGGCCATCAATACATGTGTATGGGTAGGGTTTTGTGGCCTGCCTTGTGCAGGAGGTCAGACTAGATGATCATATTGGTCCCTTCTGACCTATGTTTCTATGTTCATAAAATTTTGGATATTCTATCTTAATCAAAGACGTTCCCTTTCTTTTGGCAGAAGTCTTCCCCATGCCTTAATGCCCAGGGGAGGATGGAGGATATATAGATATAAATTATCATCTACCTAATTTTGAATGTCCACATTTAAAGAAAGATCCTACTTCCTATTCTGGAGGCTATGAAAATCCCACTGTAATAGATTTGTGGACCTTAGCATAAAGAAAAACCATCCATGCTTTTTTGAAGATTTCCTTTCTTTGAGTAATAAGGTTTGCAGATTAAGCTCACTTTGGAGACAAATGGATCATTCAGAATAGAAATGATGGTAATTGACATCCAATCTGGTTGGTGGTTGTTAGGCTGAATTTACCACGTGCTGTGGAAGGAAAAATCATTGTGCTGTTTAACAAGACTGTAGAAATAATGACAAAAACCCACCTTCTCTAATCTTGTCATAGTAAGAGTTTTAAATTAAATTAACACTCTTCAATTTATATAGTCTTGGATAAAATACTACTATAGTCCCATGGTTGGGTTGTGACATGCTCGACAATGAGGAGTAATTGTTATGAATGTAATTGTTGCTATGCAAAAACATTCTCTCACAGCAGGCCACAAATGCAAGCACCTATCAAGGAGCATAAAAAATGGCCCACTTATCTTTTTATTTAAAATGGTCCCTATGGATACTGTTGCCATTTGGGGAAAAAGCTTTAATTATAAATAAATATATAAATTATACAGCTAGGTAAGGTTGATCATATATTGAAATACAGCAGTAAAACTGAAATAATACTTTGTGAAATCTGAGCTCAGTTCACTACTTTAGCTTCTGAGATTTGTTGTACCTAGGTTCATCTAGTTAATAGAAGTGTATTATGTTGACCCATCCAGCTATGGGAAAGGAACCATCACTCTCCTTATTTTTCCTATAATATTGAGTATCAATGAAAGCCTCTATCTTTAAAAACAAAACTAAAGGTCTCCATAGTGGTGGCTGTCCTAACCTGGCTAAAAAGCAGGCTTCAGCCTGACTTTCAAGAGTAAGCTATTGTAAAAATGTTGATGACGCACAATGGAAAAGAGTTTGACTGGCTGAAGTCACAATGGACCAGTTTCATGCTGTTTGGTTAATTTAATGCTGTGTACACTCTTCAAGCTGAAAGAGAGAAACTCAGGTAAGTTACTAATTTACTGAAATTTCTTTAAACAGTTTTTTGAATGTACAACCCCCTGAGGCACCATCAAATACTTTTTCAATATCAAAAGCCTCCAGTCATACTCAGTTACTTCAAAAAGTCATCTCAAGTTAGCTGCACTATGTTTAAGAATTAAATGAACCAACTGTAGCAAGCTGAGCGTAATGGGCTCAAGGAAATGGGCACACTCTCCCTTCACTGTATGAATAAGAATCAACTACAGCTTGATTTAACGTTCAGCAGGAAATTCCCTTCTTCCTGTATCTCAAGCCACCATTTTCATCAAAACTCGTAACCGGCCATCAGTCTATTCAGAGCTGCAGTGGTTCAGTGTTACCTATTATATTGCCAGTTATATCCATCCTTTTGGATATCTGAAATGTCTCCTTATGTCTGGGAGGAAAGGCACTATTGAATCACAAAATTACGGTTTCCTTAGCATAGAGGATGAATCCCCCTGAGTATTGAAAGATAGGACTAGAGCCCATAACAGTAACTAGTTCCCAGCATCCTCAAGTCTCACTCACAGGTCAGAAAAGGAAGAATGTATGTGCTAGGGGTATTTGCAAGGAAGAAAGTATTATTTTAGTAAATAATCCAAAACCAAGTTTCCTCAGCAGTTTTAAACCTAAACAAATAAGACTAAAGTAAAATCAGATTTATTGCCAACATGGCTTTAATTATATAGTGAACCTAGTAAGTGCTGTTAATCAGTTGTACTATGTGTATATCTGAAATGTATACTCATGACAAGCAAAATAATACTTCATGTATACAGCAGGATTACTTACAGGAGAACAGGCCTCATCCTATATTTCATGCACAACAAAAAATCTTATTGTAGTCAACGGTTCTGGTCCATCAGTGAGCCCCAGGAATCTAATAATATTTTCATATGGAAATTTAATACCAAATCAATGTAGAGTTTGATATTTTTGATCACATGTAATTTGAATACAACGTTAAGGAGTTTCCAGATATTTTAAATATGGAATATGAGCAACTGGTAAGGGATGCCTCAGCACTCTTTTATGCATTCTTATCTCCTGCCTGCCAAGGAGGGATATATATATATAGACCACTTGCTCATGAAAGCTTATGCAGAAAACCCTGATAACATTAATTTCAGTCAGGTGACATCTAATGATTGTTTTTATCAGATACCACTTCTTTCATACCATGGAAAGGAAAACATCCCCCACACACTGACTAACTTATACTGATTGTGATTAAAAGGTCAGCATTTGTCAATGCTTACCACATCATGGTATCTGAGATACCAGTTTTTCCATATACTTCGGAAATAACGGCAGTGGCTGTGGGCATATCTTGACTATTTCTAATGTTAACCAGTTTACAAGCGAAGACTTTTGCCTGAACCACAGTACAAGGCTACGCTCTTCCCCTTAGTTGTCTTTGCCTCCTTCCTTCTAGGAAAGCATGGAGTCTTTACCACAGCTAACTCCTTTTCTAATCCTGTTCTCTTTCTAGCTCAAGGAAGAGAAGGAGGAATTAGAGAGAGAAGCCAAGGCAAAAAAAAAAAAAAAAAGATAGCTCCTACAAGAAGAGCCATCCTGAGATCTCAATCTTGAGAGAGACTTTCTAGAGGCATTTTGTGGTAATTTATTTGCATTATGTTAGCACCCAGAGTCCCCAACCAGATCAGGGCCTCCGATGGGGTGTACAAAGCCCAGGCTGAGCACAGACAGGGGGAGGAGAGTCTCTCCTGTTTACAAGCAAGCAGCTTGATTACAACCCCAGGCAGGCATCCACAGCTGCAACCAATAGAGGAAACAAGGCCTGCTATAAATGGGAAGTAGAGAGAGAAAAAGGGAGGTAGAAAGGCCTGGAATTGGACCAGGCTATCTCTAAGGAAACAGCTAGGAGCCTGCAAGCCCAAAATGTGAAGGGTTGATGGACTTAATTAGAGGTGAGGGTCCAGCAACTGACCTGAGAGAAAACTAGGAGAGTCAGTCAGAAGATGAGATCCCCTGAGAGACCAGACTAAGAAATGGTGACACAGCCCTCTTATAGTAATGACTGTACATAAATATAGTAAAGTCCTTTACATCCTCTCAGTGGAGACTCTAGCTATGTAACCTCCTTCCACCCCATCAGACTCCGCTTCAATTTGGGGTCAACTGCCAGCGGCATCTTTGTTGCAGTGGTAATTTATCTAATGGGCTTTTTGAAAGTCTTATTTACTTAACTGCCTGATGAACACTATTGAAAATTCAGGTCACTAACTTTTTTTGTTGGTTAGTATAATTACTCTTGGCATTATCATAAACTGGCCAATGCCACACCAACAGCTAAAGACCCAGACAAGTTGGTGGCCAGTTAAATAGGAAAACTTCCTTTAAATTTGGATGTGCTTGGGACCCAATCTGAAAATCTAGTCTTTATGTAAGTGATAGTGATATTCCTAACCTTCATTACGGTCCCTTTTAGCAGTACAACTTTTTAAAGTATGAGTGAACTATGAATTAAAGCCAGCTCCTGCACAAATTCATGCAGCAGAATACAAATTGGCTAAGTTTTTTATTTTAGTCCTTAAGGAAAGAAAGCTCCCTTTTTGAATAAATTAAAGGCACCCAAATTAATCCAAAGGAGCAACAGGATTAAACATTGGTCTCTCTTTCTTTGCTTGTATTTTACAATAAGTGGCTTCAAAATCTTTCTTTGTCCCATTCAAACTTTCTAGATTTCCATTTTTTATATTGTATCCTAAAGCAGCTAACTTTTTAATTCTGTACTGCACAATTTGGTGGGTTAGCTCCAGCACCATTGGTGTCTCTTTAATCTGCTCTACAGAAATTCCTTCTTTCAGCAGTCCCTTGAGTCTTTCTTCCAAAACTGAAACAGAATAGTAGAGGAGAGCAGGGCATTTCAACACCAGCTCTTTTAATTCTTGATCAGTGCACTTAAAAACATCTTTGGAAAAAAACATGCTCTTCTGCATAGTGCTAGGGCTAAGCTGAAAAATAAAACCTTTAAGCCTGGACAGCAGTTGTAGAACTTCAGAATCAGTGAAATTTTTCTTTTGGAGAAACTCCAAGTTCTCTTTAACTGCCGTGGAAGAATTTAACAAAACAAATGGGTTTTGGCTCAATAACTTCAGAAGCCAGATCTTCATATTGGCATTAGAACCTCCTAAATTTAAATACATTCTCTGTAATGTCTCTATCACATGTTTGTTTTTCTCAACAGGCTTGTAAAAAATATCAGGTGCACTTGTGAAAAATCTGCTGATTATATTATTCTTTAGTCCCAACTCTTGAAAGAACTGAACATTAGATTTCTGGTTCTCATGATGATCAACAGTAAAAAAAGACTCTGGAAATTGCTCTATTAATTTGATCAGTTGTTTTTCATTTTGGCATACTGATTTCCACAGATCCCTTTGAGAGTTTATCTCTGCTGGAGTACAGAGGATTGCCTCTGGGCAACGTTCCAAAATATTGGCTATGGTAGTCTCATCAGCTCCCATTTCTTGTAAAGTATTAGCAATTTCTTGAACATAGGCCACATCCTGAAAGAGGACCCACTCCTTTAGCCTCTGAATTCTTTTAATATCAACAGATAATCTGTAGAGATTCTCCATGGTTCTTTTGTTCTCCACTTTTGATTTTATATCAGTTGTATAACTAGAATGCTGTAAAAAGTTTCCATCCTTTACTTCATTCCACAGGGATGAGAGAGCCAGCAGTGGTTTGCAGTGCTGAGATCTAGCCAACAAGAGTGTAAACACATCTGTGGCACCATTAGCGATTCCCCTCAACATTCTGGAGTGAAGCACTCTATGCTAAATGAAAGTGAGAAAAATTAGAAAATGTTAATTTTTCTTGCATGGTATTTTCAAAAGCCATTCATATTCAAATCTGCACTGCTATAAGAGAATTATACCTAACAAGAACATTTTTCACTTACTTCTACTTCCACATGAATGCTACATTTTCTGCTAAAATCTCAGTGGATACTTCATCAGAACAGTAACACCCCAAAATGACATGTGGCAGAATGTGAGTGTTCTGCCCTACATACCACACAGGTTTAACTGCTCCCACATAGTTATTAGAGCAATAGTCCCCAACAGTGTGTACATCAATAGACTACTAGTGGGATGCATCTGGTATGCTGCAAGATACAAGGTAGGATTCCCTCAACCATGCAAAAAATACATCACTGCTCAACTCATGGACACTTAAAAGCATCTTACTGCTATCAGAGTGTAGCTCTCCAGTTGTACATTTAAAGTGTGGGATTCTATGCACTTTAGCCTTTGTTTTTTAAACAGCAGTCCAATTAAAAGGATCAAATGAGAGGAAAAAGCTTAAATGACTGTTACTTTGAATGTACTTAATTTTTTCTTTCTTTCAATGGCAGAATATATTTTAAATGCCACTGTGAAATCACTTTTTATAATAAATGATAATTTGGACTATTGGGCATCTTTCTTCTACAACTAGTCAAGTGGATTAAAAGTGGCTGAACTGGCAGTTTAGCCTTTTGTGGGAGGGAGCTATTAAACTATCACTTTCTCCTTCAGGCCTTCAAACAACTACTTTTCTTCCTCTTATTCCCAAAGCTGCCTGTTATTTGTCTGCACTTAACTTTCACTGTCACCTGTTAAATCCATTTGCTCATTATGTTCATGTATAATGAGCTCCCAGCTGAGCATCCTTTGGAGCTGGTGCACAGATGTGACAAACCCAACCAGCCAATCAGAATGTGTCTTTGGATAATTAGTGTTCCTACCCACGCTCTAACTGAATTTAGATTATCATTAATGCAGTTGCACATATTCTGAGATGACAGGAAGAGCAGCACCGATTAAATACAAAAGGGCACTATCAAGTAAATTTTAAAACTTCTTACATTTGTACTTTTATTATAACCTTTTAGAAGCTAAATAGGGCATTAAAACTTGAAAAAAATCACATTTGTTTGAAAGTGTTGTACCAATTATTGTTATACCAATTATCAGTAACACACCACAGATTACTATAATTGAAAGTCAGCAAAAAAAATTCTAGCTGTCAAGAGCACAAACTGAACAATTTTATGTACTGTCAGTTTCACTGTATAAGTAGTTTCTCCCCAGCTAAAAGTAGCTAAGAGAGATCAAAAAAGAGCAGGAAAAAAGTCAATTTTTCATAGACTAAGAGCAAAAGGGACCATTATGATCATCCAGTAGACTAATCTCTTGCATACCACAGGTCAAAAAATTCCCCAGTAAGTTCTGCATCAACTTCATAACTTCTGTTTGAGACCTTTTTAGAAAGATATCCAGTATTTATTTGAATATAGTAATGGAGAATCCATCAAGTCCAAGGTTATTCCAATGGTTATTTTCACTTAAATATCTGCATGTTAGTTCTTATCTGAATTTGTCTATCTTAAACTTCTAACCATTTGATTGTTATATCCTTATTCGGATAGATTAAAAAGTCTTTAATACTTTACATTTTTAGTTCTAATTCTTTTATGCATGTTTACCTTACATAAGAGGATACTGATATAAAACACTTTTACTAGTATTTTTCTTTATTTCAGATTTTTCCAGTTGAATAAGCTTTCCATCCCATAACCCAGCTGCTATCTGAACATGCTAAAGTCACAATCTAAGGCTTGTGATGTGGTCTTAATAGCTTCATAATTTAAGGAAGCCTCGTCTACCAAACTAAAGTACAGAACTTGCACTCATGTGATCTTGGTCTGTTTGTTTGCCTGTCAAAGCCTTGCTGTGTGACTGTTGGCAAGTCACTCAACTTTGCACTTCAGTTTCTTGATCTTGAAAAACTTGAAGAATAATTTGTGGGGCCTAAGCCCCTGATCCTGCAAAGTCTTATGCAAATGCTTAACCTTCTGTACGGTGAGTAGTCCCTACTGAATTCCATGGAGCAACTCTATAAATTTACTCTCGTATGTGAATATTTGCAGCATCAGGGTCTAATTAATTAAACCGTATAAAGCATTTTAAGAGCCTTGGATTGAAGGTGCTATAGAAATGAAGTATTATTAAAAGGGGTTGAAGACTTTGGCCACAGGGTCCATAAAAGTGTCTATTGGTAAAATAGCCAAGCCCACCTTTTATTTTCAATTTATAATCTCAAAAAAAGCCTTAAAAACTAGAATACACTTAAGTACTATATTACAGATAAACTGTTCATGGGTAGTGTTTCCCATTAATACATCATAGATTTCTTAAGCAAATTTTCAAAGACTAAAATCTGGCCTAGTAAATGCTGTCCTCATGTTTATCTAAGATCAGGCACGTAAGTTACAGGCTCTGTCAAAGGAACTCAACTAATCTAAGAACTGCATTTCTAGCTCAATGTTTCACTTATTAAACATAAAAAGCCCCAGATTACTAATGCAAAACAAATTAGATGGGGGGGGGAGAAGGGAAATCTGTTTTATACTGTAAATGCTAATTTGCATGCAGTCAGTTTCTCCATTAGTGAGTCTTTCACACAGAAACAGGAAAAAGTTTTTTTTTAAGTATAAAAATGTGATTTGTTAACCCACAATACTTGGTATGGCTACTCTTATTACAAATGTCCATGAAATAACTTTTAAAAAAAATTGAATTAAATTGATAGCGGCCTGTTTAAAAGTACCTAAAAGCAATGATTTGGCATTAAAATAATTGCAGTACAGAGTGTGTAGATGGGAAATAATATCCCCAAAGGTTTTGCAGGAAAACATTGTTTTCAAAATTACCAAATTCTGGAATATTATGGAACAGTCTTTTCACAGTATTCCACAAAATCGCTGGAGTTTTTTTCCCAACTGATGCTGGACTGTTGTTCTTACTTGCTGCGTATCCTTAAAATGTATAATTCCATCTTATGTAGAGAAGACTCTTTAGATATTTCAAATGCTGTGGTGGTGGTAGGCAGGTGTAGATGAGGTCTTTGATCCCACTGTCAACAAGGGTGCTCAACTATAGACAGATATGGTAGTAATATTAGTGAAGTATACAGCTGTCCACTTGGAACTTGTTCAGGATCAAACTCATTTCACCTAGACCAAAGACTATATGCTAATTTTCAAGCAGTGCACCAAGGTGTGATAATTCTTTTAAATTTGGAATTCCAGTCATGAAATATAGGATAGTGCAGCAGTCTGCAATGCTGTATTGTAAAACAGAACAGAAAAGGCTGTCAGTCGAGAGTGTGGATTCATCCACAAACATTATATGAATGATATTGCTGTAATACTTAGAAGACCTTTTACATTTTAAAATGCATTAGTAATATCATGGGTCTATGAAAATGTAACAATTATCTAAGGTTAAATTGATGAAAGTCTATACATTAACTCCTCTAAGACACCGGCCTCCTGCACCAGTCTGCAGAAGAGCTAAGAGAAGACACCTCTCCACTTGTCTCTGAAAGGGTCTGTATTCCTAAATCTATTCTTGTCCTGTTTCCATGATTTAAGGACTAAAACCAAGATTATAGAAAACCTACAGTCCCAGCTGAGAAGGTGGGATTTCAAACCTGGCAGGATTTATACAATCTGAGCAACTGTAAGGGGTTAACACTCAGCTCAGACGCCCGAGCTTGGGGGGGGGGGCGGTTGTCGCGGTTGTCCCTTCCACACAGTCCAATCGCTTCAGACAATTAGGCAAAACAAAGCAGGCGCGGCGCCCCTTGCCCTCCCCAGCCCTGCTCACTAACAAGCGGGCCCTCAAGCCCCACTCCTCAGAGGCAGCTCGAGCCCGGCTAAACGACGCCGGGTGGCCCAGACGAGCTGGGGCTGTGCTAACGAGCGGACCGACGAGCCCGGCCCGCAGAGCGCGGGCTGAGAGCCGCGAGGCGGTGAGCGCCGTCCTGGGCGGGACAGGAGCCAGGCGCTGCGTTTCCACGACGTGCGGCAGGGGCGCTCCGCGCGGCGGGACGGGACGGCCCGGGCGGCCCCGCCTGAGGCGCCGTTGGCAAGGCGGGCGGGGCGGGCCCCACTGTGGTGCTAGGCCGGGGGGGACCCAGCCCCGCCTCGGCTGCCCCCGGCTGGGTCAGCGCGGGAGCCACCGGTGCTCAGCGCCGCTCGGCCCCACTCGGCCGCCGTCTCGGCTCCGGAGCCTGACCTGGCCCCCCGACCCCGGCTCTCCCCCACGTCACTCACCTCCCGTACGTCACGCCGGCAGCTCGCGCCTTCCTTCCGATAGACTAGGGGCCGCGGGGCGTACCACCGCTGGAGAAGGGGGAGCGGAGCGAACCGTTTCGTCACCTGGCCAGCCCGGAGCGCCGCTTTGCGGGGCTGGCCTGTCCCACTCCCGCTGCAAAGAGGCTGCGCGCCCCCTACTGGGTGGGAACTCCCCTCTCTTCCCAAGGTGCCGCTGTGCTAAGGCCCCTTGCCAGCTGGCCCTGGAGTAGAGTGTAAATCGCCAGGGGGGTTGGCGTGCAGTGGACCCACCCTGCAGCAGGATGGCCTGCCCTGAGTAATTTAAGGCGGGGGAAGGAGGGCTAGGGTGTTTCTGAGTGAAGGGGGCACTAGGGAGGCACCTTTAGACCCCCCTGAAGCGCACTGCGGGGTCAGAGTAAAACAGATGTTTAGGTGCTGTCCGAGGAGCAGTTGGTGGTTAAAGGCCAAATTCAAGGGAGCCACTCTCTTCGCTTCTGTAGGATAAACCAGAGCAGAAGCTGCTCCATACCACTTCAGCTTTGCTGGTTATCTCCATGTGATGTCCTGGCAACAACCTCACCTCCACCAAGACTGTGGAACAGCCAAAGAGATTATCCCCAGAGAATCCACCCTAGATTTGACTGGACCTTGTGCATGCTGGGAATGGTTTGGGGGAATTTAAGCAGTATTATGTGGCTACCGTGGTAGTGCAGGCCATGGGCCTGATTCCTCTCCTTTTCATCACAAGTACATTGATTTTGATGGAGTTGTGTAGCAATATAGGTCCACATTAAATACGAATGAATTCTGGTTTTAAACTGAGTTGGGATATTAACGTAGGCCCAAAGCATGTGACCAAAAAGAATGCAATCTTGAGAAAGAGTTGCTGTGTTAAACGTGTAGTTGTTTGTAATACCAGTGTTATCTTATTTAAGGTTTGGGTACAGTAATAGAGTAATACAGTAATAGAGTACAACACAGTTAAATTGGGTACCCGCTGCAATAACTAATTGACTATGTAAGAAATACCTTCATTTGGTCTTAGCTAAGGTTTGATCATTGGCAATGACATCACTTATTTGTTAAAGGGTATTAAAAAGTAAATTCTTAAAGGGTGCGTTTGTTAATAGCTGCCTGATCAAGTTGGAGCCAACCAACATGGGTCTAAGTATGCATGGGTGTAGCGCATTTGTAAGTATCTTGATCAAATGTTTTGTTATTGTTTGGCTGTAGTAAATTGCATATTTAAGTTTTTTTAGTATGTGTATAGCAACTGTACAAATACCATTCGCCTTTTGATTTAATAAAGGAATCTTATGGTTAGCGTATGGTAATACCCTGCATAAATAGTAATTCCAATATCATTGTGACATTTCCCAGGGTATAATATGGACTGTTGAACAGCTGTCCCCCTTCAGTTTTTCATCCTAGGGTGCCTTTTACACTGCTTCCTTGTAAGAGCCACCACCCTTGGCCTGCTCACATAGGGCGTCTAGCATGTAAATTACACACAGCTTAGTTACGAGTGCTTCTAGCCTGAATTATATTGCAGAATATCAGCAAATTCCCAATCTGACTTGTCCCTAGAAATGTGTGTCTTGTACTGCCCAGTACCCTCCTGGATAATACAAACTCATATAAACTCTGTCATTTCATTCATAGAAAATGATATGTACAACCTTGTAATCTCAAATGGATGGTAAAATAAGATGATTTCCTCTACTGCAATCCGACATTTTAGCTAGTCTATCTTCTACATTCTTTATTTTTAAAACATAAGCAAAATATCATGGGGGGGACAGACAAATAGAGCTGATTGGCACTTGGGCACAATTATGGTGTCTGCAGTTGTTGTTTGGTCCCTAGATTCCATGCTAATAGGCACCCTAGAAATGTTATGCAGATAGATACCTTTCATGATTGCAATTTGGTTATAAAATTACAAATCCCACAAGAAACTGTCACTGTTTTGGCCCCCAAATTTAATTATTATATAATTAATTGTTGGCTGCTAAAAATGCTATTATTTCTGTATTCGCTAAGACAAATGCTTAAATAAATAAATAAATAAAATTCCCAGGAAAGGGTCCGGGGAAAATGTCTGAAGACTAATGGTAGGAAAAAGTCCAGGAAGGCAGTGGCGAGGTGTCTGAAAGAGCAGACATAGGGTATCTGAACTGGAACACACTGTAGAGGGTGGGCATGGGTTCCCCCACTAGCTATTAGGAAAGAGAGAAAGATGTGATAACCCCAGGGCCCAGAGTCAGGGGGCTGGAGACTGGCACAAGATTTTGGAGATTATTTGTTCCAACTTCTGGTACTCTGGAAGGGATGGACTTAAACGTGATGTGACCTGACTGCAGGCCTAAATCATGAGAAGAGACCACTGAAGTGACTGTGGATAGGGGCTGCTAGCGAGGACAGCTGCTATGCTACACCCAGCTGCAAAGGAGCATGCCAGTGGTGAGTCCACCTTCCTACAGTACATTATTACTTTATTTATAAAAATCTACCTCAGTGGAGAACAAACTTAATGTAATGTCATATAATTAAGCAGTCAAGTAGGGACTTCTGGTCTGAGTTCATTCCTTATTGGGAGAGAAAAGGATGAATGGAGGCAGGATACTCTTGCCTAATTATTTTTATTTGTAATCAGCACATACTTCCTTTCTGTTGTCCATCCTTGTTTTAAGGTAAAACTGCAAAAGCACTAGAAAAGGTTAAAATTCCCATGTAAAACTCTGTTTTCAGTACTCCACCAACAGTAGCTATGTGAGGAATACATGAAATGCTATGTTAAATCAGACCAGTTGGTTCAGCCAATCCAATAGTTTGTTCTGGACAATGGCCAACACTAGATGCTTCAGAGGAAGATGCTAAAAGACTGCAATAGGCAGGGTACATTTCCTCCTCTAACAACAGTCTTGAGGCATGAAGGTTTATATCTCTTCCAAAACTCATGGCTTTTTATTTGGTATTTACTGCTGTATTTTCTGTTGTTCACGTAAATGTCTAATCGCTGCCTTAAGTCTACTAAATTCTTGGCCTCAACTACACCGTTTAATACTCAGTTCCTGTCTGGAATCAGGGCCTGCAGCAGAGCCAGTCACTGGGCAACCTAAAGAGAGCAACTGACTGCTCTTAAGACCAGTAATTGTGCTTGCTCAAAGCATTTGCCCACAGCTGTGATAGCTCCTGCTTTTACCCAGCCTTTCCCTTGCCTCATTCCCAGGTAACCCAGCTCTGACATCTGACTTTAGTTGTGACCTGGGATTCTGTTCCTGGAGGCTGAGTCCTGTTTGAACCACTAGGCATGATTGCCCTCATCCTGGTCTCTGACAATTCCCCAGACTAACCTGCAATGTGTGAAAATACTTCCTTTGATCACTTTTCAATTTGCCATCTTCCAATTTCTGGGATGTATTAGCAGGAGTGTCATATGTAAGATATGAAAGCTAAATGTTCAGTTCTACTCAGCACTGGTGAGGCCTCAGCTGGAGTATTGTGTCCAATTTTTGGTGAGATGCTTTCACAAAGATGTGGAGAAACTGGACAGTCTAGTGGAGAACAACAGAAATGATAAAAAGTTTAGAAAACTTGACCTAGGAAGGGTTGGGTGTTTTTGTTTTTAAATGGTCATGCTTAGTCTTGAGGAAAAGAGGACTGAGGTGAGGACCTGCTAAGTCTTCAAATACATTAAAGGCTGTTACAAGGAAAACAGGTGATCAATTTTCTCCACGTCCATTGAAGACAGGACAAGAATTAACAATCTGCAGAAAAGGACACCAGGGCTTAATTTTCCATATGGTTAGAGTTGAGTGGCTGTGGAATCCCCATCCTTGAAGGTTTTTAAGAACAGGTTAGACAAACACTTGTCAGGGACGGTCTAGGTATACCTGATCCTGCCTCAGTACGGGTGGCTGGACTGAATGCTCTCTCAAGCTCCCTGTTGGCTCTACATTTCTATAACTAACTGAATGCCCTTGTTCAGTGAGACAAGGCATACAAAAAGATTCCCGGTATATCTTTCTCTGCCACTATGTCCCTTCTTAGTTGTTTGAAAATTTTGAACAAGACTGTTAGCACAGCAGTTGGGAACCGTGTATGTGATAAAGACTGTATCTTAGCTACACCCTAAAAAAAAAACCATGAATCATTCTTTTGAAGAACATGTTTAGCTGTCACTCAGGATTACATGGGGCTTGTACTAGTTATGCCTGTATCTCTGGTTTAAACAGAAGATAAACATTTCAACCTGTTACATTCAAAAAGGACTTCCTATTTTGAGACAATAAGTGGGTCAACACAATAACACTGCACTCAAGTGCCTTAAATGCTAACTTTCAAAGCTCAGCTGGGAGAGGACAGGTCATTTAAAAAAAGATTTAAATTAATTATCTTCATCTTTGATTACAATTTTATTCTGCTTAGGTCTCCTTTGTGTGTTTTGTGTTTTCTCCATAAAAATGATGGCTGAGGGTTGAAAGGAAAATGTATTGTGGACAGGCTTATACTGATCTTAAAAACACAAAAATCTCTTGAGCAAGAACCAACTACAATATATAAAAAGTAATTCAAATATAAGTTATAATGGCAATCTGAGAGGTGTCTCATACAGAGGAAGGGAAATCTATTTCCTTGGTGATTAATTCTAAAGGTGTATTTAAAAGAACACCCAGTTTTATTCTTTGATAGATAGATAGATAGATAGACACACACACATCTTAGTACTATTAAGTTGATTATAACATTTACTTCTTGGTATTGTTACTATTTTTCTTTCAGCAGATCATTCGCTAGGAGCACTGATGAACCTCAGTTAGGCCTGGTCTCTGTTTAAAATGTAGATTAACATAGCTATGTTGTTCTGAAGTGTGAAAGCGTACACCCTGAGTGCTGTAGTTACACTAACCTAACTCCTAGTGTAAATCTGGCTTGGTCAATGGAAGCTGTGCCACTGTAGTGCAGCGAGGCCTTTAGCTTTGCCTTTACTGCTAACCATTTCACTTTCTGGGCTGTGAGATGCTACGGTGGCTCACAAACTGATTGTGCAAAGGAAAGGGGGTGGGTTTTTTGGGGGGAGGGGGGAATCTTTCTTTGGGATTAAGAAACAATCCTTTAAAATATTATAAAATAGTCCTGAGTAGATTCACCCACCCCAAAGAAAAGGGTTTAAGAGCAGGGTTTAATCTGGGCTAAAGCTTGCCAGCCTGAGCCCTGGCACCAGCAAGCGTGTGGCATCAGTTATGAAAGTAAGAACAGGGCTTTTACTCTTTTGCTGTAAGCGGAGCACTGAGGCAGGAGGGGGACGGGGGCGCTCGCTCTCTCTGGCGCCAGGTCGCAAGCAGGCAGCGTCACCCCTCTGCTCTGCTGGGTTGGAAGCACCAACGCGCCTGGATTCCTGCTGCACAGCTGCTGCTGGTCCGGTGGCGGTGCCGCCGCACGGGAAGCAGGGAGCTGTCCCTTTAACTGCGGGCGCCCCTCTCGTGCCGCTGTTACATAAGCCCCCCCCACTCGTGGCGCCGCTACGATCCGTGAGCGCCAGGGAGCAGCCCCGTGAAGCCGGGCCAAACGCGCGCTCCCCGTGACAGCGCCTCCCGCGCGACCCGCTGACGTAACAGGAGCCTTTGTATAACAGTCCCTGGCCACCCCTGCAAAGCACGCGCGCGCCACTCTCCTCGCCCGCGCAAGAAAGTTGCCCCCTTCCCCCGCTCTAACATGAGCGCATGCGCACAACCAGCGGTTTCTACCGCCACCTAGAGGCGCGCGCACGGGCGCGCTCGCAGCCCCGTGCTCATCCGGGCTACTCCGCCCTCGATACGGCGAGGGCGGGGCTCACAGGCATGAAGGTCTCGCCCCCGTACTCCTGCCGTTCAGCTACCGAGCCGCGCGGACGGGAGGATTTGGTCACAGGCTCGGTTGTTCCTCCCTGTGTCACCGTTTCCTCGGTTCCGTCGCCTCGACCCAGGCCCCCACCATCCCCCTCCCGTCCTGTCAGGGTAAACACACTTCAGGAACGTGACGGCGCCTGGTCAGGTGGGGCGGCGGCAGCCAATTGGAAGGCGGGGGCGGGGCTTCGCCCCATCCGTCGCCGCCTCCGGAGTCCGACGCAGAGTCACAGGGCGAGCGGCGAGACAGTAGCAGTCGCTCGGCACGAGACGTCCCGCGCGCCGCTAACCGCCGTCCGTGGCTGCGCGCGGCCTCTCGGAGTGGACGCGAGGGTGTCGGGGTGATGTGTCCCTCTCAGGGGGCCGCCCCCGCGGGGTCCTAGCGCCAACCAGCGACCGCCGAGCAGAGGGCGCCACCCGGGGGGAGCGATCCCGCCGCGGCGGGGCCCGTTCTTCGCACGGCTCCCCAGCGCCTCCCGGTAGCGACGCAGCCGAGCGGGGCATGAGCCGCGGCGGCTCTGCCTGAGCTCGCCGCGCCGCGTGAGGGATCGCGCGCCGCGCCCATGGGGGTGAACGCCGTGCACTGGTTCCGCAAGGGGCTGCGGCTCCACGACAACCCGGCGCTGCGGGAGTGCATCCAGGGCGCCGACACCGTGCGCTGCGTCTACATCCTCGACCCCTGGTTCGCGGGCTCCTCCAACGTGGGCATCAACAGGTGGCGGTGAGTGAGCGGGCGAGCCGGGCCCGGCCGCGCCTCGTCGCCGGGTGGTTATATATGCGGTCACGCTGCCGGCCGCCCAGCCCCCAACCGCTCTCGTTGCCCCTCCGGCCGCGCTGATCCCGTCCCCAGCCGGAGGCACGGGCCCGCTGTGCCAGCCCGATACAGCGTGCTCCTGGCGGTGCTGTCCCCCGCCCGCTGGGCGGCCCGCGTCTGAGGCGCCGGGCGGCAGGTCCCGCAGCGGTCACGTTCAGCGCCCGGGGTCTTTCTCCCGTGCCGAAGAAAATCGGCCTCAAACGAGGGAGTTCTGCCTCCGAACCACTCCTCCCTAGTCCCTGTTTCTTTAAATCCCCTGTGTTGTGTAATCATGGCCCAAGGAGATCTGTTCTAGGTGACTTGGCGGGCGAAAATACTATGGGCTGCAACCACCCTGACGGCCAGTAGAGCTGCATTGCTGGTAGCAGTGGCTGGAAACTTCAGGGAAAGGAACTAGGGTATGCAAGTCAAAAGAGTTTATCTTTGAAATCAGAGACAGGTAGGGAATGCAAGAGGTCATCTAGTCCAGCCCCCTGGGCTGTGGCAGGACCAAGAAAACGAAGACTATCCCTGGCAGGTATTCGTCTGTCCTGTTCTTAACAAGCTCCCTTTAAAGCCTATTCCAGAGTATGACTATTCTTCTAGTTAGAAAGT
This sequence comes from Mesoclemmys tuberculata, assembly GCA_007922155.1. NCBI lineage: Eukaryota > Metazoa > Chordata > Testudines > Chelidae > Mesoclemmys > Mesoclemmys tuberculata. The sequence goes on along the minus strand of ML675616.1, from coordinate 87,480,860 downwards.
TTTTCTTAATATGTAGCCTCAATCTCCCTTCCTGTAGATAAAGCTGATTACTGTTTGTGCTATGTTCAGTGGGCATACAGAGCAGTTTATTACCACCCTGTTTATAATAGTCCTTAGCCTATTTGAAGATTATCAGGTCCCCATCAGTCTTTTTGTCTCAAGACTACACATGACCAGGTTTTTTTATAGTTGTGTGGAAAGAAAAGGTTAGAAGAACTAACATCACTTCTGTTCTGGGCTCTTTCTAGTTTGTTCATAAATTCGGCTCCAGAACTGGATGCAGTACTTAAGCTGAGGCCACACCTGTGCAAAGTAGAATGGGACAGTTATCTCCTGGTCTGAGTTGAGATTATTTTGAGACAAAAACTGCACTGACACCAAGTGCTAAATTCATGAGAGGGATTTTTAATATTATGTAAATGCTCAGAAAATTCATTCAATCCTGGAAGTGTAAGTGATGTTGTTTTAGGAAGATGCAAGTTTAACCAGCTTTATACCAACCAATCTACACACTCGCAGTAGCTCTCATCTGAGCTAACATGCTAAAATAGTATATCTGCAGTAGTACACTTAGATGGGAGCTAGTGAGTATATGGGTGTGTGGACTGGGAATCATCCCTGATTTGTAGACAAAGCAGTTAAATCCTGCTTTGAGTTTTTACTTAACTTTGACACTGTATAATAAGGAGATAACATAGCAAAAGAAGAAAAAATAAGGGAGAAGGTAGTGGGGCTAGATTATACATACAAAATGATGAGTATTTGTCTTAAAAGTTTTTTTCCTAGAAAACTGATATTTAATTTCATATAGCATTGTTCATCCAAAGATTACAAGTGATTTGCCAAATGCTAATTTAGCCTCCACAGGACACTAGTGTTGAGAAGTGGTGTTAACCTCACTTTTCAAATAATGAAACTGAGGTGGAGAATGGTGAAGTGACTTACCCAAAGTTATCTTAGGAATGTATGGCAGATTTAAGAGAAGAATTTGGGCTTACTAGGCTACTAGTTTAGAGCCTTCTGTACAATACCTTCCTTCTGTTTTATATATTCTCTTCTATGCAAGGACATCAGAGTATTTCAGGACAATCTAACATCTTTAAATGTTTGGAATTTCCTAACTTATGCTCAGGGTAATCCTCTTTATAGTCTTGAGAAGGTGGACATACTAGAGTACCCTTTCTGTGATATTTCATTTAATGGTTAATGCATGTTTGTCAATTTAGAATCAGACAGTTGAAAAACAGTTGTTGCTGGCCACTTCTATTCTGAATGAGATTATGGACAATTGTCTTTAAAAGTAGTTTTCAGCAGATACTTTCTGCTGAAAAGCAAATCCTTTAGCTTTATAAATAGTTTTGAGGTTTCTGCTTTTGTGGTTGAACTTACTTACATGCCACTACAAACTGAAATTATTTTCCTAATCATTCTATCTACTGGAGACTGGAGTAAGCCTACAGGGATAAGGCAAGTGATGTTTTTAAAATACTTTTCAGATTTCTTAATTTTTTTGTTAGTGAAATATTAATTAAGAACATGAAATATATAATATTGTGGCGAAAACAGTCAAGACTGCTTCTACTCCTGTAGTTTCTAATTTGTAGAAGGTCAGCATGCAGCATGGAAGCTAGTGATCGCTGAGCTGATGTGAACTTCATGGGCCCTACTAAAGAGGAGCCTCATTAATATTAATACTAATGTCCTCTGCTTGTCTGGCAACCATTCAGTGTACAATTATATGTATATAATATATATTACACACATTTAACACATGTATTAGCTAGTCTAACAATATTCTTGGTGCTGTACAAAAGACAAAGTCAATCCCTGCTCTGAACGATTTACAGTCTAAAAGAAAAACTGAGATAGGACATTGGAGATTTTTTTTAAATGAAGAATACCTGCCCTGTACTAATTCTTCACCTCTCCAATAAGAGCAGAGCTCTCCCAGAACTAGTCCCAGATACTGCAGCGCCTCTCCCAGGAGACCATTAGAACTGCTTCAGACTTCAGTGACCATATGGTGATACACACAGTTTGTGCACCGGAAACTCTGCCCTCTGCTTCATAGTTCAGTGTTATGTGGTTTAATAAATCTTTTTCAAGTAAAATTTACAACCATCTTTATTGATACTTCCAAAACCAGTCTCAAACAGGAGTAAAAGCATTTTCTTTCATCTTGAAGGCAAAGTGGTATAAAAGTAATTTGTATTATTTACTAGTAACAGCAGGTAAAATGTTCAGAAATAGTCAATCTGAGACAAGTCATGCTCAAACCCTTTATAACCTATCCTGAAAAAGGATACTCTTTTAAAATTGCTGTATTTTGTGATTTGTAAGAATGATTCTTAAGTGTGAAAAATTCATACTTCAGGTGCTTGGATTTCCCTCTTAGGAGTGGTGGGGAGAGGGGAAATTTTTAACCTTGGCATTCTACAAGTCTCTTACTGTGAAGTCAATTAATAACTTCAGTGGTTTTTATTTGATAAAGACTTTGCTGTCCTGGGACCTATTTGTGTTTGCAAATGAGATTCCCAGAGATAAAATGTAAATGGAATACTTGTTCTGAGATTTAGAGTAGAGATGTTGGTGAGAGTGATTTCAGCTGAGTGTAAAGGGTGGAAGCTGGATTGGAGGGGGTCTAGGATGGAGTTGGAGGAGAGGAACGCCAGACAGCAATTGTAAACAGCACTTTTAATGACCTTAAATATGAAGGGAAGAAGGGAGATGGTTGGAAAGGCAAGTCGATAGAAAGGGAGAGCTCTCTCAAGATGTGAAAAGTTAACACTCCTTTATAAAAGAATTACAAAGCAGCAGCAAAATTCCTTAAGGCTGTCATGGCTTAAGTTTTTACTTTGGAACTATTGATCTTCTGGTCTAGGCAACTAACAGTCTATTTCAACTCGTCCCCTGCTCTTCTGGCTGACCATTGGCATGTCACCTTTCTTTGTCTGTTTCCCTAGCTTTAAAATGGGGATAATGATGTTTGCTTTTTAAATATCTGTGGATGAACAGAATGTGCATTTGTTAAAAGCACTAAAGAGGAGTTGTTGATTTTTCCACTATATTAATAATCTGCCCTAATGCTATAACATAAATAGATACTCTTGAAATTAGACTTGGTTTGAAATGCAGATCCCCATTCATCATCATCAAAACACCATTTGAAGGAGATTCATTAAGAAAAATCTTAGGAAAGTAATTGAGTAATTGATTTTTATAAATAAAATTATTTTTCTGTCCTGTAATAAGTGCAAATCAGGGTTTACACTGTTTAGAGACCAATCCTGTGGGTAAGGGGTAAACAGGCTTTTCATCTCTCAGATTAAGATGGTCTGTGGTTTATGGGGAGGGGAGAGCTCATTAGTGTTTCAAGATCCAGTCTTCATGTCATGCCCTTCAACTCTAACAGAGGCTTATCCAGTGTGTCATGAGTGAAAAGTTGACTGTTGATCTCTGAATGGACTAAGTATCACATAGGAGAAATGGGTCCAGAGTAATTATTAATGATTATTCCATAGAATTATCTGCATTTGATATCTTCCCCACCAAGAATCTGACATAACTTCCTTCTCTTGCCCAGTTTTTTAAAATTAAATAATGACAATCTGATTTAGTCTGTTCTTGATATTGGTGTTGGTGCCAAGAAAATGGAAGACTTTTTCTCAGACAAAAATCCCAAAACTGAATGGAATGGTCAAATCAAGACTCTTTGGAAATAACACCTACGAAATCGCAGTTGGGGACCACTTAATGCTCTGGACATGAAGGCAGAGCTTCCTTCATGCAATCAAGAGACTGTATATAAAATGTTTTCCTTTAATCAGGTACACAGTTAATAGGTGGCAGTATCAGTGAATCTCTATTTTTGAACCAATTCTCCACACAAAGTTGTTTTACTGATTGCCTTCTTTTGTCTTTCGTGTACCGCATTGCATGGACATCCAGGTCGTGGAGGTATCTTAATTTCTAAAAGTGACAAGTGACTTTTGAAGAGTAGTACCATATAGATATTACAGGAAAAACTGTTTTTATCATCCAGTTAAACAAAACTGTCTGACTCAACACGATTTTATCATTGGAGAGAAGAGAAAAATCTTCAAATTCAGGAAACTGATTTTTTTCACATAGTTATTCCCTCTCAATTTCTGTCAAGTCACCAGTTACCGGTACTTTTCCAAGTGGTGGTGTTATGTGTTTATGTTGTGAAAAATTTAGCCTTTTCTCCCATATAGAGTTGATGTTGTATAATTTAAATTGCTTCCTGTATTTAATTTCTTTGTTCACTATCAAAAAGACTCTTTATTTGGGGGAGATCTGTGGCATTCCTCCTATAGTTTTACCTGATAGGGCAGAATCTGAACGAGCACAAATCTATTCCTGGCATACTGTAGTCAGTGTGTCTAAACATAACCACTTCAGAATTCCACAAGTAATATGGTGAAGCAAGTGAGCTTTTTTTTTTTAGGGGGGGGGGGGAAGCTTGTTATGACATGTCAAACAGTTTTCCTACATAGTAGGAATTTGGTCCTTCCCCTTCTACTCAGACAAGAGGTTTATGGTATTTTTTGGTAATATATATGTTAGCTAACTGCAAAACTGAGAGATTTTTATGAGGGCAGAGCAGTTATTCTTTCCTATATGACATCTCTAAGGATGCTTCATGGTTAAACTTTTATGGAATTGGCACATCTGAACCAGGTTTTAGCTAAAACAGTGAACCAATGTAAATTCAACTCATTGTATACTAATTGCCTTTCTGCGTGCTTACTGTTTATCACAATAAGTACAACTCTGAAGTTGGATATTTTTTTCCTCAAAGCATTTTTAGGTAGTCTTTTAAGCAATCACTTACAGTCTTGCTTTCTGCTGGGATTAAGGTTGAAGAGAGAAGAGGGTAGAGGGCTGAGGAAAGTAGGTCAGTATTGTTGTAATAATAGTGTTGAAAGTGTGTGAACTGCAGTTGCCATGATAAAAGTCTACATAAATGTGCAGAGTTTCAGAATAATTCTGAATCTGAAAGCATTCTAATTGCTGCTGGTGAAATGCTATTGAATAATTCATAGATACTCGTTGTTAAAGAGTTAAAGTTGAATGTGTTTTCATTGGAATCTGGTCACCACTCCAAATTGGTACTTGGTTTTCTTTACAAATATTTCATGTTTAAAAAAAAAAAAAATCAAACATTAGACTGTCTGGAAATGATGCTTTAAAGCAGTGGTCCCCAACCTTTTTTGCACCAGGGACCGGCTTAAAGCAAAACTATTTTTCCAGGGACCGGCATGGCGGGGTGGGGGTGGGGCAGGCATGCAGACAGCACTTCACACCACTCTCCACCGTAAAATTGACTCGCCCGTGTCAATTTCGGCGGCAGAGCTGGAATCGCAGGGTACCGTCTCCGCCGTGAAATTGACTCACCCTTGTCAATTTCGGTGGCGGAGCTGGAGGGTGGGGCCCACAGCGCAGAAATTGCCCATTTTAAGAGCTGGTTCGCTCTTAAAGTGGTAAACCACTGCGAAACAGACTGCCTAGCGGCTAGCTGAAGAGCCCTGGCGCCGCGGACTGGCAAAGAACCCACAACGGCCCGGTACCGGTCCGCGGGCCGGTGGTTGGGGACCCCTGCTTTAAAGGATCAAGCCCGCTCTCCACTAAATTATTGTCCTTCACTCACTATCATCCCAATCAATCTACATATCCCACCCAAACTGAATTTTGGCCCCTAAAATTTGCACTACTGCATGGAAAGGTCAAAATACTGCCCCAGGACAGCTCCGAATGCTCTCTGAAAGAAACTAGCAAAGCTTCTCTACAATGACAGGAGAAAGTGTGTTGAGATGAGGAACAGAATAGGTTCTTTCAAATGTATGTTGATAATCATGATGATGTTCATGTGTCAGGAATATGTTACCTGCTAATGGCAAAGGTTTGGTTACTTGGGAGCTTAATACCTTCATAGCATGCATTTCTCATAATCTCACTAAAGGCATATTGTACACCTAGTTTTAAAACGTGTTTTTCCACAAATCCAGAAAGCATTGTTATGATTGTAACATGGTATAATCTAAGAATATTGCATGTTTAGCTGTACTCTGACTTTGATGATCAATCTTTGAATACCATATTGGTGGCTATTTCAAGTCCATTGACCCCTACCATGTTTCTTGAATTTGTCTTTCTGCAAGGTAACCAGACATCTACCAGAAATGAAAACTCTTTTCTCTTTGATTTTAAAGCTGTTTTCTTGACATTGGAATGTATGTCTCTCTTATAGCTAATTCTGAGATTGAAAAAAGGGAATGTCCATGGCATAAGCCACCTTTTCTTGTTCATGAGCTGTATATTAATGGGTAACTTGGTTCCTCCAGTATATTGTAGGATAGTGTATGCTTTGATATTGCCAACCTTTTAGTAAGTCCCCCATAAATATAGTACTTTACAAAATTTAATAACTTGAGGTTGCTGGTTTCCTGACACTTGAGGATGCTTGGGTTGCATCAGGTTTAGATGCAATGTTCCCTTTCTTCATTTGCAGATTTCTTCTCATGTTTCTTCCCTGTTGATCTGCTCCCATGTGGTTTCATGTGTAGGTATTTAAGTGGAACTTTAATATGCTTTCTTTGGTACCCATGCATAGCAGTTCAAAGATCATACTAGTAAAACTTGAGATGGCTGGCAGCATGTTGGAGTAATAGTAGTCCATTGCAGCTGACAAAATAAAAATGTAAGAGGAATGAGGGGCCCAGGAGGGGAAAAGTGCAGAAGGGAAACTAGAGGGCAGCCTGGGTGGGAGAGAGATGAGGAAATAAACTCAGTTGAAGAGACTAGTCATATATTCATCTTTATGGCTTTATACCCAGTATACTTTCCAAAGCATCCATGTGTAAATCTGTATGAGCCACAACTTTATTATTCTGCACTCAAGTTTGTGATGCTGTTGTAAACCTTAGGAACCTGAGTCATTCAATATTGTGGCAGCTGAGGAACATCAGTAAATCTACAGGGAGTTCTAAAACTGTATTTTTTGGGGTGAATAGCTATCATTAGTATATGTAAGTTAACTTTAAGGATAAGTTTTGTACTAGTCTGGATTGATTGAAGTTGTGAGTGGCGATTGCTTACACAGGAGGACACTGTTTATAGTTAAACTGTGTCTGGGCTGAAGTGCGTTGCCTATAACTTCTGCTGACATCCAGTACACACGTCACTTTGTCTTTCTTTATTCATGAGAATTTTATTAGTTTTTAAAAAAAAAAAGCTATTTTCTATTCTTTCATTAGGCTTCAGTGAATTTTTTTAAATCACTAGTTGTTTGAAGTGGGGGGAAATGACAGTGTGGAGTGCTATCTGAGAGAGTCAGCTGGACTTTTTCTCCTGTCTCATCCCTCTTCTTTGGCGAATGCATAATGTTATATATGCAAAGTTGAGATTTAAATTATTTCTTGATTCGATTTGATGGATTGTTTTTTTTTTTAAATAATTGCCTATGGAAAACTCTGATGGAATTAGTTGAGGATAACCAGCTCCAGATTAGAAAGGATAATCAGGCAAAAGAAGTTATCCTTAATAAAATTTGCTTTTCCAGGTGTTCTCCCACAAACTATCCTAAGGGTATCCAAGATTATTTTTTCTGTAGATGTCAGGCTTAATGGGTTCTCGTTTCCTTGGATTTGTCTATACTTCATTTTTATATGGCTTTCACAGTAGATGTTTTCTGGTGCTCTGCAATCTCTTCTAAATCCAGTGAATGCTTTCTTTGATATCAGTAATTGTTAGTATATAGGTACATGTATTTTTGCAAAACACTTTAGCTGCTCTTGTAATATCTGATAGTATATGATCTCATTTTCTACACTTTTCAAAAATGGGGTAATTAAATATATTACCTGAATTTTGATATCTTCCTATCAGCATGCTATTTCTTTCCTTTAAACATTAAAAAAAAAAAGTTTTAAACTGGGTCTTTTCAAATGTAGGTCTTTTTTGCTTTCTCTGGACATCTAAAGATACCATGATGTTCTTCAGCTGAGTAGAGTTTTCTGTCTCTGACTAAAAAGTTAGCTACCACTGTCTAGCTCAAAGGTGCTTACATTTCAGTAATGCTGCACATATGTAGTTCTTGGAGCAACTGGGAATTTATTGAAATAAAAATTGTAGTGAGGCTACAATAGATCTCCCTCCCCCTCCCCCTTTTTCTTTTTTGGCAACTCTTTTTGTATTGTGGACAGGGGAGAGGTTGGTGTTCTTTGGAAAATCCTAAGGTCTCACATGTTATAAATCCTCCTTCCCAGCTTCAGGAGGCTGATCATTGCTTCTTCCACAGCCAGTATAAGGGAGCGTTGCTGCACAATAGGCCTAACCCCTTCTGGAGCAAAGACTGGCTGACATTCTTGAACTCAAATTCCTTGCCACTGAACAGATGCAGCACTCCCCTTACTCCTCCAGTATTCTCCCTCCCCCCCTTTTTCACCTTTTCAGGATTCCACATGTCGCACTTGACTAACAGTGGCAGGGTAAAATTACAATGATCTTACTTTTGTGTTGCTCTTTGGGGAAGTGCTATTTGTAAGAGTAGTAGAGGTTCATCATGCTTATAGGATTTGTTCTAGCACCAAAGCTAAGCTATCCTCCAAAGTTTTACGTCTATGTTATCATTTGTCATGGATTCAAATAGTCTTTCTATTAACTTAGTAGTTTTTATCAAGGCTAAAGATACAAATAAGTTCCTTCCTTCTCCATAGACAAGAATTTAAACCTTTCTATTAAAGTTGTCTTCATTAGGGTATATGTAGGGCTTCTGTTTATCAGGGTTTATTAATTTCATTTTCAAGGTTAGTTTTTAGCCTTTTTTGAGTTTTATGTAGATGTTAAAAAATCAGGGTTTTGGGAGGGCTTGTATGTACTGTAATAAGTATGTATGTAACATAATGTAATGTTCTGTAAAATGCTCTAATGTAGTACAGCTTCAAGCAGTTCTGTGTTAAAGTGCACTAAGGAACTTTTAGTCTATGCTAAACTTTTACATGCACCAATTAACATGCAGCATAGTGCACTTTAGAAATCACATCCCTTTTGTCCACATTACTGCTCTGTGTATATAAGCCCGTGGATACAAATAACCATTTCTGGTGTTTATTGGTTAAATGCCCATTTCTCTTTTGTGTTGGCGATGCTTTATTGGTAAGTTAAAAATCAGAAGCTCCAAGTATACTGTGTAGTAATGGCTATGCATCTGTAGCACCACTCTTGTTCTTGGGGTATGACTTTTCTCACCTATAAAATTTCATTGTGTGTGTGTGTGTGCTTTTTAAAATTTGAACAAAATGTAAGTATGTGGGCTTATGTAAATGGTTGGAAAATTGGTTGGTTAAGTAGCTATGTCTTAAAGCTAGGTAAAGATAGATAAACTCTGAAAAGTCAGCAGAGAGTTAGCTGTCTCCAAAATGCAGGTAAAATTCAGATTTGTTTTCATCTCCTTCTAAGTAAGGATGTACTGGTAGACTGGTAATTTTAATGCAGAGCTTGTGACAAACAATAGACAAGAAGTTCAGAAGTAACTGTCAATGCCATTTCCTGGATTTGTGTTATGTTTCTGTCACCACAACCTCATCTTTATACAGGGTTAAATGCAAAGTATTACTTTGTCATTCCTGAGTTCTGTCACTGTGTCACAACCTTAATGTTGTTCAGGTCTGTAATTGAGGAATATCTTTGTCAGCTCCTCTCACGCTGATGTAGTGAGGCAGCCTGTTTACAATGAAAATTGCTATCAGAGATCAACGCTGCTTTTGGACATGTTCATTCTGGCAGCTTCTCGTGCTATTTTCTGTTAGAATTTTTTTAGTTTAAATAATTGACTTTCTTAAATGCTTTTGTAAGTCTGAATGTGTACTGAATAATTTTGTTACTGAATATGCTTTTAGTCAGTGTAGAGTAACGCATTGATCTGGTTTCTGAACATTCTGGAAGTCTTTGTTTTTGTTCCCAGGAAAGATGGGCTTTGTAAGTTGTCTTCTCTCTCTCTCAAATGTTTCAGAGGTGAAGATAAAATTTTAGTTATATGAGGCTGTCCTGGGCGGAGCTGAAAAGTAGGTCATTATGCTGGGAGTTGTCCAAACAGCCTACTGGTTGCTAGAGCAACGACCTACTTTAAGAAGCTAATTCAGTTGATTCATATTGAAATCATCTTTTAGAAATCATATTAGGAAATAGGCAGGTTTGTGGCAATACATGGATGTGAATAGCAATGGTTTGTAGCTGACCTTTTCCCTCTTTATTATATATTTGTTTTTCTCTTTCCCCACCATCCCATTCCCATGCTTTTTGGGGCTGTGGGGTTTAAATCAAGGCCTCATTGTTAGTCTTCAGAGGTTTTATTTCTTCTCTTTCCTCAGTGGAGGACTTCTCTTCCTCCCTAGAGGTCCCACATAACAGTTGTGCTCCCTGGGCAATGAGGTGAGATGAGATTTCAGTTCAGCGACCATAAATGCCCTTCTTTCCTTTTGTTGAGTATAGAAATGGCTACCGAGTTATGAGATGTTCCTTTTCCACATAAGCTAAACACTAGAAAAGAGTGCTCACAGTTTCTGCCTGCCCGGCAACCAAGCTGAAATGTGTCAGTGGGGTTCTTACTGGGCAGTTGGCCAGAAGCCAGCTTTTACAAAAGGGAAACATCATGGAAGTTGATGATGATGTCAGAACAGCTTTAAAAAAATGTCACCAACCTTTTAAGAACAGGGTGTTTGTTTATAATCATCCCTCTGCTCTTTTCTCTCCTTCCTTCCCCCCCAACAAACCTGCAGCACTAAAATATCACCCTCAATGATGGATTGCCAGCACTGGTAAATTGGAAGCACTAGGTGTGTGATCATCTTCATGGATATAATGAAGTGTATGTATACAACATGCTGTTTCTCAGCTCTGCCTGCCTGCCTGCCTTTATTCTTAAAACTATAGAGAAGGGTTGGAAGCTTGCAGGAATCCTTCTCAAAGTAAATTTCAGTAACCTTCCTGTTCATGAGAAAAGAATGTGCGGGCAAGGTAGAATGATGGAAATGCAAAAGGCACATCCATTCCAAAAATTAAGTGTGACTGTGTTTCTACAAAACTTGTCCCTCTAAACAACTGATGCTTGCACTAGAAATTTGCATAGCATTTTGGGTTTTTTTAAATGGAAGTTTAACTTTGAATATGCAGTGTGATATGTAATTGCACATTCAAATATATTTACTACGCTTATTTATCTGAGTTGTTTATAACTTGTCTGTAATGCAGTAGCTATTTCTAAATAACTTTTACGTGTGGATATTCTTATTCCAGAATGAGAGTGTCTTGTTTTGGTTTAACTGTATCCACTTTGAAAGTGGATTAATATAAAATTGAACAAGGTGCTCTTATTCTAGAATAAGAGCATCAATACATAGTTATTCAGAAATTGCTGTTCCTGAATAGAGATTTCTGAATAACTCCAAGTGTGGACAGGTCCTTAAAGTGAAATACCTGCTGCACATTCCAAGTAAGGGTGCCATGTCCTTGAGAGCACAGATCATGCAAAACAATAAAACATCTTAACCACAAAGTTCCTCACACTAACTCAACCTTCCCTTGGGGATCTGTGCTCAAGCAAAGAGGATCCCTTGTCCCTTGCCTACCTTCACCTGGCAGCAGCCTCACTCATCTTACTCTGGTGCAAAATAGTTCCCCATTTCACTCTGAGTGCCTTTACAGACTCTTGCTGGGGCCACCTGCTCCTTTTGTTCTCCTCCTCGTCATTTTCCATTACTTTTAACTCCCTCCTTTCCCCTCCCTTTCAGCCAACAGGAGGAAGTGTCTTCTCCCAGCTTCAGCAGACCCATTGTGTTTTACTTTGAATGTGTGATCATCGAGTGCTTGTGTGGCACAGCCCTACTAACTCATGGGAAGTTTGCATACATGTAGGCTTTCCATGACACAGAAATTTCATGATTTCATAAAATCATTCACAATTCAGAAATGGTACAGCCAGAACCCTCATTTTACGTTTTTAAAGTTGTAAAGCGGTATTTCCTAATGCATATTTCAGAGTTAAGGGGTCACGTGCAATCTCAAGTTTGTCACTCTGTGTGTGTGTGTGTGTGTGTGTGGGTGGAGGGGGTCACCTGCAATCTCGTGTGTGTGTGTGTAAGAGAGAGAATACATATTATTCTGCAATACTCTTGCTCGTTTTATGGACGGATTGTATGGTGTGCAATGAATGAGGCAACTGAGCTATATTTTTATCCTCCATGTTAAATGAGTGAAGTGGTCCTTTGACTTAGACTTATAGCACACCTTCCAACATGTGAACTAAATGAGAGAAACTGTGTGTTGAAAATGACTGAAGATGGAATGGAAACTCTTGAAGCTAACTGTAATGGTCACAGCTGCTGTAATTCTTTACTGTGGCTAATTTTGTCTAATGGTCATTTATGTAAGAAGCAGCAGTTGGCTCTGTGTTTGGGGCAGGTTAAGAACATGTGATACGTTGCTTCCAAATTGGCAAGCAGAGAGAATCAAGTCACATGTACTAACCTGGCCCCAACATAACTCTGCAGCTTGCCAAAGTAGGAGTTCTGTATCAGTGGAATTAGTGAGAAGTTTAGGGTTTACACTTGTGATGCAGAAGCTCCTTAGCAAAGGCGGGGTTCCCCTGTTTTTTGTAAAAAACTCTCACCTCAGACCTGACAAACACTCTACACCAAACACACCTTACATGTTACTCTTTATGGGTATATATTCTGTATCTATAGAAAAATCATAACTTGTTAAGATTCATATGCTTTATGGACTTGTAGTAAAAATTAGTCACCAGAGTATAATGTGTCTTGGTGGTGGCCCATTCAGTCAGGAGGGAGTTGACATCCTGCCCTATTTTTTCAGGTGATGCAATGGAAGGCTTAATTGTTTAGCCTTGTACAGTAGTAAGAATTTCAATGAAAAGCCATCAGAGGGAACTGAAAACAATCCAAACCAATTAAAGGTAAAAAAGGAACATTAAAACAACACAGGGTTTCTTCCTGTCAATGGTTAGAAACAAAGTACACTTTCAGTATAACACAGATAGGGACAGGTCCTCTGGATCAGCTCTCTAAGGAAACCCCTCATGAAATGGGAGTGTCTAGTTAAATCTTTACCTTTTCTTAAATTAACCTACTTTTGTTGTATTATAAGCACTTACAAGTGCAGTGTGGTTTACAGAAGCACTAATTTAAGATAAACTGGGGCGTAGTGGTCTTGGAGGCAGAGAAACTGATATTTCTGTCAATAGTGATTACCATGGATGAAATATCACAGGAGAATGATTTTAAAGGGAGTCAGAGACTGGGGTGCATGTATTTATTAATCAGCAAGGCAAAGACAGGGCTGACATAGCCCAGAGGAGAGTGCTTGAGGCCAGGTCTACACTCAGAAGTTAAGTTGACCCAGCTGTGTCACTCAAAGGATGTGAAATCCATACCCCTGAGTGATGACATTAAGTTGACCTATCCCCTGGTGTGGACAGCACCAGGTCAATGGAAAAATTCTTCTTCCGTTGACCTAGTTACCACCTTTCAAAGAGGTGGTTTAATTAGCCGATGGGAGAACCCCTCCCATATTTGTAATGAGTATTTACACTGAAGCGCTGCTGCTGTGCCACTTACGTTTCAAGTGTAGACAAGCCCTGAGTGGGTGAAAGGTTGGTGGTAGTAAGGAGCTGACACCTAGTCAGGCACAGGCAAGCGTTAGAGAGACTGTTATCCAAATAACAAATATCACAGGATCTTTTTCGGGATAAGGCAACAAGCCACGTTTATTGTGAGTACAGAAATTTGGTCAGTTTTATCAATAATGCAAATACCAAGAAAATAGTATCAACACTGTACTTCATTGACACGTGTTTCAATTGGTACTTTCATTCACACTCATACAGACAGAGAGATAGACAAACATACATAGAGTTCTCACAGATGTTACAGTTACCAGCCTCTTGGTGCTCGTGGTAGTCACTGGCCAGGTGACTGTAGCATGACGGTGAGGAGCAAGGTTCTGCCGATACACATTGGTACTCTTGGCTGATGTGGTGATGTAGAACCGAACCTCCAGTCTTCATCTTTCTGTCCCATTTTATAGGGAAAAGACCCCACGTAAGTCTATGGGTTTTTGCTCTGTCATGTTGCATCTGCATTTGGTGTGATCCTTAATCACCCACATTGTTGCAAGCCTGATCAGATTATGTTCTTGGAAGTGGGCTAACTCAGAAGGTATCAGGGTGGACTCCTCTTCGGCCAGTTGAGTGGTTAAAGCTATTATCTTCGCTCCTTTCTTCCTCCCTCAAAGTGTTTAGGTGAGGCTGGTGTTTTCTTGTCTCTTTGGACATCCCTTACTGAGATCAATTGTTCAATCACTCTCCCTGTCTGCATCCACCTCAATTGCTCAGCCATTCACACTTTAATCACTCAGTGCCAACTCCTAGCAGAACAACTCACATATTTTTTTTAAAACAAATATTATTTCATTTTGCCAGTGTCTTTCACAATTAGGTAAGTATATTACATTTCACAGTGTGGCTTCTTATACTTAAAATAGGGTTTTTACAAATATATCGAAAGTGGGTAAAATTAACAGATAAAATGGTCAGTGGAGTGGTTTTACAAACAATCTTAAAACAAATAGATTTATACAAAACAGTGAACATTTCAGAGGATATAACAATCGGAGTCAGTTGAGGTTTTAGTTTTTCATTAAAGTTACAATGTATCAGGCTAAAGTGCCTCTTGGTAGAAAGGGCGGTGGGGGGGAGGTGTTCATGGCTCTGTTTAGGGCCAACAAGACAAGGTGACTCTTAGTCCTGGGTGTTTGAAGAACTGGTACAACATGCAGTAAGCACTTGGATTGAAACCCTTCCCTATTTTTTAGCTGAACAAGAAATGCAAGCTTTTGCTAAACTAAAGATTGCATAGGAAAAATTGAAAAAACAGAAGAATTTTCAGTAGTGTGTGCCGAATGAATATGGGAGAGGCTGAGGGTAGAAGTAAAAACACTTAGGTCATGCCTACACTACAAAATTATGCTGACCTAAGTTGTGTCGGCATAGAGCTACTATCGCTTGTGCATGTGCACACTTGTCTCCTTGTATCAGCGAACTGTGTCCTCACCTGAAGAGCTGGTATTAGTGCAGAGTGCAGTGCACTGCGGGTAAGTATCCCATTGTGCCACTCACCACCATCTAGGGCAAAGTGTTTTGGGAAGTTTTTGCAGTGCCTGATGGGGCTGAAATGAGTCACGTAGGCTTGACTGGGAGCATGGGGTCAACCTTCTATAACATAGAGAATGCTATCTCATAATTTCATCTGCATCCCATAATATTTGACTCCTTTTCAAAACCTGCACATCTCTCCTTGCTGTCTGTCATCTCTGACGGTAGCATGGAGTTTGCACAGCTCTGCACTGTTGTCTTGAGTGTTGCAAGCACAGGACAGATGATCCTGCAGTATTTCCTGAGTCATGAGGAACATGAGACTTTCCTTGAACGCTAGATTCTTGTGAGACAGAGAAGGAAACAATTCATGGTGGGGTGACGTTCACGGAGCAGCAGGAGATGGTGAAGTGCCAGTTCTGGGCATGAGAAACAAGCACTGACTGGTGGGATCAAATTGTCATGCAGGTTTGGGATGATGAGCAGTGGCCGTAGATCTTTTGGATTTCTGGAGCTGTGTGCCAAAGTTGCCCCAGTCTGTCAGCACAGGGAGACCAAAATGAGAGCTGCACTGATAGTTGGAGCAAGTGGCAATTGCGTGGTGAAAACTTGAAACAGCAGATTACTACCAGTCTGTCAGGAATCAATTTGGAGTCAGGAAATCCACCGCAGGGGCTGTTGTCATGCTACTGGGCAAGGCCATTAATTGCCTCCTGCTACTCAGGACTATGACTCTAAGCAATGTATGGGACATAGTGGATGGTTTTGCAGCAGTGGGGTTCCTGAACTGTGGTGGCAAGATAGATGGCATGCATATCTTTATATTAGCACCAGACCACCTTGCCGAACAGTACATCAACAGAAAACAGGTTCTTTTCTATAGTAATACAAGCACTAGCGGATCACTGGCTGGTCAGGGAAGATGCATAACACACACCTTTAAGAATACAGGACTGTTCAGAAAGCTACAAGCAGGGACTTCCATTCCCGACTGACAGATTATCATTGGGAGTGTTAAATGCCAAAAATGGTCCTGGGAGACCTAGCCCTGCCCTTGGTTCCAATGGCTCACAAAGCCATACACCTGCCTCTTCAACAGCACCAAAGAATGTTTCAGCTATAGGCTCAGTAGGTGCAGAATGACAGTTGAATGTGTCTTTGGTCATTTGAAGAGATGCTGGCATTGCTTACTTACAACACTGGACCTCAGTGAGGGGGAAAAAAAAGTATATTTCTCTTCTCTAAAAGTGCGGATTTAAAAAAAAAATCTAAATCAAATATGGACCAAGCAAAACAAACATTGACAGAATCCCTTGTTTTTTACCTGAAATGCATATTCAAGATATTGATTATGATATAACTTAATCATGTACAGTAATTTTAGTTATTTCTAAAATAAAAGTCCTTTGTAAACCACAGCCTGTTCTGCATTTTAACTTAAGGCTCAGGTTTTCTGAATCTTTTGTTTAATATTGTAAATGTTGTTGCCATCTGTCTGAGGTCAACTTAGAAAAATCTTATGACACGTAATCAGCATATTAGGGCTGTATATAGACCAATATGCCTATTGAATTACATATAGATTTGCATACATGTTGACTTAACCGAAGAGTAGTCAATTTGACTTGTAATTTTAGACTAAAATGTAATACACTACATAACTTTGCAAGTATGTTGAATGGAGTTTTTGAAAATGTAGGTAAAAAACACATCATAGAGAAGTAACAGGATCATAGAATGGATCAGAATTGATCTGGAAACACTGAAAGCAAACGAGATCAAGGGTGCTCACTTGCACATAATACATTAAGTGCATTTAATTTTTCCGTATCTTAACAGCTCACAACATTTATGAAACACTTCAGTGTGATGCACTTGCACTTCTTTGAAGACAGCTAACAGGGTCTGAAATTATTATAATTAACTGTTATCAAGCAAAATACTGCATTGAAATTGATAGCCTTTTTGAGAAGAATTTAAGGCACCTCAAAGATACCTTGTGATCAATTGTGTGAGGTGCCTGAGGAAGAGTTCAAGTGCTCTTAAGACATGTGGCTGCATGTTAAAAAGTGCTGTCATGTAAGGAGACCCAAAAGTCTTAGTGCTTAAAATGACAATAGTTGTGCTGGAGTAGGAGCAGTGTTATCTGTGTGGCCTTTAAAAGCTTTGCAACTTGTCATTAGCCCAAGGGTCACATCTAATTTATAGTCATACTGAATGGTGCAAGAGTATGGAGTCCTTGCTGCTGCCCCAACTGCAGCTGCATTCAAGAAAGATAAGATAAAATTAGGGGCTCCCTCTACTACTCCAGAAGAAAAGAAGCAAAATGGTGGCAGCTGCTGAAACATCAGTAGGAACATAGTTCAATCTTTTTAGTATTAGGTACCTCAGAACAACGAAATCAAGTGTGAAGAGAAAGAAACTGAAGACTTTCCTCAGGACAAGCCTCAGATGTCATTCTGGAAGTTGGCAAGGCATACCCCCTAGGCTTCCCAGTTTCAGATCCTTTGATTACAGGGAACTATGCCTCAGCATAGGTGGGGATGGGGGGCAGCGGGCTCCTGATCTGCTTCAGGAACTGAGTGATAATGACAACGGCACCTCTTTGCATAAGGGGAGAGGAACTCTTGAACCAAAGGAATGTAAACAGTACACTGGAATGTAAACTTCGCTCTTCAGCACAGGGAAATTTTGGTGCCAGTCCCTTATATCTATTACTTATGGAGTTTCCAGAGAAAGAACAGGATTTTGTGGAATGATGGCATCCCTTTTCCTTTCTTTAGTCTATAGATAATAGAACGATGCTGCAGCACGGAGCTCACCGGTTCATGACATACAGACTGCCAAGTCTATCCTAGCAATGAGGATCTCTCAGAATAAACTTAAGTTTAATTCTTAAACTTAAATTCTGTGATCAGAATTAAGGAGAAGGGTCTGGAGCCAATTCTCAGTGTAAATCTGTCCAAAAATCTAAGCTAAGTATGAATAGTGAGAAGTATTTTGATCCTGATAGGCCTTTCTGGTGTATTTAAGGCATCTGGAGAACTGCCCATTATCCAAGATGTCAGGTATAAGGGTCTGAAACAAGAAAATTTCATCTTCACAAGAAAGACCTTCCTTCAACCCAGGGTTTTTTGCT
Source organism: Mesoclemmys tuberculata (assembly GCA_007922155.1). Lineage (NCBI taxonomy): Eukaryota > Metazoa > Chordata > Testudines > Chelidae > Mesoclemmys > Mesoclemmys tuberculata. The sequence continues at coordinate 87,462,531 of ML675616.1, read as the reverse complement.
GGCTCTGCCATCCACATGTTTAAGGCAATGGAACCAAAAGTTTCCAGAGTTATTTTGCTGTTAAGACAAAACATAAAAATAAGAGCTACATTCTCCATAACTGGGGACAAAAACAAAGAAATGGCTCAGCTAGTAAGTTGGAGGAACCAGAGTGATTTTTTGACATGCTCTTCTGGCATTTGGCAGGAACAGCATTTATGGATGTCATGTTTTCTTACGTAATTTCACCTGGAGATTTCCATTACTTGAAGGAGAGTCTTCATGGTCCCCAACTAAGTTTTCCAAAAGGTTCTGGTTCTTGTAGAAGGGAGCAAGCCTATCCATACAGTGTATATTTGTACTGAAAAAGTTTAAAGAGAGAACCTGTTTACTCAACGTTACATTGAGCACTGTCAATATACAGAGAATCCTATAAAATGCATACAAAATCTGTTTTCAAAACTGCAGGGGAACAAGTTTGGTACTGATTCTTGGAAACTTCCTGCTGACAAGCCTTTTTTTTTCTCTGAAAGGGCAGAACATATTGTGGAACACGGTGGGTTTGAGGGGCTTGTGGTTTTTTTCAGATTCTTGTAGAAATGTCAGTACTTTGTTGGTACTTCTATGCTAATTCAAGTGGTGATGAATGTAGCCAGTCTTCCAGCAGATGGAGACAAGAAAACATAGGATAACGTAATGATGTATGGCCCCTAAACAAAGGCCTTACTCGTTTCTTGGCCTTTACAATTTGTTTCTGCCTCTAACTGAAGTTTAAATTCATAATAGAAAGTTCAGTTCACAAATAAGTACTTTCAGAGAGACTTTGCACAAATAGCCCTCTTTACATAACTTTGGATAGCTGTTGCTTGGCAGGTATTTTCTATATAAAACAGTCAGTTGTTTCCTTTATTAAATTTAAACTGAAGTGGTTTGGAGTAATTTAATTCAGACTAACCTAGACTATTTTTAAATTTAGGTGAAACTTTTTTGTTCCTCTTGAAAATCTCAAAGCCATTCCTCAAATGAATCCTGAAGCTGCTTGAGCCTTTCAGCAAGGACACAATTGTCACATTTTTTAAACATTTGGCAGGACAGTAAGTGTGGCTGAAGTTGTCTGTGTGAAAGTTTGCTGCTGAATGTAAAGGGTCAGTCTTCCCTACAAGCAGAAAACAAAAGTCCCACTCACCTCTGAAGTTTTAAGTACCTGAGAATAGTTTGCTGTAATGAGTCAGTAAATGACTTTAGGCTTGTAGAATGAATTTTGCAATAGTTGTTGCAGAATTTGCCTTCCACAAGCTTCAGTGACCAGTTGTTGATCAAGCCATTGGATTTTTGCTCTGGCTTATGGAGCTCTGAATGGTCTCTTTCTCTGCACTCTTCAGCTTTCACCAGAATGCTGTTCCCCTAGAGAGCAATTATAGCCTGGTGCAGTCCAGTATTCTGAGATTTCACTCAAGACTTAATGGATCTTTCCATCTTTAATTTCTGTGCTATCCAGTTGGATGGGATAAGTGCATTAGCTTGATATTTCTGTGGGAATGAGCAGCCGTATAATAGCTATTTTGCAACCATAGTTGCTATTCATTATTTCTCAAATGAAAGCTTAAGTTCTGTCAAAGCTGACTGGGCCTCCAGCAGATCATTATAAAGAATTTTAAAAATCCCCCAAAACCAAACAAGCCAAATGTGGGCAAGGTGTTGAACACCACAGTTTAAGGCCTAGAATGTTGTATAGAACACATCTAAATAGTCTAGTGTGATTCATATTCCAAAAATTTTTAATTTGTTTTGACAAGACACCAACACATGTCCAAGAGGTGTTGCAAGGTCCTCCTTCTGTGTGTGGATCTGAGGGACTAGAACCCAGGCCTGTGGAAACTTGGAAAGCTGACATTCCCACGTTGTCACTAGGAGGCTATGCAGAGCCACATCCAAGGAGCACTGTGGAGATCAGGCGCTGCAGGAAGTACTCCCCAAGGTCCAAAGTGACAGTACTCTTTGACTTTCTGTTTAGTCAGAGTTTACTATGTAACCCTGGAGGGTACCTGAAGATATCTGGGCAACCACACAGACTTCTGGCCTGCTGTGACTCCTTACTTTCTGGTCTCCAGCCTCAGACCCTGCCTCTTGATTCCAGTATGGTAACTCTGCTTTCTGGTCCCTAAATCTAACTCTCGCCTGTCAATCCAGGTGCTAGTAATTACTCTAATCCCTGCTTGTTGAGTATTGCCTTGTAACTATTCTTGACTTGTGACCAGTAGGCAAGACTGTCCATGCCTGGTCACTTAGTCTTTCTCGGGTGCATCAAAGAGCAGTTGAAGTGTGTCCTCAGGTGGTCTTTGGCACAGCTAACTTAATGAAATTTACTCAGAATTGAGAGGGGTAGCAGCAGAGATCTACTTTGGAGAAAAGTTGATGACCAAAACAAAAAATGCCAGTGTGATTCTCTTGAAGGTTCCAACTGGACATAGTTGCTAGGTGTTTACAGGACCACATAACTGGGGTAGAAATATTTTTTCTAAAAGCAAATTGTCTTATGACCGAAGGGAACTCTGATACCTCAATATTCTGTTTAGCAGAGACAGCAGATGTTGGAACGTTCCTGGGTATAGAATGTAGAGATCTTACGCTGGCCCAAATATCAAGTGACCTACTGGTAACTGGATCAAAAATATCATTACTCTTATTTAGAAAAAAAATCTCTAAAGGGGATAAATGCTTTTTAAAAAAAGTGTGCTGGGCTTGCCACTTAGTTTCAAAGAAAAAGGAAAATTCAGTTTGCTTTCACTTTCCAACCAGCTGCTTTTACACCACACAACATCTACTATTAAGACACTAAATATAAAGATCACAGAATCAGTGCAGTGTGCAGTTCAGTTCTGCTGCTGCAAGAAAGATAGCAATGGGGGTGGTAGAGATTTTATACATCCTTTGGATGTGAGGTACGTTAACATTTAGCATCTAGACTACAGAATTTTACAGGTGCTAATATATCAATAGACAACATAGCTTTATTTGGTCAAGTTTATATGTTGCCCACTAAGTGGGAACAGTACAGAGTACTACTTTGAGAAGCACTGATGATCTTGTAGCACACAGAGAAATATCTTATTGCACACTTCACATCCCCGAGAGCAATAATCTGAAAGTACAGTAAAGTGGTTGAAAAAGGTCATAGTAGGGAGTGGAGTGTAAGGAAGCAGCAGTTCTGTGATTCACAAGCAAGTTGGGCCAGTTTCAGTTATTTATTTGCTTCTAGCAAATATCTACCACTGTAACTGATCCTGTAATATGCTAGTTAGGGAAAGCCTTGCAGTTCATCAGTCTTCAGTGGCTTGGATGGACAGAGCTCCTGTTGCAGCATGACCAATAACCTAACAAGGTCTAGTCTGAAGACTTGCGCCAAGTGACTCTCAACTTAGGGTGACTCACTGCTTTCTTTCCATTTCGTGTCTTCATTCTCCAGAACAGCCCACCCTTCAACTCGGCCTTTTCATACACAGGTAGAGAGTGTGATACTGATAGAATTTGTTAATGGAACTCTGCAACTACACTGGCTTATAGAAGGCTATATCTTGTATTATGCTTTTCTCCTTCCATCATTACTTTTGTACTTTGGATGGTGGCAGTGAAGAGAACAAGAATTGTTTACTGATAAAATAGCCAAAAATCCTCGTTGCCTCATTAATTTTTCTTTTTTGCATAAGGTTTAACTTGTACTAACGCGTGAAAGCTATGTTGTCTTAGTGTAAAGCATGGAGAGTAATAAAGTATCAGCTTCTGTATTGAATACTTTTTTAGCCTTTGAAAGTCACAGTAACTTGCATACTGTATTACAACAGTATAAAACACGATGTAGAATTAAACAAATCAATAAAACAGGCATCCTTCTAAATAGAAGAACCTTGATTTGGTGATGGGAGGGTAGCAGTCCATCCCAGTGTCAAGCGATGCTTTGGAGTGTACATAACATTTAAATCCTGTCTGACCTTAATCTGCTTACTGTTCCACAAGAACACACTAGCCCTTCTGCGTAATGACTGATTGCTACAAACCAGTGTAGTAAGAAAATACACTGGCATGACATTCAAATTGCTGAAATCTCTGATAATGCTGTACTGTATCTCAGGAGTCTTAAGTGACACATTTATTTAGTTAGATACAATCATACATCCTCTGCCTATATAGATGTTAATGCAGTGAATGTGTCTAGTTGAATTTAAAAACTCTCATATATGATCTAACTGGATAAATGACAGAATAGCAGATTTTATTACTAATTGCAGTAGTTGGTTTTTTGTTTTTTTACAAAGGAGGAAGAAAAAGCATTAATATGTTTAACAGTTTCAAAGCTTTAGTATAAATTAAAATGGCTCATTCATAACTAGCAATTTAAAGCTGGCTTTGCTTAATGATATATAACCTTCTTTCTCCCTGTATCTTGCATGATACTAACCTTTGTGAAAGGATGAAACAAGAAGGGTCTGATTAATAACATCAATGAAAATGTGGGAGGGTTATGATAAAATTGATACAAGCAATATGAGAAGCTCCTTAATAGGGTTTTGGGAGACCAAGCCTGTGTGAGAGAGCTAATGTCCTAAAGGACATAGTCTTGCACTTGACAGCATTACAATTTTTTCTATGGAGGTTCATATATAAGAACGGGAGTCAGGTTGAATAGCCAAAAATGATGTGCAGATAATTAATTGTCCAGCTAAATAAAAGGTAGTTTGCATGGATTGGCAGCCTGTTTTAATTTAATCCCAGTATATCTGTTTAGTTTCTTATTAAAACAGGCAACTTTGTTATGAGCTTATAGACTCATATTTTACTGCTGTAGAAAGTACTTAACAGTGGTGGCAGTTCTTTGCAGTATATCCTGCAGGCAAAATGCACAAGGTAACATGAATAATATACTAAATTAAAATATTTAATCTGTTCCCTTATGTAGCTGTTGCCTGTACTTACTGGTGGGCTTGTTTGCCTCCTTACTTGCAACAGTTTTTTTTATGATTACACAGATACCACCCACAGTAGCCTAATGATTATTCCTAGGATAAAACTACATTGTAATTTTAAATTTCTTGTTAAAAACCAGGAACAAAATAACCTCCAAACAAACTGGTCTCCATTTCCAAAAAAAAATTTGTAGTGTAGGATCCTACTTAAAAAAGCACAATACAAGTTTTGCGTGTGTTGAAGAGATAATGAATCAAAAATATTCTGTTCTTTCTGGCAATTTGATATTCAAAATAATTTATCCTGAATAAAATGTGAAATACATTTTGAAATTATCATTGGTAAATTATGTTGAGAAAAATGACTGACGAGACCAAGATTTTCAAAAATGAGTAACCAAAGTTAAGTTCTTAAGTCCCTATTTAGTCTCTAAATAAGTGGCCTAACTTTCAAAAGTGCTGAGCATCCAGCTGTTCCCAGTGAATATCTGTCTGCACTTGAGATCGCCACAGTTGGATCTACATAAGTACAGTGGGACCTTCTGGGTGATCATCACTCCTAAAAATCAGGCCACTTACTTAGGAGCTTTAAGAGTCTCACTGTAGTCACACATCTTTTGAAAACTACAGCCTAAATAAAAATGTCACCACTTTATTTGACAGTCTTATATTTAGGCTTGGTAGAATTCTGTATTTGTTTTATTATAATTTTGACAGATAATATCAATGTTTTATTTTTTAAATTATCTATTTTAAATTCTCACAGTTGTGGGAAATTATAGGGGCATCAGAATAATTATTTAATGAGAGTAAACATTGAGATTCAAAAGCTTTATAATCATTAAAACACATTGTCAAGAACACGTCAAAATATACAAAGCTAAATCAAAGCTGTCGCATTATTTTTCTTTCTTTGCCTATCTGTGAATATCTATTCATATTGATAGAAATACATATAATTTTTGGTCCAGTGCGTGTGAAATCAACGTTTGTGGACATTTACCAACAAAAATCTTATCCTTCCAGGCCTGCTTATATTCACTTTTTTTCCTGTGGACAAAGATTTTACTCCTGTTAATATGGCAGAGCCAGTACTGCAGTGACATACTGGATTTTACTCTGGTTTGTTTGCTGTCAACAGAATTATAAACTGAAGTTTCAAACTGTAGACTCTTAACCTTGAGTCGATATTTGTGTGTCTTAATTGCATCTTACAGCTATAATACATATTTGGAGTGTCAGAGTTATTGGTGATAGTGAGTGAAAACCAGAAAACACAACTTAGATTTCAGATCACAGGCAGTGTTTTTAGGGTTGGCAGTTAGAAATAACATATTTTTGTGATTAAAATGACCAAATTTTGTATGGAATTCAGTCAGACTTTCAAAAGTTCACATGCAAAATCACAGCACATCAAAATAAGGCTTGTGTGCATAGATAACTTTATGAATAAGTAAGATGATATGCAGGCATGTGTAAACCATACAAAAAATCTTGCCTGAGACTAGTAGAATCCTTCCTTATAGATAACTAGCAAATCTAAGCCTGTTGCTTTTGGGAACCATTTATTCAAAAGTGATCTAATTTTTCCTCACGCCAGGCAGGACTATGTAACAATTAGACTATTCCTTAGAGGTGTTTGTCTAACCTGTTCTTAAAAACCTACAATGACAGAGATTCCACAACCTTCTTAGGCAGTTTGTGTGTAGCTACCCTGACAGTGAGGAAGCTTTTCCTAATGTCCGATCTAAACCTCCCTTGCTGCAATTTAAACTCATTGCTTCCTTATCCTATCCTGAGACATTAACAAGAACAATTTTTCTCTTTCCTCCTTGTAATAACCTTTTAATGCACCTAAATGTACTTTAATGCACTTGAAAACTGTTATGTTTCCCCTCAGTCTTCTCTTCTTCAGACTAAACAAAACTAGTTTTTTTCAATCTTTCCTCATAGGTCATGTTTTCTAGACCTTTAATCATTTTTGTTACTCTCCTCTGGACTTTCTCCAGTTTGTCCACATCGTTGCTGAAATGTGGCACCCAGAACTGGTCACAATACTCCAACTGAGGCATTAGCGCAGAGTAGCATGGAAGAATTACCTCTCATGTCTTGGTTACAACCCTCATCCTAATATATCCCAGAATGATGTTTTCTTTTTTTGCAATAGTGTTACACTATTGACTCTTATTTAACTTGTGATCCACCACAGCCTCCAGATTCCTTTCCATAGAGCTCCTTTCTAGGCAGTCATTTCCCATTTTGTATGTGTGCAATTGATTGTTCCTTCCTAAGCGGAGTACTTTGTATTCATCTTTACTGAATTATAATCCTGTTTGTTAGACCATTTCTACAGTTGGCCAGATCATTTCGAGCTTTAATCCTATCTTCCAAAGCACTTGCAACCTATCCCAGCTTGGTATCGGAAGCAAACTTTATAAGTTTATGCCATCATCTAAATCATTGATGAAGATAGTGAATAGAACTGGACCCAGGACCAATCCTTGTGGGATCTCACTCAATATGGCCTTCCAGCTTGACTGTGAACCACTGATAACTACTCTCTCGGAACAGTTTTCTAACCAGTTATGCACCCACCTTATAGTAGCTTTTTGCCCCATCAAAGAAAACTAATAGGTTGGTTTGACATGATTTGTTCTTGACAAATTTTTGACTGTTACTTAGCACCTTATTATTTTCTAGGTGTCAGCAAATTGATTGCTTGATTATTTGCTCCATTATCGTTCTGGATACTGAAGTTAAATTGATTGGTCTGTAATTCAGTAGGTTGTCCTTATTCCCTTTTTTATAGATTGACACTGTATTTGCCCCCTTCCAGTCCTCTGAAATCTCTTCTGTTTTCTAAGAGTTTTCGAAGATAATCGCTAATGGCACAGATTGTCAGTCATCTCCTTGAGTATTCTAGGATGTATTTCATTAGGCCCTGGGGCCTTCAAGCCATCTAACTTGTCTAAGTAATTTTTTAACTTGTTCTTTGTTTATTTTAGCCTTAGATCCTACCTCATTTTCACTGGCATTCACCATGTTAGATGTCCAATCACTATTAATCTTTTTGGTAAAAACTGAAACAGAAAAGTCATTTAGTACATCTTTCGTTTCCACATTTTCTGTTATTGTTTTTCTCCCTCTTATTGAGTAATGGGCCTAACTTGTCCTTGCTCTTCCTCTTGCTTCTAATGTGTTTGTAGAATGTTTTCTTGTTATCCTTTATGCCTCTGGTTAGTTTAATCTTTTGTGCCTTGACATTTCTAATTTTGTCCTTACATGTTTGTGGTGGTGGTTGTTCATATTCATCCTTTGTAATTTGACCTCATTTCCACTTTCTGTAGGAAAGTATAACTCTACCCCTGTATTCTGAGGCCTGTCTCTCTTAGGGTATTATACTGCCGCCCATCATCTTCGTACCTGAATGCCTTCCACATAAAATCAGTATTAATAGCGAAATCCCCAGTGAACTTCTGTCCAGTGCTATAGGATATAATTCTGACCAGAAGGTTTACGTACAGTTGTGCAGAGCTAAAACTGAATGAAAGTCCTGTTTCCAACGTGCTTTAATACTGGTTTAACTGTAAAACAGTTAACCATCTAAAGATTTTCTATGTTTGCAAGCTATGTTCAGACGTTGTGTAATTAACTTGTATGCATGGCTTTCAAATCCTGAGATGATAGAGATGGAAACTGGAGGTTAGACTGATGAAGATTGCTAAAGGCATGGTGGATTTTAAATACCAAAGATTACAAAAACTGGGATTATTTGGCCTCTAATTACATGAGCCAAGTGTTAATAATTTATTTTAAAAATGAGGGAAGATGTGGTAAATAGAATTATGAAAGATGTAGTGAAAATGTCTAAGATGATGCAAGAGATTTCTAGGTGAAGCTGAAAGATGAGGTCACCAAGTGAAGTTGAAAAGCAGGAGATTTAAAACAAAAAGAAATACTTAGTGCAACATACAAACAAACTATGGAGTATACTGCTACAGGAAGTCATAGAAAAGAGTATTGATAACCCTTGTAATTATGTAAGAAAAGAGATAAAAGAAGTCAAACCTCATGCTTCTAGGTGTAAGATGATGTGTTGTAAAGATTCTTCTCCTCCTCTGCCAACAACCCTTCCATCCTCAACTCAGTTTCCTACAGTAGGCTTACTGTGGAAGATCAGAGATTTTCAGTAATAGTGTCTGTTTGGCCCACACATGCGCCCTCCCCATCTCATGCTGTGTTCTGTTGCAATATAGTGCTGCGATATGGTGATATACAATGTGTAGTTCATTCTGATTTGGTAAGTAAATATATATTTTTTTAAAAAAAGTATTCTATGTTTAATCTATACCAGTGGTTTTCAATCTTTTTTCATTTGCAGACCCCTAAAAATTTTTGAATGGAAGTGTAGACCCCTTTGGAAATCTTAGACATAGTCTGTGGATCCCAGGTTGAAAACTACTGATCTATACCATATCAAACATAGGCTATGTACACACAAGGAAACCACAAAGCTTAATTAATGTACACCATTATGTACATAATGTACAACAGAGGAAACCACAAAGCTTAATTAATGGACAGAAGGCATATTATTATTAGATTTTTAAGGTCAGAAGGTACTGTTCTGATCATCTAGTGCAGTGGTTCTCAACCTTTCTAATGCCGTGACCCCGCAATACAGTTCCTCATATTGCGGTGACCCCAAACCAAAAAATAATTTTGGTGGCTACTTCAAAACTGTAATTTTGCTACAGTTATGATTCGGACATAACTGTAATTTTGCTACAGTTATGATTCGGACATAAGACTACATCTTATAGTGGTCTCTTATAGTATAAGACCGATGTAGTTCACACTGTGTAAATGTATGGTGCTTTGTGTAAGTGTAAGCTGCTTTGTGTACGGTATAATGATTACACACAAAGCACCTTACACTTACACAGTATTGTGTGTATGGTGTATGTACTGTTTTTACATTATTAACCTTTTTTACACCAGCAGGCTGTCTCGCAGGCTCTCCGCCTCTTGGCTCTCCGCCTCTTGGCTCTCCGCCTCCTAGGCTTCTGTCCTCCGGCGCTTGCTGCGTCCGCCTACTGATGACGTCAGCAAGTGCCGGACACACGTAATGCGCTGCTATGGACTGTGGAGCGTTCCCCCCGCTTCCCCCGCCCCTTAGGCCCCGGACGGATGATGCAATCACGTCTGCGCATGCGTGCAGGCATTCAGTTTGGAACGCGCATCCATAACGGTGTGCGTTCCAGCTGAATAGCGCTGCTACAGATGGTAGCGCGACTTCTCAGCGGCTAAAGCCATCGGAAATATGTATTTTCCGATGGCTTTAGGCGACCCCTGTGTTTTGGTCGTTCAACCCCCGCCGGGGTCGCGACCCACAGGTTGAGAACCGCTGATCTAGTGTGACCTTAGCGACACTAGTACTCAGTCACATTTTAGATTACTGTGTTGGGTGAGGCTTTATTGCATGCAATTTTTATTCTCTTAATAACTGACTGGTTCCTGTTCTTCAGTCCCCCTGCTGCCCCTCTATTATTGAATAACTGCACTCCAAATTATAACTAGCATTCATTTTGTTATATTCCAAAGTTAAAATGTATGATGCAGAAAACTGAAATTGCATTGCAGTTAGATTTCTTCAATTCTGTATAGATGAATACATGTTGTGGATGTAGGCAAAATAAGTATTTATAATTTGAACCTGGACGAGAATATGCATGTATGAATGTATGAACACAGGTCTTCTGTAAAATCCTGGCAACTTGGTCATTTCTATTTGATTATCCACTTGTAGACCCCTTTCTGTTCCCCCTTTCCTAACTGAAAATGTTTGTTTGAACTATTTCAGGAGGATAAATGTTGCTTTGTAGTAATATTTTTCTTCTCCACAGGTTTCTGCTTCAGTGTCTTGAAGATCTTGATGCCAATCTACGAAAATTAAATTCTCGTTTGTTTGTGATTCGTGGACAACCAGCAGATGTGTTTCCCAGGCTCTTTAAGGTAAGATCTAGTGCTTGAGGCCGAGGTGTTTATTAATTCAAATGCTTCATTTTTCTTTTCATCTTATGTTCTTTCACCTCCACTCAGAAGTTTAGTTTTGAGAAGACTTGCTGTTTTCCTTTAATTTAAATCAGTCTTTATCTAAATATCTTTGTATCCTGGTTTATTTTTTCAGGTTAGAGAGTTTTTGGTTGGACTCCTATTCTGAAAAGGAAGGATATTAAGAAATATGTTTTTTCTTCTTTAACAGCTTAATTGCTCACTGATGTTCCCATGAATTGAGTCCAGTGATTTTGATGTTACTTTTTTCCTGTAGTAAAATAAAATATAGCTTATCATAGCCTGCAAAACATATGCAAAAAAGTTTAATGCTGTTGCTAACTTTCCTCTCCTGAGAAAGGAAGTTTTTATTCTGGGCAGATTGTTCCAGGTTCATGGACAGAAATGTTATATTCATCCCTTATCTGTTATGATATTCCTGTGTAGAGGTTAAATCCTTTGGTTGGTCTTTGGGTGGGTTCAGGGTAGGCTGGCAGGAGGGTTACTTCTACCTCCCCTGTATTATCCGTTGTGTCTCACTATCTCATCTTATTGAGTCTGGGATCTTTTTTGAGGGGAAAAAGAATCCAACATTTCACACCTGAAAATTGGGGGATCAAACTTTTCTAATGGTATAGAATCAAGCTAGAATTGTTAGCTGTCAAAGCTAATTTGTCTTGATACTGCTTGACTCATTTTGATAAAGTTAAACCCCTAGCCTCTAAAAGGATTTATGTTTTTGTCAGGAGGCTTTTATTACTAAACAATTCAAATATGCCAGGGATTTTACGTGAATCCCTCTGCTTAACAATCTGCCTACCTTGTATATAGCTTGGGCATTCTGGGTATGTCTACAGTGCAGTTAAACACCCGTGGCTGGCCCATGTCAGCTGACTTGGGTTCGAAGACCTTGAGCTATGGGGCTGTTTAATTGTGATATAGATGCTCAGGCTGGATCCCAGGGTCTAAGAGCCCATCAGCTGACGGCCAGTTGCAGATCTTAAATTGCAGAGGAGACATACCCTTTGGTTACCTTCTCCAGACCTGAGGAAGAGCTCTGTGAACCTTGAAAGCTTGCATCCTCCTTCAAGTAGTATCCCTATGAGTGCTCCACTTCAGATGCATGTGTGCCTTCAATAGGAGATTTTGGTAGCATTGCCCATTTGTCCCATGCATGAGCTCTACGCAACCTCATGCCCACACTATAAGGGCTGTACAGGTAAACCATCCTGAGTGTCTTTTCACCTGTCTTGGCCTGAGATGGAGCTTCAGTAATGTCCCCTTTTGAGCTTGCCTCATAGATGTGTCTTATCCTAGTTGTTAGTTTAGTTAATGTAAGTTAGCTAGTGGTTGGTTTATCTGAAGTATGTTTTTTGTCCTCTTTATTTTATTCTTCATCTAGGAAGGTTTTTACCTAATCAGGAGGGTATTCCTAGTTCACCACAGTTCAAACACTGCCTTACTTGCCCGGAGGCCATCTTGATGCACAGTGGGCATTCCTGCTGTGTCTGTTGCCTTGGGAAAACACATACCTAAAAAGAGCAACTTGCGCTTAGCACTTAAATCCAGGGTTAAGAAGAATTGGAAAATTAAGTGAAAATTTCTTATGATAGACCATTCTCTCCACCCTGCCTCTGACCCAGGGCAAGGGACACCCTCCCCTGTCACGCCATACACTGGTCTCGGAGTAACTCAGGTGCCCCTGCCACTTCAGCACAACACTCCTACATCATCTAAGAGGAATACTATAGAAGCCTAACAGAAAGACTCTTAAGAGCATGTCTACACTGCAATGTAAGCCCAGGCTAACAGAACTCAAGTTAGCAGACCTTAGGTTTGTTAACATAGGGCTCTAGCATTTACACTCATTTGTAACCCCAGGTTAGAAATTGTTGAACCCTGGGTCTAGCTTCTGCAATCCATCATGCAGGCTTAAGTTCAACCACAATATCCTAGACTTCCTAGTGCCCAAAATGTGGTGGTTGTAGCTTTCTGTTTGTGGTGCAGTGTGAGAAAACTTGATTGTCCACCAATTTACTGTTCAGAGGACAAAAAAAAGTTAGTCCATGGGATTGTGGGTTTCTTTTGTTGGCCCTCAGGGTACGTCTACACTGCAATAAGACGACTGTGGTTGGCCATTGTCAGTTGATTCAGGTTGTGGGGCTATAAAATTGCATCTTGGTTTTCTCTTTGCTTAGAGGTAATTTTTTAAGTCATTTTGATTAATTTTTTATTAATTCTCTCTGGGAATTTAGCTTCCCATGCAATTAAAACTGGCAATTTTTATAAGACAGCATTTATTCTCTAGGGAGGAGGTGCTGAATAATGGATAGAGGGAAGCCTCGCTTTTAGTTTATCTCTGCTGCTGCTCTTAAAGTTTTTGTCTCTTCCAGTCTTATACATGAGCATTATTATCTAAAGGGTGTGGGGGGAATAAGTGTCTTCCCCTCTCCGTTCAAGCAATTGATGTCTCTAACTATCACTTTTTTCATACATTTCAGGAATGGAACATTGCAAAACTTTCTATTGAATATGATTCTGAGCCATTTGGGAAGGAGAGGGATGCAGCAATTAAGAAGCTGGCTAGTGAAGCCGGAGTGGAGGTCATTGTACGAATTTCACATACATTATATGACTTAGACAAGTAAGTGACCATTGTCTTAAGTTTAAAAAGTAGTAATGTGTAGCTTTCGTGCAGTATTCAATCATGGTTTTGCACAGAAAATGCAATGCACAGTTTGCCGTTTCTTTACTGTATGCTTAATCTGGTTTCCTTCCTCCTCCCTCCACCCCCCACTAAAATAGTTGCATTTTATTTCGATACTAAGTAGATTTTTGAAACTCCAGAATGGGTCAAGGAAGTCAAAATATCAGTCCTTTAATAAAATACGCCATAATTGGGTCTATTAAAAATGGACACATACTTTCTTTGTAAGGATATGGTGCATAAATGCCTATAATTCACCTTAAACAGGATTTATTCTTTGGTTTAAATTTTAGTTTTTGTATTTAGTTCAATATATACTAGTTTTTAACAGTTGAGTCCTATCATTCATTACCATCCGGGTGATAAAGAACCTGTTAAGAATACTAAAGGTCAAGACCAGTACCCTTGCTTCACTTATTGCAGTCTTCGGTATGCAAATAAGTCAAGAAGTTTAAAGTCCCTTACTGTTTTCAGTGAGCTAGTTCTGAATTGAACATTTTTAAAACATTCCCTTTCTAATGGTTATGTACTTATAAAGTTATTGGAGATTGCTTGATATAGCCACATTGCCTTGCACAATGTCTTGTTTATATTTTTCTACATACAACTATTTTTAATGGATTAGTACTAGCTCCCTATTATACATACATAATCCACAAAATGTGAAGTATTGGTTCCATTGAGATTTTGATAAATTTATTAACTATTTTGTAGTTTCCAGTTTTATACTTCTACCGCTAATTTAAAAGTAATTTATTTCAGATCTCCAGTAGCTTCTCACATTTGTATTTTTCTTTCAACCAGGGGTTGACCTTTCATCAATAGTAAGAAAAAAAAATTAAAGTAGTTAAAAAAAAAAACCCAAAAAACAAACCAACAAAAAATGCTGCTCCCTCTGTACAGTATGGGTCTACCATTCTATGCCACAATATTAGAGATTGTTTGTTCAAATTCTGCTTCAGTGCTCTTGGAGTTCTGAGCGTATCTGAAGGATATCAAATTACTCTGGAGGAAAAAGTGGAGTATAAAAGCAGGGTGCATGTGTGTGCATGTGCATACATGTACAGTGGCTGCCATTAAAAGCATCAGATCTTTATTTTTTGCCTAATTAAAGTTACCATCGTATTCCATGGGAACACCACAGTAATACTTTCTTGCAAATAGTAATTGTAAAGCTTTTAATTGGTGGCTTGTAAGTACGTGTTTGCAATAACTTTATTTTTTACTGCTGTCTGTCATCTGTTTGAGGGTGTGTGTATGTATATATTTACCTTACATTTTGTTGTATCCATTATTTAGTTACTGTGAGTGACTTTTTTTTTCCTCAACTTAGAAAGTAATAATAACAATCACTTTTTATTTATGCACTTAAGTTCTTCTATCTCCCTAGTGGGAATGGAGTGGTATAATTAAGGTTTAAACTGTCTGGGTTATTGTATGTATAAAAACAACTGAATTCAAACTGCTGGTAAGAACAAATCTGTATGTGTGTGTATATGCATAGAAATGTGTAATATGCTCTTGTATGAAATGCATGCGTTTGTTTTTTGAACACAGGATTATAGAATTAAATGGGGGACAGCCGCCTCTTACCTATAAAAGGTTTCAGACTTTAATCAGTAGAATGGAACCACTGGAGATGCCAGTGGAAACCATCACTGCAGAAGTAATGGAGAACTGTATTACTCCAGTTTCTGACGACCATGATGAGAAATATGGTGTTCCATCACTAGAAGAGCTAGGTATGTTACAAGACTTACATTCATTGCACTATGCTAAAAACATTTAACGTATTATTTATAAAATGTCCACTGGTTATTTTAATCTTGTTCAGGTAACTTTTATGCTCATGCTTAGTAATTAAATGAAAACTGCTTCCATCAGAGCAATCTACAACAAAGTTGGAAAAGCCTAACCCAGTGACTCCAAGGTGTTTTTTTTAATATATGAGGCTAGATGGATAGAAGGAATCCTATATATTTTTGGCTTTGTGTAGCATAACCATCTTCCCATAATATCAGGCTACACTTCAGAGCACACCTGTTTGAAAACATACATAACTAATATGCTTCTATAGTTACAGCTCCTCTTTTGCATCGAACGCCTTCCCTATCCTTGGATAGCACCCTCTTTTCACACACATCAGTGCTAAAAATCTATTTTTTGCAAAACCAAAAAGACCAAAACGATAAAGTAACAAAGTAAAATAACAAAAAGACTCCTTCACCTTCACTCTGTTTCTGGTGTATTTAGTCTTCAGTCATTCCATTAAACACAAGTAAATACGGTTTTGCCTCCAGGCAAAATCATTTCAGACCTCCACTCCTCTATCTAGTCCGGTTCAATTCAAATCACACAACTTGGTCCAATAGTACAAAAAGTAAAATATGCATTTGATCAATTTAGCACATAATGAAAAACTTAACAACAACTTTGCACAGCTCTTTTTAAACAATATTGTAGACGTCTGTTTAATTACCATTGTCATTTTAAATCTCACAAATATCAGTGCACATATGAAAACATGTCAACTAAACATAGCATGGTGGATCAAAGGGATACTGACAAATTGAACTTTTTGACATTCACTATCAGTTTCTCCTGGAACACCTTTTAAATAGGTCTGAACGTTTACAGATAATTTAATAACATTTTATAAGGATTTTTCTATTCCTCTAACAAATGTCTTTTCAATCTGGGGGAAAAACATTATTAGTTTCTTGTTACAGTAATCTTAAATGTAATTTGTCCCTATAGTAGGTACAGAATTATCAGGCAAACTTGATTTTATTTTCAAGTTGATCTCATGCCTTTCGATAATTGCAGTTTTAAGGCCCAATCCAACAAAACATCTAAGCATCTACTTCAGTGACACTACTGCACTGATTACTGGGTCCATGTTGTGCAGCACGTCTCTCTTCATTGGTTACTGATTTATAGTCTGATTCTCTGCTTTGCTGCTGGTCACTAAGTTTCTGAGTAGAATAGAATCATAGAAATGTAGGACTGGAAGGGACCTGAAGAGACCATCTAGTACAGCTACCTGCACTGAGGCAGGACTAAGTAAACCTTGACCATCCCTAACAGGTATTTATCTAACCTGTTCTTAAAAACCTCCAACGACAAGGATTCCACAACCTCTCTGGGAAGCCTATTCTAGTGCTTAACTATTCTTGTAGTTAGAATGCTTTTCCTAATATCAGACATCTAACCTAAATATCCCTTACTGCAGATTACCTTTCGTGGACATGGACGATATAAAGATTCGCCTCTTTAAATTTTGGTTCCAAATTTAAAATTTGTCAAAACAAGCTGTTACCATTTTGTCTGTTTTTAGTTTTTGTTATACATTCTTCAAATTCTAATGAAAAAGAATTTAAAAAAAAAAATCTCTGTAGTCCTTGCATTCCAAACATTACAGAGCTGAGAACTCAAAAATGGAATTAGTTTGGTTTATTTAATTTTCCAAGCTGAGAGAAATGTAAAAAGGAATTGAAGTAAGATCTGTCTACCCTTGCCTTTTATAGTAGAGCATAAAAATCATGTTTAAGCTGGTTGCGGGTAAGTGGAATTTTATTGTGGTTTGGTGTAGGACTTGTCCACTTTGGCAAACATTGTTTTAAAAGCTGTAGTCTGCGATCCAACAAGCGTTAAGATGTTCTCAAAGCATTATACAATTATTCTCCAAGAATCAGGATAACTACTATCTCTTTGTGCTAAAGTATTTTTAAAAATGGGTTTCTTCTTTTAATTCACTCTTTAGGCTTTGATACAGATGGCTTGCCATCAGCAGTATGGCCAGGTGGAGAAACAGAAGCTCTCACACGACTGGAAAGGCACTTGGAACGAAAGGTACATTTCTGATCATTGTTGTAAGCAAATATTGACACCTTGAGACTATGTTACAAATAGGTTTAAAAAAAAAATAGAATTTCTACCAAACCATCTGAAGTCGATTAAAAATTTAGAATTTCAACTTTTTTATAAAAATTGAACAACTAGAAAAAAATGTGGTAATGTAGTTTTGAAAAACATGAATGCTTTTCCCAGTGGAGATATCTTCAATAGAATGCAGTTCTAGTCACAAAAAGTGACTATAAATATAACTTCTTAATCATCAGTTATGTTTCAATTGTATATTCAATTTTTAATCTTCCTCTCTGCCTGTGAATCATCTAATCTGTATTTCTTTTTTGAAGGCTTGGGTAGCAAACTTTGAAAGACCACGAATGAATGCAAATTCCCTTCTTGCAAGTCCCACAGGGCTTAGTCCCTATCTGCGCTTTGGCTGTCTGTCATGTCGCCTTTTTTATTTCAAGTTAACAGATCTGTACAAAAAGGTATGAACTCAACTTGGTCAGCTACTCATGTTTATACGTACTAAAAAAAAAATTCTAATAAAATGTGTTTTCTTTTTGTGATGTCTTTCAGGTAAAGAAGAACAGCTCTCCTCCCCTCTCCCTTTATGGCCAGCTCTTGTGGCGTGAATTTTTCTACACAGCAGCTACTAATAATCCACGCTTTGATAAAATGGAGGGAAATCCCATCTGTGTTCAGATTCCATGGGATAGGAATCCTGAGGCTTTGGCCAAGTGGGCAGAAGGCAGGACAGGTTTTCCT
Source organism: Mesoclemmys tuberculata (assembly GCA_007922155.1). NCBI lineage: Eukaryota > Metazoa > Chordata > Testudines > Chelidae > Mesoclemmys > Mesoclemmys tuberculata. Next base: position 87,444,210 of record ML675616.1, on the reverse strand, counting down.
TGGATTGATGCAATTATGACACAGCTCCGTCAGGAAGGTTGGATTCACCATTTAGCCAGACATGCTGTGGCATGCTTCTTGACTCGAGGTGACCTGTGGATTAGTTGGGAAGAAGGAATGAAGGTACACTTTTTCATTAATGGAATTTCTGATGTTTTTTTAAATAAGAATTACATACAACAGATATCCATAAATAAATGCACCAAAATAGGTTTTAAAACAGGGGTGGGCTAACTACGGCCCATGGGCCGCATACAGTCTGAGCTTTTCATCAGGCCCTCCAGCTCAACCAGTGGTCCGTAGAAAAGTTGCGGAACAAGCTGTGCAGCACAGCTGCTTTCCCTCCCAGCCCTGCACCTTCTTCCACCACATCTCCTGCACCATATGGACCCAGCGGCACCCTGACTGGAGCCGCTCTCAGTCGCTGCCGCCCCCCCCCCAACCCCCATGGCCCGCCGTACAATTTCTATACACAGATGTGGCTTTCCAGCAAAAAGTTTGCACCCCTGTTTTAAAGCTTAAACTGTGGCCAAAACATTTTAACCAGGTAGTTCTAGTAGGAGTGATGGGGCCTAAGTTTCAGGTGTAAAGCATGCTCTTTTGTAGATGTCTAGAAATGACCTTTGGTGCTTAACTTTAGGTATCCCAGTTTGAAAATTGAAGCGAGCAATGATTAAATCCATGGATTCTTTTAAAATCTAAATAGAATATGGTGAAATGGTCTAGATGACCCCTTTTAGCCCTGCATGTCTATGATAGCTGAATTATCTGTATTTATTCTTAATAGAAATTCCTTCCTAGTCATACCATCCACCCCCCTTACGAAAAAGAAACCACCAATGTTTTCTTTTCTGGTTAGTAGAGAAAACAAGATGGGAATTGAGGAGAGAAAAGTAAGTTCTGAGGACACTCAGCATGTTGCTGTATTAGACCCATTCATGTTGGGCAACATGATTATCAGTTAGTTAGTTAGTCCAACTAACTAGTACCAAATCTTCCTAAAACTGAGATATGGCCATTCAGAATACAAAGTTGTGTCAGTCTCATCGCTATTATTGCATTATTCTTTGTTCAGTCTGTGTTTTTTATTGTGTTTCAGATAATAAAATGAATTTCTAAATATGATCACACTTTTTTTTTTTTAAACTAATTACAGTTGTAAAAAAAAATTCCTCCTGTTTGAAACTTGAAGGGTAATTCTTTTTCTGGCTGTGTTTTAAGCTCACTTATATTACCTCTTATATATCACTTATATATATTATTATATTATCTCAATTCTTTTTTTTTAAACTATTGAGTTGTGCTCATTTCCTTCTTCCTATTTCACATGTAAACAGCATTCTTGGTTATGCAAGAAACTGCATGAAAATTCCTAAGGCAGCCTGTCTTATGCAATTTATACACATGTAAATTGTATATCTGTATACCTCTAATGTACAGCTTTGTGCATTTGATTGTACACATTACAGATGTTATCTAGCCATCCTTGGAATAAATAAAGCAAGGTACAGAGGAATATATTTGTGTAGTATGAGAAGATCTAAATTATACCTCCCCGTGCTGATGATAGTAACTCTCTCCCGCTAATTCTAGGCAGTGTGTTATGCAATCTTAACAAGCATGCTTGGGTGGGAGCATCTAGTGGAACAGTTGTGTACTGGCATTTTGTCTTTCTCACCAACAGAAGTTAGTCCAATAAAATATATCACTTCACCCACCTTGTAACTCTAAATTTGTTGGATTGGTAGCCGTAGCCACTTCAGTTTAAAAATGCTTAAAAAGCATTTCAATTAAATTTTTTCTAGAAAATACATAACTTAATTGTTGTAATAAAAAGGCATAGTTAGAGGTATTCCAAGTAACAGTATTTTTGTATATCTTGTTTAAACTGTTATTTTGTTAACTGACACTGATTACATTCTACTTTTTAACTTTCTGAAGTGTTATAATAGTGGAATTGTAATGAAGTATTAAATGCAAGTTTAGCAAGAAAAGAGAGACCTTTTATTTTCTTCTGTCCTAAGAACCCTTCCCTCCCCCTCCCCCCCCACTTTTTTGGCTGTGTATTCAACTTTGCTGTTTTATTTCTGATTTCTAGCAGAACACGTTAATTCTAGTCATGGGTCAATTAATATTTTTGTTTTTGTGTTGTCCTGGGAAGGGAATTTGGTTGTTTGTTAGAACATTTTGAGATTGGTGTTTTTTTTTAAGGAAAAGTAACTTTTTGCTGGCTACTTTTAAAATGCGTTCTAAGTAAGAACTTGAGATTCTTCGAGTAGACCCTGTTTTGGGACTCTCGCTGACTGGTGCAGCAGGACAGTAGAGTCTTATAGTAGCAGTGCCCATTGGCTCCCACACTCCTCACCCACCTCATCTAGCACTCAAGTACATTCTGAGGGTGAGAGGTTAAAGAGGTTGTGGTGCTGTTGGCACCTCAGGATCCTTCCAGCTGCAGCAGTGAAAGAATGTGAACCAACAAGTCTCACAATCCACTGATATTTATATCTTAGTGTAATGTTGTTAGTTGTTAACAGCTTTATAATTAGTAGTCTATAGCTGGTTTTTTCTGTAACCTACTGTAAATTAGATTAAATTTAGATTAGATTGTGGATTTAAGGAAAAGCTTTATTTTTCAAAACAGTTGATCACAGTATTAAGAAATGCAGTGTGTCTCTTGCCCAGAGGTCTTCCTGGCATCTGACATGCAGGTTCAGTGTTTTAAAATGTTTTTGGAGGAACCATTGCCCAACTGTAGCATATTCACATCTTGAGCTGGCAAAGGAAGACAAAAGAAATTTCAGACCCTTTTATTATAGGAGGCCTTGTCTGTCAAGCCTCAGGAATCCCAGAACTCTAAAGGATCAGAAAATAAGGATGGGAGGTCTGAATTGGCTCTGAGTATGCCTGAATTCAAGAAAGTTGCAACAATAAAGAGAGAGAGGTCCTGGCACTAAGCTCCAGTTCCAGATTGGTGGATTTGACCATTTCTAAATCCTTGGATCTGACTCAAATGAATGCATTCTTCTTTGGAATTGGTTTCAGACAGTCATCCTAAATAACTTATCAGAACCAGCTACCTTAGTTCAGAGGAAAAGGAAAGCTAAATTAAAATGTACCATCAGACTGTTCATGTGTCAATCTGAACCTAAGGGCAGTAAGCCTGTGGCTTGTGCTAGAGATGCGGATCTGAAGGAAAGATCATTGGATCCACACATGTCAGCCCATCAGCATGCTTCAGCTATCATGGTGCAGATTCATTTAGACCCCAGTCTACCAATGGATCTGGCTGTTTCTCATGGCTGTCCTGATAAGAGACTGAGACTGGACACTGAATGCAAAAATCCTCCAATATCTGTTCCACAATCTAAAATCCCCAACTGTATTGTTAAGAAGGGATTTGTCACCACTTTACATGACCTAGATCCCAACCATGGTCACTTCGCTTGCTGCTTCAATATTGGATCCACAGATGTAAAGCCAGATCCCACAAACATTCCTAGGTTCTGAGCTTTTTTCAGATCAGAATTTCCCTGCTTGGCACCCTATATTCTGAACAAGGGATGTCATGCGGGATTGGGGTGACGGGCAGGATTGCCCTGTATGGCCTTGGATTCCTTAGTTGTATTGGTCAACCCCTGCTTACCACTGTCATTCCATGAAGCATGAATCTTTTGGCCCTGGTACATCTTTCACTGGAACTGAGAGATCTGGATCCAACACCTAGAGAATGTTTCTCATCCTTACTATAGGAGACACTATCCGAGGAAGAGCATCAGAGAACATCTCTACAGGAATTTCAGCAACAAGCTATGGAGCCTGGACAGTAGCTCATCTGGCGAAAATGTGGGTGTAATTGCAGCATTGTCTCCTGCTGAGGACATGGTTTAATTTCAAGAACTAGTGGATAGGATGGCATCAAGTGTAAAATTACCATTAGTTACTTTGGAAGAAGCCATGCATTTAGTTTTTGACATTTTGGGTTCTGTTGTAAAGAGTAATGTCTCATTGTCCATGTTGGAAGGTCTTTGGCAGCCAGAAAAATCTCTGGTCTTATCCATCTTCATGTCAATCAGCTTTTAAAAAAGGCAGATAAATTGTCAGGTCCCACTTGAAGGGTTTTCCTATTTTCATGTGCACCCTTAGCTTAATTCTCTTGTGATAGCAATAACCGTTCAGAGATCCAGATCAGGTCTTCTATGTTTTTGACTCCTTATGACAAGGAGGGGAAAAACTTGGACTCTCCCTTGAAAAAATATATTTTTTCAATCAGCTTCTTTAAAAATGCATGTGGCCAACAAGCAGTAATGGCCAAATATTAATTTCACTTGTGGGAGAAGATCTCATTGTTAACCAAGAATCTCCCAGAGGTTCAGAGAAGCGTAACAGCTTTCATTAAGAAGAGCCAGAATGTGGCAAAACATGCCCTTAGGGCATTGTTTGGCATTTCTGACACTGCTTCAAAAATCTGTGGCATCACCAATAGTTCTCCACAGACATGCGTGATCCTTAACTTTGCCTATGGAAACAAAACAAAAGAACATTAAGGATCTACATTTTGAAAGAGATGGGCTGTTCCATTCAGAAACTGTTGAAGTACTGGAGAAAATGAAGGACACGCTCCACTGCAAGATCTATGGGATTATTATTCCTTATTATAGAAAGACATCTGCATCTATTTTCAAATTTCAGAGACAATACTTTCTATCTTCTTCCTATTATTATTATTTTATTATACCTTTAGGAGACTACCTTATTCTCAACACCACCACACATCTTCTCAAATCCACGGGAGAAAGAAATCCTGCAAGCCACAGATGAGGACAAAAACTTCCTGACTACATCTTCTTTGCCTAATGCTAGACTGCAGGTTTGACATAAGGAAGGGGCATCAAACCAATTTCAGACTCATATTTTTAGAAACAGTATCTCATTTTCTGCAATGCATGGACAAATATCACCTTAGACAGATTAGTTTTAGATACAGTAAAATAAGATTATACCATCCAATTCAAATTTTTTCCTCCAGGCAACTCCTCCACCCCATTACTCTTCAGGGACCTTTCCCACGCATAAGCAGGAGCTATAGAAGAAGTTCCATTATGTTCCAGGAACTAGGGATTCTATTCTGGGTACTTTTTAATCCCAAAAAAGAATGGAGATGACAGACCACATCTAGACCTCAGAGCTTTAAACAAGTTAATCAGGAAGTTTCAGTTGAGGATGGGAACTAAGGGGCTGATTATTCGCTCCTTGTCCACTCTGGATTGGTTTGGTACTCTCTATCTCAAAGAGAGTTTTTCATAAAGCTGTTACCAGTACAGGATCTTACCTTTTGACCTTTCTACCAAGCCCAGAGTCTACCAAATGCCTGGGTCTGATAGCAGTATATATGAAGAGACAAGAAATTTTCATTTTCCTGTACTTAGACAATTGCCTTCCGAATACTGCATCCAAAGAAAAATTACAGAAAGCCATTTAGAGTACTGTTTTTTGTTTAGAACATTCTTATAGAAAAAGAAGTCTTTTCTTACACTATCACAAAGGATTCCATTAATTGATATAATTCTTGACTCTATAAAAGGGGAAGAGCTTTTCTTCTAGCAGAGAATTTTTAAATTGTAAATTCCTCCATGTGCAGACTGTGTCAACATCTCTCTCAAAAGACAGTTTATTTGTTAACTCAGTTGGGTCTAATGGCATCTGCAACATATTTGACTGTATGTCAGGCTCAGAATGAGATCTCTTCAGCACCAGCTACTAAGGCATTTCAGACTTATGCAAAAAGTAATACTGACAATATACAAAAAGTTCTCATTGTCCTTTCACTAAGGTGGTGGCTGGTACCTCAAAGGAGTTTTTGTTCTGTTCTCCTTCTCCTCCTTTAATAATAACTACAGGTGCACCAAAGACAGGGTTGAAGTACACATTTGCAGTTTGTTTTTTTTACTTCTTTTGAATGACAGAGAATCCCTGTTACACATAAATGTATTGGAACTGAGGGCAATCCAGTTAGCTTTCAGAGCATCTCTCTTACCTGTGCAAAATGCAGTAATTCAAGTGGCCACGGACAATGTGTCAGCAGTATATTATGTGAACAAATATTGCAAAGAGGCAGTAAATCTTTGGGATTGGTGCATCCAGCACAATATGTACTCAGTTGCCCCGCATGAAGTGAGTGAACACAATGCGATTGCAGATCAGCTGAGCAGAGATTCTTTGCAGATGAATGAATGGTCTCTTAAAAATAATATGGTGATTCAGAATATTTTTCAACCTTTGGGGATTTACAGACAGAGACATATTTGCAATCAGAGTCAATATGAAATGTCCCTTTTTCTGCTCAAGCATGGACTCAGGCAGCTTATCATTGACAAATGCATTCCTCCTAGATTGGGAAGAGGGTTCAATGTATGCATTTCCCCTCATTCCCACAGGCATAAAAAAGGTACAGCAAGAGTCAGCCAGTGTGATTCTCATTGCTCCAGAGTGGCCAAGACAACAGTGATACACCAAGTGACTTCATTTATCTAAAAGCAATGACAAAATGCTCCTGTTATCAATGGCTCTACTATCTCAGTAGTCGGGGAAGGTTGTCTACCCAGATCTTCAGTCATTACATTTGAGGGCTTGGGAGATAGGCCTTTGACAGAGTTAAAAAGATTGTGATCAGTTGAGAAGCAAAGAATTTGAATTAATTCCAGAAAACTATCAACTAGAAAAAAATTATGGGTTCAAGTGGAGATTGGTTTTTATGGGCAACTGGGAAAGGTATTTGACCTGGTTTTAGCTCCAGTACAACTTCTTATAGAATATCAGTTACACTTTAAAAGACTGGGGTTGCCTCTGCCCTCCGTTAAGGTTCATCTAGCTGCCTACCATACTTGTTGTTGAAATATTTATTTATTTAGGCATACACTGGTCAGAAACCTTTTTGAAAGGGTTACCGAACCTATATCTCCCAGTGCAAGACCCTGTTGCTCCATGGAATTTGAATTTAGTTTTGATTCATCTTGAGTCTCAAGAACTTGAGCCAATAGTTAGCAGCTTTTTGTTTCACTTAACTGTGAAGACTGTGCTCATGCAAGAAGAATTTGTGAACTGCATGCATTAGTTTGGACTCCTCTCCCCTACCCCCCATTCACTTTTTATAGGGACATGGTGGTTCTTAGACCACACCCTAAATTTCATCCTAAAGTTTTTTCTGAGTTTCATGTAAATCAAACCATTAAACTAATGGTATTCTTTCCAAAGCCTCATTCATCTAAGGGGAGACTTTGGATTATTTTATTAAGATACCAAGAGAGTACTCTTATATTACTTAGAACAAAGAGTTTTACATCTTCCAAGTTATTTATTTCATATACTGGTAACTCCAAAGGTAAAGTCATTTCCTCTCGGTCCTCTGTCTAGGTAGGTTAGACAGTGCATTTAAAAGTGTTATAGAGGAGCTTCTTTCCCCACTCCTAGTCCGTCCAGAACTGATTCTACTAGAGCAGTAATTACATCTGTGTTTATTAAAAAACATATTGAGATATGCAAAGCTGCTACACGAAGATTGTTTCACACTTGCATAAAGTATGCCCAGTTTGATAGAATGATACTCCAATCCTTGTTTAGTTAGAACTCCGCAATTCTGTATCCAGTTTACTGTACTGCTTGTGAGACTATCCCAAAAGTGGATGCAGTAGAAACTCAAAGAAGAAATTAAGGTAGGTTACTTGTAGCTGGAGTTCATCAAGATGGGCTGTGCATATTCATGCCTCCCCAGCCACCTTCCCAGCTCCTGCAGTGTCCAAATTAAAATACCTTGGGTTTTCTGCTCTAGCAGTGAAAGGAACTGAGGGGGCAATGGTGCCATGTCACCCTTGGAACGTGCTCAAATGCTAGACAGGTAATTGTTCCTAATTTTCAGGGCAGTTAATGGATCAGACCCCAATTGCATCAATGTGACAGTTGTGCTTGTCTGAGGCAATGCAGATTACAAAGTCCAAGGTGAAGCATTCTCTGTTGAGGAAAAATCCAACTGTGGAACTGTCTTCCTTCCAGAGGGAATCAGGTGAATCCAGAGTCTGACTATCTCTAGGAAATGTTGCAAAGCCTTCCTCCTTTGAGAAATTCTTTCCACCATACATGATGCGTACAATCTGAACACCTCTTATTTCTTCCTTCCACCCCCACCCCAAACCACCCTCCCCTACCCTGAGTGTGGTTTAGGCCACATAAAGAGGGAAGTGCCAGAGACTCCATGAAGTCCACTAAGGACTTCACTATTGATTTTATATAGAGGGCAGTTTTATACTAAGTTTAAACTAAGACAGATAAAACGTTGACCCCCCCCCTTAGTTTGCATTATTGTATTGCCAAGATGAATTTTCTTATTTAATTAATAGCCTTTATTAGATTTAATACTTGCTTTAATTATCTTACTGATGTAATATATGTATAATCAGAATCTCTTAGTAATATATATAGTTTTTCTTTAAACTTACTAGATGTAAGGGTTAAAAAAATATGTGCAAATTACTTTTTAACTAATTGTAGGGTTGTTTGCTTATTAAAAAACATCCAGCATGCTCCCTCTGCTATGGCTAATGTTGCCTCATAGAAATCTGCAGGGCTGCTACCTTGATTTCTGCGCACACACCTAGACAGCACTATTCTCTTGACTTGGCATCTAAATGGGATGTTTACTTTGGGATGCATTTCTGCAATCCTTATGGAGTTTTTTTTAAATTATTATTTATTGTTATTAAAACTCCTCAACCCACCTTGTTTGGGGTGGGAAAGTGTAGGAGATTTGTACAATTGATTGGACTCTAGAAACAGAAATATGCAAATCCTACTTCATAGTAACAGGGGGCTAATCAAGAGTGATGCCTCTGAATTTCAGAATGCTGGAGCCCCACAGACTAATTGTAACTTTGGTTCAAAACATTTCCTGCACTTGTGTGTCTCCAACACTCATTGTTTTCCGGAAGGTTTCCAAAGCTCACAAGTTAAGGGTCACAAGTATATGATATGCAGAGGCAACACTCTTAAGAGACCACATTTACTGTGGTAAGTTTTTGTGGTTCAGCCATCCTGAAACTTGTTTTCAAATAAAAATGGCCCCAGTTTTTCCAGCTGTTCTTTCAGGGATTTTAAGAATGAATTTGTGCAAAAGTATGTCCAATGTCTGTGCTATAGAATCTGCTGAAAGCCCAGAAGACTGGGATCCACAGTGCTGAAGCCAGACATACCTCTTTTCCACCAGTCCACTTGAGTGGACTTTAAGGAAGTACTTGTGTAAGTATTTGTTGAGCACTCTCTGGATGTTACCAAGGCTGAATACATGTCAGAAAAAATAGGATTTCAATGTTTAAGAGCATGGTTTCCTGTACTGACATCTTGATAGCCAAGCAATGTGTAGAAGTGTTTGTGAAAAAGATTTAACACAGTTAGACTAACTTGATACTGTTATTTCTCAAGGTGTTTGAAGAATTGCTGCTTGATGCAGATTGGAGTGTAAATGCTGGAAGCTGGATGTGGCTCTCCTGTAGTTCATTTTTTCAGCAGTTTTTTCACTGCTACTGTCCTGTGGGTTTTGGCAGAAGAACTGATCCTAATGGGGACTATATCAGGTAATCTGACATACAGTCCACCCCATAAATATTGTAAAATCATCATTGAAGTTGCCTGAGCTTTAAATAGCTATGTGTTTAAAACTGTACGTTTTTTTCCTTTAAAGACGATATTTGCCTATACTTAGAGGTTTCCCTGCAAAATACATATATGATCCTTGGAATGCCCCAGAAAGCATCCAGAAGGCTGCAAAATGTGTAATAGGAGTTAATTATCCTAAACCAATGGTAAATCATGCAGAAGCAAGCCGTCTGAATATTGAGAGGATGAAACAAATCTACCAGCAGCTTTCACGATACAGAGGATTGGGTATGAGTGTAATCTACTTCACATATTTATTTCAAGATTTATTTGTCTCCCCTTCAAGCCAAAGATGTAACACCCTGTTCTGTAGCCATGGGGGTCAGATGTGAACCTAGTGTCAGTGATAGCCTAGTTAATGAGCGAAAGCAGATTATAAAAGCAGTGTATCCCTCAAATGCTTGTCTTTTCCCTGTCATTCAACTCTTCCCACCCCTTTACAGTGCATCTGGTCTTCACCTGCCTAGGAAGTTAGTCTTGAGGTTTCTTTTAAAAACATGTCTTTTCAAGGGCATCAGATTAGTCATGTACAGATTAGTTTTACTACCATGTAGAACTACTGCTTGAAAAAAGTTACAGTGAAAAAACATCTTGCAACCTTAACTATACAATCTGCTATTAACAAACACTGGTTTATCTTGATAAATTAATTTTAAACCTTTTGTTACATTCTTACATCTATTTAAAAAAGTCCACTTCTCCCACTGATGTGCAACATGCATTTGTTGAGACCTGCCTTGTCAAATATTGTATGTATTCCAGGGAAGTGCGGTGTGTGCATAGATATGAGGTCACTTACATCTTTTGCACTAAAACGCACCATATCCCAATATATAATAGAGGAAAAAGAAATAATTCTCCCCAGTGATAAAGTTAAACCACTAAAGAAAATGTTGGGGACCCAAGGGAAGATGTATACTATATCACAATATAGTTGTTTGTTTCAATATTGTTGGCAATGAATTTTGTTTCCTTGATTAGGTCTTCTTGCAACTGTGCCTTCTACCCCAAATGGAAATGGAAATGGGGGCCTAATGGGATATTCACCAGGAGAAAACATCTCTGGTTGTAGCAGTGCAGGTGGTAAGTAAAATCTCCTGTTTGACAGAAATATTGGAACTGAGAAGTTGCATACACTCCTTAAAGGAGCCCTCTAGCATGATATTGTATAGAAACAGATACCCTCACGAAAACAGTTTTGTGAAAACTGCTTTTAAGAATGTTTTCAAATCCACTCCTCCATCATTGCTAATTTTTGCATGATTATATAAATGCTGATAGAGCAGCTTATCTGAAGAATAGGTACAGTCAGCATAAGTCACTAAAACTTTAGAAAGACATGTTCTAATCCTTGTAAAAATATTAATACATTAGAAACAATTGTCCAAATATTTGTACATTTATTTCCCCCTAGAAATCTGTTACCTTGTGACAATGGTAACATAATAGATGAAATCAGACTGTAAACTCTTGGAAGCAAGGCCCATCTTTGCTATATTTGTACCATTTCTAGTACTTTGGGGACTGGATACTCTAGGCACCACCTCAATACAAATGATGGTAAAATACCCCAAACATACCTACAATACCCAATGTATAACTTTTCAATTAGGTTTTAATGGAAAATATTGTTAGCCTACAAACATTCATTGTTAGTATTTTATATACAGAATTTAGGGGATACAAGATTTTTAAAAAATGCTCTGAAACTTGAACATCAAAGGCCAAACTTTCAAAGGGGCTTCATTCCAGCATCCAAAATTGAGAGTACAATTTTGCATTATAAAATTCTTATGTACATAATACTCCTGGGGGAATTCTGTGCCACTGTGCATGTGCAGAATTCATGTCCTGTGCAGATTTCTTTGCTTCCCAGCAGAAAAATTACTTCCTGACAAGCATCTGGGCCTACCCAGACCCCGCCCCCTGCTGAGCCGGGCCCCCCACTGAGCCCCTCCTCCACACTTGGCCCTCTGTAGCATCACCCCCACTAGTGGCTCCTGCCTTGTGTTGGCTCAGTTGCTAGTCCAGGCTGATTAGGGGACAGAGGAGGAGCGTGCTCCTCCCCCCCCCCCCCAGGAAATCTCTCACCTCTGCACCCCCACTCCCTCTGCTTCCGGCCCCCATCGCTCCTCACATGAAAAGAGGGATCACTGTACAGGAAGCTGCTCCCCTGTCTACCCAACCCCCGTGTATCCAGACCTCCCTATATCTAGACTTCCCTCCAAGCCCCATCCCCTCCTGCATTCAGACCCCTGCCGAGTCCTTTCCCCCTGCATCCAGAGCCCCACACTTGAACCCCCAACCAGATCAGCCCCACCTCTTATGCACCTGAACCACCCCATGAACCCGCCACACCTGGACCCCCACCCCACTTTGCCCCAACTAGCTACATCCCCCACGACTGAGCCACCTGAATGCCCCCGCTGAGCCCCAACCACCTTCACCTGCCTGCAGAGTCCCATTGCTCCTACACTTGGACCGCCCCTTCCCCCCCCAAAAAAAGCCCATGTGCATCCAGATCCCCCCTGCACTCAGACCCACCCACTGAGCTTGCTTGTACCCAGATTACCCCACACCTGGATACTCCCCCCACACACACTAAACCTCTCCCCACTTGGATTCTGCTGAGCTGAGCCTGCCTGCACAGAGAACTGAATTTATTTGAGCCAAACCTTGGACATACAAATTTTTCCCCATAATTTTAGATGTTACATTTAAAAAAATCTTCAAAAATTTGACCTTACACAACCCTTTCTAACTTTAGAATGCAATATTCATTAATTCCCGTTTTGTACAAAACAGTAAGTACATATTTCAAACAATTATAGACTTTAAAACATTACACTTAATTAATAAATTTTTAATCTGTGCTGTATTTTATACTAAAAACATTTTGAAAAATAAAATGTCCTTTTTTGTCAGGAGCTCAAATGGGAAGCAGTGATGGCCATACAGTGGGCGTTCAGACATGCGCCCTAGGAGACTCACATGCAAGATCAAGTGGAATTCAGCAGCATGGTATAATTCAGTGCATAGAATGTGTTTGGAGAGGTTCTCACCATTCTTGAAATTGTTAAAAGCCTAAAAATCTCTCCATTTGTTTGTTTTTTGTTTGTTTATTTTTTCCCCTGATAACAGTAGAATTCTAAAATTGATCTAGATTCACTTTTCTTTGTTGAAATATAAATGTGTAATGATCATCATTTAGCATGATCTTAACTTTTGGCCTCAGATACAAACAGCTCTGTCTCCAGAATCAAGTTGTGGACAATAGTAACTATATTTGTTTTGGGGATTGGGTTGAGGATATTTTACAATAGTCTTTGGAAGAATACTAACATAAAAATCAGAGGTCTCTTTTTGTCTCCTGTTACAAATAACACCTAAGACTACAACAATTGAAAGAGCTTGGAGGAAGTAAAATTTCCATGTTTACTTTGTGCATTTGACAGCAATTTGTATATAGTCAGTTTCCTTTCCAATATAGTCAATTAACTTCCACTGTCTGTGTGGGTATTTTTACACAACAGGCAGGAGAAATATTTTTTAGAGAGCTAGAAGTCTCAGTACAGTTCCTGTCAAACAAGTGTCCACATCACAAAATCATTACCAGAACTGGCATGAGTTGGCCTCTCATTGCAATCTCAGCAGATGTCAAGGGTTGACTGAACAGACGTGCAGACAGGACTTTACTTTTACTCCTTACAGCCCTTCAGAACACGGCTAAAGCGAATGTTTGGGAAGAATAGGAAAACTTGCTCTTGCGTCTGAACTACATGTTCTGTTGATAGAGGATTGCAGTATCGGGCTGTCAGGCAATTTACACGAAACAGGAAAATTTTGTTTCATGACTGAGGCTCCTAGGTATTTTGATCATACAAATAATAGATGTGGAGGAGGAGGATGAAGTAATTTCTTTAAATTTGCTGTCATATTCTCCTAGTTGAGTTGTGTTGCTGACTCGTGTTGGCTTACTACAGTAGTAAAAAGGACGAGGCGATGGGGCAGTGCCTAACACCCCCCCCCCCCCTCCCCACACACACACACACACTCTCTCTGTCTCTGTGTGGACAGATCTTTGTCTTAAGAGAGAACTTTTTAGTACAAATATTTTTCTGCAAGTAAGAATGATATCTGGCTAGACTTCCCTGTGTTTTGGAGTTCAGGAGTTTGGCTCTCCTTGTTTATACACAAGCTTAATGGATACAAGCGTAAAACTGCAACAAATAAAAGGAAAATACAGAAATGATCCAAATAAATGTGTACTGTATTTTAACAGGTTATTCTCAAGGGAGCAGTATTTTACACTATGCCCATGGAGACAACCAGCAATCACATTTACTACAACAAGGTGACTTATGTTTTAAAAAATGTCATCTGGATACATAAAAAGCAAAATAGTTTCTCAAGTTAGGTGTTGATTTCAATTTATAGGAAGAACAGGAAGCACCAGCATCAGCACTGGGAAACGCCCAAATCCAGAAAAGGAAACTCAGAGCATTGGATCAAAAGTCCAGCGACAGAGCACTAATTAGATTGGTAAGAAATGAGAACTCTAAAACATCTTATTAATGAGCTAAATTTACTATATAGTGTTTGCTTCCATTAATGTACAACAGGCGTGCCATCGCATGGTGTAAAGGAGAGCAAATATACATAACTACTGACCAAATGTTGCCGAAAAGGAACAACAGCTATGCTCTGCTTTCTCATGCACACAGTTGTGGAGGGAGTAGGAAGACTGAAAAGGAAGTTCTTCATTGAGTGCTGGTCTCTGTGAATTCTGTTGTGGGTGCGCCTGCACCTTCGACTGGAGAATTTTTGCAAGCAGTGTCCATAAGTGAGCGCCTGCGCCCCTACTATCCTTGTGCTTCTGCATCAAGTGTATAAGAGATGGGGAGGACTGACCGCCTTTTCAGTTTCTTCTTATCACCACATAGCCTGAATCTGAGCTCCCATTGTCCAGAGCTTTCTCTTAAGCCTCTTCTTTCAAACCTGTAACTATTTAGAAGTTTATCAGTTTTATCTTTAGTGCACTTAATGTTTTTAATAGTTCTGTTCGTATAGCTAGTGGATAGTTCAGATCTCCCTGGGGACTCATGCACATGCCAGTATGGGAATTAGATTATGCCTAGATTATCTGACTTTAAAAGCTGCATCTCCTGTCCCTGCACCTTCCCAGTCAGCAACAACCACCAGCGCTGCCTGTACTTCTTGGGGAAGTGCCCGACTCTTCTGCTGCAGTATATCACTTCTTTCCTAGCAGACTTTACAGGCACGAGAATTCTAGCTTAAAATGCACCTCATGGAAAACGCTATGAAGCCCCAGTCAGACCCAGGTCAGGGTAACCCCCCTGTATGTTAGCCAGAATCATCAAGGAGCCTGCCTCCTAGTGTGAGGCCTGATTACAGGAGAAAGCGTCATCCTATGAACACCACCACATTACCATCTGTACACGGTGAGATCTCTTCACCACCTTGGGTATCTGCATCAATGAGCACAAGTCTACGCTCAGGCTACCCAAGTACTCCTCTTTATAGAGCATGCTTGGGCTCCCTTGTGGGACAGGCCTTCCTCCCGACAGACCACTTCACCACCTTCACGTCTCTCATTGTGAAACAGCAGTGTCATCCCTGCACACGCTTCCGACAATTCCTTTCACTTCTGGGACAGATGGCAGTATGCACCTCCATCACTCCACATGCCCACCTCCACATGTAATGCCTCTCTACAATCCACAGATGGACCACCTCAACAAACTGGTCCTCTTCCTGCCATCAGTTGTGACTTTCCTCTCAGGATGGTACAACCAGTCCAAGGTTATGGAGGGCACGCCTTACAACCCGCCTATGCCCCACATCACCCTCACCATGGACGCATCACTTGTGTGCTGGGGCACTCACACAGAGGGCCATACAGCCCAAGGCCTCTGGTCCCCCAGAGAAGCAAGGATGCAAAGTAACATTCTAGAACTTTGAGCTGTCCAGTGCACCTGTCAAGCACTTCTTGGTCTCATCCGCTCCACGCATGTGCAACTCCTCTCGGACAACATGACAGCTGTTGTACATGTTAAAAAACAAGGCGGGGCCAGATCTCCAACCCTCTGTCTGGAGGCAATTCACCTGTGGAGCTGGTGCCTACGACACAATGTCACACTTCATGCAGTTCATCTACCAGGTACCGACAACAACTTTGTGGACACTCTTAGTTGCTCCTTTCATTCAGGTTCTTCGAGATGTGTAGTCCCTATCTGGATTCCAATCCCACCCCCCATTCTCTCTGCTCTGGGCTCTGTGCCTGTGAATAAAAGGGAACTGGAGGGGTGTTGACCTGCACAGTTTCATAAGAACTTGGATGTGCCATGTGGCTGCTGCACACCTGAGCCAATAGATACTACTTCAAAGCATTCCGGCTCATGGTGCGCATGCACACCCACGTATGGAATTCACATAGGGCTTTCTCAACTCAAAGAACTACAAGTTACAGTAAGTAACTTCCATTTACTTACCTGTATAGTAACTGTTGTTCCTGGATTGTTTGTGCTCTGCTGTATTGCTCTTCCAGCAGATGTCAGGGTGATTGAAATCCCCCATGAGAATCAGGTGCTGTGAACTGGAAACTTTCCCTAGTTGACTGAAGAAAGCCTCATCTGCCTGGTCTGGTGGTCTCTAACAGATACTCACCAGCAGTCCTATGTCTTTAGGGAGGAGAGGAGACTTAATTCTCTCAATGAATGAGAAGCATGGTCATTTTACCTGCAGAGAATGAAATGGATTAGAAAAATCACCTAGACTGCTCGTTTCCATACCAGAGTGAGTTTGAGGTCCAGCTAATCTTCTCAGAGGATCTCTAGGTGTATCTTGTGCTGTTATGAGATGGCACAGCTTCCTCCCTTACATGAGGTAAAGACTTTACTGTGCAAGGGAACAAGCAGCTTCAGTTGCATCATTTCAAGAGGTGTTCCCGATTGTTATTTGGATGGTAACTACATAGTGTTCTGTCTACACATTCATGAGGTATTACTTCTTGGTCCAAGATTCTGCCACTGCTGCATCCTTTGGGACAGTGTTTCTGCAAGCAGCTATGCCACCTGTGTCCTTGTACTTGCCTCCTCTCTGAGTACTGCTTGTCAGTTACCCATGGGGACCAGCACTCTCAGAAGAAAGGGAAGTTACTTAACTTGTTATAACAAGTTCTTCAAGATGTGTTCCCTATCTGTATTCCACTACCCACTCTCCTTCCCCTCTGCTTCAGAGCTTGGGAAGATTTACCGTAGAGAAGAAACTGCAGAGGCAGTTGGTCTGCCTCACTCCTTATACCCTCACGATAGAGCAGAGGAATAAGGGTGCAGGCATGGACCAATGGACACTACTTGCAAAAATTCTCTGGTCTCAGGCAAATGGAGCTCATGCGTACCCACAGTGGAATAGATAGGGACCACATATCTTGAACTCCAGATAGAACAAGGTAAGTAATTTCCCTTTCTGGGGGATTCGGCATTGCATTGGACTTTTGGCAGTGGGACAGGGCTTTAGAAAGAAAAGCACTCCTTATGGATGTCCTAAGATGTGCATTTGGCACTCAACTCCTCCTAGTTTCTCAGGCTTTGCATGGTTTCAAGGTCATGGCCTCTGTGTGATCCATACCACTGTTAATTTCTCTTAAAATTGCATTCTGTTCTTTCATGTTTTTTCCCATGCTGTCATTGCAATATGTTTTTTACACTTTACATTCTTTGGGTTATTCCTGTGATGGGGAGAATTTAGCTAACTAAAATGGGCCATAACTGCAAGTTTAATTCTTTGACAGCACTGCCAGTCAGTTTTCTAATGGTGACATCTAATGCAACTTGCATCCAGTGTTACTGCATGTTGACACATCTTCACAAAGACATTGCAGTACTTTGTTGAGATATTCTGCTGTGATTTCTGTGGCTCTATCAAATTAAGTCACTCTTTCTTTATCTTCATCACCCTACTGGCTTCTTGAAGCATTGGGAATGGAACCTAGACACCCTGCTCCATTTGCTAAGCACTACACTTCCACCCCCTGCTGTCTTACATATGTCAAGCAGTTTGGATGTCCTCCACAGAGTCCATCTAAGTTCATGCTTCATAAAACCATGTAAACTCTGAGGAACAACTTTGGACAACTTTAGGGCTTGATGAGTGTCTCTAAACTCCCAAACTAGGCATTACTTTTGTAATGTGAAAGCAGTAAAATGGCTGCTGAGTACACCTGACTGTACCTATTATTGCTTGGTCTCTAATGCTGCAAATCGCATCTGTATTACAAAGAGAGAGAAATTCTCTTTAAGGAATTTGACTCCAGTTGTATAGATATTTGGAGGAGGTACATGAATTTGCATGGACCTGAATGAGAACCTTTTGACAGCAGTAGTCTAGCTAGTCATCATGTCCCAATGAATGAGGTGCTGTCCCAGTGAACAAGACACTATATATACTATGGAACACTGATGGAAGGAGATCTGCATGCCTCTTTTTCTACATCATGTTTTTCTGTAGCTGCCCATTGGACTCTCAGCCACCCGTTGGTGATAAGAAATTTTGAAGAATTTGTTTTTTTAATTTTTCTGAGAACATTATAGTCTAGTTTGGAAAAGCATGTGTTTAAAGAAAGAAAGTAAACCTTTTTCCCCTCTTGAAATTTATGGACCATACATCAGAATATTTTTTTCATTTATTATTGTAACTCTCCAAATATATTGCTTTCACCAATCTATATTTAATCTCTCTCTCCACCCCTACACACCTTTGGATTCTTTCCACAACTCCTGAGGGAATGACACATCCTGCAGTCTCCTGGTGAATTTTTCTTATGGGCATGATTACACTTTTGGGAGACCCCACTTGTCTCAAATGTCGGTTTTCATTGTATTTACATGCTGTTCCTTGCACACTACTGAAACGTCATTGAAAAACTGTAGTTAAATGTAATGTACACATCATAGTAGTCTAGTACATGTCATGTAAGTGGGTTTATTGGCCAGTTCACTGTAAAGATGATCATCAAAACATACTTGATATGATATTGTATGGGGATCTGCAAGATACGGTATATGCAGTTACATGCAACAAACACTGATTCTCTCAAATTAAAAAATACAATACTAATTTCATGAAAAATATTCCTCAATGATTTAATTTCATTTTTCCTACAGCATTGTTGGAAGAAAAGATGCCACACAGAATGTGTTGAAGGCAAAATTTTGTTGTGCTGAATTGGAGCTGAAGTAATGAGAGAACACTTGTATTACAGTAACACATTTTTCATAAATTGGTTTCAAAAGTTCTGAATTGTTGTAAACAAGTTCAGTTTTTTGAATGCTTTATTGTTAATTGGCATTTTTATGATTTTTAACTTTTTAATGACTTTCCAAAGAGCAAATTGGGATTTGTATATAAAGTATTTGGTGAGGACTTTGTTAACTTGAATGTAAATACAAACATTCATGATTAGTGATAGACTCATCAATATATTTTTGATAATATTCATGTATGGTAACAGTAAAGACAGTAAGTAATGGTGGTTCTGTAAAACAGAAACTGGGCAGAAATGGAGAGGCATGGAGGTTTTAGATTATTAGTATTTTAAACCGGACAGGATTTTAACCTCTGTATGATCCAACGTCTGTGTATTTTCATAATGCAAGAGCTTTGGACTGTGTTTAATTAAAATACAGTAGAATTGTAATCTGTATTAAATGCAGCTGTATATAAGTCATGCCATTTTTTTTTCTGTTGAGAAGTTATAAAATTGTTATGTATATGTCCCATCCTTGTATTTCTCATTGCCTTGTTCAGGTAAATGAAGATGACCTTGTTTAATAAAAATGTATATACAGATGTATTAGTTTTCATTCTTTGCGTGCGTGCGTGCGCGCAGACTATTTGTTGTTGCTCTGGTGACTAATACCCAGAAAAACTGTTTGGGTGAAGAGGGGAAGAGATGATTTTCAGATTTAGAATGGTTGACTGCATGGCTTCCTTTTTAATTATTTCCACAGCTTTTTATAGTAGGAGGGCTAAAAATTGTCTTTATATAAGTTACTCATCTATTGAAGTAAATATAAAATCTAATCTTGGAAAAATCCATGTGACAAGAACGTAAGGCTGCAAAGTCCAAGACTCAAAAGTTATGAAATGCTAGAATTAAGGTTTCCTGTGCAATCAGCCCCCTTGTGCACATTGCACAGGAAACCTTTCATACTCTTTTTTTTTTTTTTTCTACAGGACTCATCACTGGATGCTTTATATAAACCTAAATGCCTTGTTATGTTTGTTCTGTGCTACAACTGCAAGTGTTACCCAGCAATCTGGTGGGCAGCCTTTTCCTTACTGTTAACTATTTTGCGCTTCTGCAGCAGTAGTGACTTCTGCAAATCCACTCGATAATTTGCCTCAATCTGAAATTTTCTGGAGGAATTGCAAACATTAGAAATCTTCCAATAACATAAGGATCCCAGAAGGAACAACCTGAATTGTTAAATTTTATATACAGCAAATTCGGTTGTCTGTTTTGGCAGATAAGCTAATAAATTCTCATTTGAGTTGGTGAGTTCTGTTCTTAGTAGCATCTTTTCAGATGATATTTAGTCATAGGCATTTTCTCACTAGCATTATGTGTGGACTTGAAGTTACATATTCAGATCAAACCCATATAACGTGTTGGCAACTTGTCCAGGACCACGTGCCATACAGCATAAGATGGTGCAATGTCCTTATTGTGTGATATAGTTTTAGACTGTCTTCTATAAAGTAACATTAATGTACATTAATGCCTTTTTTGGGCAGAGAGAAAATTTTAATTAAAAGTATTATTCAATAAATACAACTTGTTTTGCATATTACGTTCTTTGCCTGTGGAATCCCCTATTGTTTGCAGTGCAGAGTGCTTGTCACACAAACTACTGAGCACTAAAAACAGAGAACTAGAAGTGAGGCATTTTTCCTAAATTAGTTCAAGCAGAATATGGAGGTTTCCTGGTAATGTATACAACCACCAAAATACCTTATGCTCCTTTTGCTCATTTTAGTGTTCTAAAAACTTGAAGTGCACAGAATAAAAGTGAAATGTTTTTGAAAATATCTTTTTGGGTTGTTGAAACAAGTCTCATTGGAAGTTATGTTCCAGTCTCTGCTGAGAATAAATGCTATCAGCCAAGCATTGTGCAGCCCAGCACCACCATCTCCCACAATTCTGGACATCTGGGCTGCTCTTCTATCTCTGCAGTTCATGGAGGCAGATCAGCATTTTGGTGCCACATGATCTGGCAATGCCCATTTTGCTCCTGCTTGCTGCTAGTTTCTGTGCCTCCACAGCAGTAGCAGACAGTGGTAGTTTCTGTTGCTCCAACCCTTACTCCTTCTGTTTTAACTTTTCTGACCATTTTTTGGGAGGAGGCAATGGGAAGCATGTTTTCCCTCCTCAGCATTTCTCCCTAAGTCGTTTAGCCCTCCCTCAGCCTCCACTGCACCCTCTCCCTATTAGCTCTTCTGCCTCTAACAGGCCTGGCAGATCAGCTAAGAAAGCACCAGATTAAATCCAGGCAGTGCTATATATATATAATAATAAGGTAGCCTTTCCAAGCTCAGCAGATGGTGAGATGAGATGTGCCCAGCCTGCATACAGCCTTCTGTCCCTAACTTTGTTAGGTTCTGGGACTACCAGTCAGACAGACAGGTGGGGACCCCCTGCCTACCAATCAAGCCATGACTCCCAGTGGGGAAAAATTGGACCAGGAACTGACAGCAAGGAAATGCTCCAAAAGCAAGGAGGACCTGGACCACTTTACTTGGGGTAAGTCTCAAGGGACCCATTCAGAATGAAGAGAAGAGGCCTTTGGGACCCACAAGTAACCCCCACCCCCAGTCCTAAAGTCTGTCCTGAGCACCCCGTGGGAAGAAATGGGGGTTCTAGTCAGCCTCCCAAGCAGACCAGGAGAGCTCTGATGAGTTTCCCTCCTTCCCTCTTCCAATGGGTCCCATTCCCCTGGGGGAGGATTCCGCAACAGATCTCTTGAAGGACGGCAAGCTGCAAAAGGCCTCATCAAAGCCATAGCAGAGCTTCTACACCCCCAAGGCATGCCTAAATGGTTAAAAAAATCTAAAAAGGGGAAAAGAAAGATCCTAGGGATATGAATCATACTGTAGGACTGGAAGGGATCATGCAAAGTCATGTAGTCAAGTCCCCTGCTCATATGACAGGATCATGCATTATTTCAGTTGTCGAGTCATCTTCCTCCACTGGAGAAGGTGAGCTGTCTGGTTCTGAAACCTGAGCAGGTTTCTATGAGTAAGCATCAAGGTTAATTTTTCCCTTTAAAACCCTCCCCTGCCATTGCAATTCCCTATTCACTCCTTTGAGGAAATGATTAGGGCTGAATGGAACAAGCCTGACAAAGGGCAAGCACATTAACGAGAGAGTTCTCAGGCTCTATAACATTTAAGAACCAAAGGGTTCTTGCTGAGATGCCAAAAGTTGATGTAGCGTCTTTTGCCAGGGATGTTTTATTTCCTCAGAGGTTGGGAGTTCTATGCAAAGGAACCCAAGGATGGAAAGACGGAGCCATTCTGTAGCCCAGCATCTCCCACAGTTCTTGATGTCTGGATTGCTCTCCACTTTCTGCAGCTCACAGAAGATCAAAGTTTTGAGGTAGCATTGTCTGGCCACGCACCCCTTTACGTCCTGCTTGCGTCCAGTTTCTCTGCCTCTGTGCCCCCATGTGGACAGCAGTTTTTACAGCTCTGGCCTTTAAACCTACTTAAGATGGACTTTTCTGTCAAAATTTGAGGCAGGATGCAGGGGTGAGTAGTGAGGGCTTTTTAAAAAAAAAACAACTAGGCATTGGAACCACCTGGAGCCTCAGCTGAATCGCCCCCCTGCTGGCTCATTTGCACCCTCCAGATATGGCAAAGTACCCTAGAAAGCTCTGAATGAAATGCACATGGAGCTCGAACTGTGAGATTGACCTCACAGGTGCAGCCAATCGTGAGTTGTGCCCAGCCTGCAGCCATCCTTTCGCCCCTAACTCTGTGAGGTCCCAGAGCTATGAGTTGGACAGGCATGTGAAATCTTCTATCCACTGGAGTGGCTGTGACTTCAGCATGGGAAAGTGGACTGGGAGTCTATGGCCATAGCAGTGAGAGGCTCTAAGAGAAGTACCCCAGTCAGCTGACTCAGGGAGTAAGTCTCAAGAGGTCCCTGGAGAACAGAAAGGAAAGATTTGCAGGGTCCCAAATCACCGCCCAAATCCTAAAATGGATCCTGAGCTCCCTGGGAAAAGAAACCAGGCTGATAAGCAATCTTCCCACCACCCCTTTTCCAATTTGCCCAGGAGGGTTCTGGTTTTTCCCCTACTCTTTCCTTGCGGGAATGGGACCCAGCAGGTGAGGAATCAGAAAGATCTCATGAGAGGGTTTCTGGCCCTCACCAAAGCTAGCTGCAAAAGGCTTCACTAATGCTGTGACAGAGCTTGTACAGTAAGCCCCCTTAAAATAAAATAATTTAAAAACTCAACACGACAAAAAAAAGGAAGAAAAAGCATAAAAGAGTTAGGCGATGAGTCCTCTGTCTCCTTTTTCCTCCCTCTCCTATGCACAGGATTATGCATTGTCAGGCTCTGACTCTGATCAGGACCAGCGAAAGATTCAGCAAAGATTTTTTTTTTCCTTTTCTCCCTCAGAAATTTGAGACCACGTGCAACGAGATTGTATCCATTTTTCATATCCAATCTTTAAAAAAATCCTGAGAGCAAGTCTTTGAGCAAATGTCTCCCCTCAAAATCCTCCCCTGAGATCTTGATTCCCTACGCTCCTCTTTTGTGAAGGTAATCAGAGCTGAATTGGATAAGCCAGACAAGAACAAGCACATTAACAGAAATGATCTTAGGCCCTATAGGATCTAGGAACCAAAAGTCCCAATTACTGAGATACCAAAGGTTGTTGCTGCCATAGCATTCCCTGGCTTAATGATATGGTTGTCCCCTCAGAAGGGGATTTCTATCCTAAGGAGACTCATAGAAATTAAAATGGAGGCCACTTTCAATAAAGACTTTGAGGTCCCCTCCACTTCCTTCAGGGCATGCCTAGCAGCTGCTTCCTTTGCAAGAGCATCTCATTTGGCTGTAAGATCTCAGAGCACTCAAGGATAAGGAATACCCTAACTTTGGGGCTATTTTAAAGAAAGTTTCTCTGCTGATGCCACGGTGGACACAATGAGGTTCCCAGCTAAAGCCATGACCTACAGTTCAGTGACTAGGTGCTCCATTCATAGAAGATGGATAGCCATTCTAAGCAAGTGCTGTGCGCCACAAAATTCATAGGATCCCTGCTCTTCAAAGATAAGCCAGACAAAGTAGTGGTGGACAGTGCTGCAAAATCTAACCTAGCCCTCTTAACGCCACACCATGCCTTTTAAGAGCGAATACAGACCAGCCTTCAGACAAAGGCATTCTGTTTTGTCTTCATCCTCGCAGAAATGCAAGCAAAGAAAGTGGCTTCTCTGGAGGAAAGCTGTGGAACTCTGGCTTGGGAGGAAAACTCCCAGGGAACTCCCAAAACCTCTTTGGATATGTCTACACTGCAATAAAACATCCACAGCTGGCCTAGGTCAGCTGACTCAGGCCCATGGGGTTCGAGTTGTGGGGCTATAAATTTGCAATGCGGACATTTGGGCTGGAGCCTGGGCTCTAAGACCTGCACAAGGGAGAGGGTCCCAGAACCTGTTCTCCAGCCAGAGCCTGAATGTCTACGGTGTAAACATACCTTTGTGACAAAGATGGCATAGGTCTTTGCCTGGAGCTGAAGCTTGGGGGCAGGATTTCCCTTTTTCTGAAGAAATGGGTTGCTTCAACCATGCACCACAGTGGATCAGGGAGATAGTGAGTCAGTGATACTCCCTCAAATCACAGGCTCCACCCCATCCATTTTTTATTCAGTCCCCCATCTCAAATGACCCTGTAAAGTGCAGTCTAATCTGGAACAAGATTTTTCACCATCTGGAGGTGGAAGTAAGAGTACACTCAGAAGAAAGGTTCTCCTTCGAGTGATTGCACATATGCGTTCCACTTAGGGGTGTGTGCGCCCTCGTGCACGGTCTCCGGAGAACTTTTTCCCTAGCAGCCCCCTGTAGGGGCCAGTCTCAGCGCCCCCTGGAGTGCCGCCCTCATGCGGCGGCATATAGGGGGCCGCCGGCCCCTCCCCTCCTCAGTTCCTTCTTTCTGCCTGTGACGGTCGTCAGGAACAACTCTTGCTCCTCGCAAGCCTTTCCCTTTACTGTCAGTAGTAGTTAGCAGTTCTCCCTGAATTCAGTTAGTTTTTCAGTTAGTTAGGTACTTAGTTAGTGTAGGAAGAGCCTTAGGGCTCTAGCGACCCGGGCTCACCGGGGTTCAAACCCTGCGCTGGCTGCGGGAAGGCCTTTCCCGTCAGCGACCCCCACGACCACTGCCTAAAGTGTCTGGGGGAGCAGCACCAAAAGGACCGGTGCCGCATCTACAACGCCTTTAAGCCATGGACCCAAAAAGAAAGGGAGATCTGGCTTAAGGCCATTCTCATGGGGTCTGCCTTGTGTCCGGCGTCCGAGCCGACGCAGACTCCCTCTGCACCGAGTGTCTCGTTGGTGCAGAGCGCTCCGCCGGTACCGCGGGCGCCTCGGCACCGAACGTCCCCGGTGCTGAGGAGGAAGAAGCACCATCCACGCTTGAAGCGCTCCCCCGCACCGCAGGAGCGGCCAGAGTTGAACTCGGAGGTGCTTCGGCTCTCGGATGTGTCTCCTGCTCCGGCACCGGCACTGTCTTTCAGGGAACCTCCTCCGATTCCTGGGAGTGGGAGACCCCCTGTCCAGGACCCTTCTATACCGGAGGCGTTCGAAGCAGCTCGATAACCTTGCTGGCCTTGCCCACGCCTCCGGCCCTCTCTCAGCTGAGAGAGCCAGGGCCTGTGTCCCAGGGCAAACCCGCGATGGGTGTCCCCGAAGGGTGGGCGTGCCCGGCACCAGAGGAACAGCCGCCCACCACTCGACGCTGGAGAGTCGAGCTCGATAGCTCCTCTCCTTCCTCGTCATTGGACGAGTTGTCCTGGCACCGCTCCAGGGCTTCCAGGCAGCACCGCTCACGGTCTGTGTCCAGCTCCAGCCCGGCACCGAGACATCGCTCTCGGCACCGTTCACCGGCCTCCAGGAAGAGGCGTCGTAAGTCGTCCCTCCCTCGGCACCGGTCTTCATCCTTGTCCGCGTCGCACCACTGTCGGCACCGCAGACGACGTCGCTCGTCAGGATCGTCCGGCAGCGGGTCCGGAGAAGCTCTTCCTGGCGATGCCGCTGGCACCGATCTCCTGGCTTGGGATCCCGGACCCGTTGCCATGAGGAGGTATACGCACCAGCACCAGCACCTGTATAGCCCCAACCCGCTTGGCAATGGCCATTTTGGGGTCCGTGGGCAGCCCAGATGGGGCAGGGAACAATGTCGGCCCCTCCCTCTGTAACCCAGATAGCCCCTCAGCAGGCACCTTAGGTGCGGGAGGGAGACCACTCCTCCTCGGAGGAGGACCCCGGGGAGGGCCCCTCTACTGGACCCTGCCACCTGTCCTCCTCTTCGTCGCCGGACGAGGTGGCTGTCAGGGACCAGGGGGCCCCTCTTATTGATTTCAGGGCTCACCAGGAGCTCCTGAAATGGGTGGCCTCTAACCTTGGCCTGAAGGTCAAGGTTCTGGAGGAAGAGGTGGACCCCCTCTTCGGGCATGTGGGGACTCAAGGACCATCCAGGGTAGCCCTCCCCATTCATGAGAGGGTCCTGCGCCTGGCGAAAGCCGTCTGGCAGACCCCTTCCTCGGTCGCCCCTACTTCCAAGGGCGCTGAGAAGTACTATGTGCCAGCCGAAGGGCACGAGTACTTATACACCCACCCTGCCCCTGGCACTGTGGTTGTGGACGCTGCCAACCAGAGAGACACGCAGGGGGCTCAGAGCGCCTCCCCTAAGAACAAGGAGGGCAGGAGACTGGACCTCTTCAGCAGGAAGGTCAACTCCACGGGAGCGCTCCAATTCAGGGTGTCTAACCACCAGGCCCTCTTGGGCAGATATAACTTGAACCCTTGGGACTTGCTGTGAAGGTTCGCAGAGTCCCTGCCCCAGGACCAGGCCGCGGACTTCGCCACGGTCCTGGAGGAAGGAACAACTGTAGCCAGCGCAGCCCTGCAGACTGCCTCTGACGCTGCGGATACGGCCAGCAGGGTGATGGCCTCCACCGTTGCCATGCGGCAAGCAGTGTGGCTACATTCCACAGACTTGTCCCAGGAGGTGCAGCACTCCATCCAGGATCTGCCATTTGATGGAGCCGCCCTCTTCTCGGAGAGGACGGATGACAAGCTGCACGCCCTCAAGGACTCAAGGGCAGCGCTCCGCTCCTTGGGTCTGTATACCCCTCAGGTGGCGAGGTTACAGACTCGCCAGCAGCCACAGCACCCACCGCAGCGGCAGCAACCTAGGCCACCGCCTAGGCCTTTCGCCCCCGCGAGGGGTAGGGATAGGAGCAGGGGTTCTGGACAGCGCGACCGCCCCGCGTCGTCCATGGCTTCCCAGAAAGGACCCTCCCAGGGCTCCAAGGGAAAGCGTAACTTTTGACGGTGCGCCCGAGGGTGGCTTACTATTTGTTCCCTGGATTCTCCCCCGCCTTTCCAGGACAGGCTAAGGCCCTACCTTGGCCTGTGACGGGACATCAGCTCGGACCGCTGGGTCCTCAACACAGTGTGCCAGGGTTATGTCCTAAAGCTTGTGGCTTCCCCACTTCACTCACTTCCCCCCCCGTCCCTCTTCAGGGACCCCTCTCATGAGCAAATACTCCTTCAGGAGGTCCGCTCCCTCCTGCACAAGGGAGCCATAGAAGCGGTTCCGCCACTTGAGGTGGGGAAGGGGTTCTACTCGAGGTACTTCCTCGTTCCCAAAGCCAAGAGAGGCTTCAAGCCTATACTGGACCTGCGCAGGTTGAACAGGTTCATAAGGAAACTGAAGTTTCGCATCGTGTGCCTGGCATCGATTACCCCCGTGTTGAATCCAGGAGATTGGTTTGCCGCCCTCGATCTGAAGGATGCGTACTTCCACGTCTCCATCCTTCCCGCCCACAGGTGCTATCTAAGGTTTATGGTAGCTGGTGCCCACTATCAATTTACGGCCTTGCTCTTTGGCCTGTCTTCCTCCCCCAGAGTGTTTACCAAGTGTATGGCGGTAGTGGTGGCCTTCCTGAGGCGCAGGGGGGTCCAGATATTCCCCTACCTGGACGATTGGTTGATAAGGGGCAAGACCAAGTCGCAGGTGCGCGAGGCGGTCTCCTTCGTCCAGGCCACTTGCCACGCTCTGGGGCTGCTCATCAACGAGCAGAAGTCGACGCTGTCTCCGGTGCAGCGCATAGAGTTCATAGGGGCATCCCTAGACTCAGTGCGGGCCAGAGCCTCCCTCCCACGTTCCAGGTTCGAGGCCATGGCAGCGATCATATTGCAACTATGCAGGTGCCCCACAACGACAACCAGGCAGTGCCTTCAGCTGTTGGGCACATGGCCTCGTGCACCTATGTGGTGAGGTTGGCCCGCCTCAGGCTCAGGTCTCTCCAAGGTTGGTTGGCCACGGTGTATGTGCCCAGCAGGCACTCTCTGGACAGGGTGGGTACAGTGCCCCCCACGGTGCTAAGGTCACTGAGTTGGTGGTTGAACCCCAGGACAGTGTTGGAAGGGGTTCCGTTCAAGGCCCTGACTCCCTCGGTCACCCTGATCACGGACGCATCGGACCTCGGGTCGGGAACTCACGTCAGCGGTGGCCTGAGCACCCAAGGCCACTGGTCGCAGGAGGAGACTGCCCTCCACATCAATGTAAAAGAACTGAGGGCAGTCAGACTGGCATGCAAGGTGTTCCGCCATTGTTTATTGGGGAAAATGGTACAAGTGCAGACGGACAATACTGCAGCAATGTTTTACATAAACAAGCAGGGGGGGCACGCTCCTTGGCTCTGTTCCAGGAGGCGCTTCAACTTTGGGACTTTGCAGTGAGGCACGATTTCTGTTAACCGCCTCTCACCTCCCGGGGGGCACAAACGACGAGGAGGACCGCCTCAGCAGGTCATTTCTACCTCAACACGACTGGTCGTTGCATCCGGAGGTAGCGGCCAGGATTTTCCCCGGGTGGGGTGTTCCCCGACTGGACCTGTTCGTGTTGTCCTGGAACAGGAAGCGCCCGAGGTTCTGCTCATTCCAGGGTCGCGAGCCGGGCTCCCTCTCTCACACGTTCCTCATTGAATGGACGGGGACCCTCATGTACGCGTTCCCCCCCCATCCCGCTCTTACCCAGAGTCCTCTTGAAAATCAAGAGGGACAGAGCGGACGTCATCCTGACTGCCCCAGTGTGGCCGAGGCATTACTGGTTCAGTCTGCTGCAGGACCTCCCTGTCGCCCTGCCAATCAAGCTCCCGAGGAGGCCGGATCTGCTCTCCCAGGACCACGGTCGCCTGCTGCATCCCAACCTGGATTCCCTGCACCTGACGGCCTTGAGACTCTGGCTGACGGAGGAGGAGAGAACCTGCTCGGAGCAGGTCCAACGCATGCTGCTGGGAAGCAGGAAACCCTCCACGCAGATCACATACAGAGCCAAGTGGAGGAGGTTCACGTGCTGGGTGGAGTCGTGGGGCATAACCCCCAGTACGTCCCCCGTGCAGACTGTCCTTGAGTATCTACTGCAGCTTAGACTCCAGGGTCTAGCGCTAGCCTCCCTCAGGGTGCACCTAGCAGCCATCTCGGCTTTCCATCAGCCGATGGGGGGGCGGTCCCTGTTCTCCCACCCCACGTCTGTGAGATTCCTCAAGGGGGTTGAGAGGCTTTATCCGCGGGTCCGTGACCTGGTGCCTCCTTGGGATCTGAAACTGGTCCTCGCTAGACTGACGGGGCCCCCCTTTGAGCCCTTGGCCACCTGTCCCCTGCTGATCCTGTCCTGGAAGGTGGCCTTCCTCGTGGCCATTACCTCGGCTAGGAGGGTCTCTGAGCTAAGAGCTTTGACCTCGGAGCCCCCCTATACCGTGTTTTTCCGGGATAAGGTGCAGCTGAGGCCTCATCCAGCGTTCCTGCCTAAGGTAGTCTCCCAATTCCATTATAACCAAGACATTTTCCTCCCCGTGTTTTTTCCTAAACCGCATGGGTCCGAGGAGGAGAGGAGACTACACACCCTGGATATAAGGAGGGCGCTGGTGTTCTACCTTGAGAGGACGAAGCCATTCCGGAAGACCACGCAGCTCTTTGTCGCGGTGGCGGACAGGATGAAGGGATCCCCGGTTTCCACCCAGTGCATTGCCAGATGGATCACCGCCTGCATCAGGTTCTGCTATGAACGTTCAGGCGTCCAGCTTCCCCAGAGTGGTGACGGCGCACTCAACGAGGGCCCAGGCCGCATCGGCGGCCTTCCTGGAACGGGTCCCCCTGGATGATATCTGCAGGGCTGTCACCTGGTCTTCGGTGCACACCTTTGCCACGCACTACGCTGTCGTCCAGCAGTCGAGGGAGGACGTGCGAGTTGGCAGAGCCATGCTGAGGGCAGCTCACTGTTGACTCCTACCCACCTCCAGGTATGGCTCGTTAGTCACCTAAGTGGAATGCATATGAGCAATCACTCGAAGGAGAAAACATGGTTACTTACCAGTAACTGTTCTTCGAGATGTGTTGCTCAGATCCATTCCACACCCAGCCTCCCTCCCCGCTGTCGGAGACGGCAGAAAGAAGGGACTGAGGGTCCGCATGGCTGGCGGCACCCTATATACCGCGGCACGAGCACGGCACTCCAGGGGGTGCCAGAGCCGGCCCCTACAGGACTGCTAGGGGAAAAAATTGTCCGGGAACCGTGCACGAGGGCGCACACACACCTAAGTGGAATGGATATGAGCAACACATCTCGAAGAACAACAGTTACTGGTAAGTAACCATGTTTTACTGTCCCATGACACAGGGATGTATTAATAGGGGAACATAGCTTAAGAGTCAAACCCAGAATGAACCTGATGTACTGCTTTGCCTTCAACTAGTTCAGGATAAGATGAAATAGCTGCCAATTGTAAGTAGGAGGTTAGTTATCGTTAGTGAATAAGTGAATACGATAGTCTAGTAAGCAATTTTTGTTCAGGCCCAAAAAGAGATCCACATGGATAGGTTTGCAGCGTATCCTGAACCTTTTCTGCTTGCTGGGAGATGAAAGCTGTGTGCTTGGACGTGTTATGTCCACAGATCTCTACCCTGTCAGGGAGAAGGCTCCTCTCTAGGGTGCAGTGAGGGGCCCTCATTCTGACTGGTTATCTGAGGCCAGACTTCCAACCTTATAGAATCCACTTTGGCTGTCTACAATGGAACTGAAAATCGGATCTCTATAATATAGGACTACTAGGATCATCGAACCTTTGTTTCTCTCAAGCTTTGTCCAGGCTTTTCTAGCACTGGGATTGCTGGAAAGGCTTACAGGTGCCTCCTCCCTCAGTGAATGAAGAAGGCATCTCTCTGCAGTATGATCCTTTCTCAGAGCCATGAGCAGACAACCACTAGCATTATTTTCAGGTGAGTGGTCTCTGCAGAAAGTCAATTTTGGTCTGCTGACTGTCAGCTCTGGCAGCTGTCAGATTTGACAGCACACTGGTTGCTCCAGGAGGATACATTCACTCTCTCTCCGTTGACTAAGCTTCAGTCAGCTGAAACTTTGCACTATCACAGTTGTGGGGTGGGTTGCACAAATTGTAGCCTTCCTAATGATCAAATGATCAAACAGTTGTGTGGAGGTGCTTTTCAAAAGTTTCACTTCCAAAATGGATTAAGATAAGCTGAATTACGGCCACTGTAATTCTGAATGCAAGTGTCCACACATGGGTTTAATGCAGTTTAAGTAATCAACTTTAAATTAATATTTTATTTAATTTGGATTAAATTTGCTGGCAGTTCCCATGTAGACAATCCCTAAGTAAATTAGATAACTTATTCACTGCTGTTATATTACCGGAGTCAAAGTACCCTGAGATATATGGGCCAATTCTAAGGCAGCATTCATGGCGTGCTTGAGCAATACCTGTCACTGAGCTTTGTACTGCTGTCACGTGGAACTCCATTCATGTTTTCACTCAGAACTACTGTATTTAGGAGCCAGGTCAGATGCCCAGTTTGGGAGAACAGGCTATAATTAGTACCTGTTTGACCCTTTTTCAGGGGATTGTTACTATCTTCTGAGTGTGTGGATAACTTGCCTATGCTGCAGTTTTCAATATATATTTGTTTATATATGTATATTATAGCTGGCACCAGCAGGGCTGCTTATTAAAGTTGTCCAACATTTATCATTATAAGACCCAGTTTTCAGTTGTTTATAATTTTGCCAAACTTAAGCCATTTGAGCTAAAATGTTCCAGGCCTGTTCTCTGCCTCAGGCTAAATTTTGTTTATATTTCAAACATGAATGCATTTCCCACTGCTTTTATGCACTTCCCCTATAGATGGTGCTCTAAGAGTTGAATTATTGTATTTTCCTGAGTATCACTGCATAGCTGCCACATAATGGCTAAAAGCATTTGCAAGCAAAGTATTGAAAAAATGTTCACCAATTGCATCATCTTATGAACGTAGCCCTATGTTCTTATGTGCCGTCTCAGGGAGAGACTGATATACAATTCCATCCTCTCTGTGGGGAAAGATTGCATTCACTGTAAATAGCCACTGAAAAGAGCATGCAAAATGCTACCTCTATCTGTAATGGAAATTA
Source organism: Mesoclemmys tuberculata (assembly GCA_007922155.1). Lineage (NCBI taxonomy): Eukaryota > Metazoa > Chordata > Testudines > Chelidae > Mesoclemmys > Mesoclemmys tuberculata. Next base: position 87,411,724 of record ML675616.1, on the reverse strand, counting down.
AGTATAAGACTGCCACTGAGTGAAACCTTTATTCATGAGAACAATGACTCACAGGCCATCAGGATACCTTGCTCACAGCTGGGAGAAAGAATAGGCATGAAAAAAAAATTATACATAATAGCAAAAATAGCTCTTATGTGAGTGGTTGCTCATGTCAGTTCCAAGTAGGTGCGCGCACACTGCGTGAACAGTTTGCTGGAAAGTTTTCCCTCAGAAGTACCCGCAGGGTCAGTTCTGGTGCCCCCAGGAGTTGCGTCGCTACGGCACTCTATATAGGGGCCTGCCAGCCCTCCACCTCCTCAGTTCCTTCTTACCACCCATGACAGTCTCTGGAACTTTGCTGTTCTTGCCTAGCAAGTGCTTCCCTCATGTCTTGTTTTTTTAAGTACCTGTAAATAGTGTGAATAGTTCATTTGATAGTTATAGTTGATTAGTGTAATTAAGTACCCCACTTAGCAGTTTGTTAGCTCCTGTTCCCTCCAGAGACAGGGCATGCCTTGTTTTAAGTCCTGTGGGTCCTGCTTGAAGCCTATGCCCAGGGACGACCAACACTTGGTCTGTCTGAGGTGCCTTGGAGAGTCTCATCTAAAAGAGAAGCACAAGATCTGCAGAAGCTTCAAGCTTAGGACCCAAAAGGAATGCAGCCAATGCTTAAAGTTCCTACTAATGGAGGCCACCCTTCAACCTGCAGAGCAAAGAATAGACTCATCGGCGTCTGTGTGGAGTGCCCCAGCTGCTACGAAAGAGCCGGTGGTGAGAAAGGAAATGGCGCCGAAGGAACCTCTGCTCTGGCAGGCATCCCCAGCGCCGAAGGAGCCTCAGCACCGACAAACCTCCCTGGCACCAAAGGGCGCAGCATGGTCTGAGAAGCAGCACTGCTCCCATTCTCTGAGGCCACAGAAGAGGAGCAGGGACAGAGGGAGCTCTCTGACACCTAAATCCAGGCCTGCAGAGGCTACCACACCTACTTGGAATGGACATAAGCAACACATCTCAAAGAACACCAGTTACAGGTAAGTAACCGTCTTTTACTATGCATTTTAAAATCAGCCTTCTGCCATTGGTCCATTCACATCATGAGGGAGTTTATACTGAAGCCCACTACCTGTGACAGTCTAGTCCATTGTCCTTATAGCTGAAACGGGTGAGAGGTTCTCTACCACTGAGGCAAAAATGATCAATGAAAACTGCAAAAAGGCCATTCCAGTATCCTGCATGTTGATGACAAATAAAACATTGGTACCTAAAATGTACAAACATTGTGTAAGCAGCTAAAGCTGTCCTTATCAAACAGTTTAAAAGCTTAAACATTGATAAGTGTGCTGGCCAGGAACTGGTGCAAAGAAAGTGGAGGACCATACATTTTCATTCTCAGGCCATCCTAATAGGTTGCTCCAGCAAGAGGTAGCCATTGTACTTTCACCCAATTCCAATGGATATTGCAGCGTTGGTGAGTGGTTAATGAGTGACTTAGCGTCTGATTCTGTTTCATCTGCCACCATCTTACCATCTTTGTAGTGTATGTTTCCACCATCGCCAAGGCCAATTGTGCAGCTGCAGATAATTTTTGCCAGCAACTGCAGTCAAGTCCTTAATGAAATTCCAAGAAGAGATGTCGTCATGATTGCGGGTGACTTTAATGTGCAGATAGGAAATGATAATGAAACCAGGGCACATGCTCTCAGGAAGTTTGGTGTTGGGCAGAACAGGAAAAGACAGCAGTTGCTGGAATTTGCAGAAGACAATGACAGGGTGATCACTGATTTCACTCTTCCGTCATCCAAAGATTCACAAGCCAACCTGGTACACCGCAGATGGTTTCACCAGGACAGTCATTGATCACATCTGTGTTAACAACTATTGACGATCAATGGTCAGGGATGTAAGAGTTTGTAGAGATGCTGAAATTGACACTGACCATTGGCTTCTGCTGACAAAAGTGTGCCTCTGACCTTGAAGACAGCCAGTTAATGGGCCACAATTACTCTCATTCAACCAAAGGCTCTTATTACAACCAAGCTTATCAGATGGCTTTCTGTTCTGAACTGCTTAAGGCCATCGAAGCACTAGTGAGTGAAGTCACTCTCTCTGTCTGCTGAGGAATGGTGGTATTTCAAGTTTTCAGTGCCGACTGCTGCCAGCTCAGTGCTGGGGCCTCAGCCCTTCAAATGGCATCCATGATTCAGTGAAGAGGTGCTCATGGCAGTTGGCGCTAACAAAAAAGCAAGACTACAATTTGAATTTTCAAACACGTTTGTCAATAGCAAAGAAAAGCCTGAATGGGTTTGACTTCAGATTATTACGTCATATAAGTATCAACTAAGAAAGATAAGGAATTCTGGTGGCTGACATGGGCAGCCAATTTAGACTTGGCTGCCACAAGGCATGGTCTTCATACCCTTTATTGAACTTGGAAATGTTTGTGGGGGCAGATGGTTGTATTGATAGGAAGATCATTTCAAGACACCCTTCAGTTGTCTGTTGCCTGCAGTTCCTCTTCCATTTGAAAAGGGATAGGAAGTTCTGATAGAGCCACCTTCCTTCAGCTTAAGGACTGCAATCTGGATTCTTGCCTGAAGTCTGGGAATGTACCAGGGGTTTGTAACATCACCTCTTGAGTTGCCGCAGATAAGTAACAGTATTGTTGTATCATGGTTGCATAGGCTCTTTGAGGCCATATGGCATACTGTTCTCATCCTTGATGACTGGAAGAAGGAGGTTATTTGGCTTGTGTTCAAAAAGGGCAATAAGGCTGAATGTAGCAACTATAGAGATATTACGTTGTTGTCAGTTCCAGGGAAAGTCCTTGATTCCTTGTTAACATCTGCTTATTTCAGTTTTTAAAAACACCACTCATTAAACTAGTGCAATATTGTGTATAGCCTCAATTCCCATATACCTCACAGGAGTATCGTACAGCTACATTAGTTAAAACATGCCACCAAAAGAAGTTTCTATTTTGTTCAACATTGTCCATTTTTTTCCCCCACAGTGAAAAATTTCAGAATGATTTTCTTTTAACATCCTGTTTTGTTTGTTTGTGGAGGTTGGAAACCCATGTCTCACTCTCCAACCCCCTTTTCCAACAGAAAAAGGTTTTTTTATAAAGTGACATGCAATATTTTTATTCCCACTGAAGCTATATGATTTTTTTTCCAGAAATCTCTACATTTTTAATTTCAACTGATTTGCAAAATAGATTTAAAAAAAATGTTTTTTTAAAGTTACTTCAGTGAACCTTTTGGGAGAAAATGTTCATTTTTGTCAAAAGGCATCTTCTGTTGGGAAAATTTTGACAAGCTCTATTAGTTAATGTTTGTGAAGTGCTATGAGCTCCTCAGATGAAAGGAGCTAAGTAAGTATAAAGTTGTTATATTTTATTTTAAAATTATGTAAATATAGTCATTCTCGATATATTTTTTGTATGGAATTCCCCCCCCCTTTTTTTTTTAAAGAAAAAAGATGGAAAAGAAATGAAAACATAAGAAGGTGCTTCACTCTCCAGGGCTTTAATGCTTTCTCATCCTTTGTCTTCCTTGTCTGTTTAGGCTGTACGCTGTGTGAGGCAGGGACTGTCTCTTACTATACATTTGTATATGTGTATATGTTTATGCTTAGCTCAATGGGCCCTGATTTTGATTGTTGTTTCTAGTACTACTTTATTACAAGTAATTAATAACGACATGAGTGGACTTTCCTCTGGCACAGATCCTATTGCAGAATCCTGGCTGCAGACTGGAAAGCTCTTCAGGACAGCGGAATGCCTTTTGTTTTGTGTTGTATATGGAGCCAGAAACCTAATAATACTTGATTTTAGATGCTAACCAAATATTGTACCCAATTTTTAAAAAACAGTGTTGACCTTTTGTTTTACAAGCCAGAGTTTTGATTAAATGTGAAGGAAAATCTCTCACAGTTTGTAAAGAAAAATTACCTTCTTATTTCTTGAAAGATACCATCTCAAAGATTTATTACAGCTTTGTTTCCATGCTGTAAAACACTATCTGAAGTAATTAAATCTGTAGATAGAAATTTTATATTGAAACATTATCTTTATTGCCATATAACATTTATATTGTGAGGCACCTTGTTGTGTGCTATCAATCCTAGACAAATAGGTATTTTTATATCCAGATATGAAAATGGTATTTCTTGAATACTGCAGCAGTACCTCTCCGTGATTTCTTATATTAGGCTCAAATTTACATCCACTTACTGAAAATGACTGGTTCATTTTCTCCTGATACACACACAAAACTCCCATTGATATCAATAGATGTTAAGAACAAGTATGAGGTCATAGTGTTTAAGGTCAGAAGCTACTCTGTTTTTAACCCTCTCTTATTAATGTATATGGAAAGTCATGAAAATGAAGCAACAGAAAAAGTTACATATGCTAAAGAATATGGGACGGGCATGCTGGCTAGGATTTTCAAAACTGGGTGCCTAACCACAGTCTCTAAATCCATATTTAGGCAGCTAAACAAGCAGACTGATTTTCAAAAGTGCTGAGAACTCAAAAGCTCTCAAAGACATAACTGGGAACTGCTGGAGGTGTACTACAATTGCAGGCCACAGTAAACAGATCTAAACTCTCCTTTCATATCACCAGCTGGGCTCCTCCCCTGTGCAGCTTTCCCTTCTCCAGCTCCCAGCCATCTTCCTCCCAGGAAATAATTATTTCCTATATGGCCCAAATCAACTCCCCTGCCAAGACAATAGGACCCAGAGTCTTTCCGTTTGCTTGAATGGGTGTTAGATAAGGCCTGTATGAGAACTCCTCAAAGTTGCTGTTAAATATTTTAGTGTGAAATGGGTACACCCTAGATACTTAGAATAATTAATACATATTGGGTCAAATCGTGAAGTAATTAATTAGGGCCATATGATGCCATAGACTTCTGAGCACAAAGGGGTATTCCACCTAAAAACCAAGATATTGAGCCTCATATGTTACCAAGTCATTTCTCAGCTAAAACTGACTAACTTCAATAAGAATTTTGCTTGAGTAAGGACTTGAGGGGCTGATTTTGCTTCCATCAAAAACAGTAGCAAAAAATGTCTTTGACTTCATTCGAAGTATGATCAGGCCCTGATTATAGTCTTCAGGTTTTCTTCTATTGACCTGAGTTTGCCATCTTTACACACATTAAGCAGTGCCTTATTTTTTGAGTAGGCCCACTGAAATTAAGAATCTAGCCCATTTTGAGTTTGGGAGCTTGTTCTTTGGAAAGATTTGGGTAGAACCAAACGTTTAATAGAATTTACTGTCAAATTATTGGGGGCAACTATCTTTCTGTTTATATGAAATTGATTATTATTATTTCCAGATCAGGACAATACATTACAACAGGAAAGAAAGTGACATTGTGGATTGTATGGAGAAGGCTACATTCCTACATGTAGTATTTACATACAGAGTATTGTGAATTACTAATACCCTTTAGATTAGATTGCAAGATCTTTGGGTCAGTGACTATGTATTTATACTGTGATGCATCTGTGACACAGAGACAGAATTGGTGCCAACTGGCTAAGGGTTCACTGTTCTTCACAAACAACTGTCTCAGACCTGACAAACTTGCTATACCTAATACACCACTTTCAGTACCCCTAATACATCATTTATGCATAAAGGGTTGCGTATGAGATGTCTACTGAAAGCTTGTAACTTTTCGATACTCATAACCACTGCAAGATTGTGCATACAGGTAATATTTAAGGAATAATATAACTCTATTGAAAATCATGCCCTCATGGTCTTGGAGTAAAAGCGAGTCACTAGGGAATCATATGTCTCAATGATGGCCCATTCAAGCAGGAGAGAGTTGTCACCCCTCCCTGGCTAGCCACTCTCATAATGTGTTGCTCAATTGTCTATCTTTGTACTATCCCAGAAAAGTCAGTGGAAAACCTGTTGAACATCAAACATAAACATCAAAACCACGTGGAAGTGAAAAGGACAATTGGACAACAAGGCAATCGATCACCCTGCCTGGGAATAAAGACAAAAGACTGATTCAGGATATCACAGTGTGGAGAAAGACTCCCTGGATCCATTCACTGAGGAGGTATCTTGATCAGTGGGGGGTGCTTCATGAAATACCGGGTCCTAGCTCCTTGGGGCCAGCAAGAACTGCGAAAGACAACATTGGGGTGAGACTCTACTGCATGAGAAAGGTAACTATTAATAAGTGTAGGCCCTAGTTTGCATTTCATGATTGTTTCTTTTGTTTCCATCACTCACGCTTGTTTCTATTTGAATCTCTATTCATTCTTAAATAGATTTCCTTTTGTTTTAAGATAATAGAACTCAAGTGCTGTGTGTGATACTGGACTGGTGATCTAAGGTAAAACTGCTTACCTAGGGTACGCTCTTCCTTTGGGATTGGAGGCTCTGGGATTTCTGTGGGTACCCAGTGATCAGGGACTGGATTTCCCAGGGGACACTTTAAAGGCACTTGGGGTCTGGGGTGCATCTGTTGTCAAGCTGCATGGCAAAAGCAGGGCTGGCATAGCCCAGTGGAGAGTGCTAACAGGCTGGGTGTGTGAGGGAGCTTGAGGCCCTTGCACTGGAGTCATTGTGACAGGCGAGTCATATCCCTGGGTTCCCTGAGAAGCATCACAACATCTCTCACACTTTGGGGTACGGTAATATAACAATATATGTCCTTATCTTCAAAGGTGCTGAGCACCCACAACTCCCATTGAAGTCAGGGTTGCTCAGTGCCTTTGAAAGTTAAGCTAATAATGAATAATGTCAATGCTTTTTTTCTGAAGGAAGCAATTTAACTTACAGGGCAGGCAAATGTCATGATGCATCAGATTGTTTGGATATTGTGTGTGTTAATGGAACATCTGACAAGGATGTATGTTATAAAATTATTCCCATCTCCTAGCTGCAGATAGTTTCAGCCTGCAAGATATACTTTTATAAATTAAAACATCTGCTTAATGAACATAAAAAGGAAAACATCATCAACAGAACCAGTGCAGTAAACTGGGGCCAAAGGGCACAGAGCTAAAGAAATCAATGTTAATTAAAATTATTATTGTAGTAGTAATCTTTGGGCTCAGTGCAATACAGACCATAAGGAAAGACACAAGAAACTTTACAAGGGAATGTCCTGATCCAAACTAAGGAAGCCAATGGAATCTTTGCACTGACTTAAATGGCCTTTGGATCACACCTAAAGATACCTTTTCCCCAAACACTCTCACAAATGCTTAACTTCATGCGCATGGGTAATTTCAGTGGGACTGCCCACGTGCATAAAGTTAGGCATGTGCGTAAGTGTTCAGGATTGCTGTGGGGAGGGTTTAAAGGCCATGATTTTACCACTGAAGTCAATGGGGCTTTTACCATTGAGTTCTATGGATGCGAGATCAAGCCTTAATTTATAAGCTTATTACATTGTTTGATGGATCCTATTTCCACTTAGCATTATTTACTGATTTATTTATTGATTATCACGCCTGCAGGGAATGGCCTTATCCCATAAAGTCCACTAAAAATTGAAAGAAGTCTCCAGAAGGTTTAGAGAGGTGGCGATGCATTTCCATCCCTTACTTCTTTATTTGATTGAGTGACTGTAGTACCTGGGTGCTCCAGTCATGGACCATGTATACGTATCTTAGCTGTTTTTATCTATGGTAGGTTTGTGCCTTTACAGCCTTCATGATGTGATGCTTTTCCATCTGGCAATAGGTATGGTCTTGAACAATATGATTCTTTGTTGAATCCTAACAATTGTGATAATCTTTACAAGAATGACCCTTAAGTTCTTCTTCAAGTGCTTGCTCATGTTCATTCCTCTATAGGTGTGTGCATGCCTCTGTGCACAGTCACCTGGAACTTTTTTCCCCTTAGCAGATCCCGTAGGGCCAGCTCCGGTGCCCCCTGGAGCCCCGCGCACATGCCGCGATATATGAGGTGCTGCTGGCCCTACACCCCCTAAGTTCCTTCTTTCTGCCCGTGACGGTTGCTGAAACTAGCCTTGCTCACAGCAAGCAGTGGCAGTATCGTAGCCAATGAGGTTAATCCGAGGCGCGATTATTGCTAATTGAAAACTTTTCCTCTTGTTTAAGAGACTTGTTTGATATTCTAAGTTTAGTTAAGTAGTTGTTAAGTGTTGTTAAGATTACTTAGAGATAAGGCAGTCCCTCCAGGGACTTCACGTGGCTGGACCATGCCCCTGTCACTGGGCTTCAAGCCATGTGCCTCCTGTGGGAAGGCCTTCCCACTCAGCGACCCCCACGACTGCTGCCTTAAGTGCCTGGTGGTAAGCCCACAGAAAGGATAAGTGCAAGATCTGCAGGGCTTTCAAACCAAGGACTCAAAAGGACTGAGAAATCTGGTTCAAAGCTCTGTTGATGGAAGCAGCGCTCCACCCGGCATCCGAGCCGACCCTCTCTGCCTCAGTACTGAGCGCACCGTTGGTGCTGCCCTCCACTCGGCGCCATGCAACATCGCTGGCACTGAGGAGAAAGAAGCAGCGCGCAGAGCGTGGACACTCCCCAGCGCCGTCGGCACGGGCAGAGTCGAGTAAGGAGATGCACCAGACCCGGCCTGTCAAGACTTCTCCGATGCCTGCATCTACAGTCAGGGAGCCTCCCCTGACTCCTGGGAGTGGGAGAGTGCCCTTGCCAATGCTGTCAACACCGGAGGCTTTTCAGGCAGCAAGAGCCTTGTTGGCCTCGCCTACGCCACCTCTGCCCCCACCTCCACTGAGGAAGAAGAGGCCAGTATCACGGAGGAAACCCACGTTGGGTCCACCTGAATGGTGGTGGAGATCCCCAGTATGGGGAGGAAGATCTCCTGCTGGACAGTCTCTGAGGGTAGAGCAGAGCCACTCCCCCAGTAGTCGCTCCAGGTCAGCATCATTGAGCTGACCTGCCTCGACACAGGATGTGGAGTCTCCCTCTTAGCACCAATGTCACTCCCTGGCACTGGAGGCAGTGCAAGCCAGGCGGTGGCACCAGTCGAGGTCTGCCAGGCAGCACTCAGACAGCTTCTGTTCCAGATCCCTGGCACCGAGGAGTTCGCCCATACCCAGACGGCATGGAACCCAGTCGGAGGAGGAAAACCCAGCACCTCAGAGTTTGCGGTGTGGAACCCGGTCGCCAGAGTCTGGCTTGGTACGAAGGGATTCAGGACGGCGCTGTCCTCGGTCACTGAAGGTGTCTGCAGAGCCGCAGGGCAAGAGGCAGCGGAAATCATCCATACTGAGACAATGCTGTGGTACCTCTAGCTCTTTGGAGCACTCCCCCACTCGTAGGCACTGCTTGTGGTGACGGAGGCGGTCCTTGTCGTCCTCCAGGTCGGAGGCATTGGGAGGGTGGTCCCCAGCACAGAGGGGCACCTGGGACTGAGGACAAATACAGCACTCCTAGTCCAGGTCTGACTCTGACGATGCTTCGGGGTCTCCTAGGGGGAACAGTCGTCTGGCGAGTTGACGCCCCCACAAAGCATCAGAGCCTGTGACACAGTTAGCCCCAGGTTGTCCCCAGGGACAATGGCTGCAACAATGGCCTTATTAGGCCCCGGGGGTATCCAGATGGGGCAGGGGCCCCAATCCATTAAATTGTTGGGGATGCAGTCCATGCCTCCAGCACAAGAGAAGGCCCATCGACACCAGTCCTCGGACAAGGAGTCAGACCCCCCTGGAGGGAACCTCAGTGGGTACAACCCTTTGACAGGAGCGAGTGCACCCACAGGCTGCACCCCTGCAGTCCTCTTCCTCCTCACCAGATGAGGCAGTCTCTCGGGACCCCTCGGTGCCACTGGAGGATTTCAGGGTGCACCAGGAGCTGCCTAAGAGGGTAGCCTCCAACTTGGGACTGGAGGTGAAGTAGTTAAAAGAGGCTGCAGATAGCCTCTTTAATGTGCTGGTGGCAGCTGCCCAGTCCACGAAGGGGTCCTTAAGATTGTAAAGGCCCTGTGGCAAATCCCTTCCTCAGTCGCCCCTAAGTCAAAGGTGGCTGAGAAGAAATACTATATCCCAGCCGAGGGGTTTGAGTATTTGTTCACACACCCTGCCCTGGGAATCCTGGTAGTAGATGCGGCTAACTAGCGAGACAGGCAAGGTCAGCCAGGGTGTCAACTCACAAGAACAAGGACAATAAGAAACTGGACTTGTTTGGGAGAAAGATTTATTCCATGGCAAGCCTGCAATTTAGGATTGCCAACTAACAGGCCCTCCTAGGCAGATATAATTTCAACCTGTGGAACTCCCTGAGGCTCTGTCCAAGAACCAGACTTTAGCACCATTGTGGAGGAAGGAACCACGGTAGCAAGAGCAGCTCTCCAGACGTCCTGTGACGCTGCTGACTCGGCAGGCAGGGCCATAGCCTCCACCATCTGTATGCGAAGGTGCTTGTGGCTGCAATCCTTGGGCCTGTCCCAGAAGGTGCAATAGTCTATCCAGGACCTCCCCTTTGATGGGTCGGCTCTATTCTTGGACCAGACTGATGCAAAGTTGTATGCTCTGAATGACTTCAGGGCCACGCTTCACTCCCTGGGCCTTTACACGCCCCAGTTTTCCAGGCATCAGTCACGGTCCCAGGCACAGCAGCAACCAAGGCCTCCACCCAGGCCTTTCCAACCCTATAGGAATAGGGGGTTTAGAAGAAGAAATCAGTCCCCCAGCTTGTCCTCAGCTCCCCAGCAAGGGCCCCCCAGGAGGTCAGGCAATCAAAAGGGACAATTTTGATGGTGCACCCGAGGGTGGTGGTCCTACTGCTCTCCTGGATCCACTCTGCCCCTTCCTAAACAGGTTACGGCCCTTCTATCCTGAATGGGCAAAAATCACTTTGGACCGTTGGGTTCTTGGGATGGTCTTGGGGGGCTATGCCCTACAGTTTATATCTAACCACCCCAAAAACCCTCCTCCTCTGTCCCTTTTCAGGGACCCCTCTCACAAACAACTCCTTTTACAGGAGGTGGACACCCTTCTCAGTCTGGGAGTAGTGGAAATGGTCCCTCAAGGCAAAAGAGGGAAAGGGTTTTATTTGAAGTACTTCCTCATCCCCAAGGCAAAGGGGGATCTGAGACCCATATTAGACCGTATCGTCTAAACAAACATGTCAAATGGCTCAAATTTCGCGTGGTCTCCCTAGCTTCCATAATCCTTTCCCTGGATCCAGGAGACTGGTATGCCACCCTCATTCTTAAGGGTGCGTACTTTCATGTGTCTATCCTCCCCAGCCACAGGCGTTTCCTTCGCTTCACGGTGACTGACTCCCACTACCAATTTGCAGCCCTGCCCTTTGGCCTATCTTCGGCTCCCAGGGTGTTCACCAAGTGCATGGCGGTAGTGGCTGCCCACCTGAGATGAACAGGTGTGAAATTTTTCCTTACCTGGATGATTGGCTGATCAGAGGCAGGTCCAGGTACCAAGTGCAGGACAGTGTGACCCTCACTTACTCTCTGTGCCACAGGATGGGGCTACTCATGAACGAACAGAAGTCCACATTGACCCCAGTGCATTGGGGTTACCCTGGACACTTCCTAGGCTAGGCTTCCTGCCTCAGCCACATTTCGAGGCGATGGTCTCTATCATTTCCCAGCTGCACTGATGCCCCACGACAACAGCCAGACCCTGCCTACAGCTGTAAAGCCACATGGAGGCCTGCACGTACATAGTGAGACTAGCTCACCTGAGACTCAGACCACTCCAGGCATGGTTAGCCTCGTTATATGTTCCAATCAGACACCCATTGGACCGGGTCGTTTCCCCCAGTTGTCTTAGCCTCCCTAAATTGGTGGTGGACTACCATGGCAGTGATAAAAGGCATTCTGTTCAGGGAACTGGTTCTGTTGGTCACCCTAATTTCCAACACTTTGGACATAGGATGGGGAACCCACATCATCATCAGCCTAGGCATTCAGGGGCTCTGGTCGGAGAAGGAAAGGCACCTGCTCATCAACGTGACAGAGCTGAGGGCCATTTGCCTAGTGTGCAAGGTGTTCCTCTGATTCCTGACAGGCAGAGTGGTGTAGGTGCTGATGGACAACACTGCAGCCATGTTTTACATAAACAGGCTGGGGGGGTGCACTCCTCAGCCACCTGCAAGGAAGCTATCCGTCTGTGGGACCTTGCCATGAGGCACGATTTCAACTTGACTGCCTCTCACCTCCTGGGAGTGAGGAATGACAAGGAGGATTGCCTCAGCAGGTTGTTTCTACCCTGCTGCGACTGGTCACTACACCCAGAGGTGGCGGCCATGATCTTCCGGAAGTGGGGCGTTCCCCAACTGGTCCTGTTCACGTCAGCCAAGAACACGAAGTGCCTGCGGTTCTGCTCGCTCCAGGGTCACGAGGCTGGATCGATTTCCGACGCGTTCCTCATGGAGTGGATGAGGACCCTCATGTATGCGTTTCCGCCCATTCTGCTCCTGCTCAAAACCCTGTTGAAAATACATAGGGACGGGGTGGACGTTATACTCATCGCTCCAGCCTGGCTGAGACAGCACTGGTTCAGCATGCTGCTGGACCTTTCCATTGCCCCACCCTTGGAGCTCCTGAGGCGACACAACCTTCTATCCCAGGACCATGGTCGCCTGTTGCAACCGGACCTGGACTCCCTCCACCTCATGGCCTGGAGGCTCTGTGGCTGACAGTGGGGGAGAGAGCTTGCTCGGTGCAGATCCAACAAGTCCTGCTTGGCAGCAGGAAGCTGCCTACACAAGTCGTGTATTGGGCTAAGTGGAAATGGTTTACCTATTGGGTGGAGTCCCGGGATATTCTGCCCAGCCTCTCACCTATACAGGTGATTCTGGAGTATTTTCTCCAGCTAAAGCTCCAGGGTCTAGCGCTGGCGTCGCTGAAGGTTCACCTGGCGGCCATTTCGGCCTTCCATCAGCCGCTAGAGGGGAGATTGCTGTTCTCCCCTCCCATGTCGGTCAAGTTCCTCAAGAGGGTGGAGAGGCTTTATCTGCAGGTCTGTGACCTGGTGCCTCCCTGGGATCTCAACCTGGTCCTCCTGAGACTCACGGGGCCCCCCTTTGAACCCATGGCTTCATGATCTCTGCTCATGCTTTCGTGGAAGATAGCCTTCCCTCGTGGCCATTACCTCAGCTAGGAGGGTTTCCCAGATTAGGGCCTTGATCTTGGAGCCCCCTTATACAGTACTCTATAAATTTCGCTATGAGCAGGCAAGGGTGGCACTTCTGGGAACCATCACAGCGCACTCAAGCCTCGTCTACAGCCTTCCTAGAGTGAGTGCCCCTGCAGGACATCTGCAAAACTGCCACCTGGTCGTCAGTGCATACCTTCACGTCCCACTATGCCATCATCCAGCAGGCAGGAGAGGGCGTGGGATTCGGGATAGTAGTGCTGAGAGCAGCTCACCAGTTACTCCGACCCACCTCCAGAGGTATTGCTTGTTAGTCACCTATAGTGGAATGGACATGAGCAAGCACTCGAGGAAGAAAACAAGGTTACTTACCAGTAACTGATGTTCTTCGAGATGTGTTGCTTATTCCATAACCCAATCCCTATCCCTGCTACCAGAGTTGGCGGGAAGAAGGGACTGTGGGGGGCTTAGGGCCGGCAGTGCTTCATATACTGTGGCATATGCACAGGGCTCCACAGGGCACCAGAGCCAGCCCTACGGGATCTGCTAAGGGGAAAAAGGTTCCAAGTATCCATGTACAGAGGCATGCACACACCTATAGTGGAATGGACATGTGCAACACATCTCAAAGAACATCAGTTATTGGTAAGTAACCTTGTTTTTCTTTCATTGTACAGAATCTCAACAATAAAACCAAAAGGATTTTTTGTTTTTAACCAAAAATCTTACTTGTATGCAAGGGCACTAATTTGTAAAGTGCACTCTCTTATTGCATGACTAGAATATATGAGAGTGGATCCCTTTTTCTCTATGATTGTGCCAGCACTATGGTAATTGTGGTGTCTTTATTAGTTACCTACTATTTCCCACATTCAATATCTATTTTTCGATAGGAATTCCTTCCAAGTTGGAATGTGTGTTGTGATGAGAACATTTTAGAAAATTTTCCCTCCAATCATCTGTTTGAATTTCTATTTGTTGTTCTTGTACCAATGTATGCATAATATAGAGTATGTTTCTAATTAAGAAGAGAGCATTGGGTTATCTCTTGGATTCTTGACCTTTTTGTATCCTTAGAAAACATTCTTCAGATCTAGAGGAAGTTATCTCAAGGGTTGCAACTGGTTGTGCAAAAAGAGGTAGCATATAATTTGCAAATATTTATAAAATTCTGTTCTTGGTAATTGAAACTGCTGTTAATTGCTCATGATTTCAATCTAGACAGCTGGTTTGTTTTTCTGCAGAGCTCCCACAGGATGGGAGGCATTACTCAGTGTCTCAAACCCCAACAGACTTGCTGTTTTGCATAGTTTATTGTGTATATGCCACTTTTGTAACAATACTTGACTGAGTAATGAAGGAGGCTGCGGTTTGTTCCGTATATTAGAAAGGGGAGCAGCAGGTATCTGAAGGATCCGAAGCCTTTGACTTTGAGTATTTACCAGAGGATATAGGCATGGGGAATAGCATGGAGCGTGAATCAGAAAAGAGAGGAAGCAGACGTGCCTGCATGAGTTCAGTCTTATGCTAAGTAAGGAAGGAAGTTCTAGTTGGAAGAATGAATGTCATGAAATGTCATGAACAGTGATTTGAGTTTAATTGTATTTCAAATTAGAATCAGGCCAATTCCCAAAAAGGCAAAACAATGTTACATTGGTGCAAAGCAAATTTTGTCAAAAATTATGCACGGATGAACTAATCCCACTGGCAAATTGAAATGGGTGGGAAGGACACAGAAAGGAAAATGACTGGGAAGCTGGCAAATATTCTTTCTAGGATAAATGTATGAAAAGAGAGAGAGAATTAGTGTGGGCAACCAGGAAAATACAAGGAGCTACAAAAGAGAATAAGAGAGCATACCAGAGCCGTATAAATCAATAGGGTAATCAAGAGGAGCTATATAATTACAGAAGTGTAAGAAGCTGAATAAGAACATAGCAAAGGACAAATAGAAAAGGATTTTACACACACACACACATAAAAGGAGCAAGAGGTCAGTAAGAGACTATAGTGTCCTTGAGGGGGATTTGATGACAGATTGATGAGGTGGATATTGCTGGAGAACTAAATGATTAATTAAGGCGAGTGAATGAAAAGATAAGTTTCTTGAGACCAGAAAAAGCAAAAGGAATTGAAATTAACGGTGATGCTGGAACAGGTAAAGAGAAATTCAGAGCATCTAAAAGCTTGACCTTCATGAAGAAACACGGAAGTTATGGTGGATGAAATAGAGAACTCTGTAGTGTAGAACTTTAACTCTGGCCTGGGTCCATGGAGATAGTTCCTCAGTTGGTGTAAATCAGTATAGCTTCATTGAATTCACTGGAGCTACTCTGATTTATGCCAACTAAGGATCTAGCCCCTGAGAGAGAACTAGACTGGAGGGAAGTGAATATGTGACACTCATATTTAACAGGAAGAACTTGGCGACTATTGACCTATCCATCAAATTTCCACACTGCAGTTTCACTTCTGATCCCGATCCTGTGGTCAAGAGTTGTTGGTCAGGGAAAAAGCAGGACCACAGTTGGTTAGGCTCAGCTGGAAAAAGTCCATATGAATTTAAGTAGAGGGTAGTCAAATTATCTGAGCCAATCTGAATCCCAGGTAAACAGCTTCATTCCTGATCAGCCAATGAGAGTGAATAGGAGTGAAGCAGTTTATCTGGGTTTCAAATTTGACTTTCTATACAATACTATACAAAAGATTAATGCATAAGCTTAGCAAATACTAACACTCAATTAGATAAAAGAGCTGACTATGTAAGAGAAGATGGCTGTGGGTAGTAATTGGTTACAGAGCAATCAGGAGGTTGGTGGTCTACAGCAGCGATTAGCAATGGGCACAATCTTGCTCATTCTGCATATCGATGACAGAGAAGGCAAAACCATAAGGGCTGATCCAAAGCCTATTGAAGTCAAGGGACAGACTCCCATTGACTTTAATGGGCTTTGAATCAGGGTCTAGTTATGCAATCTTTTAGATGACACCAAGGCCCCAGAGTAGCAAGGTTCTTAAGCACACGCCTTATTTTAAGCATTTAATTTAAGTGATTTCATTGACTGCAGTGGGGCTACTGGCTTTTTAATTAGGCATGCACTTAAGTACCTTGCGGAATCAGGACCTAAGGGGGAGAGGTGATCAACACTGAAAAAGGAGGGAAGCTATATATAAAGAGACTTGGAAAAAAACAAAGGCATTGACAAACAAGTGGCTTATACATTTTAATGGAGACGAGTAGAAAATAATGAAAGAGGAATGAAAATGCAGCCTCCCCTCCATTTGATAGCAGGGGTAAAAATAGTTTATTTAGATCATTATTAATATCCACCTATGTTATTTTGTATTTAATAGACTGTAAAGGGGTGAGATGTTTTAGTTTAATTTTAAAAATAGCTGTGCACATCTATTGCAGGAACCACCAATCATTTTAACTTTAGTTAGTTGGGGTCAGTCGGTTGGATTAATTTTTTACCAGCCACTGCATTAATTCCTGAAGTATAAGAGAGGAGAGAACTCAGGAAAAAGAGGTAAATATATTATCTGCCGTATATATGTCATTTCATTATCCATCCCTCATATTCTGTCATCCCCAATTCCAACATTACCTTTAATAATAAATACTAATGACTGCACAACCAGAGAAAATATCCAAGGAAACATAACAACCCTGATAGACCCCTCCAGCCAAAATGAAACTTCCTGTAAGATCTCCATTAATTAAAATATCTACAGATGGATTCCCTTAATTGTAGGTAATGAACACAATCCCTATAATTAATTCTTCACTCAAAGGCTTTCCTTCTGCACCTACAAAGAGAAGCAATAATTGGTTGGCATCTAACTGGACTGATGGATGATGTTTGTGACTGGGTGCCTAGAATGAACTGCACTAAGAGTGCCACATTCAGGGCAGACTGCAAAAAACAGGGCAGGCACATCCCAAAACTGGTGGTTTATATGACAATTAGATTCACCAAACCAGTAACAGCAGAGAAGTGCCACACTGCTTAACAAGAAACCAAGCACAGTCCCCTTTAGGCATTCCAGCCCTTGGGTCCCATCCAGACAGTTTGGTCTTAATCTGGTGAGAGGTTACTGAAAACCCAATTCCTCATATATGTGGTTCTGCCAATCCCAAAGATCCAACACTTATCCTCAGGTCAATGTATATCTCAGATCTTACCCAAAGATCATGCCATCAGTCAATCCTTAGTAAACTAACTAAAGATTTATTAAGAAAAGAAAAGAAGAGAATTATAAATGATTAAAAGATCATACACATACAAATGTTTGCAAAGTCCTTATTTCAGGTTTGTTGCAGCTGGTTTGCAAAAGTCTACTACTGATAACTTCCAAAAGACTGGAAGGTCCTCAGTCCATAGTTAAAAACACTCCTTTTAGTTATAAATCCACAGTCCAGAGAATTGGAGCATGAATGAGACAAAATTAGATGTCTCCAGTGTCTTTTATATCCTCTTCTATGTGCATGGAAATTTATTGTCCCAAACAATGCCCATAGCTCATGTGCATGGAAAGTTACAGGCACAGATGGCATTTTAGGTCACATGTCCCCTTCACATGCCGTTATGTGTTTTGCTGAATCACAGGGGTAACCAGTGGCTCCTCGCTATCCGAGGCGTCCTCAGGAAGAGCTATCTGGAGAGTTGATTCTGCTTAATGGCCTGTCAAGCTTGAATAGTCCATTCACAATGGGCTGGCGAGACTGGATATAAACTACCTTGTGGGTGTCACCTCAAGAACAAAAGCATTTGAGATACAAATACATAGCAAAGATTCATAACTTCAGACACAGTGATGATGCAAAGATAATCATACTTGACAGATTGTAGCTTTTCCATTGAGACCTTTTATGATACACTTTCTATCAAATTTAGTGCAATTGTGCAACAGTGGTAGCAACAATGATATATGGTCATCTTCAATCAGACAGCATCACAATGTTACTAACTCTTCTTTAAAATGATCTGCTGCTTGGGCTCCAGCAACAAACCCAGTTAGATTTCTCTTTTAGAATCCCATAATCAGCCTATCACATGTAGAGGTCTAAACCTTGACCTTTATCTTAATATCAGTATCCACCAGAGCAAGTCACCACCTTGTGTCTTACTATCTTTATCCATGAGGCCAAGCCTACACTACAAAGTTTTGCAATGCAAGCTAAATCAGCATAAAGCCACCGAAACATGGGTGTTCTTCTTCGAGTGATTGCTCATATGCATTCCACTTAGGTGTGTGCGCACCCTCGTGCACGGTTCCCGGACAATTTTTTCCCCTAGCAGTCCCTGTAGGGGCCGGCTCTGGCGCCCCCTGGAGTGCCGCGCTCATGCCGCGGTATATAGGGCACCGCCGGCCATGTGGACCCTCAGTTCCTTCTTTCCGCATGGTAGCTGGTGGCCACTACCAGTTTACGGGCCTGCCCTTTGGCCTGTCCTCCTCCCACAGGGTGTTCACCAAGTGTGTGGCAGTGGTGGCGACCTACCTGAGGCGCAAGGGGGTCCAGATATTCCCCTACCTGGACGACTGGTTGATAAGGGGCAGGACCAGGTCTCAGGTGTACGAGGTGGTCTCCCTCATCCAGGCCACCTGCAACAATCTGGGGCTGCTCATCAATGAGCAGAAGTCAACACTGTCCCCAGTACAGCGTGTAGAGTTCATAGGGGCATCCCTAGACTCTGTTCGGGCCAGAGCCTTCCTCCCACGCTCCAGGTTTGAGGCCATGGCAGCGATCATATCGCAACTACGCAGGTGCCCCACAACGACAGCCAGGCAGTGCCTTCAGCTGTTGGGCCACATGGCCTCTTGTACGTATGTAGGCCTCTCTAAGGTTGGTTAGCCACGGTCTATGTGCCCAGCAGGCACACTCTGGACAGAGTGGTGATAGTGCCCCCTGCAGTTTTGGGGTCACTGCAATGGTGGAAGGACCCCGAAACGGTTTTGGAAGGGGTTCCATTCAGGGACCTGACCCCCTCGGTCACCCTGATCACAGAAGCGTCGGACCTTGGGTCGGGGGCCCACGTCAGCGGTGGCCTGAGTACTCAGGGCCACTGGTCGCAGGAGGAGACTGCTCTCCACATCAATATAAAAGAACTGAGGGCAATCAGACTGGCATGCAAGGTATTCCTCCATTGTTTATTGGGCAAAATGGTACAGGTGCTGATGGACAACACCGCAGCACTCTTGTTTAACCACCTCTCACCTCCCTGGGGTCAGGAATGACGAGGCGGACCGCCTCAGCTGGTCATTTCTACCCCAATACGACTGGTCGTTGCATCTGGAGGTAGTGGCCAGGGTTTTCCACGAGTGGGGTGTTCCCCGACTGGACCTGTTCATGTTGTCCTGGAACAGGAAGTGCCCGAGGTTCTGCTCGCTCCGGGATCACGAGCTGGGCTTCCTCTCCAACGCATTCCTCATCGAATGGACGGGGACCCTCATGTACGCATTCCCCCCATCCCGCTTTTACCCAGGGTCCTCTTGAAAATCGAGAGGGACAGAGCGGACGTGATCCTGATTGCCCCGGCGTGGTCAGGACAGCATTGGTTCAACATGCCACAGGACATCTCTGTCGCCATGTCAATCGAGCTCCTGAGGAGGCCAGACCTGCTCTCCCAGGACCACGGATGCCTGCTGCACCCCAACCTGGACTCCCTGCACCTGACGGCCTGGAGACTTTCTGGCTGATGGAGGCAGAGAGAACCTGCTCGGCACAGGTCCAATGCGTTCTGCTGGGTAGCAGGAAGCCCTCCACGCAGATCATGTACAAGGCCAAGTGGAGGAGATTCACCTGCTGGGTGGAGTCACGGGGCATAACCCCCGGTACGTCTCCCATGCAGGTCATCCTCGAGTACCTGCTGCATCTTAGGCTCCAGGGGTTAGTGCTAGCCTCCCTCAGGGTGCACCTAGTGGCCATCTCAGCTTTCCATCAGCCGATGGAGGGGTGGTCCTTGTTCTCCCACCCTATGTCGGTGAGGTTCCTTAAGGGGGTTGAGAGGCTTTACCCGCAGGTCCGTGACCCGGTGCCTCCCTGGGATCTCAACCTGGTCCTTGTTAGGCTGATGGGGCCCCCCTTTGAGCCCTTGGCCACCTGCCCCTTGCTGATCCTGTCCTGGAAGGTGGCCTTCCTCGTGGCCATTACCTTGGCTAGGAGGGTCTCTGAGCTAAGAGCTTTGACCTCGGAGCCCCCCCATATACCGTATTCTTTCGGGATAAGGTTCAGCTGAGACCGCATCCAACTTTTCTACCTAAAGTAGTCTCCCAATTCCATTATAACCAAGACATTTTCCTCCCCGTTTTTTTTCCTAAACTGCACGGGTCGGAGTACAAGAGGAGACTACACACCCTGGATGTGAGGAGAGCCCTCGCATTCTACATAGAGAGGACAAGGCCTTTCCGGAGGACCACGCAACTCTTCATCGCAGTGGCAGACAGGATGAAGGGATGCCCGGTGTCCACGCAGTGCATCTCCAGATGGATCACCGCCTGCATCAAGTTCTGCTATGAGTGCGCAGGCATCTAGCTCCCTGGGGTCGTGACGGCGCACTCGACAAGGGCCCAGGCCGCGTCGGCAGCCTTCCTGGGATGGGTCCTCCTGGACGACATCTGCAGGGCTGCCATCTGGTCGTCGGTCCACACCTTCGCCTCGCACTACGCTATCATACAGCAGTCGAGGGAGGATGCACGAGTCGGCATCCTCGGATGACCGAGCAGCTCACCGTTGACTCCTACCCACCTCCAGGTATGGCTCGTTAATCACCTAAGTGGAATGCATATGAGCAATCACTTGAAGAAGAAAACATGGTTACTTACCAGTAACTGTTGTTCTTCGAGATGTGTTGCTCAGATCCATTCCACACCCACCCTCCGTCCCCGCTGTCGGAGTCGGCAGAAAGAAGGGACTGAGGGTCCGCATGGCCGGCAGCGCCCTATATACCATGGCATGAGCGCAGCACTCCAGGGGGCACCAGAGCCGGCCCCTACAGGGACTGCTAGTGGAAAATATTGTCCGGGAACCGTGCATGAGGGCGCACACACACCTAAGTGGAATGGATATGAGCAACACATCTCGAAGAACAACAGTTACTGGTAAGTAACCATGTTTTTCTCCTCCATCGCTTGTGTGTGTGTGCATACTTGACTCCTTGCATCAGCACTGTGTGTATTCACCAGGAGTGCTTGTGTTGATGCCCAGTGTGGTGCACCATGGGTAGGTATCCCAGTGTGCAACCCACCACCATCCAGCTCACTGTCATTTGGGAAGTTTTTGCCTGGCGGGGCAGAAACAAGTTACACAAAGGTGACTGGGAGTAAGGGATCAACTTCCCAGAGTCTCTCTGTCTCTATCCCACAATCTCATCTTTAGCCCATCATTTTCACACCTTATTTAAAAATCCCACAAACCCATGTAGCCCTCCTTGCTGTCCACCATCTCTGACAGAAGCATGGAGCCTGCACAGCTCTGCAGTATTGTCATAAGTGTTGCAAGGCCAGGATGCACGATCCTCTGGTATTTGCAGATTCACAAGAAGAACCAACTCAGCACGGGACATGATAGACTCATAGACTATAAGGTCAGAAGGGACCATTATCATCATCTTGTCTGACCTCCTGCACAATACAGGCCACCGATCTTCACCCACCCACTCCTGAATAGACCCCAACCTAAGACTGAGTTGCTGAAAGCCTCAAATAATGATTTAAAGAGTTCAAGGTAGAGACCCCACCAGCAAGTGACCCGTGCCCCATGCTGCAGAGGAAATGATGATTTCTTGAAGAACAGATTGCTGTGGGACATAATGAGAACAAATTCAAGGTTTTTGGTGGCATTCACAGAGCAGCTGCAGATGGTAGAGCACCGCTTCTATGCCCAAAAAACAGGCACTGGGTGGTGGGATAGCATCGTAATGTAGATTTGGGATGATGAGTGGTGACTGCAGAAATTTTGGCTGCACAAGGTCATGTTCCTGGATCTGTGTGCTGTGCTCACTCCAGCTCTCCAGAGCAGGGACACGAGAATCAGAGTTGCGTTGACAGCAGAGAAGCAAATGGCGATCACACTGAGGAAGCTTGCAATGCCGGATTGCTACCATCAAAGGGAAATCATTTTGGAGTTGGAAAAATGGGGGCATTGTGATGCAAGTATGCAGGGCTGTTAATTGTCAGTAAAGTTGTCAGTTAATTGTCAGCGGTCCGTAAAGACCCGCTCAGTCGATCCAGAAATCGACCTAGGAAAACCACCTCTGAAAGTAGCGTAGTGCTACGCCAACGGCAATGTTGTTCCCATCAGCGCAGCGCAGTATGGATGCCACGCAGAATGGAAGCAGCGGAATCGACATGAGTTATGCAAGTGACGTAAAAAACTTGAGTATCTCCCGTTGACTGCTGTCGAATCTCAGAGGTAAGTATAGACCAGCCCTAAAAAGATCTAGTTGGACTATATTCAGGGTGCCTTGGGTACAGGAGGGACCATCAGAGTATCAGGATGCTACAGTACCACAGTCATCTATGTCCCACAAAGCGAAGAAAAGAAGAGCAAAGCTCCATGATTCCTTCCTCTTTCTTTCCTCGAACCAAACTCCCAAGAGGTTTAAGAAGGAGAAAAAGATCATAAAGTCCTAGGGAATCTAAAAAAAAGGCTTCAAAAGCCAAACCAAAATCTTCCTCCTCCGCAGAGAAGGGAGAACTCTCTGAATCGGAACAAGACAAGAAGAAAAGGGAGGGTGAACAATACAGGCCTTCCCCATGGCAGTTATAAAACCATGGTCAGCATTACTCAGCTGGCTCATGAGGGAGGAGCAATATCAAAAATAGCTTCCCCTTCACCAGCCAGAGTTTTCCCTTGAGCTCACTAGGCTATTCCAATGCATCTGAATATTTTTATTTACAGTTTTATTCACCTGTTCACGTCTGGTTTTTTAGACGATGCACTCACCAAACTGAACGGGCTGGTGCCTTCATTCTGCTGCAATGTGCCTTCAGTCACTGTGCTGGTAGCAGGGGGACATCACAGAAAGACCACTCTGGGAAAACTCCAGAAGAAGATAATACTAAAACCAGGAAGATTGAAAAACATACACTCAGCCACTGCAGAGAAGTTGTGTTAGTGGCTGATGAGGTGAGCTTGCTCAAGGTCTGTTTCACACCCCAGATCTTGCCAGCCAACGTGTTTTATTTGCACCCCCACATGAGGGTTTTTTTTGTGTGTGGATAGGGGTTGAGTCAATGGGTGCCGAGCTATAACTTGTGGTAACTCTGTCACGTTATAAGAGAACAATCATACACACCATACCCGCAGGTAAATCTTTTACCATTAGGGGTAAACATATCTTAAATGTACCACAAACATGTTATGCTGCTGGAAAGAACTGGTGTGATGAAACAGTACTAACTGTGGTATTTATCTGAACTTCAGCAGAGTTATAAATGAGATTTGGAAGCAGAGCAACTGTTGCTGCAATAGGGATGATTGATCTGTATATGCACCAGTGAGTGAACTTAACCCTTTTGGTTCCACATGAAGAGCTAGTTGGAGGCTTCCTGGATGCCAAAATGGTGACCATAACTTGCTCTGCATATCTGTTACTACTAAGAAGTCACTTGGATGTTCAGGTAACTTTTTGCCTCATACAAAGAAGAATTCTGGGGGCATCACCTGGAGAGAGATCCCTTGGTAGGACGGCTTCACTGGACCCAAGGGCCAGGAGGTAGTGTGGGTTCACAGGGCCACTGTGTAGATGATGACATGAATACCTAGCTCTTAAAGCATTCACCTTAAAGGAGCCACAGCTTTTGAAGAGCAAACTCCCTGTCCTGTTGGGGAACAGATTCCCCTTTCCATGAGGGATGGCTCCTTTGGAAACTCGGAGTTCTGCCCTACCATGTAATAAACAAAAATTTTGATTTCTGACCCTACCCATCCCCTTTAGGGTGGCTAGCACATGGACTGCAAATGTGCCTGGCATCCATCTGGGGACTTGTGTGGGGCAACCTTGTGCACCTACATGGAAGTCAGTCCCAATCTAGCCACTGTGTGTGTGCAGACGTGCTAATTTCTATCGTATCCGTCTCTTCCCTGACTCTCTCTCAGATTTCTCTCGCTTCCCTCCTACTTGGCTACGCTCAGAAATTCATTTTCCCCTCCTCCCCACCCTTCCTCCACAAATCACCAGCTTCTAGCCATCCCTCACCAAATCAGTGTGTGGTTCCCCCCTCCACACACACACACTGTCAAGTCTCCCTGAGATAGGGCCTGACTCATGTGGGGCTGTGGAGATGGAAGGCCTCCGAACTGTGAACCTCCCTGGATTCCGGGGAGGAGCAGCCGAGAACAACAGGCACTGAGGCTCCCTGCTTTGCCATCGCAGTTCTTTCAATAGCCAGTAGAAGGAGCTGCTTCTCTCCTGAGTGAACCACCTGAGTCTGCTTCAGTCCATGCTGAGATTAAAGGTCTGTTGGACACAAAGCCAGAGAAGCAGCTCTGCCCCTTGACCCTTTCACCAGAATGGCCATTGGACAAATGTCCATTTTCCCATTGCTCCAGTCTAGGCCTGGTAAGGATGAGACGGGGTACAATGTGGAAAGAGGGTGTAGGATGGTGGATGACTCTCCCTAAACCCAGCGCAGGGCCCAAACTCAGGCATGCAGACAGGCATAACAATAGCTACTTGACCCCAGCCAATTTTAGTGGGACAGGGAGGAGGGCTGCCTCTTGCTCAGTTGCGTATCTTTCCCTCATGAACATCTGCTCCATTCCCCTTGTTTGCTGCTGTATAACTCACCCTCACACAAATCCTGTTGCACTCAAATATATAATTAATTACATAAACTACATGAAACGTGGACCTGCTGAGCTGACTGTTCAAAAATAGTCCCTTCGGGGAGGAAAATATGTACGAGGATAATGTCAAAAGTTTCTCTTATTGTTGCTCTATATTTATTTTACTGAAGAATGTGATTGCCCACTGCATACAAACTACTGTTTTTATTTCTCACATGAGATGTGGCCATATGGGGCAGTGCAACAAAGGAAACACAAGAGACCTGTTTAACTACAAGGGTGTTTTCTATGCGCATTGGGAAATACAGGGAGCAAACACAATACCAGTTGCTCATAACTCATATCCATCTCTCTTTGTTCTGTGATGGCATTTTTCTGGTTTCCTGTTTGTGGCATTTGTTCTTTTTCTAACTTTGGGGCACTATTTAGACAAATTGTGATTCATTTATAGGAGTAACAAATCTGTTTTTAATCAGTGTTTTTAAAACTAGTGTCCCTGTGAAAGTGTTGCCCCGCTTTGAAGTCCCTGGTTCCCAGAGAGGATTTCCCAGCTACCATGGAAGAACTCTCAGGTCCTTTGTCTCTTCTGCAAACACTTTTCAGCTCTACAAGAATTGTAAATGTTGGGTATTGCAACCAAGCCTGGCTCCCCTGAGGTTACATGGTGCTCTCTGGGCCTGATCTGATACCTCATGAAGTCAGTCCATCAGGCTGTCTATCCCCAAACTGGTCTCAGGAGAGGATGGCCAGTGGGTAAAGCATTAGCCTGTAATTCAGAAGACCTAGATTCAGTTAGCTCTGTTTTCACAGACTTCCTGTATGATCTTGGGCAAGTCACTTAGGGTGAAATTTTCAAAAGCGCCTGTATGACTAAGGCGCCTAGCTCCATGAGTAGACAGCCACTTCGCAGCAGCATTTGAGAAAGGATTGCTGTCCTTGTTGTGCTTAAGCCAGGAATGCAAACCATTATCTACCTTTAGCCTTTTCTGAGGTGAGCATTCACTTTCCTTCTTTCTGGGAACCCAACAGGAGATAAATCCAGTATAAACCACCATACCTAATTCCAGGAATCTTCAATGAAAGCAGTGTTTATTTGGCAGAGAGCAGAAAATAAAGAGAGCATTGAAAGGGGCAAGAAACTTAGCTGGCTTCAAGACTGAGCTTGATAAGTTTATGGAGGGGATGGTATGGGATTGCCTAATTTGACAATTAACTGTTTTTTTACTACTAGAGGTAATTATGCCCAATGGCCTGTGATGGGACGTTAGACGGGGTGGGTTCTGAGTTACCACAGAGAATTTTTTCTGGGTAATTGACTAGTAACTCTTGCCCACATGCTCAGGGTTTAGCTATCACCATATTTGAGGTTGGGAAGGAATTTTCGCCCAGGGCAGATTGTCATGGGCCCTGGGGGTTTTTCGCCTTCCTTTGCAGCATGGGGCATGAATCACTTGCTGGTGGATTCTCTATACCATGAAGTCATTAAATCATTTGAGGACTTCAATAACTCCGACATAGATTAGGGGTCTATTACAGGATTGGGTGAGGTTCTGTGGCCTGCGCTGTGCAGCAGGTCAGCCTAGATGATCGTAATGGTCCCTTCTGACCTTAAAGTCTATGAGTCTATGAATATGAAGGAGAATTTAGGTCCTGATTCAGCAAAGCTCTCAGGTATATGCTTTGCTGAACAGGGGTGGATTTAAGCATGTGATTAAATGCTTTGCTGAGTCCCTGCCATAAATATTTAGATAAAACCCTAACGCAAGTCCAGCCAAACCAGCTCTAGCCTTAATTACATAGAATATCGTGTAAACAAGATGAAAACCTTTCAGATTAGAAAGTCCTTGTTCTGACTTGCACCACAATGCTGTCTGTCAGCTCAGTTCTCCAGCTTCTTTCTCAGATAGCTTTTGTCTATCAGGGTATGTCATGTCCCAGTATCTTCCACATTTATCTTTTCTTTGATCTGGAAATGAAGTGTTTACCTACTTTAATTGTTGTCCTTTCAATCCCTGCTCAGCAAGGACCTGATCCTTCAAGGTACAAAACACTCTTGCCCTGATCTAGCAAAACACTTAAACACATGTTTAAGTCTCCTCAACTTCAGTGGGACGCAGGCACATACTTAAAAGTTAAACGTGCGGAAGCAGGGGCAAAATGTTCAACCCCTAATAAGGTTGAGCCCTAATGCTATATGTTTGTACCAGTTGCCCAAGCACAGTTATTTTTGTATAAAATGCAGGTGTTTCTCTCATTATTTTATGTTATATTTTACTTCTGGTTCTGTGTTTATAAGAATACAGATTTAAATCCCATACAAGTTCCCCCCTCCAAACCCATACTTCAGCCAAAGAGATTTGATCTAAAGGAGTATAACCAGCAGGTGGTTTTGACAATAAAGTCTTATTAAAACCATTTTGAGAAGATATTTCATGCAAATTGAGATTGTTAAAAACATTCCTTACAGACCCAAATGACAACTTATTTTACACTAAATATTTAAATGTCTATAGCAATGCACATGACATTTTATAAAAGCCTTTTCTCAATTGTTTTGTTTCAGTGGCCTTTTATTGTTTTAATCTAAAATGTGAACCACTAATTATTCTGGCTGGGGATAGCGAAGTTTTTGTTACTCATCTTAAAATAGAAGACACGTAAATATTTATTTGCTAATAAATAAACAGACAGGAGTTGAAGTGATTAGTTTGTTGTAGTGTCTAACAATCACAGTAAAGCCATGCTTTTCCATTGAGTAAGTGTAATAGTCTGTTCACACACTGGCCAATCCCTTCTTCACCATCCTTCACATCATTAAAGTTGATAGGTTTGCCATTGACTTCATTGATGCAGACTTGAGCCTTTTACCCTTAATCTCCCAAGGTAGACAGATCAGTTATTATGTACAGTATGATGACTTTGAGTCTGATCCTGGTCCCATTAAAATAAGTGGCAAAACACTGATGGACTTCAACTGGAGTACAATTGGCCTCACTGGGCCCAATCCTACATTCTTGCTCCAATATTACTGAAAATCAGCAGATGGCACTTTAGAAATAGTCTTAAAAGTTCCGTTTAACTGAATATATAGGCCATTAGATCTTGGAGAAATGCTTGTTGTTAGGTGTGATGCAGTTCTTTCTAGAAGCTAAGCATATCACCAGTAAATCTGATTCACTCTGCCTTAGTGTCTTTGACTAGAATAATCTCATAGGTGCAGAACTATAGGGTCAAAACATCCAAAATAAAGGAAAACATTACATGGTATCAAAATATCACAAATTATCATTTGCTTTTTACTGCTTGTGATATTTGTGCCCTTTCTGCCATTCTCTCAGCTTTGACAGGGAAAAGAGACTTCTTATTATTTATATGTATTGCAACGGAGCCTGGAGGCTGCAGCCCTATTGTAGTAGACTCTGTATAAACACACAACAAAAGGACAATCTTCGCCTTCCTGTGATTGCTCATATCCATTCCACTTAGGTGAGTGCACGCCTCTGTGCGTGGGTTCCTGGAACTTTTTCCCCTTAGCAGACACCGTAGGGTCGGCTCAGGCACCCCCTGGAGTGCCGCACGCATGCCGTGGTACATAGGGCACCGCCGACCCTACACCCCCTCAGTCCCTTCTTTCTGCCCGCCCGTGAGAGTTGCTGGAACTAGCACTTGCTCTCCGCAAATGCCATTCCCCTTTATTTGATCTCTTTGTTCTCCTAAGTACCGTAGTTAGTTTAAGTAGCTGTTAAATAAGAAGTTCCTGAGAGACTTAAGGTGGTTGGGCCATGTCCCAGCCGCCTGGATTTAGCACCCCACTCCCACCCCCCCATCAGTACCTTAAGTGCGGGGGGGGGAGAAGAGACAAGCTCCGCAGGGCTTTTGAATCAAACATCATGGAGTGCACCACCGGCACCAGGCTCGGCTCGGCACCGAGCAACAGACCCTCTGCCCCAGTGCCGAAGGAGAGGAGGCAGCATGTGGAGTCCCAACACTCCCGTGCACCATGGGTATGGGTAGGGTTGAGGGCGGAGATGCACCAGCCACGGCCCATCGAGTCTTCTCCGGTGTCTGCATCTCCGAGCACGGAGCCACCCCCAACTCCTGGGAGTGGGGGAGTGCCCCTGCCAACTCTGTTGACACCGGAGGCTTTGGGCAGCAAGAGCCTTGTTGGCCTGCTTACACTGCCTCCACGCCTCCTCCCCCCCCGCGCCAATGGAGAAGGGGCCGGTGTTCTGGGGCAAGCCCACATTGGGTCCCCCCAAAGGGCGGTGGAGACCCCCAGTATGGGGAGGAAGATCTCCCGCCAGACAGCCACCAGGGATAGAGCGAGGACACTCCCCCAGGAGTCGCTCCAGGTCAGTGTCATCGAACTGGCCTGCGTCGACTCGGAACGTGGAGCCCCCCTCTCGGTGCCAACATCGGTCCTCAGCACCAGAGGCAGCACAGGCCAAGAGGCAGCACCGGTCAAGGGCCGCCATGCAATGCTCTGCTCCTACTCCTCATCCCCAGTAGCATGGAGTTCTCCTGCACCGAAGCGGTGCTGAACCCAGTCACCTTTGGAGGACCCAGCACCGAGGGGTCCGCCTGCACTGGCTGGCGCAGAACCTGGTTACCATCGAAAGTCTTGGCACCGGAGGCAGCGTGGGCTAAGGGGTGGCACCAGTGCCTCAGCACCGGGGGACCCACCCCATACCGAGACGGTGCGGAACCCGTCGCCACATAAATACCCTGCACCACGCAGTCCCCAACATGGAACCCAGCTGCCGGAGCCAGGCTCGGCACCGTGGAGTCCGGAGCAGTGCCGGTCCCGATCACCAAGGGGTAAGCGGCACTGCAGAGTCATCGGTACAGAGACAGCACTCCGGAACCGAGAGCTCTTCGGAGAGCGCCTCCATCCATCGGCACCATTTGTGGTGGAGGAGGCACATCCTCGTCGTCCTCCATGCCAGAGGCGTTGAGAGGACAGTCCCTGGTAGGGCATGGCACTTGGGATAGAGGGCAGCCACAGCACCACTGGTCTAGTGGCTCAGGATACGAGCATCACAGCAGGTGGTGCAGTCAGCCCAGGTTTGACCCAGGGACAATGGCTGCAACATGGCTTTTTTGGCCCCCATGAGCATCCAGATGGGACCGGGGTCCCTATCCACCCTGTCAGGCACGGCTCCTCAGACAAGGAGTCGGACCCCTGTGGAGGGGACCCTGTATGGGTACATTCCTTCAGCATGCAGGGGAGCACCCACAGGACGGGCCTCGGCAGTCCTCTTCCTTCTCCCTGGGCGAGGCAGTCTCCCAGGACCATGTGGCGCCACTGGAGATGTTCAGGGCGCACCAGGAGGGTATCATTGGCCTTCAATGTGCCAGCAGCGGCTACCCCAGCGAGAGTAGTCCTACCTGTCCACGATAGGGCTCTCAAATTGATAAGGCCCTGTGGGAAATCCCTTCCTCAGTCTCCTCTATGTTGAAGGTGGCTGGGAGGAAGTAGTATGTCCTGGCCAAAGGGCTCGAATAATTGTTGACTCACCCGGCCCGGGAACCCTAGTGCTGCACTCTCAAGCTTATGCTGCTGACCAGTGGGACAAGCAAGGTCAGCCTGGTTCCACTCCCAAAAACAAGGTCAACAAAAAGGTGAATTTGTTTGGTACAAAGATTTATTCCATGGCAACCCTACAGTTCAGGATTGCCAGCCATCAGTTCTTCCTGGGGGGAGATAATTTATTTTGTGGAACTCCCTCAGGGGGTTTGCTGAGACCCTGCCCCAGGACCAGGCCGCAGACTTCGCCACTGTCGTGGATGAGGTTATCACAGTGGTTAGGGCAGCGCTCCAGCCACCGGTGACGCTGCTGACTCGGCAGGTAGGGCCATAGCCTCCGCCATTTCCATGAGGAGGTGCTCCTGGCTGCAATCCTCGGACCTCTCATTCAATGGGTTGGCCCTCTTCTCCGATCAGACCGCTGTAAGTTGCACGGTCTGAAGGACTCTGGGGCCACGCTTCGCTCCCTGAGCCTGTACATGCCCCGGTTTCCCAGGCGGCAGTCACGGTCTCAGGTACAGCAGCAGCCAAGGCCTCTAGGCCCTTCCAACCCTATAGAACTAGGGACAGGAATAAGAGTTTAGAGCACGGAATCAACCCATCTTATCCTCAGCCCCCAGCAGGGGCACCCCAGATGGGCAATCATACAGGGCCCCCTCTGTAGTCCAAAGCCTCTTTGCCGGCCTGTGGGAGCTGCAGGTTTGCACCTTTCTTGGTGGTGGCATGCCCGAGGGAACGTTCCTACTTCCCTCTTGGATCTGCCCACCTTTTCCTGAAGTTCACCAGGAGGGCCGGGTGGTTTAGGCATGGACTCAAGTTTCAATGGATATGAGTCACCCCGAGTTCACATCTGCCTGAAACAGCAAACGATGCTGTTCCCCAAGTCTTTCACGTTTGTCCCTATTCAGGGACCCCTCTCACGAATAACTCCTCTTGCAGGAGGTTGACACCCTCCTCATTATAGGAGCGCTGGTATGATTCCTCGAGGCAGAAGGGGGAAGAGGTCCTATCCGAAGTACTTCACCCCCAAGGCAAGGGAACATCTGAGACTTGTGTTGAACCTGCTCTGGCTAAACAGCAGGTCAAATGACTCAGATTTTGAATGGTTTCCCTACCCCCATAATCCCTTCTCTGGACCCGGGAGATTGGTGTGTCGCTCTCGACCTCAAGGACGCATACTTTGGGTGCCCGTCCTTCCCAGCATCAGGCGCTTACTCCGCTTCATGCATGGTGGTAGTGGCTGCTCACCTGAGACATAAGGGTGCACAAACATCCCCTTACTGGGATGATTAGGTGATATGGGGCAGGTCCAGGCCTCAAGTACAGGGGACCAGGACCCCCACTTGCTCCACGTGCAGCAAGCTGGGATGGCTCATAAATGAGCAGAAGTCCATACTAACCCCAGTGCAATACATAGAATTCATTGGGGCCATCTGGGATGCCCCCCAGGCCAGAGTCTTCCTGCCTCAGCCACATTTCAAGGCGATGGTCTATATCATCTCCTAGCTGTACCAATGCCCACGTCAATAGCCAGGCACCACCTTTAGCTGTTAGGCCACATGACGGCTTGCACCTATGTAGTAAGAGTAGCTCGCCAGAGGCTCAGATCGCTTCAAGCATCATTGGCCTCAGTATTCTGCCGAGCTGTCCCCCACTGAATTGGGTGGTCATAGTTCCCCTGCCCGCCCTAGTCCTCCTACACTAGAAGGACCCGAGGGCTAGTCGCCTAGCGTGCAGGGTGCTCCTCCAATTCCTGACAGGCAGACTGGTGCACATGTGGACGCACAGGACCGCAGCCATGCTGTACATAAGCAGGCAGGGAGGAGTGTGCTCCCCAGCTCCCTGCAAGCAAGCTATCCACCCGTGAGATTTGGCAGTGAGGCACAATTTCCACTTAACTGCCTCTCACCTCCTGGGAGTGAGGAGTGATGAGGACTGTTTCTACCCCACAGTGACTGGTCACGGCCCCTGTAGGTAGTGTCTACGGTCTCCAAAAGGGGGGTATTCCTCAAGTGGACCTAGTCACGGCAGCCTGAAATGCGAAGTGGCCAAGGCTCTGCTCGCTCCAGGGTCGCGAGTCCGGGCTGATTTCCGAAGCATTCCCCCATTCCGATCTGGCCCAATATCCTGCTTGGAAGTAAGGTGAGACAGCTCGGATGTCTTACTCATCACTCTGGCCTGGCTGAGGGAGTACAGGTTCAGCATGCTGCTGGACCGATCTATTGCCCTGCCCATGCAGCTTCTGAGGCGGCGCGACCTTCTATCCCAGGACTGTAGTTTTCTGTTGCACCCAGGCCTGGAGGCGCTGCGGCTGAGGGGGAGAGAGGGCCTGATCGGTGCAGGCCCAGCAAGTCTTGCTTCGCAGCAGGAAACCTTCTACACAGGTCGTGTATCGGACTAAGCGGAAACGGTTTACCTCTTGGGCGGAGTCCCGGGGCATTCCGCCAAGCCTCTCACCAGCGCAGGCAATCCTGGAGTATCTGCTCCAGATGAAGCTCCAGGGTCTGGCACAGGCCTCGCTAAAGGTTCATTTGACGGCCATCTGGCCTCCCATCAGCTGCTAGTAGGGAGATCTCTGTTCTTCCCTCCCCATATCAGCCAGGCCTCAAGGGGGTGGAGAGGCTTTATCCGCGGGTACGTGATCTGGTGCCTCCCTGGGATGTCAACCTGGCCCTCTCGAGACCCACGCCCCCCTCCGCCTGTCCTTCTGATCCCATGACTTCATGCCCCCGACTCATGCTTTCATGGAAGATAGCCTTCCTGGTGGCCATTACCTCACCTAGGAAAGTCTCCGAAATGAAGACCTGGACCTCGGAGCCCCTTATACTGTGTTCTGTAAGAACGAGGTCCAGCCCAGGCCACATCTGGCCTCCCTACGCAAGGTGGTTTCCCAGTGTCATTGTAATCAAGATATTTTTCTCCCCGTGTTTTCCCAAACCACATGGCTCGGAGGAGCAGAGGAGATGGCATCCGCTCGACGTGAAAAGAGCCCTGGGCTTTTTACACTGTGCGTACGAAGCTGTTCTGGAAATTGACGCAGCTCTTTGTTGCTGTCGTGGACCAGATGAAAGGCTCACCTGTCTCTACCCAGCACATCTCCTTGTGGAGTACATCCTACATCAAGTTTGGCTACAAGGAGGCAAAGGTGCCGCATTCAAGAACTATCATAGTGCACTCAACCAGAGCTCAAGCGCCATCGCCCAGCAGGTGACAGAGTATGTGGGATTCGGCAGAGCCGTGCTGTGGGCAGCTCTCCTGTAACTCTTACCCACCTCCAGAGTATGGCTTTGTAATCACCTAAGCGGAGTGGATATGAGCAATCACTTGAAGGAGAAAACATGGTTACTTACCAGTAACTGTTGTTCTTCTTCGAGATGTGTGGCTCATATCCATTCCACACCCACCCCGCTGTCAGTCGGCAGAAAGAAGGGACTGAGGGGGTGTAGGGTTGGCTGTGCCCTATGTACCGCAGCATGAGCACGGCACTCCAGGGGGGCACCTGAGTCGACTCTACAGTGTCTGCTAAGGGGAAGAAGTTCTGGGAACCCACGCATGGAGGCGTGCACACACCTAC
The DNA here is from genome assembly GCA_007922155.1 of Mesoclemmys tuberculata. Classification (NCBI taxonomy): domain Eukaryota; kingdom Metazoa; phylum Chordata; order Testudines; family Chelidae; genus Mesoclemmys; species Mesoclemmys tuberculata. Next base: position 87,377,753 of record ML675616.1, on the reverse strand, counting down.
AGTGGAATGGATCTGAGCAACACATTTCGAAGAACAACGGTTACTGGTAAGTAACCATGTTTTCTTCAAAGAGCTTACAATCCAACTAGTCTGTTCTACTTGTATTTCTGTTTCCATAGTCTGTTCTACTTGTATTTGTATTTAGTTAGCCTCTAATAAGTTAGATTTTTAGTTCCTATATTCTATTCAGGTTTTTATATTGCTCTTAGCACCATAGGATCTGAGCATCTTCCGATAGTGTATTGGGCAATGTAGCTAACATTTGTCACATGAGTCTTGTTCTTTCTTTTATCCTCTCCCCAAGGGGAGAGTTGTGTGAGCAGTGTCACGTTTTGTTTTGGTAGGGATTTGTTTTGGGTAATTTTTTAAAAATGTATATAAATGCCATACCTTCGTCGAACGCTACAATGTTGGAAATACCAAAGGGAAATTAATATTGTTTAAAAATGGTTTCCACTGAAATTTGGGAAGTTAAAAAAAAAAGATTATAATTCTATTGGTCTTTGGCTTAATAAAAGCTTATGTTTGCATTGTGGGCCAAATTAGACCTGTCTCTCTCTTTAGTTTTACAGGGTTTATAACAGAAACAATGATGTGCTGGAAGTGCATAGCCTCACAGTTAATGATTAATTGGCTGAAAAGTCTCCCAATGTGTTCTTAGTGCTTAATTATACCCATCTTCCCTTTAGGTAGCAAATATCTCCTGAAGATCAAACACAACAAACTACTGATCTGGCGCTCCTTACCTTGCCAAAACTCCTACTGACTTCATTCGTTTTGGGGAATGCAAGATGGGGTTGCAATCCTGCAATTCACTGTGTGCAGGCCCTCTGTTGCGCCCATTTCGGTCAATGGGGCTCTGCTTGGGTGCATTGCCATGTTCTCCTACAGTGAATTTGCAGGACCAGGGCCTGAGCTAGGAAACTGATGAAACAAGGGGCAGATCCTCTGCTGGTGTAAATTAGAACAGTGACAATTTATGCAAGATGAGGATCTGTCCCAAGGTCCTTAAAACTCTCTCCATTATTTCAATGCCCACATATCTCTGCTTCTAGTATTTTGGTTACAATGCCATACTCCATGAGGATATAAATATTCTCAAGCTGCCCAATTACACAGGTTCTCTGGCTGTTTGTCATCCATTTAGTTTTAAATAGAAATTGAAAACAATACAAGTAAGACTCTTTGTCTCATTCTGATCTTGAATTCACACTTTTAATGAAACAGGAGGAGCTCAGAATTGCGGCCATATCAATAGTTAACAATTGTAAGTGAAAACGTTCGTCTGTTTAATTTACTTGAGACACTCAGATCAATAGAAAGAGTCTTCTCTCTTTTTGAATTGCCTATGCAAAATTGTCATCAATTATTAATCAAAGTAGACCAGATTTCACTGAAGATTCGACTTCCTGCAGCAAGATACAATCTCCTTAAATGCTAGTTTAAAGGTGCATCCTTTCTTAAAATGCTGTGTTAAAAAATAGCTCTGACTAGCAGACTGAAATTTAATTGTAAAATTGAAATGACTTTATTTGTAAAAATTAGGAGTGCAGATATTTTCTAGAAATCTATTTAATTGCGTACAGTAAGTATGCAAAACAAAATACTACAAAAATGTTGTGCAGGGACTTCAGCAGGGTGCAGCAAATCCTATCTAGCTTTATCTGCACTAGAGAATTTTAATTAACTGTGTGTGAGTGAAATTCACCCCCCGGACAAAAGGCCAGCACCACTGAAATCCAACATAAATCTTATTTGGAACCTCAACCAGACCACTAGGGAGTGGGGAACCCCCATGGGTCAATGCTATAACAGAGACATGATATTTCTTTCATGCAGCTAGGCTGGCCTCTTGTGGATCCCCCAGGATGTGCATGGATCAGCTGGGAGACCTCAGGGTTTCTGGGTGAGTGCCACAGAGGAATAGATTCAATGGGGAGTTTTCCTTGAACCAGAGCTTGGGTCCTGTATTTATAATAAACATCTTTTAAACATCTATAATTAAACATCTTTAATCTTTTAACAATTATCCTATCACTCCCTTCACTTAGTTTAAATGCATGTAAAACCATACAGTATGTTCCTTCTTGTACTAGTCTGTCATGACTGTTATCCCTCAAACACATTTTGATGCAAGCTAGCTAAAGTGGCTTAAAGATAAATGTAGAGGGCCTGTGAACCCTGACAGAAAGGATCACCATGCCACACTTTTTTCTTACTTTTTATGCTTTACTTATCGAACATGTGCAGAGAATGAAGAGGAAATGAAGTGCTAGACAATTATGACCTATTTAAAGTATATATCGGTCACCCAATGCACAGTGGAAAGTTATTAAATAAATCATCATAAGGAAAACAAATCAAAATGATTATTTTTTGCATATGCTGTAAGGGAATGGAAGGCTTCCGTGGGGAGGAAAAATCCATATACAATGATACACGGAAAACAATAGAATGTATCATAATCTAATGAGAGTGCCATTTTAAAACAGAAGATTAAATGGATTCCCGTTGTATTCCAGGAGGGGAAAGCTGTAGTTTAGCTTCCTTGTATTAGGTTTCTACTTTTGTGATTTGTGTATTTATTTTTTGAAAATTTTAACCTCTGTTTTTAGGGAAAAAATCTATTTCTAGAATATTGTTTTCCTTGAATTCAATCAAAAGTTGGCCCTTCCAAAGCCAAATGTTCTGGGGATCAGCTCCCAGACAGAGCCCAATTCTGATTCCATTGGAGCCAGTGGCAAAATGCCAATTATCTTCAATGGGAGCAACATTGGTCCCAGCTCTCACAATTTTATCAAGTCAAGGGATTATGTGAGAAACTACAGCTTCTATTTTTTGAAAGAAGCTAGTTTCTAGCCATAATGGTAGCAGCGAAAAGCTTGAAAACGTGAAGCCTAAAATTTCAACAAGAAAAACCAAAGGCAAATTTAAAGAACACAAGAGATACTTTTTTTTATGATTGAAAGAGGAAGTTTCCAGATCGCAGGACCTGGTTCTCATGTGGGACTTCAATCACCCTGACATCTGCTGGAAGAGCAATACAGCAGAGCACAGACAATCCAGGAAATTTTTGGAGGGTGTTGCGGATAACTTCCTGGTGCAAGTGCTGGAGCAACCAAGTAGGGGGCCATGCTCCTCTTGACCTGCTGCTCACAAAGAGGGAAGATTTGGTAGGGGAAGTAGAAGTGGGTGACAACCGGGGCAGCAGTGACCATGAGATGGTGGAGTTCAGGATCCTGACAAAAGGAAGAAAGGAGAATGGCAGGATACGGACCATGGACTTCAGAAAAGCAGACTTTGACTCCCTCAGGGAGCTGATGGGCAGGATCTCCTGGGAGGCTAATATGAGGGGGAAAGGAATCCAAGAGGGCTGGGTGTATTTTGAAAAAACCTTATTGAGGGCACAGGAACAAACCATCCCGATGTGCAGAAAGAATAGCAAGTATGGTAGGCGACCAACTTGGCTTAACAAAAAAGTGTTTGGTGAGCTTGAACACAGAAAGGAAGCTGACAAGAAGTGGACGCTTGGTCAGATGACTATGGAGGAATATAAAAATACTGCTTGAGCATATGGGAGTGAAATCAGGAAGGCCAAAGCACAATTGAAGTTGCAGCTAACAAGGGACATAAAAGGATAACAAAAAGGGTTTCTATAGATATATTAGTAACAAGAACAAGGTCAGCTAAAGTGTGGGCCCCTTACAGAATGAGGGAGGCAACCTACTGACAGATGATGTGGAAAAAGCTGAGGTACTCAATGTCTTTTTTGCTTCTGTCTTCACAGACAAAGTCAGCTCCCAGACTACTGCACTGGGCAGCAAAGAATGGGGAGGAGGTGAGCAGCCCTCCATGCTGTAAGAACAGTTTCAGGGCTATTTAGAAAGGCTGGACATACACAAGTCCATGAGGTGGGATGCAGTGCATTCTAGGATGCTGAGGGAGTTGGCTGATGTGATTTCAGAGCCATTGGCCATTATCTTTGAAACTTGTGGTGATTGGGGGAGGTCCCAGATGATTAGAAAAAGGCAAATATAGTGCCCATCTTCAAAAAAAGGGAAGGAGGAGGATCCGGGGAACTACAGACCAATCAGCCCCACCTCAGGCCTGGAAAAATCATGGACCAGGTGCTCAAGGAATCCATTTTGAGGCAATTGGAGGAGAGGAAGGTGATCAGGAACAGTCAGAATGGATTCACTAAGGGCAAGTCATGCCTGACCAACCTGATTGCCTTCTATGATGAGCTGACTGGCCCTGTGGATGTGGGGAAAGTGGTGGGCATGATATACCTTGACTTTAGCAATGCTTTTGATAGTCTCCCACAGTATTCTTACTAGCAAGTTAAAGACGTATGGGTTGGATGAATGGACTATAAGATGGATAGAAAGCAGGCTAAATCTTTGGGCTCAATAGGTAGTTATCAGTGGCTCCATGTCTGTCTAGTTGGCAGCCGGTAACAAGCAGAGTGCCCCAGGGGTTGGTGCTGGGGCCGGTTTTGTTCAACATCTTCATGAATGATCTGGAGGATGGGGTGGATTGCACCCTCAGCAAGTTTGCAGATAACACTAAGCTGGGGCGGGGAGTGGTAGATACACAGAGAGCTAGGATACAGAGTGACTTAGACAAATTAGAGGACTGGGCCAAAAGAAATCTGATGAGGTTTAACAAGGGCAAGTGCAGAGTCCTGCACTTAGGATAGAAGAATCCCATGCACAGCTACAGACTGGGACTGACTGGCTAGGCAAAAGTTTTGCAGAAAAGGACCTGGGGATTACAGTGGATAAGAAGTTGGATACGAGTCAATAGTGTGCCCTTGTTGCCAAGAAGGCTAATGGCATATTGGGCTGCATTATCAGGCGCATTGCCAGAAAATCGAGGGAAGTGATTATTCCCCTCTATCCGGCATTGGTGAGGCCTCATTTGGAGTACGGTGTCCAGTTTTGGCCCCCCCCACTCATTACAGAAAGGATGTGGACAAATTGGAAAGAGTCTGATGGAGAGCAAAAAAAATTATTAGGGGGCTGGAGCAGAACATTTATGAGGAGAGGCTGAGGGAACTAGGCTTGTTTAGTCTGCAGAAGAGAAGAATGAGGGGGGATTTGGTAGCAGCCTTTAACTACTTTGGTTAAGTCAGGCCAGAGGGCTACCAAAGGGTACACCAGGGCCGGTATGTGGGCCCTAAAGGGTTAAAGGCCCTTCACCCTGCAGGCAGAGGAGAGACTTCAGCAGGGAAATTAGAGACACCTGGATCCAATGACGGGCAACTTAAACTCTGCCTTCCCAAGACAGGGAGGAGGGAACAAACCAGGAGGAAGCTGCCAGAAGGCTTGGGGCAGCTGGAGGAGAAGGTTCCCTCCCAGACCAGGAGACAAAGCTCCTCTACAGCCGGGGAGATGGGGTAGCTGGGGGCGCCCTGGCCCAGGAAGAGAGGTAAAGCGCAAGACCCACCAGGGGGAAGCCAGTAGTTTGCCACACTACCTGAAAGAGGGTTCCAGGGGGGTGGAGCTAAGCTGTTCTCAGTGGTAGTAGATGATAGAATTAGAAGCAATGGTCTCAAGTTGCAGTGGGGGAGGTCTAGGTTGGATATTAGGAAAAACTTTTTCACCAGGAGGGTGGTGAAGCACTGGAATGGGTTACCTAGGGAGGTGGTGGAATCTCCATCCTTAAAAGGTTTTTAAGGTGCGGCTTGACAAAGCCCTGGCTGGGATGATTTAGTTAGGGTTGCTCCTGCTTTGAGCAGGGGGTTGGACTAGATGACCTCCTGAGATCCCGTCCAACCCTCATCTTCTATGATTCTATGATTTTTGTGGTGGACCTGACTCCTGGTTTTTGAAAGCTGTAGGGTCAGCAATACTGGAGCAGATTGAGGTGCTTTTGCTCTGATTCAGCAAAGCATTTATTCACATGGCTTCAATGATAGTTAAGCAGATACTTAGAATTAAACACATGCTCAAGTGCTTTGGTAAAATGGGACCTAAATTACTAATATCTTTAATCCCTAATCCTGCTACAGGAACTGCTTGGGCCAACCTTAAAGCCTGCATGAATCCCTGTGCCGGACCAGGGCCTTATTTATTAAAACTGAAAGAATTGGAAAGATCTAATTTGCTTTTAATTGATTACGCTGTTTGTCCCAGCTGAGAGAAATGTGAATTGAACAATGAAAATAGATTAAACCCTCTTCACTTGGTTTTGCAGTCATCCTGTAGTTAGTTTCATTTTCATACTATCAGTGCTGCAATAGCTGAGTTCCATGCATGGCATGGGAACGTTTGGTTGAAAAAAGCTTTGCCTTTAGTTTAAAAAGAAACTTTTCCATCTGTGTTAAGTTTTACAGAAGCTTACTTTACAAAAAGGACATTTTGGGACAAATTTGACCTGACTCTGTCCATTTAAATTTTGCATCCGTGACCTTTTTGTGTATCAGTTCACAATGGTAACATTAATTTAGTTTTTGCACATCATTTTTATTAGGGCCTAACCCTGGGAGGTGAAACACTCCGTTCTTATGGCCTGATCATTCTTCCACCTATGTTACTGGGTTATGGGGTCAGGGACTAAGTATCAGAATTTTATCCTTCTGAAGAAAGTACATTTTTAACACAAAAATTAAAGAAGTGTCCTACATTTGAATATCACAAAAATTATGGGTCAGCCCCTCAACTGGTATAAATATGCGGATTTACATCAGATGAGAATCTCACCCCATGTTGAGAAACCTGAGTAGCAGCAGCAAACCATCAGGAATAGGCTCTCATATATTAATACCTTGTAAAAAGAGAACAAACTGTTCTTCAGAAATAAAAATTGCATATCCTTGTGTGAGCAAGTGAAGTATCTGTTACATATATACAATTTCACTAGAGTGAAGATTCTAATGGCAAGAAAAGAGCACTTAATAAAGCCTTAAAAAAAATCCACTGTCAGAAATAGTAGCAATACAGAGAATATATCTGAATATACTTCTGTATGTAAACTTGTTTCATTTAATGTGTCCTTGAACATTGCTGCTTTTATTATCTCAAAGAGCTGTTTACATTAGAAAATTAAATCTGCTGTTTATTGAAAGGCTACCTCCCTCTGTCCCCCTCCAGGAATGAGCTTTGAGCCAGGACAATTCCTCTCTCTGATGGAGGAAGGCAACTCGGCCACTACAGTTGCTCCATAACAATGAAAAAACCTTCCTTACTAAAATAATTGCACCGACTGTGCCAGAGAATAAGTGTTGGGTCTGTGAACTTTAATGGGTACTGAACGTCCTTTTCATCATAACTGAGCAACACCTTCATACAGTTATCTCAGTATAGATAAGAGGTGCCAATAGGGATGAAATGCAGCTTAACCCACATAAAGTTAGTAGAAAGAGAGAGAAACGTTTTAATAATTACATTTAGCATCTTTATAAAGCTTTTCAGCTGTAGACTGAAGTGCTTCACAGAGGGGGAAGTATTATTATTCCCATTTCCAGATGGGGAAATCAAGGCATAGGGTGGTTAAATGACTTGCCCATGGTCACAGAGAGTCAATAGCAGAACTATCAACAGAACTTGGGTCTCCTGATTCTCAACTCAGTCTACTGGACCACACTGTCTTGAGAAACCAGTTAGATATTGATAGAAGCCTCAATCAGCGCCCACCTCCCTTCAGTTGTTAAAGTAGTACAGTCATTAATCTGAATCCAGCTAGATTTATCATTGCTTCTAGATCCTCACATAGCAAAAGTGATAAGAAATGCCCCTTCCCACCTTTATTTTGCCAAGAGACTGTGCCCGTTTTTCAGATGATGACCTAGTCACTGTGGTTCATTCTTTTGTTCTCCAAGTTGGCCTGCTGTAACACTATTCATGGCTGAAGGTGATGAAATGGACACAGGAACTGTAGTTTGTACAACATAAAACACTGCATTCAAATATCATGGTGATGGTCATTCCTAGAAAACTTTAAGGCCTGGTCTATACTATAGAGTTAGGTTGATATAAGGCAGCTCACGTTGACCTAACTCTGTAAGCTTCTATACTAAAATGTAGCTAATACCGGCATAACTCGCCCACTACGCCGACTTAATAACCCCATCTCCACTGAAGGCGTAGCACTTAGGTCAACGTAGTTAGGATGACATACTGTCACTCTGTAGACACTGTGTCGCTTACATCGACTGTTGCTGCCTTTCAGAAGCCATCCAACAAGGCCCCACACTGACTGTTAAATTGGTGCAAGCGCTCCTGGTGAGGACGTGCACCGCTGACATAAGGAATGTGGTGTGAACACGCAAAAGTGATTCAATTACACGGCGACGTAACTTAGGTCAACTTAACTTTGTAATGTAGACGTGCTCTAAGATAGATACAGTAATCTGCTGTTTAAGCAAGAAAACCTTCCAGGCACACATCGCATGACTGTCTTGCCCGTCACTTCTGACTACGATTCAAGATCCAGCTTCTGATTTTTAAGGCCTTTAAGGCGATGGAGCCTTAGTTACCAAATTCTGGCCCCTGATATTACCCCCTTATATCACTCCAGCAGAAAATGGGCTGAAAAGAGAGTGAAGTAACCCCTTAGAGAATTTCTCTACCTCCGCAGAAGCATAGGCACAGTCCTGCACAGTGTTGCCTTACAGCCTTTGGCATTGGGGTGTGCTGTAGGTGGCAGGGGGCAGCCCATAGGCAGCTGGATAGTGCAGCTGAGAGAGCAGCCTATGGGTCTTCCCAAACTCACACCAAGGGCCACCCCATGCCCTGGGGCAGCCCAACAGCTGACGTGAAAGCCATATTTATCCCAGTCCCTCTACACTGCCAGGCTTCTGAGAGGCACAGCACAAAACTTGCCTCTCCAGTCACAACACCCTGGCACAGGGGAGTTCAATAGGAACATTGCAGTTGATGGAGCAAATTGGGATAACGTGCTCCCAGGGCAAGGTCACTGGCTATGGAACTCCAGGCAGGAGGGAATCAGGTCACTGAACCTCTAAACTTGCCATGTTCAGAGCAGGCTGCAATCCCCACCTTTTTAGAGGTTTCCAGCAATAACAGACTGAACAACCAGAAGGAAAAAATACCTGGCATAAGAATGTCTGAAGATGGGGCTGATGCCAGCAGGGTCCCTTCTGGTCAATTTGACTGTGACTCATAATTTCTGTATCTAGTGCCTAGATACCACGTTGATGGACAGATTTGAAATGGGGGACTGGCACGCCTGAGTAAACTGCAGCGTGCTCCCCATCCCAAGTTGCTGTGCTGGAGTCGCTAACTTTATGTGCTGGAGTCGCTAACTTTAATTAAAATGAGCACTGTGCACTAGACTTCTGACTACAGGTCTGGGAGAAAGGTGGTAGATCCCTGTCTCCTCACAAGCCCCAGATCCATAGTTGGAAGTCTGGGGGCTGGTGCGGCTGTGTGCGTGCGGTGTGGATGTGCTCAGTGTCTCTTTGAGCACTAGGGGTGAAATCCCGGCCCTACTGAAGTCAACAGGGGTTTTGTCAAAATTTCGCCCCAGGTGTTGAGCACAAACCAGTATGTTCCCATCCCATGTAAGCTAAAGCAGGCTCAACCCTGAAGTCAATCACTTTCAAATGCTTGTGTCCTGATTCACTCAGAATAGAATTTGGAGGTTGGAGATAGCAGACAAAGTATAGAACTGTGCTAAAATGAGACCCTATTCTGCAATCTTTATACAAGTAGAAGTCTCACTGAAATCAATAGAAGACTGAGCACGTAGTGCTCTGGACTTTTTTTTTTAATGATATCCATTAATTGGGTATATTTCATTGTTAACTTCATTTTAACCCTTGAGTTTAGTGTTCTCAGTGGATAGAATGTGCCTTCGTTGCTTGCTTTCAAGGCCATTTCCTGGCCTTTATATTTAAAGTCAATCACATTTTATGCCCTGAGATTTTCTTGCAGCTGGGAGAGGAAAAGAGAGACAGAGAGGACCACAATTCTTTAACAGTACAGGAGGCCTTAAAGAATGGCCTTGAAATAAATAAGTAATGTCAACTTAAAAAAAAAATAAGGGAAAAAGTCATCTTTCTGAATTAGACCTATTCCCACACTGTGAGGGTGAAATAATTGAAACATGAACATGCATAATTGTGTTCTACCTGTAAACTCACAAAGATTTTTACTTTTGCTCCTCTTATATTTTCTTTACGTTGCTAACTGGCTTCCATTCCCATACCACGTACTCCTTGGACAGGAGAAACGACAGAACTGGGGCCAACATCACTCCCAGAGATCGTTTTAGATGCATGGGGTGCAGAGCCTATGCGTTACCCAAGTAGGTGAACGTCTCAGATCTGCTACCCTCTTAAACTGGCTATTGCAGCCTTCACTTTTGTTTCTAGTCATCCTTCTCGTTAGCAGAAGTGACCGCTTCTAGTTTGTCTTTGCTTTGAGAGAAAAACACCCCCAGCAAATATTCAAGTAACTGTCAGGCCTCCCATACACATTGAATATCTGAAACAATGAAAGCCTACATTCTTTTATTTGTTCTGACAATCATCAGAACTCATTTATCAGAGTACTTTTGAGATTCCTCAAAATTTGGCTGGGGTGGGCAGGTAAACACAGTTGTTCTAACTTTTCTAATTGCTGCTTTCTCTTACATCTCTTATTGGGCACCGTATTTTTGCAAACAATTTCTTAAATCTATTTCCTTATTTGTCCTCTCTCCCTCCCCCCTTTTCTTTTCTCTATTATTTCTTGTACACAAATATTTAAGTAACAAATATTATAACTGGCATGGACCAAATCCTTACTCAAAACTCCTTCTGCATAGATCCTCTTGTTATGGGGAGGCCCCCTGGGCTGATCTGTGGTGGTGGCTGTGGATGGAGGATCATAGGCTGCCAGTAATGGCTCTGGGGAAGCTGTTGTTAAGGGTGCATGTGGGGGTCTGAGTCTTCTCATTTTCTGCCCACTTTGTGCCAGCTTTCTGCAGCTGAGCGGGCTCCCCTGCTTATCTGCCAATACATTTTCTACCTCCACAACAGCAGCAGCCCCTTAGGGGAAATGGGGGGAATTATATGGGCAGAGGAAGGGGAACTAGGCCTCATATCCACCTTCAACAGCAGTTTCCTTCTTGGGTGAAGGAGGGAAGGGAAAGGAGAGAGAACCCTGAATGAAGGGAGAAAGAGCGAGATGGCACAATAAGGGAATGCACCTTGGATATGGGAAGAAAACAGGGTGGAGCTCAGTGGGGAAAGAAAACTCAATGGGGAGCCAAGGAGGAAGTGGTGTTGCTAAAAGGAGGGTGAGGGAGAGACCTTGGGAAGTAGAGGAGAGCAAAGGAGGTGAGGGAAAGTAGGTAAAAGACAAGAGACTATGAGGGAGAGCAAGGATGATTGTAAGCAACTTGAGATAGGGACCATGTCTTCCTTTATGACCTGGGCAGTATCAAGCTTACTCAGCGCTTAATAAGTAATGACAACAATGGACTGGGGTCAAGGATGAGGGAGCCAAAGAATGAAGTGAAAAGAGAAGCTGCTTTCAAATAGGAGACCCAGCAAGAGGAGGGAGAAGGAGAGAGAATAATGAGAGAGAAAACAATCTGGACACTTGACAAAATAAAGAAAATGGAGATGATAGAATAAACCAGAGTTGGGGGGAGAGAAAACCAGATTAGGGAAACAAAAGTTGGAAAAAATCTAGGAAATATTACTAAATTTCAGTTAATCTATTTCTGCTTGAATTCTTCTATATTTTACTGCATTTCAGTCTCAGCTGGTCTCTATCAGTGTAAGCTTAGAGGAGAACAGCTATTCTGAATGCTTGTTATATTAATATTGCTGCCTATGCTGGATTCTATAATTAAGTAGCTGGAGAAAAAAATCAGGGAAAATAAGCTAAATTGCACCAGATTGTGCTCAAAAAACATGCTAGGAGCTGGGGGCCTAGCAGCTATTCAGAACCCTGGCTCATAGGGAGAATTGTGTGTGGAAATCCTTTTCAAATGTTGGTAAATGGGCCTGGTGTTCAGAGGAATGTACATAGGGTTGAGAAACAGACTTCTCAACTGTAGTAGCTGGCATAGAGATGCTCCTCATCTGGTACAGCAGGCTGTGGAGAGAGGGAGTTGAGGCAGGCCACTGCTTTCCCTGTCGCTACTCTGGCATTGGGTTTTAGGGCCAGGACCTCTGTATTTCACATGGACTTCCTGCCCCCCCTCCCCTTACACTTACACAGACATACAAACCTGCTTCTGAATGAAAGGTCTCTTTGCATCTTAGTTCTGTGGTGTGGTGTGGTGCAGTGTCCTCCTATGAAGTCTCTTCACTTCCCAGACCCCCACCTACCAGAAACACACTATTGCCATTGCAGGCCTTTGTGAGTAGGCAGGGAGGGGATGGGGGGCAGTGGGGCACAGGAAAGGGGGCCATAGTGTTTCACCTGAAGTTAATAGCCAGTAGGTGGCTTTGTTTTGTAAGTAGTATGTATCTGAGAGAGAAATGGAAAAGAAACCATGAATGATTTTTGCTACCAGGTCTCTTGTTAGATAGCTGAAAAATAATTGGGAGTGTGCGAAAGTTCCCAGCGAGAGCTCTGGGCATGTAACCATGTGAACAAGACTGCATATGGGCAAGAGTTCATCGTGAGAAAGTTTATGAAGAATAAAAAAATAAAATCTCAGGCAAACCTGAAAAGAAGCGGTTCCAAAGCCCAGCGACAAAGGGGGAAGCAGAATGTTCTGTCTTCTACAATATATAAAATGTGCCCCCACAGCTAGAATTTTCAGTGGACTTACTGAGGAGGATCTGTGGTAGCTTGATTTCTAGGTAATGTCTATGGGACTGATCCTATGATCATTGGTAGTCCTCACATCTCCCACTTGCCTTCAGACCTACAGCACCTTGAGTTGTAGATTCTTAGCACCACTTGTTATCCGGCCCCATGCAAAGGCTATTAAGAAAGTAGGGCCATGTTTTGCCATCTGTAGCAAGGAGGTGTGGCCTCCCTCCCAGACTGACAAGGAGGAACTGCCACTCAACTCCTAATGGGCAAAGCCAGGGAAGTCACGCCCACTGTGCCAGAAGCAAAGGGGTGGGACAGGAGCAGGAAGTATAAAGGGTGGGTCCTACAGCTCACTTGGGAAACAGCTGCAGGAGGAGGAGAATGTCTCCTGCCTGCTCCTGGAGTGGGGGAACTGCTGAGGACTTTCTCGATCCACCTGAGCAGCTCTACAACCCAGAGAGTGAGAACTTGCTTGGGCTGCTGCTGGCAATGTACCCCGAGGAGGCAGATAATGACCCTTAGGCACAGGCACAGGCACAGGTACAGGGGTGGAAGAAGTAGCCCAAGGGTAGCTGATGTCTGTCCAGATGTGGTTGAGCCTTAGCACCTGGTAGGTGTGTTTCAGCTGGAGCCCCGCTGACCCTGTGGTGGAACTGCCTGCCATTGTTAGGACCCAGGGTTGGGATGTGGTGAAGTCAGGAGGGCCCATGTCCCCCTGCCCTCCTCTTTGCCACCCCACCCCTAGGATGACAATCTTAGCCCTGCCTGTGACTCCTTGGTGGTGCTTATTGATTCTGGACACTTTGTGATCAGTGTGGATACCAGTGAGACACGGTACGCCCGATCTGCAGATCAATAAGGTTTAATGTGCAAGATTTTCTTTAAATATAAAGCCTAAAATTAACTACAATATATCATACTCACTAAGTCTGGCGAGCTAAGCAGTTACGCAGAAGGCTGTATACAGGAACTGCTTTCTTCAGGGGCCCCACCATAGAGTCAATGGATCCTCTGGTCCAACCAGCAGCACCTCCCATAGAGTCAGGTGTTGATGGAGCACCCCCCCCTTTGTCCAAGTGGTGACTACTTATACCCTTCCATACACCACCTTCACTTAGCATATATGATAATGAGAAAAAATTAATTACCTACATTGGGTTTCTACCCTTAACTACATTCCATTCTCACCAGGATAACTGGGGTCATCAAAACAACATCTGGTGATAGGAGGGGTGGAGTAAAAATATGCCCCTTGGCAATAAAAGTGTACCCCAGATGTTAAAGGATAACAGTGATGGAAACAAGTTATCTAGTGCAGCTGCAAGCAATATAGTATCTGTATTTTGTCTTATTATGTGCCGTGCTATGCAGACTCTGTGAATAACCTTATAGATGTCCGTCTCTGCTGACTAGAAGATGTCATGCTACAGGGGTCAGAATAGCCAAGCAAGCAACTGAATTTATGCTAGGCCTGTAGGACAGTGGTCAAGCAACTCAAATTATACTGGGACTCCAACAGTGCTCACAATCCCCTTGCTGGGAGCTCTAGACTGCGGGTGTGAGCACCCATGCAGGGAAACGTCCTAGATTGTTTATTGGCCTTGCCCTGTCTAAGGGCCGGTGATTGTAGATGGTTTATTTGCCCACCTGTCTGGGAGCCAGGACCATACACTGCTACCTGGGACCGGAGTCCTATACATAGCTAAATCTCTACTGAAAGCTTGCCCACATAGGTGTGGTAGTGAGAGGGCGTGGCCTCCCTTTGAGAGTGACAAGGATGGATGACCACTTTCCTTACACCATCTCTTACATGATATGTTTTCTGTGTAAATTACACAACTCTGGCACCTCATGTGCAGTCCAGGTGTTTTCGGTTTGAAAACAGCACAAGCGCACATTCTAAATTAGTCAGAAACGTATAATGCAAAAGGTCCCTAAAATACTTTTTATGTTTAAAAACAAAAGGTAGATGTAAAACATACTCTTTTCCCACAAGTTAGTGCATAAAATACACAATGGCTTAAAAAAAGTAAGATGACTTAGCTATAATTATCTCCTGCGGTCACAGGCCTGTTTCCACATTGGTGTCTCTGTTTATTATTCATTATTTGTCCTACAGAAGTGCCTAAAGGCTCCAACTGAGTTTGGGGCCCCCATTGTGCTAGGCACTGTACAAACACCTTGTGAGAGTCACTGTTCTGAAGCTCTCACAATATAGGTAGACAAGACAAAGAATGGGAAGGGAAACCGAGATGAAGAGATTTACCTATGGTCACACAGCAGGAGAGTAGCAGAGCCAGGAATAGAAATCCAATGTTCGGGAGTCCCAGTCCAATGCTGGAGCCACTAGACCTTACTGCCTCCATTGCTGAGGCATTGATCTTGCTTTCATTTCTATCAATGATAAAATTCCCATGTGCTTCAATGGGAAACAAATTGAGCCCTGGCTTTTGCAGTCTCTGCACCTTTTTAATTGTAAAAAAGATGCATTTTCCAGTTCTCTATACATCTTCAGTTCCAGGAAGGGAAAAAACATGTAGGGCCTGATTCTCCTCTCTCAGTGGTGTAAATATGGAGTAACACCATTGGTAAAGCTGGTGTAAGGGAGAGAAGTAGCAGGGCCCATAGTGCCTTACTATAGATGATGGGGCTGGAGAAGCTGTCCTAAATCACGTGGTCCCAACCCTCCCTGAATGAAGTAGGAATGTCATGTGTCTCCTTGACCTTCTTCCTTAGCACTTTTGGCTGGGGCCATCACTACAGTAACCCCCCTCAGCAGATCATTCTGCTGAAGTATTCTTTGTGTCAAAATGTTTTAATGTATACTCTAACTTTTCTCTTTTGAGTTTCAAGCAGGTGCTGCTTCTTAGGCTGTCATCTCCTCAATAGCTAATAATCCCTGCCCTTCCTCATATTTGTGGACAGTTACCACTATCACCCTTGCGTCTCTGTCTCAGGGCCATGAATATTGAGTTCTTGCAACTCCAAATCTGTTCCTCCCTCCCCTGCCCCAATCCTGTAATCCTTTTTATTGCATTTCTCTAGAGCAGCAGTTCTCAAACTTCATTGCACAGCGACCCCCTTCAGACAACAAAAATTACTACATGACCCCCAGGAAGGGAATGGGGGTGAAGCCAGAGTCTCGCCGCCCCAGGTGGGGGAGGCCAAAGCTAAAATCTGAGGGCTTCAGCCCTGGACAGGGGTGGGGGAGACCTGAGACCCGCCACCCAGGGCTCAGAGTGGTGGAGCTCAGGCTTTGGGTTCAGCGCCCGGCCCCAGCAAGTCTAACGGCAGCCCTGGTGACCCCATTAAAGCGGGATCGTGACCCACTTTGGGGTCCCGACCCACAGGTTGAGAACCGCTGCTCTAGAGGCTCTCACACTCATTTGTCCTTTTTTGTGATGCTAGACACCCACCTATCAACAGTATGGTTTTATCTAAGCAGTTAGGAAAGGCATCATTACCTACCTTGTCCCCCACAAATATCCTGATTATGGAAGGGCCAACCAAGACTCCACAGAAAAGACTAAATAAAAGTAAAGTAACATTTTTTTAAAACATAAACAGGGATTTGTTTTGCATGAAAAATACAGGGCATCCTCCCCAGACCTACAGCACCTTGAGTAGAAATTATTTTTCTGAGAATTCACAAGTATTTATGTTAATAGTCTGAGTTAAATTAATTAAAAACTGGGCCATTTAAGAAATTATACATCTGTTAAATCTTCTTTGTCTTGACTGTTCTTAATAATCGAATGACACAAACTCTTTATACTTCCCATATAATTAAAATTAAGTGAAATCTTGTGTCCAGGCTATAATTGAAGATATGAAGTTGTAATTATGCAACATTCCTAATGACTGTTATGATGATCATAGGCTACAACAGGGTCAGGTCAATAGCTCAGGAAACTCTCAGGACCATTGTGACATCAGAAGTAACTCTAGCAATCACCATCCTGCCTCTAGAGCAAATTTGCATGCAACAATTCTTCTGATTATAGGGAGTTAGTGATATGAGAGGGACTGTCCATCATGTGTTGAGTTCTCGTTGGTAAGTTACTTGGCCTAGCTGCCATTGCTCTTTAAATGTTTTGTGGCTGCCCGCTGACTTGGGCAGCAGTGCTTGAAAGGTTCCCCATTACACTGATGCCTCTGTTTGTCTGCACATCGAAGTAGCACTGCCAGGGGAACTGAGGCATGAGTGCAGGGGGAGCCCTTAACACACAGAGGTTGGGACTCACGGACTAGGGTTTCCCTACCCTGCTTCTTATAGCACCAGTGTCACAACCACAGCCCTCTAAACCAATAAGTTAATTGCAAATCAAGGACCAGATTCACCTGTATGCTTTGGTTGCTTTGGTGATGTAAATCAGCTGTAAACTCATTTTAACTGGCTGATGTCATCTGGTAGTTTGTTCTACTGTGGTGAATCTGCCATTAAAATTTAAAACATAATTTAAGGTTGATTTTACATATCTTCAAATCACCAGAAATATTGCATGGTGGCATTTTCTTGAGGTTTTTTGATTAGTGTTCATGTATGACATTTTAAATCTTTAAAAACCAAGGAAATTCCCAAATAACCTCATTAGAATGGGAATGTCTTTAAACTTGAGAGTATGTATCAATAATTTCAAGATGAAAAAATATTACAAGGATGTTGTAGTTATCCAAAAGCAAACATTAGTCCAAGATAGTAAAAATTAAAGTTAATATATTTGGATTGCTTTTCAGTATAAGAAATGAACAATAAAGGCACACAAATAACCTTAACTCTGTCCTGCAGTGACACCATAGGGAAGATGTTTTTAAAAATCCATTTATTTGAATCTGTGACCACACGCAATAAAATATCTCAGTTATAACTGTATGGTTATTGTGGGGTGTCACCACAGGGCAGGGCTATGGTCCCTTTCCACAGGGGGAAGGTTTAGAAATTAAAATGCCCCATTTGACTCATTATCACTCTATTTCATTTCCAAATATTTTCGCTTTACAGCCACATAGTTTATCTCATCATCTGCCAGAAATGTTATCTGGCTTCTGTAACACTACGTACAAAGGAGCAAGAAAAATGTTCTTATAATACACACCTCCGATTTTGTAGCAATGCACCTTGTACAAAAATGCTAGATTTAAATATAAACATCATGAGCCTGACTCTTCATTCACACGAGTTTTACGCCCGTGTAAACAGAGCTTAATTTGTGTCAGGGCTTGCTGGGGCTCAGCCCTGTCGCCTCTTTTCATGGTGGGGCGTACTTGCATGCAAGGCGTGAGTGTGAGTGTGAGTGAGCATGCTGTGCGAAGGTTGCCATTTTGTTCTTGGAATGGTATTACCAGTACTGCTCGAGCCCCAGCCCCTCTTTCATTACCTGCGCAAACCAGGCGGGGAAAGGATCCTAATTCAATCACTATACTGTATGCGCTATTGCCTCCATCTGAAAGAAAGGAAAGAGGCCTCCGAGAGCCGTAAGAGTTTTGGAAATATGCCTGTGTCAACCTATGCATTCCTTTTTGTTTGGTGGAATATTCCTGATTGTGCCAGTCAGTGTGCGATAGAATTTCTCTGTTGTGATAGGAACCAGACTGTGCCTGAGCGATTGAAACACGGTCATCAATCTTGAATAGCCCTATCCTGGCAGAAGCCATGGGGGCGACCAGTAGAGCCATTGACTTCTAATGACCCTGTGCCAGCAATCCCACTTAACGTCTGGCACATGAAAAATCTCTGCATAAAAAGAGGTGCAGGAAAAGGCTGATTTTAAGAGATGTTCTCTACAGCAGAAGGGTAGATTATTGTCAGAAGCAGAAGACCCAGCTGGAGGAGCAGGGGCTGGAGCAGCCCTGCTGACAGGAGAGGCAAAGTGGGCAATTGCCCAGGGACCTGGCGATTTAAAAGGGGCTGGGCCTCTTCCACCTGCAGCTCCACCCCAGGCCCTTCCCCCATCTGGTTCTGCCGCTCACTGCTGGCCACATTGGTCCTTCCTCCCCACCATCGCTCACCGCTTGTGTCCCTTCCCTCCTCCTCGCCTTGCCACCTGGGGGAAGAGGGAGTGTGAAAGAGAGGAAGGGGACTGAGTGGGGGGAGGAGGGGCAAGCAGGCTGAGTGGGGGTGAGGAGGCCTGGGGTGGAGCGGAGGTAAACTGCATGCAGGATTGCGGATGAAAGAGGGGGGTTGAGACTCTTCTGCCCTGGGGCCTGGGATTGCTGTTGGTGGGCCTGGGATGGAGGCACCTCCCTGAAAGATGCTAACCAGAACCTCTCAGGAGTGACAAGGACTCTGAGGGAGGAAATTGAGTTCAGGTGTGTGTTTTTCATAGATTTGTAAATCTCCTGGACTGTCTATGAGTAAAGTGTGTTTTTAAAAATTCTTTGCAAAGCCCCGGGGTCCTTATATTACCTGCCATGTGGTCCCTGAAGCGTTAACCTATAATCCAGAATGCTTACAAGATGGACCCTGGGAGAGTGTACATCAGTTACTAGGGAAGTTTGGGGGTTCACACTGGTCTGAGGGCCGTTGTTCCCACTTCCCCAAGGAAGACAAGGAGTCTTATCCCCAGGATTACATCTGAGAGGCCAGAACTAGAGACGGTGTCTGGATGCTGTTCTGTCCCATTGGGCTTGGAAGCACATCAGAGCTGAAGGTTGGGTCCTGTACAGCAGACTGGAGACCAGCCACAAAGGGAGGACTAAGCCAGAGCTGTAACAAAAGCACCTCAGCTGTGCTCTATGACGACATCCTATCAGGACAGCGCCTAACACCTCTCCAGAAAGGACCATTTAGTGTTCCCATTAGGAACAGAGTAACAGAATTCAGTCTCCTGGCCACAGGAGTACTGGGGGAAAGTGAGGGAGAGAGAGAAGAGATACAAAAATAAAGCTTCAAGAGGAAAGATGGGAAGAAAAGAAGAGGAACCCAACTGAGTCCATGAGAACAGATATAGTAAATATACTTTTTTGTGCAGTGCAACTAACATGGGATTCTCAGTGAAGGACTCAAGTGTGTGTTTTTGCACCAACAGAGGAACTAGAGTTGGGAAATCCCTGGATCAGCGAGGCAGTGAAAGTTTGTCCTGTTGCTGAGTGCCAGGGGCATGGTGATGGGACAGATGCTGGCTGCGACTGGGCATGGTTGGACCTCAGGGTGGCTTCTGAAGTATACCCAGACCATAACATCGTGGACCTGAGAATCGGAGCAAACAACCTGATTCAGAATGGCACAATATTCAAAATGCTAAATAAAGTTCTAAAAGGAGAATAAATTAATCCCTGGGGAAAAAGTTGTCCTCCAAATAAGCTGGGTCAGTGCAGGTCCCTCATCGGAACCTTCCTGTTAGTGAATCCCTCCCCACTGTGAGGAATGGAAAATAAAACGGAGCCATACAGAACAGAATCAGTGATCTGGAAGAAGAAAAGGGAGGACACAACAGTGGAAAGCCAGAGATGAATGACTGTGCATGTAATGTGGCAGAGGAGAGAGCTATGACATCTGCATTCAGATGTCATCCTGTCCGCTAAAAAGCCTCCCACTGTGAAATCAGTACTGAGAGGATGACATCCAATACAGATGCAGTCCAGCTGAGTGAGAGGAAAATGGCTGAGGCTATGTCTACACTGCAATGTTAGCCTGGACTCAGACTCTGGCTGGAGCCTAACTTCCCCTGTCTGTCTCAGGCTAGTAAGCTCTCGGACATGGGCCCTAGGAACCAGCAACCTGGGTCCCCAGACTTGTGTCCTGAGAGTCCAACAATACTATCCCACAATCCCCTGGGCCACTGTTCCTTAGCTCTTCTATCCCAAGACTAGCCAAATGACTCCCAAGAAATGGAAGCGACTCCCCTGCTTCAAGTACAGCTGCTTGATATTTAACCCTTCTATGTTATTCTGACTGCACTGTAAACAGCGCGAACCTCCTTCTGCCTTAGCTATGGCCATCAACAAGAAGTTATTTGCCAAGTGGGCTGCTTGCTAGTCACAGGCCCACAGTCTGATTTTGGAAATCTCTGGTGTAAGGTGAGCAAGGTCTTCAGCTTTGGAAGAAGCACCAGAAATGACTGTACCAAGAAATAGCGGGCAAGCTGGCAGGGTTGAGATTCACCGTATCGGTGACCAGAGTAGGGCATGTAATGGCTCAGGCGCGACTATCAGAAAGCCAGGGAACTGCCCATCATCCTCGGTTTGTATGCAGTCCAGAAATGTGCAAAGGAAAGGGGGGTACTAGCTGTGTAGTTCTTGGACAGTCCATATTGTCATACGTGTTTCCAAGTAGTTCATAGGTAGAGGTAGTCAGAGCAGGCTGTTAAAATCGGCCATGGCAACTGTCCCCCCTCCTCCCTTCCCACAAGGCTAGAATGGTCTTCAATTTTTAAACGTATAACATTTGTAGATGTCCCCTTGCCATGATGTTTGCAGACTTTACACCCCACTTAACGCTCTCATTTGTTGTGTTCCTGGGTGTCTGGGAGCTTAACACTTGCTCTGCAGCTGAGTTTTACAACGCATCAATTTTCAGCCTTGAGATTCCAAACGCGCACTCTCAGGGTGTGCTGACACTTTTTAGGAGTGCTGAGACATTAATTTACTGCATGCCTATTTCCAAGCTCTTCCACCTCTCCAGCCCAGCCACTGTCCAGCAGGAGCATGGGGTTTCACACCAACACGGAGCAGTCATAAGAGGAAGTGTGTGTGCAACGACCTTATGATTGACATCCTGAATGGGGTAACAAACATCTACAATACCAAAGGGAAAAGGATTTCTGGCAAGTGGAAAGACAGAGGCTGTAGCATGCAAGGAGCCACTTTCCACGTCCTTTCTATAGCAGGAACATTGCCGGAGGGAGGACCTGTCTGGTGCTGGTGGCTGAGATTTCAGGCTCTTGCTCCACCCACACCACATCCTGAGGACCTTCATCCGTACCAAGTCCTGCAGACCAGGAATGCATTGGACAATGTCATGGTTGGGTGGCCTGTGCAACTGGAACCCATCCCATTCCTCGGCACTCTGCAGCCATGCAGCAGCAGCACCACATGCTTGCAAAACATGGGAACCCAGGGGAAGGAGAATGGAGGCCAGAAGACTTGCGGAAGTAGTGGAGTTATTTGTTTGCACTGGTTCAATGTTTGTATTATGCACTTTATTTTGTTACTGGTTTTGACGTTTCCATGGCAGTCGGTTAGTTCTTCAATATTTTTTTTTGTTGGTAATACAATCTGTTAACAAATGCTCTTATTTTGTTAACGCTGTTTATTACCATCAAGGCATCACATCATATCATCTGTGTATGGCAAAGAATAAAAATAAAACCATGAGAAGGTGTTTGGAGACAATGTCCCACTTATGCAATTTTTCAGTACCTCTTTTCAGATCAATCCATAATTAAAATCCACAGGTCTTGCTCCAGTTGTGATAGGTACATTTTCTGGGTGAGCGTACCAGTCCAACAATCCATTATTGCCACGGCTCCACTCGGGCTTCACGAAGAACGTGAAGAACATAGCAAGCAGCAATAGTGTGGACAGCATTGATAAAACTCGAATGCAAATGGTTCTGTAAACAGCACCAGCATGATTTCAATCTGCCCATGGCAATTCAATCTCCATTTGACACCTACTGAGAATGTAATTAAACCTTCTTTTGCTAGGGCCTCTGAGATCAGGATATGGTTTCATAAGCAAAGGCAGGGTATGTGGAATCTCCTAGAATAACAGTGGGGACAATGATGTCATTAGGTGGGAATAGTGTCCTGGCCTGACCGTGAAGGTAGACTCCCAATTGGCTGAAGACCCTGGCATCATGAACAAGCCAGGCTGGCATCCATCAGCCTCTGTAGTCGACAAGCACCTGCATAACAATGGGGTAGTACCCTTTGTGGTTTATGTACCCATCTGTTCCATGGGCACATGAGTCTCATCAATAGCCCCGGTGCAGTTTGAAAACCCCATTCTCTTCAAACCAGCAATTACTTCAGGGACATACTTTAGGTCCCCCACTCTCCTAAATCACTCTCCTAATTGCCTCAGAAACCACCACCACACTCGACGTGCCAACACCAAACTGGTTAGCAGTGGACCTGTAGCAATTAGAAGTGGCCATCTTCCAGATGGGTTTAGCAACCTACTTCTGGACCAGCGTGGCCACTCATGCATGTGGCCTGACATTAGAGGGTTGGGGCAAGCTGCTGACAACACTCCAGAAATGTAGCTTTCTTCATGCCAAAATTCTGGCGCCACTGCTGGTCATCCCAGGTCTCGCACAACAACGTGATCCCACCAGTTTCTGGCCCTGCTCCAGAAGTGCTGCTGTACATAGGGGGCAGTAGTGGCTATGCAGTGTCATGCGCAGCATCAGCCGGTTTTGTCTGCAACGTCCTCTTCTGGCAGGTGCCTTTGGGAGGTCAGGAAATGCTGCTGAAATGTCGATCAGAATCTCATGGATGTTCTGCCTGTTTGCTGAGACTGGAGTGCAAGTGCAAGCTGGACGGCTTCTTCAAATGGTTACTCCTCCATGTTGCTGGCTGTGGTTGGTGTGATCATGCAGACCCAAAAGATGGCTTGGCAGGAGGTGCTGATGGGCTGAAAACTTATGGTACAGCACCAGTGGATGGAAAGCCAAGTTTTCCCACAGTGTGGTGTTGCCAGCACCAAGCCTTCTTAACTCATGAGTCAGACTACTCCAAACTCATGAAATTGGCTTAGAAATCATAAGATTTATTAACAAATCACTTTATTTTTCATCTGTCTGAATTTCCAGGACCTCAATGAGGGGACAATGTGATTATTTTCTCAGCTGGGCAGATGGCAATGTCCCAAGCAGGTTCGGAGCTGGCTCAGTTCCCAGGCAACTGGGGCTTGAAAAGTTTGTGTCCCAAAGAAAGCAAGATGACACCCCCTGCAGATTTCCTTGTCCCCTGGCTTGAACTGGCCAGGCAGATTAGGCAGGGAGAAAAAAGAAGGGGATCCTGTGGGGCTAGAGTTCATTACAGCTCCAGGGTGCTGTGGGGAGGGCGGGGGGACATGAAGAGGCTGGGACCAATCTCTTCCACATTATGGGCGGATAGTGAGTGAAAGGCAAGGCTGCTTTATCCATTTGGCAGGGATTGCATCTCGAGTTAGGGTGCCCAAACAATCTTAAATGTGACACAATGGGAGGGAATCTAACATGTCTTTGAAAATTAGTTTAATCCAGAGTGTCTCAAACTGGAGTGTGCATTCCTCTAGGGGTGCACGTGGTCTATTCAGGGGGAAGGGGGAGATGAGCAGCCTTAGATAAAAAAAGAAATGCACTGCGCATATCTTACCCACAGCAATGAACAGGGGGCTACTTATTCCATGCTGCCCTTACTTCTGCGCTGCTCCTGGCACCAGTGCTGCCTTTAGAGCTGGATGTCTGACCAGCAGCTGCCACTCTCCCTTCAGAGCTGGGCGGCTGGTGGGGCACAAACTACTCCAGACACAAAGAAGAGGTGTGTACGGTCAAATAAGTTTGAGAACAAATGGCTTAATCTAATCAGGGCCCACTAACATAAAATACCTTCATCATAATTGTATGGGTATCGTATGGTGTCACGACAGGGCAGAGGTAAGGTTGTTTGCGTGCCCTATGTATTTCCAGATCTTAATGTGTTTGGGTTTCTTTTCCATATGACCTTCACTCGGAATTTCCTGGATTTATAATGCTTGGTTTTGGGATATCTGCAACATTTCTGTAATGTATTTTGCCCTAAATTATTGCCATGTGTTCTCCATCTTAATGTAGGATTTTTCTGGGCATATATAGGCACTACAACACATCTTTCTTTTTTTGTTGCAGTTTAATATGTACCCTAAAGTAATGCTGCTTCATGTCTCTTCAGGTATTTCCTCTTTGGGTCATCTCTGCCATGTCATTTAACAAAACACTCACCTCATGATGGCTAAGTGGTGGTGTCTTTGAGACTGTTCTCTGCCCTGGGTCCCACTGCGATAGATGTGGTTGGCGGGAATGCTATTCCCGTCTGTCCTCAAAGCTGAACTCCTGCTACCAAGGCAGCTGGCCACTCTCAGGAGGAGAACCTTGATTCTGGAATTTGCTGCATCTCGGAGTCCACAAAACGCCCACTGTAGTCACCTATATATATGACGTGGCTCAAGACCAGGGATCCTAGAAATCTCTTTGCTGTGGAAAAACGCAGAGTTTGTGTTTTTACAGAGAATCTTTAGTTTTTACATTTTGTGAATAAACAAAAATGTGTATTAACTATTAACTAAATTTTACTGAAAGCGCCACTGTCACTTACTCCAGGGGTGCACAGCCTTGTTACGCAGGAGGGCCACATAAACCTAAGCACAACCTGGCGTGGGCAAAACAGATTCTACAAATTTTAGTAAGATTTCTGCTGACAGCCTGAGCCCCTCTGCCTGGGACTGGCAGCAAGAGCTATATTTTTTGTGCATTTAAAAAAACCCCAATTTTCTGAAAATATAGTATACAGACATAGGAATATTTGGTAGATGTAAGAAATACAAATTGCAGTTCTATACATTTTGTTTTATTATAATAATTGATGGTACTGATAGGCTTCGAAGCTGCTAAAAATTGTAAATATATCATTAAAACATTGTACTCAACTGATACCTATATATATTGTGGCTAAGGAAACTTAAATGCAGCATTTCATTTTAATCATGGAAAAACAGATTTTTATGGTTTGCGTTTTTTTTTTATTGGAGAGTTTTGACCATGGAAAACTGGGATCTCTGCTCAAGACACATCTGTTCAGTCTGACTGTTTAGCTGGCCAGGGGTTATATTGTAAGCATGTGAGCAGTGGACAGATTTTTTAACCAGAAGAGGATTTATTGTTGGTGGTTGTTGGCTGATTGAGTTGAGAGCAGGGAGCAGTTTGGTTCTGTGGCCATTATACATGCTGTATGATGGGCATGTAATAAATCAGTACGCAGTTAAATGAGTTGCTTTTTTGGAATATATTCTTTGCCTGGAACTGGTATTTTGAAAAGCATTCAGAGCCTGATCCTCCAATGTGCTGAACACCATCGACTCCTACTGCAGACTACAGAAATTGAGGGGGCTCAGCGCAGCTGGTAATAGCTTCCCATTCTGCTCCCTCTGTCGCAGCAGGCAGCCATTACCCCAAGAGGAAGGGAAATGAAAAAGAAGCTCTGACCCGTCTCTATCAAACACAACACAAGAGTATGCACAGTGAAATTACTTCAGCTCCCTCGACTTTTTCACGGCTACGTGGCCATTTACAAAAAACATGTTTTCACAGCTAAATTGCATTAACCCCTAACGGAGCTTAGTTCTTCCTGCAATGCTTGAAGTACCTTCAGAAGATCATAATGGCTTGGGTAGAGATCTATGAGAACTAAGCAGCACCAGAAAAACACAGAGCCATTCCTGGAAATTAAAAAATAATGACGTTTAGATTAAATATGGAGGGGGGGCAGAAAAGGCTGGTTTTTGCCCCTAGATGTTAATCAATACTGCGAATTCCCTGCTCTAGGAAGTCCTGGCGGAATGACTGGGAGGCAAGGGATGGGAAACATGGGCATTTACGTGGATACTAGTGTATCTCCAGATATAAGTGAGATAAATTAACCATAATGATTCTTACTCCCATGCATGGCCATGTGTGGGGTTGGAAGGAATTTCCTTCCATGGCATCCTGGCAGGAACCTTATGGGAACTGTCTGTCTCTAGATCCTTGAGCAGGGATCACCCTTTTGAATCCAATGGGCTTATCCCACATGCTTTGATTTTCTGCTCTAGCAGGGAACAGGTTATTCATGGACAATGGTCTTTCCTGTTTCCTCTCTTTTTCCTACAGGTTTTCTCATCTTTAATATGCATGAAATGAGCTGGTGAACTCCTTGCCTTGCAAAGATAATCCAGTGTGCCTTCAAACCCTTAATACCTGGAGTTATGAAGGGGGAGGAAGGGAATGAGCTGCTGAGCTGGTAAAGCTTCATATTCAGTGCTTGCAGAAAGTCAACGCAGACAACAGAGACTTTTAAGGTGGGCAGATGATCAGGAGCAGCACATTGCAAAAGGGCAACATGCAAAGGGCAGAAGGTAGAACGGAACCTCACAGATTTGCCTTCTTGACCAAGGAAGGGATAGATGAAGGAATTTAGGTGTTGCCATGCTGCGCATCATGGCGCCTAACTTCTAGGAGCCTAGAAAATCATGAGCACCACTGCGGCCCACAAAGCCGGAGTTAGGCATCCAGGCTCCCTATGCAATGAATGGGGAGATAGAGGTGCCTCAGAATAGGAGCCAGCTAAGCTAACCAATGGGAGAAGCTATCAACAGGGGTGGGTGTTCAGACATAGGTGCCTAGCCCTCCAGGTTACATGGAGGCACCTGTCCCTGCTAGTGATCCATAAATGGGAACCTGGCAGAAGGTAACCGTAGGTGCCTAAGGTGTTTTTTGCAGGAATGAGTTAGGTGCCTACATCTCTTCACACCACATGATTGGAGGAGCAGCCACTGCCCCCCATCTAACTTTTAGGCCAGTGGTTAAAGCACTCAACTGAGGGGTGGGCGACCCAGGTTTAATTCCCCTACTTTCTGCCTGAGGGGGCAGACAGGATTTGAACAGGGGGAATTCCCACCTCTCAGGAGAATGCTCTAACCACTGACCAGTGGGATAGTCTGGGGGTGGGGTATCTCCCTCAGTCTCTCCTCTTGAAGCCTGAAGAATTGAGGTCAGCCTAGGAGTGGGACAGGCTATCGTCTGCTGGGACCAGAAATTGACCAAGATCTCAAACTTTACCACTTGTGCCTAGGAGCCACCAGTTGCAGGAAGCTCTGATAAAAGGATAATTGAAGATTCCTGGGAAAGTCGCCAGGAGTAGAGTGTTGAGTTAGTTATACTTGTTTTGGATTTTGATACCCTAGAATGGGTGGAACTTACTCCTCCGAAGGGCTAAGTCCTACAGCACGGGACCATGATGGAGGTAGCTGCTGACCACTGAAGACCCAGGGGGGAAATAGGCAGAGTGAATAGTGGGTCTCCAGGAAGGGCTGCAGCAGACAATATGCAGCAGCCCTGCCATATGGCTATAAAGAAAACTAGAGGTTTGAAACCTAGGAAGGGACTTTTCTATGAATCTGCTGATAAGCTGAAACAATAGTTTTAAGAGAAATGTGAATTGCCGTGGTCTCTCAAATGTGATGTTAACTCTGATACCTAAAAATAACTATAATGTATAGTTAACTATTTCAGAGCTGATCACTTCAGTAGAATCAGGCCTCTATGCTGGGGTTGTGGGCAGTTTTCCTAGAGTACCGCTACTTTTTCTCCTCAGCCTTATACTTTCTCAAAGCCCTTGGCTGTTTTTTGATCTCTCTCCTTAATTCATGGTCCAGTTCTTTTTAGCTTCACTCTCACAAGGGATCTCACTGAATTCAGTGGTATGACTAATAGTCTGGCAAGCAGGCTGTGACCCCAGGTATGCAGATTCGTGACGTGCTCATGAGTGAGGTTCAGCTATATTGCTTCCCCTTGGGGGTCCCTTATAAAGGTTAAATGATTCTTTGAAAAGTACCAAATCTGAATTAATTCTATTCCATTTAGGCCAGGTCTAAACTACAGAGTTTTGTGGGCATAACTGGATCGGTTAGGAGTGGTTTTTTGTTTGTTTAAATCACCCCTCGGGAGGTTGGCTGGTATAAGCTATGCCAGCAAAACCTTTCTAGTGTAGACTAACTCTTAGCTGTATTTTGGCCCTCATCCTGCACCCATTAGAGTCATAGCAAATCTTCTGTGGGACAAGAATATGGGCCCTTACCGAATAAAACATAAATCTTGCCAAGACAAAGAGGTACAGTCCCAGCATGCAACAGTAATTTATATAAGATGGGGGTTAAAAAATGAGTCTCCCCATCATGTATGGTCAACAATTCCAGTTTTTATGTTCCTGGCATAACTCCCAAGTTCACCTACGTATTCAGCGTAAGACATTCAGCATACGACAGTAGTTGCTGTGAGCAGGGCCAGATTAACTCTCCTGTGGGCCTGGGGCTATTAGATTTTGTAGGGCCCCTCCACCACACTTGAGAAATGGGGATATAAAACACCTTCGTCCTACCCTGAGCTGCTGCCCACCCTCCCCCACTCTCCCCCTGCCCATTCCCAAGAGGTGGGAGCTCTGCACTCCTCCCTCCCCGGCATTGCCTCAGTCACAGAGCAATCCAGTGTCCCTGTGCCCTCCCCACCCTCCTCTACTCCCCTGGGCTGCCCCCTCTGCAGGAGCCCCCAGGCCAGCCCCCTGCTCGGATCACAGGGGGATCTCCTGGGCTTTCCCCCGGGCTGTCCTTCCACCTGGCAGCATTGCATTGCCACTGCCCTGCAGAGCCGTTCCATTCATGCCCACCCCATGCTGCTACTGGCTGTGTGAATGTACCCTATAAGCCATGATTTGCACCCGTGCTGTTCACCCCAATTTTGAGTGGGGGAAAGCTCCATAAGGGGAAATAGCAGCTTTCCCTGTATGCTTCATGTTTGTACTGGTGCTGATACACCAATGGATGGAACCCTGACTGGAAGCAAGGCCTTAGGCATTGTTTATGCTTGGCATTCAGAAATCAGTGTCCAGCAGCTAGTGAAGTGGTGTTTGTGCAAACGCCAAGTGTAGACAAAGCAAACTGTGACGTGCACTGGCTGCTCTCACTCCTGCTTGAAACCAGAGCAAGCTCCACTGGTGCATATGGTGATTTTCTATGTTTACCGGTAGGGTTTGCCCTGGCACAACTTCACCAGTTGCCAGCCACCAGCTGCAGAAGGAGGCTAACCCCAAATATAGACAAATTCTTTTTGCTTAGAGGGGGAAATGTGGTGCCTGAGTGCACTCATTACTGAACAGGTGATCAGTGTGCTCAGGGCCAATGACTGCAGCTCCTCTCAGAAGAGACAAGCGTGTAGTGTATAATGCTGACCTGCCGAAAATGGGCCAAATTCACCCCAGCTGTAACTCCATTGATTTTAATGGCATTAATCCAGGAATAATACATTTTAAAGTCCAGCAATTGTAGTATTAGGAATGATACTTGATTTCTTGTTGAATGCCGCCCTTTCACCCCCATCCTTGTCTTTTGGGAAAAATCAACTTGCAAAAAGGGACAGAGACACCCCAGTATACACTAGCCTGGGAATGGTTAGTTGCCACCACAGAACCCCCCCTGAGAGATTTGGGCTGGCAGTTAGTTACGAGGTTAAATCCTGTTTTGTGTGTGTGTGTGTGTGTGTGGGAGGGGGACATTAAATAATATCTAGCCATGTATTAGTATGAGGAATATAATCTCCCAACTGGGGTTATACCATTTGGGGTACAAAATCAGTCCAAAATAAACAATTCCATCTCAATTTTTGTCAAGACCAAATAGACAGAACTTCCCTTATACGCTGCATATCAGCTCCATTCTGCAATAGGTTTCCATGCAAGGTGTGGCATGTCAGTCTGGCTCTCAGGAGCTGAAAAGGGCAGGAGGAGGCAGACAGTTACTCTATGTGCTGCATGTCCCTCTTACCCCTGGCCTTTTTAGGGGCACTGAGCACATTCTTACAGAGTTCTGTCTGCGTCAGCTTTAAGGCTCCATTCTCATGCAAATTTATTGGCTGTAGATTTTGCCCTATAGCTTCTGTCTCCCTGCCTCTCCCCACAAACAGTAGAACATCTGTGGTAACTAATGGAAATGTGAGGTGATTTAGTCCTGTGGTCTCATGGACTTCCCACTCTGGGTTTCAGAAACACTCCCTGGATAACAAGAACCAAATTGTTGTGCCTTAGTCATTCCCATCAATGAAACATGCCTTGCCCCAATGATGTCAAGAGCCAACTGAGCATCCTCCTGAAAGAATATAAACATTGACTAACAGGAAACAGACTCCCAGTGAGATTAACCAAGAAGATACTTGCAGCTGGAGATCCATATAGAAGTGTTTACCTTAGCTTTGATATGGAGATCTACTGCCTGCGAGTGCCCCTGCTAATCTAATGTAGATAACTTTTGATAGACTGCAAAGAGAACATATCTTTAGTGCAGGCTGCTCAGGAAAAGCTCCTATTGCCTGGTGCTTATGATCTATACCTGATCTCTTACTAATGTGATCATCACCAGACAGCACCCTGTAGTCTTTATTCATTCTATACAGAGGCAAACTTGCTTGAGAGAATAATTTCTGAGAACAAACTGAGTTAAGACCTCAGCATTCTGTCCTTTGTGACTGTACATTTATATCTGTGTAACTCCTTTTCCCCACTGAATATAGGGCCTGATCCAAGTCCCACGGGAGTCGACAGGACTCTTTCCCTTAACTTCAGTGGGTGCTGGATCCAGCCCATACCGAACTGAATTGTGCCTTTTTTTTTTTCTGTCAAGCAAAACTCTCAGTGAAAGCAAGGGGGAATTTAACTTGATTTAGAACCACGGTACTTGACCCAATAAAGTTACTCTGGAGTTACACCAGTGCAGTTGAGAGCAGTATGTAGCCCACTGTCTCGTTCTGTCCAATGAGCGGTACCAAAGGCGAAGGCTTGATGCATTTTGTCTAGATGAGATATTTTTGGCTTTATGCTTTTATTTATACAAAGAGTAACGCGTGCACATTAATCATCATCAAACTGTTCTTATAAAGTGCACTGCAGAAAAGTCCCAGAGTATGGTACAATGAATCTCCATAACAATATCAGTAATGAAGAGCAATTAAAAGCAGCAGCTAACCTATATTTCTTTAGCCTACTTTCAAGCATCAACATAAACCCAGGATTGCAAATGGTAGTTGGAAGCGCATTGCACTGTCCAGGGGCATAATTACAGAAAATTCTAGCTCCCTTCCTCATGTAGTTCTAATTAGCAGGACAGATTAAATAACCAGTTGCTACAGCTCTTAATGAATCATTCATAAGCATACATCTAAGATAATTATATGCAACTGGTCACACAAAAGCATTCCAGGCAAATGCAGAACAGGGGAAACTGAACATATCTTGTCCATGTAAAACTAGGGTGGAAGTTGGGGAAGCAGCCAGAGCAGGTGACCTAATCCAGCAAAATGATTCATTCCTGCATGACGGACAGGTGTGCTGGATGAATGATGAGCCCAGCTGGCTTATGCAGAAGGCCAGCCTGAGAAGGCTGGAGTCCAAGCCTCTTGTCATATTGGCTGGCTTGTTTCATATTTTTAAATGAAGACAGAGGTCCTGATCCTGTGCTGCCTCAGCAAAGGCAGTTATATGCCACTTTTGTGGCCCCTGCATTCTGGGCTAGCTAGGACTTTCAGGCTGCTGTAACTTACAACCAGCCACCACCAGCTTCAGGGAGCAGTTCTGGGAGCTAGGAACACCCAGAGCTCAGACACAGTCTAGTCATGCCTCCTTCCCCCAGCCATACGTCCTGCCTCAGGACTGAGAAGGGTTGATACAGAGCAACTACACCAGCTTTATACCATCTGGGCTTCCCCCATATACTAGGGGAGTTCCCAGTTAGCCAGCTCAACCAGCTTTCCGGCGTCATTGTGCCACCAGGGCAGTGCAAATGAGCCAGGATGGAAGTGAGACGCAGGCCCAGGCATCCAACTGTTATTTACTATAGCTAGAGTCTCCAATATCTAGGCTTCTGCTTTCAACAGCTTCCTTAGCACTACAAAAGTGTTTGTGTGTTTTCTTTTCAGCTGGCAAAGCAGAGCAGTCTGGGATGACAGCTGGTTGCGAAGACACGGATTGCTACAGTTATCTACAGACTTCGCGCTGTAAATCATATCTACAGAGTGTGCCTGTATCCAAGAAGTAGACAAACATGATGTAGTTAAGAGAGTAATAGGCACTATTTTATTTCCTTTGCCTAGCAGTTATGGCTGACTGGACTGCGCTCGCTGCCTGGTCTTGGACACAGGACTCTCTCATTCACCACGTCTCTGGTGTGGAACTCACTCCTCGATCAGCTCTTCTGGACTCCATTGTTGCCTGCATTTAGTGCACTTATTTCAACAGGCATATCCTTACCCATTGTTTTGAGCCTTTTTTCCACCCACCCCATTCTCTTGTCTTTTATATTTACAGCCCCATTTTCATCCCTGCTGTCACACTGGCTGGATTGGGGGGAGGGGCATTTATTATATTATTTAACATCGGTATGTCAAAATCCTAACAATTCATGCGAGATGTGCCACGTCAGGTACTGGTAGAAAGGCTGTAATGTGCTAAGAAAGATGTTAATGTTTATGTCCATGTGTTATGTGTGTAATGGAAGTTATGGATATGGTTGCTCTATCTGTATTTCAAATTGTGCTGTGCCTGGGCGACACCCCAGACAGGATGGCTGCAGCACTAGCCTGCTTAATGGCCCATTAAGACATTCACAGGTCCAGGGGGTGCAAGGGGAGAAGCCAGGGATATACCTGATGAGTCACCAGGACTTGCTCACGTGACTCTGGACTCCATCTTATGTCTGTAAAATTCCACAAGCAGTATGGCAAAGGCCAAAGGATATAAAAGGCAGCTACACCACATCAATTTTGTTTTCTGTCCTCAGTCTTCATGTGCCTCTGGATCAACTCATCTACAACTGAACTGAACTGAAGCTGCAAAATAAAGGACTGAGACCCATCCAGGTTCTGGATGTACACCAGAGGGACCATACAAGCCTGCAACTCCACAATTCTTCTAGAAACCTGATCTATATGGACTTTCAAATCAATTGTATTTGACTGATTGCTTTAATCCTTTAACATTTCTCTTAGTTTGTTTCTTTCTTTTTATAATAAACCTTTAGCTTTAGTTACTAAAGGATTGGCTGGCAGCGTGGTGTTTTGGGTAAGATCCAAACTTATATTGATCTGGTACTGTGGCTGACCCTTTGGGATCAGGAGAAACCTTTTTGGTAAAAAGCATAGAGTTTTAAATAACTGGTCTCTTTACTGGATCTATTGGCTGATTGGGAGCCAGAGACTGAAGTACAGTAAAGGGGGCTGTGTATGGGTTTTTTTTTGGCTTCTTGATAACCAGTGTGGGGAATCAGAAGCACTGTTTGTGGCTGGTTGAGAAGTCTGACTTCAGTGTCACCCACCAGCGCTAGGAGAATCTGCTCTCCTTTTGCAGCCTGCCCTGACCTTGGCATTTTCAGGTGGCTGCCCTAGGCACAGATGGGTCACACCTACACACTTCATATTAAGTGGCAACTGACCCCTCATTATCTGATGGGTGGCTCTGTGGTTTGCCTCTGTGTCAGACCCTTCGGTTCTGGTTGGGGCTATACTATATTTGGGCTAATTAGTGCTTGGTTCTGGCTTTATTGCTTTTGGTATTCTTGTACCTCTCAGACACGGTATTAGAAACACAAAATAAAATAGCACCCTCTGGCAGCATGTGTGTGTGGACTTTTTTTTAAAGTCTCCCATCAAATTATTGGCTTGGCCTTGCCTGATCCTACTTAGCTTGTGAGAGCACATAAGAGCATAGAACAATGTTTGTATAGTCTAGTGACAAAGTGCTACAGAAGGACTGTAGCAAAATATCACCAAGTTACACAATGTTGTAATCAAAGGTCGCTTAGAAGCAGGGTCAAAATTCTCAATAAGGCAGGGAGTCTGCCACTAGCGGATTCTCAAATAGCCGGCTCCCTAGCATGAGGCAAGTGCTGCTGATCTCAACACCAATCCCCTGCAGATCAAGTATGGAATTCTCCTTTTTGTAAAACAGTTGGTGTATTCGTTCCCTAAAGCAGGCTGTGGGGTCTTCTGGGTAAATGGACCAGTCCATTCCTTCAGTGTGACATGAGGGCACCTGTAGCATGTATTAATGTGTGAGGCAGGGCTTGTAGGCCCCAAATGGGACTTGATAGTGCCTTCACATATTTTTTTTTCCAAGCAGGGAACGGAAAAGGGGCTCATGGTGTGACATCTCAAACTCTTTAGCAGAGAGTAATCCTGGTGCAGGACATGAACCCTCAGATCAGTGTGTGAGGACTCCCATTTCTTCCAGAACAGGCTTGGGACTAGTTTCCCTTGACTTCTTTCCTTTCCACTCCTTCAGAACGTTACCTGAAAGATGAGGTTGGAGGGGTTAGGGTATGTCTACACTAACAGCGGCAAAGTCACCACCGTCAGATCGACTTAATCTGGATGCACTGAGGGGTCAGTGTAGACCTACTCAATTGATCAGGAAGTTGACGTACTAAAACCACCTCCTTTTGGATACATTTACACTGACGGTGGCAAAGTCGCCACCATTAGATCAACTTTTCTGGATCGATTGAGTGGCCAGTGAAGACCCGTTCAATCGATCCAGAAGTTGACGCTATTAATCCACATAGCGCTGTGTCGATGGGAACACGGTTCCCATTGGCACAGTGCAGTGAAGACGGCACACAGAGGAGAAGCACAGAAGTTGATGGGAGTTACGCAAGTTCTCTACGTAGTTTGTGTAACTCCCGTTGACTGCCAATGAATCGCCGGGTAAGTGTAGATCCAGGCTTAATTCCTCTCCCTAGGTGTGGTCTGCATTGAGTCCAGCCCATTCTGGGGTTGCTGTAACATTGCTGGTGGACTGACTCCTCATCCCAATGGTGCCTAGTCAGACTGGATCACCTTCTCCCTACGTTATGCAGTACATTAGGCAGGACGGACTTTTGAGAATTTGTCAGGATGGTGCAGGATGAGAGCCAGATTAAGGTTTATAATCTATCTAGTTAAGGTACTCCTGTGGTCCCTCATTACCACAGTGTCTAGCTGAGCACCTCACAATCTTTAATGTACTTGTCCTCATAGCTCCCCTGTGAGGTAGGGAAGTGCTAGTACCCACATCTTATAGAGGAGAGACAGGGCTCGAGCCTCAAAGATACTTGGGTGTTGCAACCCCTCTGTGGCCTTGCTGCCCATTGCAGTCCTCAGCCCTGAGCTAGGTGCCCAGCTCCCCACACAATGCATGGGAATTAGGCACCTAACAAAGGGATCCTCAGACTCCAGCAACCTAATCACGGAGTCACCTAAGCAAGCCAGGAATGAAATGCTGATGAGACGATAGGGAGAGAGGCTTAGCAAGGCGCACCAATTTGACTCCTTAGGCAGCTGCCAGTCCAGAGAGAAGTGTCTTCCTCCTCTCATGGTTGAGGATCTCTGCTGGGAGTTAGCTACCTAAATTAGGTCAGCTGCTTAGGTAGCCCATGTCCCAGCAGCCCAAGCCATCAATCTCTCTGGATATGTCTACACTGCGCAGAAAGAAGAAAACCCAACCCCTGCAGCGGTGAATCTCAGAGCCCGGGTCTACAGACCCGTTACAGACTAAAATCAGCCAAGTAGACGCTCCCACCTGGAGCGCAGACTCTGAAGCTTGTGGGAGGGGGAGTGTTTCAGAGCCTTATTGCCAGCTTGGGGAGGAACATCTGCACAGCTATGGTTAGCATTGTAGCATGAGCCCAAGTCTGTAGACGCAGTTTCTGAGACTTGCTGCTGTGGCGTATGTGTGTGTTTTTTGCAGTGTGGCCCTACCTTCTGTCTCCCGCCCACGCTCGATGCCTCTCTCGCACGTGCCCTATGCCCCGGCTGTCTCTCATGCATGTGCTGTACTGCCCGATTTAGTTTGCAGCTGGCCCTCCTGCTGTGGCGTCTGACATCTACTGGGTCGTAGGCATTTTCTGAGGACACCTACAGGATCAGGCCCCACTGGTGAGACAGGCATTCCTCTGACTAATGTGAGAATCCCATTTTGGGGCCTGAGGGGCTTTGGCTTGAGTTAGGTCTCTGAGCTGCTCCCTATCAGTGGGGCAGCATCAGGGCTTGGGTGGCTTTGCAAATGCCAACAGAGAAAAATTTAGGAACGACTGGGACTGAGGCAGCAGCTGAGTGGCAGTTCATGCAAATGTCCGTGGTGCCTCCATGGTGGACTTAGGCACCTAGGCCCAGATCGTCAAAGGTACTTAAGTGACATGCCCAAGGCCACAGAAAAAGTCTGTGGCGGAGCAGGGAATTGAAATGGGATCTTCCGAGACCCATCTTAGTGCCCTAACCACTGAATCTTCCTTCCTCTCCATAATAGTGCTAGTCAGTGCTTGCATTCAGGGAAGAAGTCTATTCAATTAGGAAGGAGACAGGGACAGCATAGAATACCTTGTGCTACTGGAAATGGGTTCCTTGAATTCTAAGCCAGCCTACCCCCTTCATGTACAGTATACTTTTGTGATGACAAAATTGCCCTAGCACCATGTTCTCAGTGGAACAGATTTTTCCTAGTGAATCTCTTGGTCTACTCCCAACCTTGTTTGGGCACAGATCCATGTTTACTCTAGCTAAGCAGCCAAAATTATGGTGATCTCTGGTTCATACGAGCATGTGGTTATGCTAAATGCGTCATCACGAGTCACCAGCTACACAAAGTACTGAGCCATGGCATGGAAATCAGAGTGTATGGCACAGAAATGAATAGAATAACAGTATTTGAAGCCAGAAATGGGTTTAGAACAATATCTTGTTAAAAAATCAATTGATCAGAACGGCATTTTCTAAAATGAAACATGACTCCCAAACAGGGCTGGGCTCTGATTCCTGATCTGTATCCGCAATGCATTTTATTAGATACAACGGGAAGAATTGTGGCTGAGATTTGCAGAGCAGGGCAGGGGCTTTAGCCACACATCTTCTCTCAATTACCTCCCAGCTGCGTTGGCTCAGCAATAATAACAAGAGCAGCATGTCACAGTCTTTTATTGTTGGCACATCTTCTCCCTGTGTGTACCAGCCTGGCTCAGACCCGCTGAGTAAGAAGGCACTGGTTTAAGAGTCACTTTTTGTAGGGGAAGTGCACTTTAAAGTTGGGTTGGGTGAGTTAAAGCTCGCCCCTCCCTTCCCAGATATAGTGAACTAGTGAGGATCAAAGGCCTTCTGCGTACTGGCCCTGTTCTGCTCTTATCTGCCCATCAAAGGAGCCTGCTTCATCCCAGAAGAGCTGAGTGTAGATATTGTTGCTGGCTAGTTTGCAGCTCAGTTGTACATATTTGGAGTGCAGATAATTAATTGTGATGATATTGTAATGGAAAATGTTGCTTGTTTTATTGAACCATGGGTTTAACTGGGCTTGATATCCTCCCCAGATGCCTTAAATTCAATATTTTGGGATCAGGGATGCAACTAATCTAGCCAGACTCTCACTGGCGTATACTGAGCCCTGCTGATAAAGGACAGAGGAGGTAGTGCTGTCTAATAGATAGGGCAAAGCACTGGGACTCAGAATGTCTGGGTGATGTTCTTGGCTCTGACAGTGCTCTGCTGTGAAACCTTGGGTAAGTCTCTTCACCTCTGTGCCTCCCCTGGCCCCCCTTTGTCTTGTCTATTTAGACCATAAACTCATTGGGGCTGGGACTGGCTATGTGGGCTTGTATGTTGCGTAGCACGATAAGGTCCGGATCTTGGAAGGGGCCTCTAGGCATTACAGTAATTCACACAAATAATGATCCCTTACAAACCTACATGAGCAGGGGGAGGGCTGTCAGTGGGCAAAAAAAAAAGGCAAATGAAGAGGATTGGGTAGCTATGGTCCCTAAATGTGCATTAACCTCTCTTCTTCATTTTCAAAAAATCACGACTGGCCCAGAGACCCTCCTTACCTCTCCCACTTACAGAGAGTGCTGTCTGTGAGCAAAACTTCACTTTGAAGCAGCTACTTTGGCTGCACAGCACATGTGAACACAGCAGCTGTGCTGGAAGAAGGAAGGGGGTAGCTGACCAGGGCGGAGGCTTCTAGTGTAAAAATACAACTTAAAAGGATAACCTGAACTCTGTTGTTCAAAAGGTACATCACCGAAACTAAAAGGTAGCAGGTTAAAGAAACCTTAACCAGCTGGGTTTGCTACCAACACAGACATGATGGTGTGGTGCTAACATTGAGAACCTAGAGCTCTCTACCAGCTGCACTGAAGTCACTCCTGATGAGTGGGTTGCACAGCTGTGACTAAGCCTGTTTAGAAGGTATCTTACCAATTCATTTTCACCCTTGCAAGCAGTCGCTGAGGAAGAGTGTAAGTGGCTCAAATGAGAGTTGGTTTCCTTCCTATCCTTCTCTGAATTAATAAGTGTTTTATGTAAGGATTCTTTTCAATGTTGTCTTTCTGGAGTGCCATTGGATTTTTGGAACTCTTGAATTATTTGGCTGGGGGAGAGAGTCTGTTCTCTTCTTTCGAGCAGCTGGTTTAAGAGCTGAAAACAAACTTTGAACCTGAATTCCTGCATTTTGTGGGTCCTAGCCTGGGCCTGATCCTGCAATTCTCTGTGCATCTGACTTTACATGTAGCTCTCCGTTAAGTGCAGGGTCTGGCTATGCAGAGTATATGATATAATGGGGGTCTGGGATGTTCCCTTGCTGCCCCTTGGCCCATTGACAGAACAGTTTCTGACTATGGTATCATACCTGTCTTGTGGTGAAAGCTAATATGTGGCATTGTGATATTTACTGGTTTATTATCTATCCCTTTCCTAATGGTTCCTCATATTGCTAGCTTTTTTTACTACTGCTGCATGTTGAGCAAATGTTTTCAGAGAACTAGCCACAATGACTCCAAGAGCTTTCTTGCGTGGTTTAAACTCCAGATAGAAAGTCCAGCCAGCTTGTCAGAATGTTGCTTTGGTCTGGACAAGTAGGTGGAATATTGTTCCTATTAGTTTCAATGGGAATGTTGCCACCAACTGCAGCAAGGCCAGGATTTCACTCCAAAGCCATGTTCCACAATAATAATAATTCTTTAAAAAGTCCAAAACTCTGCACTACTAACAATCAGCAGAGAAACACACTTGTCATAGTATCCTACACAGCCCTTGAATGTTCCAGGGAGCCCCCAGTTCCCACTTCGTTTATAACAGACCCTCTTTATCTAGAAACTTCAGTATGCTACCACACTTTTCCTTTTCCAAGACCTGGTAACTTTCTAACCGCAGATCCGAACTTTAAAGTGCTTAAACGCAGCACTCCATGTTAGTTAACTAATGACTTCATCACTCATCTAAGCTGTGAATACCGTCAGTGCTGAAACATCTTTCAATGTGACCATTTTTTACATTTTTTTTAATACTTGTGATCTTACCTTTTTGGGCCCACACTTTTTAGTATGTTAAGAATACATCTATAAAGGATTAATAGATGTTAAAGATGCAAATAGTATGTTATAGATGGTTACCAGCAACCTGTGGGACTCTGTAGTAATCTCGAACAACTGATTAATTGTTCATAAACAATTCACAAAAGTTTTAATATGTGCTCTTAGTATAATGTGTGAACCTTTCCTTTTTCTTCCTGTAGTGCATTAAATTTTGTAGTTTAGCTAACCTGTGGCT
Organism: Mesoclemmys tuberculata; assembly: GCA_007922155.1. NCBI lineage: Eukaryota > Metazoa > Chordata > Testudines > Chelidae > Mesoclemmys > Mesoclemmys tuberculata. Next base: position 87,337,706 of record ML675616.1, on the reverse strand, counting down.
GTGTTATGTAAATCTCTTTTTAATTAGTTTCCAGAAAGTGGAGTTTCTGTTGGGTTTAATGAATAAAATTTTTGTAGTTTTATGGGGCTTTATATTGGTTGCCTTAGTGTTGACTGCATTTTTTTAGTAATTGAGGGTAAGGTATAGGAAGAGACATGCATGAGAAAATCAGGAATAGGCAATTTTGGAAGCACAGAATAGATTAATAGATTCCAAGACCAGAAGGGACCATTTTAATCATCTATTCTGATCTCCTGTATAACACAGGCCATGGAATTTACCCAAAACTCTTACGTCCTATCATTTTTTTAAAAAATACATATTTTTTTATTTTTTTAGAAAAACATCCAATCTTGCCTTAAAAATTGGCAGTGATGGAGAATGCACCGTGACCTGTGGTAAGTTGTTCCAACAGCTAATTATGCTCTCTCTTAAAAATGTATACTTTATTTCCAGTCTGAATTTGTCTATCTTCAACTTCCAGGCATTGGGTTATATTACCTTTCTCTGCTTGACTGACAAGCCCATTATCAAACATTTGTTCCTCGTGTAGGTACTTCTAGATCAGGGGTCGGCAACCCGCGGCTCTGGAGCCGCATGCGGCTCTTCAGCCACGGTAGGTTGCCGACCCTGTTCTAGATGAATCAAGTCACCCCTTACCCTTTTCTTTAAGACCTATAGATGGAGCCCCTTGAAGCTAGTATTAAATGCAACAGGTGGCTTTGGGCAAGCTACCTGTGGCTTTACTGCAATGTAATGTTAAGCTTGTTCCTCCTAAGTCTGTAAAGCACTGTGAAGATGCTGAATGCTATATCAGCATGAAGCAGAAACAGAACTGTGTATAAAAAACTGGTTGTGCATCCTTTTAAAGGACATACGCTAACTAGAGAGAGTAGAAGATTTGTTTAAAGGGACACAGGACAAATTTGAGCCTAATCAGTCTGCCAGTTGCATTGAAGTCAGTGGGGGAGAGATGCACAAATCATTTAGTGCAATCAGGGATGGGGCTTCACAGCCAGAATTTCGAAAGTGGGTTTTTAAAAGTGCTTTGTTTAGATGCCTGACTTTCAGCTGTGCTGAGCGCCGACACTTATTAGCATAAGTGGGAGTTGCAGATGCTAAACACCTTCGAAGAACAAACGACTTACTTCAGTGTCTACAGCCTCCATCTTACCATCTGATTGGAGTGGGTGGACCTTGACACTGGCATAGAGTTCCATGGAGGCACAAAGGCTCACCAGCAATGATGAGCTCACAGGATCAAAGCCTAAATATAGAATTAGATGCCTTGCCTCACACAGTGACGTCAATAATGCTATATTTAATGGGGTTTTTAAAACCTTTTTGTATTTTACTCACTTAAGCAATAAGAATGGCCATACTGGATCAGAATCATGATCCATCTAGTCCAGTATTCTGTCTTCTGACAGTGGCCAGTGCCAGATGCTTCAGAGGGAATGAACAAACAGGGCAATTACTAAGTGATCCATCCTCTGTTGTTCAGTCCCAACTTCTGGCAGTCAGAGGTTTAGGGATACCCAGAGCATGGGGTTACTTCCCTGACCATTTTGGTTAATAGGCATTGATGGACCTATCCTCCATTAACTTACCTAATTCTTTTTTGAACCCAGTTATAGTTTTGGTCTTCACAATATCCACTGGCAATGAATTCTACAGGGTGACTATGTGTTTGGTTTTTAAACCTGCTGCCTATTAATTTCATTGGGTGATTCCTGGTACCTGTGTTCTGTGAAGGAGTAAATAACAATTCCCTATTAACTTTTCCTACACCATTCATGACTTTATAGACCTCTATCATATCCCCCCTTTGTTGTCTTTTTACAAACTGAACAGTCCCCGTCTCTTTAATCTATCCTCATATGAAAGCTGTTCCATACCCCTTCTCTGTATCTCTTCCAATTCTAGTATCTTTTGAGATAGGTTGATCAGAACTGCAGGCAATATTCAAGGTGTGGGTGTTTATATATAGGTGTTATGATATTTTCCATCTTCTTATCTATCCCTTTCCTAATGCTGCCTAACATGCTGTTCGCGTTTTGACTGCTGCTGCACACAGAGCAGATGTGTTCAGAGAACTATGATGATGACTCCAAGATCTTTCTTGAGTGGTGACAGCTAATTTAAGACCCCATCATTTTGTATGTATAGCTGAAATTATGTTTTTCAATGTGCATTGCTTTGCATTTATCAACATTGAATTTCATCTGCCATTTTCTCAGCCAGTCACCCAGTTTTGTGAGATCCCTTTGTAACCCTTAACAGTCAGTGTTGGACTTAACTAGCTTGAGTAACTCTGTCATCTGAACATTTTTCAACATCACTGTTCACCCTCTCTTCTAGTTCATTTTTTAATATGTTAAACAGCACAGCTCCTTGGGGGGCTCCGCTATTTACCTCTCTCCAGTCTAAAAACTGGTCACTTATTCCTACATATTGTTTTCTATCTTGTAACCGGTTACTGATCCCCGAGATGACCTTTCTTCTTATCCCATGACTACATATTTGCTTAAGAGCCTTCGGGTGTGGGACCTCAAAAGCTTCTGAAAGTCCAAGTACACTATGTCCACTGGATCACCCTTGACCACATGCTTGTTGACTCCTTCAAAGAATTTTAATAGTTTGATGAGGCATGACTTCCATTTTAACAAAAACTGTGTGGACTCTTCCCCCAACATATTGTCTTCATCTATGTGTCTGTTTCTGTTCTTTACTATTGTATTGAACCAGTGTGCCTGGTACTGAAGTTGGGCTTACAAGGCTGTTTGCCAGGACTGCTGGACTGTCAGCTACACCTCTGACTTTTCACTCACTCTAGAATAATGCTGAGGGTTTCTGAGTTTCTGTTGTGGCAGGGAATAGTTACATCAGTAACACTTGCACATATTGTTTTTTCAGAATATTATGAAATCTGGTCTTCAAACTTTATGTTTTAACGTATTTGTATGACATGTCCAAGATGTCAATGTCTGCAAACTTTCCCATTTGCGCTGTCTTATAAAATTACTCCCATCACTGAACATAAATTCTGAGGCTAACCCACGGCCGCTATCAATCCGTGTCCCATTTTAATTTTACATTGTCTACTGTAAGTGGGACACTACTCTATTCTTCGGAATTTCGCTTATTTTAAAGAACAGAACTCTTCTTTAAATACCAAAGTTCAGTGAATTTTTAAAGCTGTACACTAAAACTAGTGGTAATGAGCCAAATTCATTCTTAATAAAACTCCATTGGAAAAACTGATTCCTGATGCAATTCCAATCTTAGAGCTTGTTTTCCTGCTAATAGTCTTCTGCCTCTGGCAAAGTGCTTTATCCACTTTAGTTACTAAAATAGCTTTAAAGAGAGCTTGATCATTTTGAATGGAAGGATGGTCCAGTGGTTAGGGCACTTGCTCAGGGCCCAGAAGACCCAGGTTCAACTCCTTGCTCTGCCACAGACTTTGTGTGACATTGGGCAAGTCTCTGCCTCAGTTCCCCATGTATAAAATGAAGATGATATTTTCTTGCCTCACGGGTATGTTACAAGGCTTAACTGTACTAAAGATTATGGGGTGTTCTGGCCTTAAGTAAAGGGAACCATAGAAGTATCTCAGATTTGATCTGATCAGCCTCATTTTAAAGAAGCAGAAGGTTATAAAGGGTCAGGGAAATCTGTTTTGTTGGTGGGAGCTTCAAGCGCCAGTTTTTTTACTGCTCTCGTTGGCAGAATAAGCGACTGTTTTCTTCACATGCTGAGGAATGGTCTCATAGAGACTGATCTTCAAACTCTGCTGCAAAGACTTGCATTAGATGCTACTACCCGACCGACTTGTCTGTTTACCAGGGTAAATGTAGGCAGAGTAGGCAAGTGACTCATATTGCCTGCTTCAGTATGCTTTTGGAGACTTAGATAATTGAGCAGTCAACAGAATTTTAATGGCTTTTATGGGCTCTATGAAAAACTTGAGATATCAGAGGGAATTTTTAAGCCACGTTGTTCTGAGTCTTGCATGTCTTTTTTCCCCACTTGCGATACAAATTTCAGCTCTAGTTACATTTGGTTGAGCTAGTGAGGCAGACTAATGAATTGGGAAGAGTGGCTGCTGCTGTCTCACGGGCTGGCTCCGTTGCTACTTCTGTTCAAGCTGTGTCTCTGGGTTGATGTGTTAACCTTGTTAAAGCATTTTGTTCCTTTGCAAAGGCTGCAGACTCTACTACCCCATATGCTCATAAATGGAGGCCCTGTAGTAGCTGGGTTTGTGGAACGTCATGAAGGCCTTGTCTTCACTACAAAGTTAGGTCAGTGCAAGGTGATGCATGTTGGCTTATCTACGCATGTCTCGACACTCAAATTTGTCTCCTGCTGCTGTCACCATAATAGGGTGCTTACAGTACCAATAGCTCCCTGAACAGCATTTAGCCGCGGTCTATGCACCGTGTTTGACACAGTGCAAATGTATACACTGACAATCCCTAACAGTCCTCCAGAAGCTGTACCACAATGCCCCACAGTCACTACTCTGGTCACACTTGTGGACTGCTCTGGTCACAGACTGAAAGCCACCCCCACCCTTTCAAAAATATGCGAGGGTTTTAACTTGCCTTTTCATGATTGCCCAGAGTGGTGAGCTCACCTAGCAGCGGCTCCCTTGTTTGAGCAACTGATCTGCTGGCTACATAATCTAGTTGTGCTCCTGCCTGGTGTAGACAGGAGGTACTGGATCTCCTGGGTCTATGGGGAGAAGAGGCCACATAGGCACAGCTACAGGCTAGTTGTAGATGGACATCTACCAGCAGATTACACAGTGGATGCAGGTGAAAGGATATAACAGGGAGCAGCAGCAGTCCCGTGTGAAAGCAAAAGAACTGTGGCAGGTGCACTGTAAGGCCAGGGAGGCCAACAATTGATCTGGTGCCAAGCCATGGGCCTGCCACTCTTAAAATGAGCTACACGGTGTGCTTGGAGGAAACCCTGCCAATGCCCTGTAGAGCACCATGGATACCCCTCTGGAGCCCACCAAGACACACCCCTGCTGTGAACTGTGAGGATGAGGAGGAAGGTCTAGCTGGGCTGTGAGCCGGCATCTTTTCAAGACTCCGCCACAGTCCATCCAGTCTCATCATTTGGGCACGAGTGAGCCCAATCCGGAGGAAGGAGCCTTGAATAAGTGTGTGCATGCATTCTTTTTTTTAAAAAGATGGTGCCTGGTCCAACCCCAAGATAGCAGGACACAGGTATCTGCTTTTCACTGTTTGAGTCAGATGGGAAGAGGTACAGGTACAACGAACTTTGCGGTAGTTATGTGTTTTCCCCTCCCCCTCCTCTGTAGGTTGGGTGGGAGGGCCATGAAGAGCTATTTGTTTATGTACATAGGGAAGTCCCTTGTATCCTCCTGAGAGCATCTGCAATCCTCCCTGAAGCCTTTTAGAGATGGCTGCCTCTTTCTACCTTCATCCTAGGACTCGGTCTCAAACCATTCCACTATTACTGCAGCAGTGCCCGTTGCAGTTAACGGGCTAGCAGCATAAGGACCTAGGTGGCTTTGGGATGTCGGCAGCAACTGTGCTCTCTGGGCCTTTCTTACCCCTGAGTGAGAGAGCCACCTGTGAAAAATAGTGCCAGTACTCCTGCCATTGTCCTGCACCTGTGCCATGGAAATAAGGGCTGACGTTTGTTTGTGCAACTGAACAATGCCTTCCTGTCCTCAGAATGGCTGCAGTTGGGCTGCGGTATCGTGTAGAGGTGCGGCAAGCTGAAGTATCAATAAGCATGTGATTCCCTTTGTAAGGGAAGCGCGTTCTGAAACCATCACGTTCTGTTGTGACTGTACATACAGTAATACAGCTGTCTGCTTTATCGGGAGACGTGGAGGAAGAGAGTGTTGTTTTAAGTGGATGTTGTTGTTGTTTCCGCCTTCCTCTGTGCTCCAGGTTGAATCTGCAAAACTCTCCTTTGTAGCCATGTAATGGCCAGGAAACAGTTATTATTGCTCACGGACCAAAGAGTCCATGATTAATAAGCAAGATCGCTTTCAGGAAAATGGAACAGTTGAGAGGGTGCGGAGGGTGTGATGGAAGACCTCGCTCTCATTTTGATCTAACTTGTCTTTTTTTGTGTGTTGTCAAACTACTGAAAGAATTAACGGGCTCGCTTTAATGTAAGGGCACTTCACGTCGCTGTGGGAGTGTAAAGGGTTCTTAAATTAGGAGTAAATGTAATTTAGACCCATGGCTCTCAACTGTTCCAGACTACTGTACTCCTCTCAGGAGTTTCACCTCCCTTAAAAATACTTGCTTCCAAATCAGACCTAAAAATAGAAGTATCACTGCACACGACTGAAAAATTGCTTATTTCTCATTTTTACCTTATAAAATAAATCCAATTGGAATATAAATATTATGATTACATTTCACTGTATAGTATATGGAGCACTATAAACAAGTCATTGTCTTATGACATTTTAGTTTGTACTGACTTCATGTATCACTTGAGAGCCACTGACTTAGACCCCTCTATGCATAGAGTAGCGTAAGGCAGATATGGTGTAAACAAGACTCTGGCCCTGGTTGTCTTAATGATCTGAAGATATTGTCTAGAGATGTGTAAGGGTTGTTTTTTTGTGTGTGTGGGTTTTTTTTTTTTTTTTGGTCTGTCTTCATTGCAAACAGACATGAGACAAAGGATGTGTGGATGACATGCTTGTTGCCTCATGTTGGTATGAATGTGTTTCAGACCCCTCCAAACATCATTGTCAGTGACTCTACAGAAACCTCTATACCAGGAGTTCCCACTCTGTGGTAATGGATCTCTGGGAGTACACAAGACCTCTCTGGGAGGGTACAGAGGAGAAATTGTGTAATGGTGGATTTTATTTATTTATTGCATTTTCATAATGCACTACTCAGACGAAGCTTTAAAACTCTAGGAATTTGTTACATAAAATACAATAGTTAATTTTCTTCAAGATGTATCAAATGAGAACACAGAGAGGTTGACATACAAAGCCCTCTTATCCAGTCACAGTACAGCATGGGTTCAGTTGCCCAGCAACTGTCCAGTCTAAGCTCAGAATTTAGTCAGGATTTTTTTTTTGGTTGCCTATGTCGCACTTTAATTATATCTGTACATGACCGTGAAATATGGATGGATGGCTAAAGACAGGTAATGTTAAAAACACCACCCAAAGTATCAGAGTTCAGAAGCGTAGCAGTATGCAGGCAGCTGGTAGATCTGGATTGGGGGGAGAAGGGGTGTACGCAATTAGAAAAGTTTGGGAACCTCTGTTCTAGAGAATAGGAATGGATATTTTTGGACTTCCATCTAGAAGCTGCTAGAAAGGCACCATTATATGCCGGTGGATTGTTTTCCCAAATAACTGAAAGCTGACTTCTTATTAAACAAAACAACAGGGATTATTTGCTGTAAAAATAGAGGCTGTTTTTTATTATAGCTGAGTGTCCCATGGGAGCTGGGAAGGAATCCTCAATCTGCATTGTTTTTACATTGTAATCTCTTGAATAATCATAAACAAAACACTATGGCCAACGTTTTCAAAAGTGCTCTCTCTCTGCTTTTAGGTGCCTAACATTTCAAGTTGGGCACTTAAAATATTATCTAACTGGTTTTTCAGAGGTGTTGAGCACCCACAGCTCCAACTGATACTTGTGGGCAATGTGACTGCTTGGCAATTCTGAAAATAAAGGTCTAAAATCTCAAACGGGGCATCCAAATTTAGAGATCGCTATTGAAAACTTGGCTGCATGACTCTATCATCTCCCAAAACCATTGCTTTGGTGGGATAATTAAACTGTATGTTGATCAATATGCCAATTTTGAACTAGAAGCCTGACTTGGATTTGCAATCTGGGTTTATCGTGTAAACTGGAATCTACAAACTTTACCCCACTCCACTTGTTGGCAGGGGATTGACCTTTTTCCTACTGAAATTGCTGCTGGATTTCTTTCTCCTCCATAAACTTGAAGGGGAATTTATCAGTGTGATGCTTTGGGGGCTCACTCAGGCCAGTCATGGGTTTTCACCTCCTGCCCTGTAATCCTAAATGCTATGCAGAGCAGCTTTAGCTCAGAGCCCAGACACCAGTAGCCTGCTCACAGCGCAATGACCTCACCCTGGCTTCCACCAGACAAGTTACTCCATGCAAGGTTTCCCCAGGACTGTCTCCTCTGCAGTGCTCAGCCCTCTCACTGTGGCAGACTCAAACCTTAGCAAGTTCACTGGTCCTTTGAAGAGACGGTACATAGCACCAGCCTGTTAATTTGGCTGAGGATTTTATTCTTCAGCTTGAAACACTGCACTGCGATGGTTGTGTAATAAACCACGATTCAATGTTTATTAACCAAACCGCTACTTGAGTGATCTCAGGTAGAAGGAATTGAGAGAAACGGTTACACACACAAGTAAAAATCGACTCCTAAGACCAAGACCTAATTTAACAAACCATGGTTCAAAGTACTTAGTTCAAAGTAGGTTTCTCACCACAGTTGTTCTCTCATCATGGCTGGCCAGTTCTCAGCCACGATCCAACACAGCGCTTGGGTTTCAAAATGCCTCTCTCTCTGCTTATATCCCCAAAGTTTTCTGTTTGTTTTCACAGTCAGGTAGCGCTCCTGGAGGCTCAGCATGCTATGTCCACCAGGGAGCGGATGCCATGCTAATTGTTGCAGTCTTCTCTCTGTAGTGATAGTTAAGTGGTTCTCTTAATACCCTCCACTATGATGTCTATCCTTCGACTTAGATCCTAACCCTATAAACTTGAAACGCTAGGCCAGGAGTAAAACCATTCTTCCTGCTAACCAATATAGCCCAGGCATCAGAAAGCTCAAGGTGCCTCCAACAAAGAGTTTTTAAAAACCACACCAAAAAAAAGCTGCTGGGGAAGGGTGGCTCGTGCATTCTCATTTTCCCCTCCTCCTTCAAATACAGGTCCTTCTGAGGCCTGGTCTACACTTACTTGCAAATTCGGAGGCAGTCGACGGGAGTTACGCAAGCTAGACAGAGTAGCTCGTGTAACTCCCGTCGACTGCTGTACTTCTGTCCTGCACGGTGTCTTCACTGCGCTGTGCCACTTGAGGAGGTGGTTTTACTACGTCGGCTTCCTGATCGATTTAATGGGTCTTCACTGACTGCTCAATCGATCCAGAAAGATTGATCTGACGGTGGCGTCTTTGCCACCATCCGTGTAAACATACCCTTACAACCAGAGTGATGCATGGTAGAAACTACAACCACGTCCATCTGTAGACCTCTCTCTGCTTCTTTCCCAGGACTCAGTGCCAAGCTTCTAGGCATCTGCAAACTTAAGAAATATTTGTTACAAAAATGGAAAGAGGCATCTTGGTAGATCATGTTTCTTAAAGTATATGAAATTCCCTTAGGCCTGTAAATAGTTTGTCTACTACTGGTGTCGAGGGGACAAGTGGAATTTGAGATTATATATCAACTCTGAGGCAAGCTCCCCCAGAAATACCTCAGGACTTGCCTACACATTGATTTATGTGAGCAGTAAGGGTATTGTGCAGCTAAAAAATACCTCTCTGTCTAATATGAGCACAAACCCACAGCAGATTTGCACCGAAGTCTTCCTCCTCTGTGGTGGTCTGCCCCTTGCAATGTGCTGTCTGGACTCCTTTAGGATTTTATAAAGCTGAACTTGAGCTCCAGCACTAGTCTCTTAAATGGAGAGTCCACTCCTCATCTCTACACGTACACAATCGCTACAACATTAGTTTATTAACCAACACTATACCCGTAATGAACCACTTTGCTCAGATCTTAGGAGGGATGTTGAAACAAATTCCATAGCTGAGTGGGAGAGTTTCAGTTCCACTAGGCCTTACCTTGTTGCCCTAAGAGATGAGAGGACGGCCCATGAATCCTGGTCAAGCTGAATTTTGACTCTGGAGTCAAATCAAGAGCCTAGATCCTTTGCTGCTGGACTCAAAGCTCCAATACAGTTTGATGATGATACCACCTACTCTTCTGTAGCACCCTTCATCACCCATCCCATCCCTTCTGCGAGATCACTGAGAATATGGCTACATTGAAGCTGGCAGGTACAATTTCCAGCTGAAGGAGACATACCCACACTAAAAATGGAAGTCCCAGAGGGACTAGATGCTCAGAGTATGTACCTGTCTGCACCCCTAGGTATGTGTGGGGGCAGCTAGCCCTTCCTGCAGCTCACACCACAGTGGCTACACTTCCATTTTTAGCATGCTAGCTTAATCAGAGCTAGCACGGGCATGTCTGTCTATTTGAGCTGGAAATTGCACCTTCCAGCTCTAGACAGCTGATCTCTCAGTGTATCTCCAGCTGAGATATGGAAAAGAGCATGACTTTTAAAAAATGGATTTGCCATTGATACTCTGCTAAATTCACTAGCTCCATCTTTGTTTTTTTACACCAGTTTCTCAGTGAGTGCTCCTCAGTCTCCTCTGCACACCTGCTCACTGTTTGCAGTTAGTTCTAATTACACTGGACAACAAAGATTTTGCTTCTTGAATAATTTTGGGTGTATCTTATGGATTTTGGGCTGCTGATTTCGAAAATCACCATGAAATTTCCCTATCGCATACCATTTTTTTGAAATTGCCTATTGTAACAGGGTAGGGGGGGTGAGATATTTCGCCCTCGTGGGTCTTGCGCTTTCCTGGCCTGGCTGGTGGTGCAGCTGGGGAAGGGTTGAGGGAGGGGCCGGGGCCCACTCTGCCCCTGAGTATTGCTACCTTCCCTTTGGGGTAGTCCGGGGTCCGCTTCCTGCTTCCCCAGCCAGGTGTCCCGCCCTCCGGCGTTACAGTAGTAACAGTGAAAGCTATAAGCCTCTGTAGGCTGCAGGCGGCAGCCTGCCAGCTCCAAGCCGCTAACTCCAACTGCAGGCTTTCGAGCTGCAAACCTCCAAGGCTATAAACTGTGACTCCAAACTATAACTAACTCCAACCTCCGTCCTCCACACCTCCTCTCTCCAAACTCCACAACCCACACTGCCTACCTGCCCCTGCAGGCTTTTAAGTGTTTGGGGCGGGGCTCCTTAATTGACCCCAGGTGTCCTAATTGCCTAAACTGCCCCAGGTGGTCAAATTAGTTAAGCAGCCCCAGGTGGCCTAATTGCCTAATCAGCCCCAGCTGAATTACCCAGGGAATAGGGCTTTTTTGAGCCTGGGGCTAATATACATGCCTTCTAGTACTTTTTCATAGCCGTCCGGCCTGACCCCGTCACACATCCTCCCCCCCTGCTCAATCCCACCGGGTTGGGCAACTTGGGACGCCAGGCAGTGAACCCGGGACAACCCATCAGCATTCCCGTGGCGGCAGCCCGCCCTGTGCTGGATGGTAAACTGGAACGGCTGTAGGGACAGGAACCACCGGGTCACCCGTGCGTTCTTCTCTTTGTTCCACTGCATCCACTGTAGCGGGGCATGGTCAGTCACCAGGGTGAAGTGACGTCCCAGCAGGTAGTACTGGAGGGCCTCCATTGCCCACTTGACTGCCAGGCACTCCCTCTCCACGACCGCATATCTTTGTTCCCTCGGGAGGAGCTTCCGGCTGAGGTACATCACGGGATGCTCCTCGTCCCCCACCAACTGTGACAGGACTGCCCCGAGCCCTACTTCGGAGATGTCGGTCTGTAAAATAAAGTCTTTAGTAAAGTCAGGGGTGAGGAGTATGGGGTTGCTACAGAGAGCTGTACGTAGATCTGCGAAGGCTTCTTCGGCTGCTGAGGTCCACCGCACCATATCCGGGCCCCGTGCCCTTATCAGGTCGGTCAGGGGGCTGGCTCTGGTAGCAAAGTGGGGGATGAATCGCCGGTAGTACCCCACTACCCCCAAAAACGCCCGAACCTGCTTTTTCCGGTTGGGCCGGGGCCACTCCTGGATGGCCTCCAGCTTGTTCAGTTGGGGTTTTACTGTCCCCCTCCCCATGGTGTACCCGAGGTACCTGGCCTCCACCAGACCAATAGCACATTTGGCTGGGTTCGCGGTGAGGCCCGCCTGCCTCAGAGTATCCAGCACCTTCTCCACCTTTCCTAGGTGGGTCTCCCAGTCTGGGGTATAAATGACTATATCGTCTAGGTATGCCGCAGCATAGTCAGTATGGGGGTGCAACAGTTTGTCCATCAACTGCTGGAAGGTGGCCGGGGCCCCATGGAGGCCGAAGGGAAGGACCGTATATTGAAAAAGACCGTCTGGGGTTGAGAACGCCGTCTTCTTCTTTGCCCCTTTAGCTAGGGGAATTTGCCAGTACCCCTTGGTTAGGTTGAGGGTCGTCAGGAAGCGGGCCCTGCCTACCCGGTCCACCAGCTCGTCTATATGGGGCATGGGGTAGGCGTCGAACTTGGATACCTTGTTCAACCAGCGAAAGTCATTACAGAACCTCGTAGTTCCATCGGGCTTTGGCACCAATACTATTGGGCTGCACCACTGGCTGTGGGATTCCTCTATGACCCCCATTTCCAACATCTTTTTCACCTCTGTTCTGATCTCCTGCCTCTTGGCCTCGGGCACCCGGTAGGGTCTCATCGTAACCCTGGCTCCAGGGTTGGTGATGATGTCGTGGACCACCTCTGTCGTCCGGCCGGGGCTTGTCGTGAAGACATCCTGATAGTGGCCCACCATCTCCAATGCCTCGGCCTTTTGGTTTGGTGTCAGGTCGGGGGATATTCTTACTTGCTCCCGTTGTACCTCCTCCCCTTGGGTCACCATGCATACCTCTCGAGCCCTCCATGGCTTTAGTAGGTTGATATGGTAGACCTGCTCTTGTTTCCAGTGTTCTGGTTGTCGGACTTTATAATTGGTCTCCCCCACGGGCCCGATCACTTTGTAGGGCCCCTGCCACTGGGCCAGCAGCTTGCTCTCCGCGGTAGGTACCAGTACCATCACCCGGTCTCCGGGCTGGAATCGCCGAATCGTGGCTTGGCGATTATAATGGGCTTGCTGGGCCCCCTGGGCCTTCTCTAAGTGTTCCCGTACAATGGGGGTGACCCGGGCTATCCGGTCCCTCATCTGTAGCACATGGTCAATGACGTTCCTCCCCGGGGCGGGCGCCTCCTCCCATGTTTCCTTGGCTATATCCAGAATGCCCCGTGGGTGGCGCCCATATAACAGCTCAAAGGGGGAGAACCCTGTGGAGGCCTGGGGAACTTCCCGGATAGCGAACATAAGGTACAGTAGCAGGGTGTCCCAGTCTTTCCCATCCTGGCTTACCACCTTTCATATCATGGCCTTGAGGGTCCGGTTGAACCTCTCCACGAGGCCATCTGTCTGGGGATGGTAGACGGAGGTCTGTAAGGCTCGTACCTGCAGTAGGATGCATAAGTCCTTCAGTAGTCTCGACGTAAATGGGGTCCCCTGATCTGTCAGTATTTCTTTTGGTAGCCCCACTCGGGCAAAAATCTTCACTAGTTCCGTGGCGATCACCTTAGACGTGGCACTCCGCAAGGGTATGGCCTCGGGGTACCGGGTGGCATAATCAAGGACGACGAGGATGTGCTGGTGTCCCCTGGCTGTTTTCTCCAGGGGCCCCACTAAGTCCATCGCAATTCTCTCAAACGGGATCTCTATGATGGGTAGTGGCACTAGGGGGGCCCGCAAACGTGGTGGGGGGCTATGCAGCTGACACTCAGGGCAGGTGGTGCAATAGCGCCGCACATCCTCGTACACGCCTGGCCAAAAGAACCTCCGTAGAATTCGAGCCAGGGTTTTCTCTACGCCTAAGTGCCCCCCAAAGAGGTGGCTGTGAGCCAAGTTGAGCACGGCATTCTGGTGCTTCCAGGGCACCAGCAGCTGTAGCACCTTCTCCCCATTCGTCTCTGTGGCCCGGTACAACAGGTCCCCCTTTATCATGAAGTAGGGTCCCGGGCCTGGGGTCCTTCCCTCCACCGGGACTCCATTGACCACCACTACTTCTTTTCTGGCCGTGACGTACCTCGGGTCGTTGGCCTGGTCCCGGGCGAAGCTTGCTCGTCCCTCTCCTAAAGGCTCCATCTCGGGGTGGTCGCCCCCCGCATTGGCTTCCAGTTCGTTGTGGATCGACTCAGGATCATCTAGGGTCCCCTCTCTTTGGGCCGTCCCTCCAGCTGCTGCCCGGGTTGGTCTCCCTACCAATGCCGGCTTCGACCCCTGTGCTAGGATTCTGGTCCCCAAGGCCTTAGCGGCCCTCCGTTTGGCCCTGGTCTTTCGGCCCTTCCCGGGGGCCAGAAATAGGTCTGGGTCTATCTCAGAGAACACTGGGGGGTGGGTGTCGGGAAAAAGGGCTACCCCAGCGGCTTCAGGCCCCTCTCCTCCTTCGGCCGCCTTTGGAGGCAGGAGGGCCCCAAACTCCAGAAAATCCCTCCCGATGAGCACGGGGTATGGGATCCGGGGGACTACCCCTGCCGTCACCCGGGTGACACTCCCCTGTACTTCAAGGTCCACAAGGATGGTGGGGTAGTAGCTTACGGCCCCATGGACACACGTCACCCCTGTGCGCTTAGCTCGCGCCAGCTGGCTGCGATCCACAAACTTTCCTGAGATAAGGGTAATGGCGCTCCCCGAGTCCACCAGTGCCAGGGTCTTCACCCTGTTCAGTTTTACTGGTCTGGTGTATCTATGGGGGGTTAGGGCCATCCCCACCAGATGGATTAGGCCACAGGAGTCATCCCAGGCTCCCACGTTGCACTGCATCGGCTCCTCGGCACCGGGGCACTGGGCGGCTATGTGGCCCCATTCTCCACAAGCGTAGCACCGGTAGGGGGTCCTGGTCGCCCCTTTGGCTCCAGGGCTAGGTGGCTTGGCTCCGCCCTCCCGGCCAGCATCACCCCGTTCTTGGGTGCCCTCCAGGGGGCCCTCGGGCTCTTTGGACTTCCACCTGGCCTTCCCTGGGGGTTCGGGCATCTGGACCCCTAGGTTCGGGGTCGGTCGCCTGCCCTGGGTCAGGTCCCGTCTAGTCGGCTGGGAGAGACCCCGGGCCGTCATTCGTCTCTCGACCAGCACCACCACATCATCATAGGAGGAGGGGTCATTCTGCCCTACCCAGGCCCGAAGGTCGGCCGGTAGTCCCCGCATGTACCGGTCGATGACGAGGACCTCCAGGATCTCCTTGGGTCGGCAGGCCTCGGGTTGCAGCCACTTCTGTGCGAGGTGGACAAGGTCAAACAACTGTGTCCGGGGGGGTTTGTCCTCCTGGTATCTCCAATCATGGTACCTCTGAGCCCATACGGCCATTGTCACCCCCAACCGGGCCAGGATTTCTGCCTCCAACTGGGCGTAGTCCACTGCCGCCATGGCAGGCAGGCCATAGTAGGCCTTCTGGGCTTCTCCACACAGGAAGGGGGCAAGGATCCCGGCCCACTGAGCTTGTGGCCAGGCCTCCCGGGTGGCTATCCGCTCGAAGGCCAGGAGGTATGCCTCCACATCGTCTTCTGCCGTCATTTTTTGGAGAAAATTGGTGGCCCGTAGGGTTCGGGTCCCATCCGTCCCCGGGGTTTGGATCGACAGGGTCCTCAGCTGGGCTATCACCTCCCGTAGGAGGGCACGGTCCTGGTTGGCCTGGTTAACCAACAACTGAGTAGTCTCTTGCTGGAGTCTCATGGCCTCCTGCTGGGTCGCCATCTGGACCCTGGTGGCCTCCTGCTGGGCCGCCATGGCCTGTACGAGAGCCTTTACCACGTCCTCCATTTTGGTGGAGAAAAAGGAAGGCCCCCCTCCTTTCTTGTCTTGCCTTTCCCCTTTTAACTGCTGCACACCAATCCCACTTCTGACACCAGTGTAACAGGGTGGGGTGTGTGTGAGATATTTCGCCCTTGTGGGTCTTGCGCTTTCCCGGCCTGGCCGGTGGTGCAGCTGGGGAAGGGTTGAGGGAGGGGCCGGGGCCCACTCTGCCCCTGGGTATTGCTACCTTCCCTTTGGGGTAGTCCGGGGTCCACTTCCTGCTTCCCCAGCCAGGTGTCCCGCCCTCCGGTGTTACGGTAGTAACAGTGAAAGCTATAAGCCTCTGTAGGCTGCAGGCGGCAGCCTGCCAGCTCCAAGCCGCTAACTCCAACTGCAGGCTTTCGAGCTGCAAACTGCCAGGGCTATAAACTGTAACTGTGACTCCAAACTATAACTATACTCCGTCCTCCACACCTCCTCTCTCCAAACTCCACAACCCACCCTGCCTGCCTGCCCCTGCAGGCTTTTAAGTGTTTGGGGCGGGGCTCCTTAATTGGCCCCAGCTGTCCTAATTGCCGAAACTGCCCCAGGTGGTCTAATTAGTTAAGCAGCCCCAGGTGGCCTAATTGCCTAATCAGCCCCAGCTGAATTACCCAGGGAATAGGGCTTTTTTGAGCCTGGGGCTAATATACATGCCTTCTAGTACTTTTTCATAGCCGTCCGGCCTGACCCCGTCACACTATATTTGTTATTTCAATTAAAGTTCAAATTTAAGTTGCCCACAATGTAAGCTGAAAAGTTTTCTATCTTGTGTCCAAGCATGCCTGGGCATACAGTGACTCTGCACCTAGTGCAGGCCACACAACATGCAGTGGGAATGCTAAGGCTTAGGCAGGGCAGATGCTGGCAGGACAGGTTTTAGAAAGGCCATAAAAGCATTTTGCACACGCCGTTCTATGCATTGTGTTTATAGCAGTTTGCATTCATGTTGATGCGCATGCTCTATGCGTGTAGCATATTGTGTGTACTCACAATAATAAAGCAATTGTATTTTCAGGAGGATTTGTGATAGCAAAATGTCTCACCAATGTCGCAACAGCCACAATACGTTCTGTTACATTTGTGGCAAATATACGCTTAAACCTCAGAGATGGAGCCTGTTGCACGTATTAAGAAAGCGTATGAGCTCTACTTTGGCTGTAAAATTGGTGATCAGGACAAAGCCTGGGCTCCTCACATTTGTTGCGCAACATGCACTGTCGATCTTAGAGCTTGGCTCAGAGGTACTCGGAAGTCAATACCATTCGCTGTCCCAATGATATGGCGAGAGCAGAAGGATCATATGACAGATTGTTACTTCTGTCTGACCAATGTGTCTGGGTTCTCTGCTAAAAACAAGGAATCCATTGAATAGCCAGTCAGTGATGAGCATGGTGAAAGGTTTCACCAGGACCTTGCGATCATGGAAAAACTGTATCAGGGCAACTGGAATCCATCAATGCCGGCCGATTATTGTTGGACACTTAATGAGAAGCCGCAGACACTGAGTACAAATGAAAATCATCAACAAAACATTTTTAGCTCAGTTGAACTATTGCAAAGCATCAGCACTATTATGCAATTACACACATTAGATTCAATAAAAATCAATGTCTTTTTTCTCCAAATTCCTACATGATACAAGTAGTCTGAAATTATATTTGTGTTCAGCTTCAAGTGGTCTAGCATAATCAAAAAAAATTTTTTGAAAAAATTTGTTGTCCAGTGTTGTTTTTTTGGTCTGTTTTACGTTTATTTGCAATAGTTTGTCTGACACTTTGGGCAATAGAATAGAATGAGAATTATGGCATTTTTTTCAGACTTGAACTTTAATCAATAGCTAAGTTAGAAGTGGTGATGGGAGAAGGAGGAAAAAAATACATAATCTTGCTTCTTTCTTTAAATCTTGCCTTGAAACGTGGAAGCTGATGTTTATAACAACAACAGAAAAAACACCCCTGATAACTTGTTAGAGGAAATAAAACTATGGAAGGACCTTTCAAATTAAAACAAATTATTTGGAATGATTTTCGTAATGGTTTTTTCCTCAAAAAAGCTTGCAGATGCCACATCCTTTATCTGAATTATGTTTATAACTGTGTAGCTCCTTATATCCAGTAATAAAAGCAAAATTAGCATGGAAAAAACCTTTACTGTTTAAATAAAAAGTTAATGGAGTTAAGAACATTTTGTCCAAAACACATTCTCTCTCTCTCTTCCCTTCCCCCCATGCACATCCATTGTCCTGTGAGAACACAGCTAACCCGTAAGCAGGATCTTGCAGCTGTGCCAGAGCTCAGTGACCCTACAGGCCAAGACACTATTTTGCCTGTTGACCCAAACCCAATTTGATGACGTGTCAAGTACTATGTGCTTCTGCAAAGAGATGCACAGGAGCCAAAGGGAATAGAATTGAATTGCAGATAGCTGAGGTAAGAATCAAATGGCACGGGCATATTGGAAGTGTTTCAAAGATGGTGACATGAGGGTTGGAAGGGGAAGGATAATGGAAAAGAGATCTATGTAGATGACAATTCATCTTTTCCCTACACATAAATATATTTAGTGAAAAGTTCTGGGAGGGGGGGAGCTGTGTTTGTCTGTATACAGTAAAAACAACGAGAGTCCTGTAGCACTTTAAAGACTAACAAATTTTATTTATTATTCTTACCTTCTAATCAAGGGTTGTGAATAGGCCTCATCTGTTCTAACTGAAGGGATTTTGCTAACACCTACCCTCCCCCTTGTTGTTTCTTACCCCGGGGTGTGTGGGTGAAGGGGCGTGTGTGTGTGTGCGCACCCCCTCTATCTGATTCTATTAATTGCATCTGATTAAGTGGGTTACAGCCCATGAAAGCTTATGCCTGCAGAAATAAAATTTGTTCGTCTTAAAGTGCTACAGGACTCTCCTTTTTACAAATATCTTTAAAAAGCATTAATGAGGGAAATGTTAGAAAATCTTTACCTGGGATTAGGTATGTGTAAAGTGCTGCATTTTGGAAATCAGCTGAACATGCGTAACCTATTTTAGCAGTAGAGACCCAAGCAAGTGCTGAGTATTAGACACCTGTAGGGGAAAGGAAATGGATTGTGAGAGCAGCTGGATAACCTTAGCTTAGAGAATGTCATGGCTGCAAGGCGAACTGTCTCTTAGACCTGTTTCATCCCTCCCGACTACAGTGACCAGATGTTCCGATTTTTACAGGGACAGTCCTGATATTCAGGGCTTTTTCTTATACAGGTGCCTATTATCCCCACCCTCGTCCCAATTTTTCACACATGTTATCTAGTCACCCTGCTCCTGAATGCATCCCTGGGGTGACAGACCTGGCTTTCTGCACCTCATGTCCAGTCACTCTCAGGCCTGGTCTGCACCTAAAACTTAGGTCTACGTAGCTATGCTGCTCAAGGGTGTTAAAATTCACACCGCCTGAGAGATGTAGTTTACCTGACTTAAGCCCCACTGTAGCCACTTCTGTCAATCCAGCCACTACCTCTCAAGGAGGTGGATTTACTACAGAGATAGGAAAACAAAACAAACCTTCCCTCACTGTAGCAAGTGTCTACACTACAGCGGCATAGCTGCAGCTGTCGCTGTAGCACTGTAGTGTAGACATCTCCTTGGAGCCGATCTCTGTGCTGCAGCCCCCTGGTTTTCAACCTCATTAACGACACAGGCGCAATATGTTTTGGCACCTGTAAGACTTTCTCTTCAGGAGCCCATGACAGCATAAAGCTGCAGTGCCCCAGAAACAGCATCTTCAAAGCAAAGCATTCTTTATTAATTCCTCAAAGGTAAAAATAAATAAAATTAGCTCAGCTTATTCCCCTCTCTAAATTGGGAGAGCCAGCCTGTCCTGCTTGCAGCTTGCTCCTTTTGTGTATCTGTCAGTCTAGGTGTTGGCTTCTGCCTGCTGACAATCTGCTCCCCCTCCTCCTTCCTGAGGCCAGCTTTCTTTACATGGAGAATTCCCTTTGATGTCAGGCTCAGCCATGGGAAGAGTGAACTCTTCTAGCCTGAATGGAGCCTTATGGGATATTCCCCAGCTAACATATTTTTCCATCGTTTACTCCAGGACTCTTACACGGTCATTGTTTTACCTTTCCAGTTGGGTTCCTTTAACAATCCCCTTTGATTTAACTCCTGGCCATCAGGCAGGTTGATATTTTTTTTTTTTTTTTAAAAAAAGGTAAGCTGAGGGAAATGTGTGATGTTATGTGTTTTTGGATTTTTTTTAAACACCTCTAACTCCCTCATTCCTCACAGACAGCAACACCCATTGCCAGACAAACTACATTTCCAGTCATTCCTTATAGTTCCTAAAATCTGGTATAAAGTTCATGTGGGAGGAGAGACCAGTTGTATAATTATACCATAAACAATGTGATTCTTTAGAAATAGAAAACACCTTTAATTCAGAATGACATTTATTTTAGATAAGGATCAAAGTAAAATCTCTCCAGGAAAGATCATGCAGTGGCTGTGTCTCTGACGTCTCCATCAAGCTCTGAGAACAAAATAGCTGCTGAACGCCATGCATGGGGAGCACTTAGAGCCCTATAACTTCATAGAAAACACACGGTATTGCAGTTGAACAGCTACAGACCACATGCACAAACAAGGCCAGAAGTCTTAGAACAATTCGTGGTACTGGTGAGGAGGCGGAATGATGCATTCTAGGACACCTTCATTGAATTACAAAGCACTGAGAGGATTTCACATGGGATGGATGCGGAGAAGTGATTATTTGGGAACTGGTAAAGCATGTTAACATTTCTATGCTTCATGTCCTTCCCTAATAAATAGAAGAGGACATCCTGCGCATCCGTCTGTGCTGTACCAAGTTTATATTTTCCTTTGTACTTCCCCTTTAAATTGTCTTCTCAGCAGCAGGTCCCTATTGAGGTTTTGTTGTGTTGTGGGTTGCGGAGGGCAGTTTCCATTGGCTGAACTCTCTTGCCTCCCCAGCACTTTTTAGGATGGACTGCTCTCGTTTCCATTATTCCTGACCCAAACATGGTACATGTAATATAATACCTACAAGACAAATTAGAAATGCTATGCATTTCAGGCCTGGGGGGGAGGGGTGTGTGTCACAGAAGTGATCTCCAGCTGCTAGCTAGAGGAGAGCAAGGTTTATATTCTGCTTGACTCTAGCCTTTTCTGGCTCTGGCCAATGTAATCTTAAAAAAACAAATGCTGAGGTTAGCCTAATCCACCTCCTTCTAGCAACGTTTGGGAGGGGATGGGATCCTCAGTTGCTCAAAACCCTTTATTAATGTTGCCATTTAAAAAGAGTAAACAAGGGGCATCTTGTAATGGAGGATCTAACCTGCAGTGTGTACCCTGCCTGTTGTGCTCCTGTTTTGCTGCTATACCCCCGCTTTTTAAAAAAATTTACAAAATCAACCAGCCAAAGTAAAAACAACGCCCAACCTGGCTGGCTACAAATTAGAATCCTGCTCCAAACACCCATTAAAGTCGATAGACTTCCTTGAGCTTTGGAGCAGGCCTTAGCTGAGACCCAAGTGCAGTATTCTGTCTTGTTTGGAGGGGTACTTCTCCCTGCTAACAGACAATTTCATTACATTATTTATCCCCGACGCCTGATGTAGATGTGCTATGGAGCTGTCAGTCAGCTACCTGGTCCTGCTACCCTGAACAGTGGGTCACAGTCAATAAGTAAAGTGCTACCTGTGATGTGAGCATTGTTTTCTTTCGTTGCTTGAAGCAACTGCAGCAGGGTGTTCAGTTGTGGCAGAAAATCAGGGCTGCTTTGCCAGGAAGACTAGAGCTACATATGTATTCCACCTAACTTTACAGGTGGAAAATAACAGTATTTGGTTGTACATATATCTTTCATGAGCAGTGAATTCGATTTATTACTTGTTTGACTTCACCAGCAAGAAGAATGGACATTAATCAGCTAAGTCCTCCACTGCAACTACTAGGGCAAGATGGCATTTTAGGACTTTCACGGCTACAATTGACTCTCAGCCTGGATGATGGGTACCATTGCATTAAGAATGCACAGTGGTCTATTTCCAGCCTAAATTCTTTCCCCAGAAAGGACTACTGCAACTCTCAAGCCATTTGTTAGCCAAATACTACTTTTCTGTTGTGGATTATTTAATTCCTAGTGAGAACAGATTCTGGCTCAGATGCAAAATGGTCTGTTTGCAGACAGTTCAGTGGCGGGAGGGAAGTCAGGGAATGTATGCTTACCTTGTTTTGAATCAGAGTATGATCTTTTACCCACTGATATAAACTGGCACAGGCCAATCTTTTTGTGTCTGTTTCACTTACCCTCTTTCAGATATCATCAATCTCTACCAAGTCAGCGTCTGCTAGGGGTTGCTATCATCTGAGGATACCTGATCAAGAAATTCCTGTCTGAATTTTAAGCTCTGTAAAACTGATTTCGGACATAAGAGTCTTCAAGTCAGTGAATGTTTTTCATTGTCTGGCATCCACTAGATTCTGTTTTCTTGGTTATGTTTTTGTTGAGTCAATTAATGGTCCCATCAAAGACTGCAGCTTGCAAAGTAGGGTATAAACTGTGGTCACACAAGGAATGATGCAATATGCTTTTTGGTTTGGGACTGGGGATTGTTTCTGAAGCTCCCGGTTGATGCAGCATCTAGGCACTAAGTCTTGGGACAGATTAATTTTTCCAGACTGCTTGATCTGGTCTCTCTGCTCATCCAGGTTCCAAGGAAATCTGTCTGTACCTTCATTTCATCACGTTTCCTCAGATAAACTTGTAGCTCTTTTAATTGTTCCTGCTGTTCCCTCCTGTCCATGCTCTAGCTCATTCAAGTATGCAGCAGCAAAGACGGCCTATCCTTGGAGAACATCCCACAGGCAATGAAAGGTCACTACCACTCAATGAAGGCCAGAATGCGTTGCTTTGAATTAATCAAACTGAGAAGCTTTCTGCTTTCCGTAATTTGATATGGAATGCTTACTGTGGCCACAGACCCCCAGAGTTTGTGCAGAATTGGGCTCCCGAATCTGGCTTTCATGGCAAATGTTAAGCCAGAACTGACTCTAAACCAGGGGTTCTCAAATTTTTTTTTGGGACCCCCTTTGAGAATATTTGAGGCTGTGACCAGTCCCCCAGAAGTGACAACCCCTCCCATGCCATGCCACTGCTCCCCGCCATGTCATGCCATCCTTACTTCTGCGCTGCCACTGGTGCACTTCCGAGCACTTGGCCAGCAGCTGCTGCTCTCTGTCCAGCCAGCTCTGAAGGACTCTGGCTATCAGTCATGCGCAGGGCTGACACCTGCAGTCAGGGCATGCATGGGGACTGACAGCTCGCAATCCCCCCATAATAACCTTGTGACCCCTTGAGGGGTCCTGACCCCCAGTTCGAGAACCCCCAATAGCATGATATTTGCTTGAGTGTGCAGAGAGCTTGAAACGATAACTCTGAGATTTTAATTGCCCCATGGATGGTTAACTCAGTAGCCTAAAGATGATTGCTTTAATGTCAAAATTAACTATTTTATTTCTGATTGCTGCAGCATAAACATCCACAAATGTGCTTAGTCCATACTCCCAACTCTACCTCCCATGCCTTCCCATGCACCAAGAGCTGTTCACTCCCGAGATTTCAGAACCTACAGTTTCTCACTGGTAATGCCTGAGTGCAGTCATGTGTTGTCAATGAAAAAGTTGCAGCTCTCTGAAAATTGAGGGGCTGAGTAAAACAAATTGACTCATTAGAAAAATCTCCCAAGATATTCTGCACTGTTGATGTTCGTTCTCATATTAAAGTGTAACATGGAGATTTTTACTGAGTTAAGTTGAGGCTGGACAGAGAATTTCTAATCTGTGGCACTGGAGTGCTACAGACACCGGGGAGGGGGAACCCGCTGCAGAATGTAGGGCAGCGGTTCTCAACCAGGAGTATGTATACCCCTGGGGGTACGCAGAGATCTTCCCGGGGTACATCAACTCATCTAGATACTTGCCTCGTTTTACAACAGGCTGCGGTAAAAGCACCAGTGCAGTCAGTACAAACTAAAATTTCATACAGTGACTTGTTTATACTTGTGTATATACTATACACTGAAACGTAAGTACAATATTTATATTCCAGTTGATTTATTTTATAATTATGTGGTAAAAATAAGAAAGTCAGCAATTTTTCAGTCATCGTGTGCTGTGACACGCTTGTATTTTTATTCTGATTTTTGTAAGCAAGTAGTTCTTAAGTGAGGTGAAAGTTGGGGGTATGGAAGACAAATCAGACTCTTGAAAGAAGTACAGTCATTTAGAAAGCTGACAACCACTGATCTAGGATATGTTTTCACTGTACAGTTAACCTGGGCTCTGACCTTTGTTTTAGCCCAAACCCCTACTATCCACACACACAAACCTCTGACCCAGGTTTGGAGGTGCTTTAAGACCAGGCTAGCTGACCCAATTGAGGGTATAGCTTAGATTACAGGTTCTTCTTTAACATGGGCTGGAACCCACCCACTTTGTGGTGAGGATGCCGGCAAAACCACTCAAATGCTGATCATCCTCCAGTGCCCATCCCCAACCCCCCCAGAAGTCAGACAAGTTCTCCCCCAATTAACACAGTTGACAAGGAACAAATCCTAGTGTGTTTTAGCACAAAGAACCATGGATAATGCCCTCAGATACACATGGGCAAGTGCAGAAACAGTGAGCTAGATAGGGCTTTGCTGTGGGGACCCTCACACCCAGGCTAGCATAACCCGGTGCTCAGACCTGGATGATGAATCACTTGGGTTAAATGTGCAGTGAAGACATACAGTTCAGATTGCTACCTAGTATGCAGGACTTAAATATTAATGCCCTTTCCTCCTTGCGTACCACAATCTAACCTTATCATAGAATCAGAGTGAGAAGGGGCTGCAGGGATCATTTAGTTCAACTCACTGCCAAGATGCAGGTCTTGTGTCTAAAAAACCATCCACATGTGGCTATCCAACCCCTTTTTGAAACTCTCCAGTAAAGGCACTTCCGTGACCTATTAGGCAGTCAGTTCTATTGTCCTATTGTTCTTACAGTTAAGAAGTTTTTCCTGAGATTTAATCTAAATCTGCCATGCTGTACTTTGAACCCATTGCCTCTTATCCTGCCCTTTGTGGCAAGAGGGAACAACTTTTCTCCATCTTTTTTAAGGTAGCCTTTCAAGTTTTGAAGACCACTATCATGTCCCCCCTTAATCTCCTCTTTTCCAAACTAAATATACCCAGTTCCTTCAGTCTTTGCCCATAGGGCTTGCATTCCATCCCTTTGATCATCTTTGTAGCTTGCCCCTGGATCCTTTCCAGTTTTTCTACATCCTTTGTATACATCAGTGAACAAAATTAGACACGGTTCTCCAAGTGAGGCCTAACCAGCTCTGATTAGAGCGGTACTATCACCTCCCGTGACTTGAATGCTGTGCCTCTTTTAATGCAAAACAAAATTGCATTTGCTTTTTTTGCAACAGCATAGCAGCGCTGACTCATGTTGAGGCTATGATCCACCACAACTCCCAGATCCTTCTCAGCAGTGCTGCCGCCAAGCCAGTTATCTCCCATTTTGTATCTGTGCATTGGTTTTTCTTCCCTAAGTGTTGCACCTTACATTTGTCTTTTGGTGAATTTCATTTTGCCATCTATGGCCTAGTTGTCCAATTTATCAAGATCCCTTTGAATTTTAGCTCTAACCTCCGAAGTGTTTCCCTAGCCGTGTGTCTTCTCCATATTTGATCAGTATGCTCTATATTCCTATGTCCAGGTCATTGATAAAGATCTTACATAACCCCAGACCCAAAACAGATCCCTGTCGAACCCCACTTGAGACCTCCCTCCAATCTGACATCATTCCATTTATAGTGACCTTTGTGTGTGTGTGTGTGTGTGTGATTGTTTTACCATTTATGTATCCACTTAATGTAGTTCCATCGAGCCCACATTTCTCCAGCTCACTTATCAGAATGTCATGTGGGACAGTGTCAAAAGCCTTGCTCAAGTCCAGGTATGTTGTGCCCACCACATTCCCTCTATCCACCAAGTCAGTTATCTTGCCAAAGAAGGAAATCAAGCTGGTTTGCCATGATTTGTTCTTGGTAAATCTATGCTGACTACTAGTGATTGCCCCTTCATCCTCCAGGTATTTGCAAACTGAATGTTTTATACATTGCTCTAGTAGTTTCCCAGATACCAAGGTCAGGCTGGCTGGTCTATAGTTCTCCAGCTCCTCCTTTTCGCCCCTTTTTAAAGATGGGCACGGCATTAGCCCTTCCTCTTTTCAGCGTGGTATTCACTCTAATCCAAAGTTTCTCCATTCTCTGCTTATTCATTATGGCTACTATATGAGTTCTGTGTCACTTTCTGTAGGCTTCTGAAGATCTATTCTGACGTTTCCTGTTTCACAGTTGAAAATGCTCTCAGGATGTCTCTTGGTTTTCTTACCGTACCTCACTTAAGTCACAGTGTAAATCCCGCTTGTGTTTTCAGGGATATCATACTTACCCCAACTAGTCTACCTCCTCCCTGTAGTCGTGTTCATGCCTTTCCTTTAGGAAGTTTATGTTGAAGACCTGCCAGGTTTTTGCTCCTGTGGGAGGGTAAATCTCTTACCTGACTGGCCTTGTCTGCTGAAGAATTTAGGCTGACTACATTGGCAGGGTGAAGAAATGTTTTGCTAGCCTTTTATACTTAAAGGGTAAGATGTTTGCTGGTATTTTACATTTAAAGCAATATAATATTTCTGCAGAAGAGAAGTATACATTAAAGAGTATATTCTTAGTCTGTTGCATAGGCTCTTAGCCATGGAACTCCCATTAGCAATAACATTCAGCACATGAAATTTAAAATATACTCCTTTAGGCATAAGTTGTTCATGCCCTATGCAGGAATTTTTAGCTGTGCATGTGAAACTCTCACCAACGTCAATGGGAGTCTCACTTTTCAAATCCTGCCTCATGTTTTGGGGGTTAAGTTTAAGAGTTTCTAAAGGGTTCAGAGTACTTTTAATTATGAGGAGATTGTTTTTCCAGATTGAAACTATGCCTGCTACTACTACATTGCAGTTCATTTTGTTCCAAATCAGGTTTCTCTACTCGTTTTGCCTAGTAGCTTTTTTGTTTTTGGAAAATTCAGCAAACCACTGGAATAAAAAGAATGTGAGAGAAATGAAGGAGAATTTATTTAATCTGTTTGGGAGATAACGCTAACATGTTTAATAGAAACCTGCTTTATACTTCCCCGTTGCTACTTTTTTCCCTTTCAAAACACACGTACTGAAGTCCTAATCCGAAGGGTTTAAACTCATGTTTAATTTAAAGAATGAGAATAACCCTGTTAACAGAACTACTCATGTCCTCAAATTTCGGCAAATACTCAAGTGCTTTGTAGGATTGGGGTCTGAGTGCATTTCTTAATTTTGCAATGTGCATTGTCCCTGCCCTCTGAAGATGACCAGATGGTGGTTTCAAGTTGACAAGTGTTTTTCCTACCTATTTAGTAATTGCATCAGACTAAGACCTATCCTGATAGCCAGAGATGATGCTAGCCTATTAGGGGGTCCTAAACAGGAATATTTTTGGGGACCTGACCTTCCCCACACCACGCATAATAGAAAGTGAATAGGGGCCCCCTTGAGCTGCTCAGGGCCTTAAGCAATTGCTTAGTCTGTTTATGCCTCGTGCCAGCTCTATTCATGTCTGCCTTGGCCTTTAGGGGAACTTCTCAGAACTACCTCCACAATCTTAGTCCTCAGTGTTGCCTCCACGATGGGTGCTGAAACTGCCACGCCTGCAAGGCACGGCAAGCATAAAAGCGACATTGACTAAAACAAAGGAAGAATAGAGAGGTGTATCCTGCCTGGGCAAGAGCCAAACAGGATAGTTCCTGAACTGAGCAATTGTCTCGATTTACTTAAATGATCTATTCCTTACTT
The DNA here is from genome assembly GCA_007922155.1 of Mesoclemmys tuberculata. Lineage (NCBI taxonomy): Eukaryota > Metazoa > Chordata > Testudines > Chelidae > Mesoclemmys > Mesoclemmys tuberculata. The sequence continues at coordinate 87,310,087 of ML675616.1, read as the reverse complement.
TTAAAGAAAAAAAAATGTCTTTAAAGACCAGGAAAAATCTTACAAGGTGATTCTGTGATCAGCTGAGAGGAAAATATCCCACATTACAATTTCCCACTGTAGTCAGGAATGTTTCTCTCACACCAGGCCACGTTCAGTTGTGCATGTCCTAACCTGTAATGGTTCTTGGGTTGCCTACCCGTAATTAAATGGGAGTGTAGGCAGCTCCCTGGCATAGGTGCAGTCACAAAAACCTGAAGAAGGATCAGTGTTGGTATGCACCCCACTGGCAGGGAGCTACTGGAGCAGAATATACTCTTACAAGAATTCGCAGCTGCTGGAGCTGTTTTAGGCTGGTTTCTAATTTCTACTACCTGCTAAAGACACACAAGCCTGGGATTTGGGCTATTCTTAACACCAGGCATGGGCAGCGATGGGTGGAGACTCTCTACAGCGATCCTGTGGGCTCCTTTTCAACAGCCAAGTTCAACAGGCACAAATCACCAGAGGGAGACGAAAAACACCCCAGGCCCAGAGCTGTGAGAGATGCCCGGGCTCTGTGCTCCGGGTCTTGATTCGCTATGAATTCCATAGAGCGCCTCTCGACTCCCTCCACTTCCTGCCGCTGGAAAGGGGGGGCGGCGGGGGGGGGAGAAAGGTGGTGACATAATTTGCATATTTCGCTCCTAGTGGCTGGCTGCCGAGCTGTTTTACATAGGCCCGCCTCTTCTTCCTCCCCGCCCCCGTCTTGGGCTGGCGGGCCGGCTGTTGCGGCGCAGGGGCTGTCTGCTAGTGCAGTCACAGTGCGGGGCTCCGCGAGCGGCGGCGGCGCGAGGGAAACGTGCCGACACTTTTCGTGTTGCGGCGTTCTTCCGCCGCCCGGCCGGCCGGGGCGGCTCCGTGCGTGCAGGCAGCGGCTCGGGCAAGCCGGGCGAAGCCGCGAGGGGGCTCGGGCTCGTCTTTGCAGTCCCCTCCGGTTCCCTGCGGGTGCAGCATGAAGTGCAGCCATGGCACGGCGAGGTAAGCCCGTGGTGAGGACGCTGGAAGATTTGACCCTGGACTCGGGGTATGGTGGCGCCGCAGATTCGGTCCGCTCCTCCAGCTTGTCCCTGTGCTGCTCGGATCCCCAGCCGGCTTACCCCCATGGGGGGCACTGCTGGCCGCATCTAGCTGGCTCCATGCACAGTCGGCACAACAGCTTTGACACGGTCAACACTGTGCTGGTGGAAGACTCCGAGGGGCTGGACTGCTCGGGGCAGCAGTGCTGCAGGCTGCTGCCTGACCTTGAGGAGGTGCCCTGGAGCCTGGAGGAGGTGGAGGCGCTGCTCCTGCCGCCGCACGCGGAGCCCCGCGGGCCGGCCCGGGATGCCCTGGCCAAGCTCTCCACCTTGCTCAGCCGGGCGCTGGTCAGGCTCGCCAAGGAGGCGCAGCGGCTGAGCCTGCGCTTCGCCAAATGCACCAAGCACGAGATCCAGAGCGCCATGGAGATCGTCCTGGGCTGGGGGCTGGCCGCCAGCTGCACGGCGGCCGCCCTGGGCGCCCTCTCGCTCTACAACATGAGCGGCAGCGGCGGGGACCGCTTCAGCCGGGGCAAATCCGCCCGCTGCGGGCTCGCCTTCTCGGTGGGCAAGTTCTACCGCTGGATGGTGGACAGCCGGGTGGCCCTGCGCATCCACGAGCACGCCGCCATCTACCTGGCCGCCTGCCTCGAGAGCCTCTTCCGAGACGTCCACGGCCGGGTGCTGGCGGCGGGCAGCGCCTCGGCCCAGCCGCACCCGAACCGGGGCTCCGGGACCGGCCCGGCCGCCGCCGGCGCGGAGAAGGAGAAGGAGGGCGGCGGCGGCGGCGAGGCGCCCAAGTTGACGGTGGAGTCCCTGGAGCAGGCGGTCAACAACGACGCGGAGCTGTGGGGCTTGCTGCAGCCCTACCAGCACCTCATCTGCGGGAAGAACGCCAGCGGTGAGTGCCCGGGGCCCGCCGGGGCCGCTCCCCTCCGGGGGGGCTGCAGCGCTTCCCGCGGGCCCGCCTGTGGGGGGCTGCTCCCCTCCTCCTGTGTGTGTGGGGGAAGGGGGCTGCTCCCCCATGTGCCCACCTGTGGGGGGAGTGCGGGGTCTGCTCCCCTCCTCCTGTGTGTG